>CM052701.1:52383390-52491053 GCA_028551405.1 Uromys caudimaculatus
GGCGGTGGCGAACCAACATGAAACAAACAAGCCTGGTCTCCCTAGCAGCTAACAAAAGAGACCAACAGGGGACAGGGACAGAACAGCTGAGACTGTCATGGAGAACTTCACCGCGGTTGAGAAAATGGCCTCTGGGAATCCTTCCCTGTAGCTTAACTCCTGCTTGCAAATTTTCTTGGGCTCTATTACTGCTTGGAGCCTCCATTCCCAGATGAGAGAAGACATGTCATGCATAAGGCTCAGTGAACATATGGTCCTCCACGGCCTTTCCCTACCTAGCTACTCGCCAATTCTGAATTCAGCAATGTGATGAAAGAGTGTCCTGTTGCTGGATGGTTACTGGGACTGCATGTAGACCTTCCAAGAACCTACAATAAAATGTCTATGGACGTTATGTCCCAAACCCTGGAAAAAAGAGAATAATTTGAAGAAAACATCCCATACTTTGGGAAAGGGAATTAGGAACTGAAAGTCAGAATGCCCATTGTATATCCCCCTTTGGAAGAGTAGTTCAAAAACCAAGCACCTCGAATGACTTGGTTGGGATCCATGGTTGTGAGAGTTACTGGGGACAGTGGGACATAGATGCAAAGAGGTGGTCTCACTGGGGTTCTCTTGAGACGTAACTTTGCATCAGTGGGACACTGAGAGAAACCCTGGAGAGGAAGTAGAGAAGTTCAATAACATTTCAGAGAGGAGGGGGCTAATAGATGGACTGTTAAATCCACATGTCTCTATAACAAGATTAGAAAGAAAGCATAATTGCTAACTGGCATTAAGAATGATTGGTTGGGTTATACCTCGTCTGTAGAATGTTTGCGGAGCACACAAGAGACCCTGGGTTTAGTGAATTCCAAGACAAAAAAGGAAATAATTAGTAATTGTGGAATTTTCTATTTACTTCTGTCAAGTCTTTAAAAATATTGTTATATACATACATACATACATACATACATACATACATACATACATACATAAAAATATGTATATGTGCATTTTGCCTGTGTGTATTGTGTACTACGTGTGTGCCTGGTACCCACACAGGCTGTGGATTCCCTGGGCCCGGAGTTCCAGTGGTTGTGAGACATCATGCGGTTACTGGGAATAGAACCCAGGTCCTCTGCAAGAGCAGGAGTGCTTTAAGCCACTAAATCATCTCTCCAGCCCCCACTAAGCCTTTTTGTAGTTAAAAAATAGAAGTAGAGATACATTCCAGCCCTCAGGAAACTGAGGCAGGAGGATTGAGAGTTTTAGGCCAGCCTGGGCTATACAACAAGTCCCAATCTCGAAACAACCAAACAAAACAGCCCTGTGAACTGTAAACTAAGGTGATGTTTTCCTCTAAGCAAATTTAAAAGGACAAAGAAAACAAAGTCCTCTAGAGAACTTGCAGACAGCCTGCGGCTTCCTCCCAGTGGAAACAGGTTTACAGACAAAAGGTCAGTCAGAAGTCAGTGAGTTCCAGGGTAGAGTGTTTGCCTTACACTGAAGAAATCAGGTCCCAGTTCATGATTCTCCTGCTGTTGCCTGCCACGTGCTGGGATGTACAGGCCTGTACCACTGTACTTAGCCTAATTATTTAATCTCCCCGTGTCTCTATTTTCTCAGCTATGAAATGGGGTAACTGTACTAACCTGATTAGATGACCGTTAAGTGAATAAACACATTTATCATCCTCAAAGTGTCTGGCCCTGCAGGTATCTCTTAGCTCACTGTTTCTCAAATTTCCTAATGGTGTGACCCTTTAACGTAGTTGTTCGTGTTGTGGTGATCCCCAACCATAAAATTATTTTTGTTGCTACTCCATAACTGCAGTTTTGCTACTATTATGAATCATGATGTATCCTGCATATCGATATGCAGAATAGCTGATATATGACCCCTTGTGAAAGGGTCATTGGACCCCCCAAGGGGTCGTGATGCACAGGTTGAAAACTACTTGCTATCTTGAAAGGACTCCCTTTTTTCCACACAGCAGGGAAAAGAGAGTGTGCTCTGCCTCTGGTCTGGTATTGTTTGGGGTACCCACAATTCCCCTTAAAACAAAAGAGGCCAGAGGAATCAGCTAGACCCAGCCACTGTCCTCTCAGTAAGATCCCCAATTTTGCTTGAACCACAGTGCCTTTGGTGGGATTCTGGAGTTGGTGGCTCTAGTCCAGGTGAGGTCTCCTCTTGCTATGTGACAGTGGTCTCTGCACCTGACACTCCTGGGTTTTAGAGCCTCACTTCTCCTCATCACTGTGAGTCGAGTCACTAGACACTTAGCCTATCTCCTTAAGGAAATCTAGCCATTCTGGAGTCAGCCCAGGCTGAAAGACAAGAGCAGAACTGCTCAGAGATAAGAGGCAGGACTCTCTCTTATCAGGCTACAGATGTCTACAGTTTGTTCTGTGTGTGCCAGGCACTGTGCTAGTCTGTAGGGATGCCTTCACAGTGTAGAACGAGACTTGGCCATGACCTTTAGAAGTGCCTATCCAGAGAGAACCAGCCCTTTAGGCCAACTGGGTCTATCTAGGGCCTTCTTTGAGTGGTAGATGGACAGAACAAGGAAGGAGGGTAAGAGAAAATCCCTGGGTTTCTCTCCATACTTCCTGGCCTCCACATCCAGTGAGGCCTCTCTTGTCTGAGCATGGTTTTCATAAAAGAGCAGAGAATACTGGGTCATTCTAGCCGGGCCTTTCCCACCACCTTGGGGTAGGTCTCATATATCTTCAAGCACCTTGGCAGAGTCAGAGGCTCAGATCTGGAGAAAAACAAATCTTGAGGGTTCATTCACCCTGCTTCTTTAACAGGCAAGGGGATAAATCTTGCTGAGACAAGGAGAGAACACAGACAGACACTCAGTAAACACCATCATAGTGACAGGCTAAGAATTTCAAAAATGACTTCATCTAACCCCATGACAACCCCGAAGTAGGTATTACTTTCCTATTTAAAGGGACCCGAGGCTGGGAAAAGTCAAGTGAACACAGTCGCCCAGCATGCGCCCACCTAGTTATTACTCTGTGGAGCCCAGGCCGTTCAGGTGTCTGCAAGTCTCCTCCTTTGCCACTTCTTTCACCTACGTGGTCGTGGTCGCTTTTCCTGGACTCTGACTCTGCCCACAATAATGCAGAAGTGAGGTGACAGGCTTTCCCAGCTAGCCTCCCCAGCAATGCCTGCCTCCCCCTTTGGAGCATCAGTCCCTCTGTAGACACATTCTAGAAAGAGGGCAGCAACTGTTGGAGCAACGGCTTCCTCGGGTCCTGGTTTACTTGAGTGTGGTAAGATGTGGGACCTTAGCACAGGGAAGCCAACGTGGTGTCAGTCCAGGGAGGCTCTGGCTGGAACCCACTGGTCTCTGCTGAGAGTTGACTGACTCCCAGACCTGTACCTGCTGAGTCACTGTCTTCACTCTGCCCAGGATTAACAGCTTCTTATCTAAGTTTTCCTTCCTCCCATCCTCTCAGATAATATGTTGACCTCTTGATTTGCTGATAATAGCTTACTGATTAAGTACAGAGAATCAATAACTCTTTTTTTTTCTCACTACATTTTGCACTTGTGTGTGTGTGTGTGTGTGTGTGTATGTGTGTGTGTGTGTGTGTGTGTGTGTGTGTCCCTATACATGGAAAGCAAAGGACAACCTGAAGGAGTATGTTCTCTTCTTCCACCAAGTGGTTCCTAGGGATTGAACTCAGGTCATAAGGCTTGGTGGCAGGCATCTCTACCCACTGAGCTGTTTTGCCAGGCCTAGAAGGATTAATAACTCTTTTTTTTTTTTAAGATTATTTATTTATTATATGTAAGTACACTGTAGCTGTCTTCAGACGTACCAGAAGAGGGCATCAGACCTTATTACGGATTGTTATGAGCCACCATGTGGTTGGTGGGATTTGAACTCAGGACCTCTGGAAGAGCAGTTGGTGCTCTTAACCACTGAGCCATCTCTCCAGCCCGGATCAATAACTCTTGATGACACTGAGGCCAGTAGTCCTGTCCCAAAGCACATGGTAAGTGACAAGGAACGTGTCTCCCTTTGGTGTTCATAGAAATAGCACCTGAAGTGAATACCATCAAGCCAGATAAGCACAGCATTCAGTACACTTACAAAGCAGAGAATAAAGAACAGCATGGCTATTCTATTTGAATTACTCAGAAATGTCCTTAAAAGTCTTAGGTTGTCAAGTGTTTTAGAATCCCAGTAATCCAAGATCAGCATCTTAACGCCCAATTCAGTTAAGCACACAGCACACAAAGTTATGCCTACTAAAGAGAAGCCAGCACAGCGAAGGGACATTTTATGTGTATGACCCTTCTTCCCAGGAACTTAGTAAGGTTTGGTAAAGTACTCTGTCCTGCCATTGAGGGTATGGGGCGTGGGGAAGCTTCTGGTGCAGGTTTGCCGATGGTGGTCCATGGCCCCACAGTAACTGAGGTACTTTCCCTATAATCCCACACTGGTCCCTTCAGGAGCTGTTGTCATATCCCTGGCAGAGCTGGGAGAGATGACTGCTACTAACAACGTGGAAACTCAGGCCTGGAGATATGGTGACATGTTCAAGTTTTGAATGGTGGAGAGTCAAGCCTCCATTTTCCCAAAGATGATCTGAAGCCAGTTAGTCAGTGGTCTGATGACTCAACCCTCAGCAGTGACCCCATGCCCCCACCCTAAGCAGTGACCCCACCCTCAGCAGTGACCCCATGACCCTACCCTCAGCAGTTCCCGAAGGTTTCCTAAGGCACAAGTCCTCTCGCATTGTTCATAACCTGGAGCCCCAAAGATTTTCTTAGTTTCCTCAGACTGTGGAGATTGCTCTATTGATAAAATCCTTGTCACATAAGCAGAAGGACATGAGTCCAATATCTAGCATACACGTAAACAGCGGAACAGAGCAGTGAAACTGAAATCCCAAAGCTGGGGAGGTGAAGATAGGCAGGTCCTGGCATTTGCTGGCTAGCAGCTTAGTGAAACCAGTGAGCCTCAGATGGTGTCTCAAGAAGGCGGAGAGTGAGCTTCCCAGAATTGTGGAGAGGCCCACAGCTGAGGCCCTGGGTACCAAGAGGCCAGCGGATTGGTAACTTATGGTCCAGGAAGCATAAGACCCTAGGATTAGGCAGGACTCATGAGATTTCGGTATCACCCACAGAAGCCTGGGCTGCCTGTGGGAGGTTTACTTCCACCATGCCTCAGTGGTACAGACCCACTATCCCCAAAGGTCCATCTCTTCCCATAGTTCCCTCCTCACAATGAGCAGATTGATTAACCCTTACCCTTTCCAGGTTGTGCCTCTGCCTTTAGCCTTATGTGGAGCACTGGAAGACCACACAGGGCAGTGATGAACCCAAGCTGTTTGCACTCATCTCTGGGCTTTTTCAGACCCCTTAGGATCACACTGCAAGCCTGAGGCCAAGACACAAAACAAGCGGATATTCACGAAGCAGGTATTTCCATGTAATACCTTTCCCCACCAACCTGGGCCTCTTCTCTCCCTCCCTCAAGCCACCCTTCAGTTCAGTCACAGGACTTGAATGGAGAAGGCCCCTTACAGTTAATCCTGACAGATAGTTCCCATGGGGTCTTTCTCCACAGGCACAATGTATCAGTGCATGAGGAGACCTCAAGGATGTTCAGAATGACCCTTTAGATAGCAGAGGAGGAAATGGAGGTGACTTGGTGTCATAATGAGCTGGTGGCTGGCCCAGGGTTTGGACATCCCAATCATCCCTATAATGAATCCTCTATGATACACTGTCTCTCAGAGGCCACATGGGTCCAAGAAACAAACAGTTCCTCAAGTTGGAGGATGCACCAAGAAACCCCACGGTGGTAACGCCGACTACAACCTTGCCCACTATCAGATGCCAGGCAAAGAACACCCAGCGTCTGACCCAGCTAAGGCTTTTAAAGCTGAGGGTGAGGTACAGAGGTTTTGGACGGGGATGGAGTGGGGGCTGGGCAACACCAATATGGCATCTACCACGTTCTTAGCAAGCTGCTGCACTTGCAGACCCTTCCCCACCATTCTTCTCTTAGCCCTTGAATTTGGCATGTGGAGGGGAACTGTCTGCCACCAGGGGTGAAGCCCTTAACTGGGCCTCGTCATCTGACTGGTGGAGAAGACAGAGAAGTCAGAGAACTGTCTGTCACCAGGGGTGTAGACCTGACTGAGCTCAGCATCTAGCCTCTGTCCTAGCTGGCTGCCCGAGCATTGCTTCCGTCTTGGTTTCTGAACTTTGAGCTTTAGGCTGACATCATGAGCAGGTACAGTTCTGAGGAAAAGGCAAATAGTCAAACACATCCTGTATGTTTCCCCTTCTCTTGACCTCTGACTTTACTACCAGCCTCCTTTATGCAAAACAGCAGGCAAGGCCATGCTACAAGGGAGAGTGGGAAGAGCTAGCCAGGAAAGAAAGTTCAGATGCAGCATTACATTTGGCTATGGCCAAAGATGGAGTTGCTGGGGTCAACATACCAGCTTCTTCGGGGGTCCTAGGGGCTGCCTTCCCCCTCCTCCCTTGTCACCTTCAGGGTCCTTTTCTCAGCTCTCCACCCTTAACCCTACCTACCTCACCCCAGTGCTGGGAGTGCCAACTGGGCGGGGTCCTCCATGTTGACTGAAAGTATGCCCTACCTGGTGAGAGCACACAGAGGCCACCAGGCCTTCCAACACTGGGGAGCTCTGGGGAAATTCATATCCTTGGTTCCGGGACTGATTCACCAAGTCTGTCAACACTGAGTACTACTGTATGGTGGAGGGAAGGAATTCCCATCTTCCTGCAACCCCTTCTAAGGGCATCTGGATACGGTTAGGCAACTCAGCAAAAACTCACCATGCCGGTGGCACACTGAACAGCCCACCCCAGCCATTTTGGTCCTGGGATGCGTAAGAAGCTATATTGTGGAAGCTAAAGGGACCATGAACATAGGAGAATCTGCTGAGTTATTTGGGGCTTTGGTGCTAACACACTCCCACCATGTACACTAGGCTGGCCTCAGATATGACTCCCCTGCCTCAGCTCTCTAAGAGCCGGAACTACAGGCAAATACAACCATGTCATCTCTCAACTGCGTCTGGCCAGTGCCCCCGCTCTTCATAGCTTCATGGGCCTCAAAAAGCCCAGCTCAAGCCGGCTTAGAAGATCCACCACAAGCACAGTCTTAGGCAAAGTGACACGTCTTTGTTCATGGCTTTTTCCTGTGGCTCCTTTCTTGGGGACACAACCAGAAGACAAATGCTTATTTGTACATTTAACAGGGAAGTCTTCCCCTGCCTGAGGCATCTCTGAGAAGTCTTCCAAGGTGAGGGGATTCTCATTCTGGCGAGGAGTGCTTCTCACCTTCCTTACGCTGCGACCCTTCAATACAGTTCCTTATGTGGTGACCCCCATCATAAAATGTTCTTACTTCATAACTAATTTTTCTGTTGTAATAATGTAAATATCTGATAAGCAGGTTATACAATGGGCAAATCCTCAAAGAGGTTATGACCCAAAGGTTGAGAACCGAGTACTAGAGGAACTTTGAGCATCACCATGCTGTGATAAGTCTGGTGTAACTAAATTAGGACTGAGAAGGAGGAGCAAGCAGGCAGGGATGTGTACCAAAAGTTCATGAACCTGCCTCCTGCAGAGAACAAGAAAAGAACTGTGAGACTTTGCCTGAACTACTTTCTCCACCTGTAAGGTACTCATGTATCTGCCACGTTTGTTTCGAGCAGTTTGTAAGATTATGTTTAGTATGGAAAATATGTCCCCTGCTTAAAGCTTTGTTATTCTTGTGTGAAACAGGCAACCTAAGTCTACTCCTCAGAAACAGGCATAAACCACAAATGGAGTCGGACATCAGCAACAGAATTTATTATGCGAAGCAGTTTGAGAAAGCTCAGGTTTTGATCATGATCTTCTCCAGCAGAGTTATTTATTTACTTATTTTTTTTACATGTCCCTACTTATAGCTGAAGAGGTGGATTACAGACTGCAGCCCAAGTTACAGTTACTGTGCACTTCTTGATTATCTTAAGATCACAAAGGGTGTGATTTGGACCCAAATCTTATAAAGAAAAGCCTTATGATGAAATTAGGCTGAGATACCCATCCAAGATATCACCAGCCTTACCCAGCTGAGAAGGGGAGCATCTCCTGATAGCCAGAACTGAGTGGAATGAGAATTGTCTGTGAGTGAGGCTGGGAGAGGAGTCTAATCCTCTTGAGTGGGAAACTCAAGCCCTCCTGCGGCCCTCTTGTGTGAGTTAGGCAGGGTTTAAGATCTTTGGGTGGAACTCTCCTGGTTGCCTAGTAACTGGCACTGCTCTTGCTCATGAATGAGCAGTGTTGGGAAGGTGGGCCTCCACTTTGCAAATTAAGGACAGAATTCTTAGGAGCTGAGGCAGAGGTGGTCTTTGGGCAGAGCTGAGTGCCCTTCTTTCCACATCTGGGGATGTAAGCTAGTGAACCACATCTGGGATTTGCCTTATTCTTCTGATCAGTTCCCTGCCTGAATCCAGAAGGCAAGTTCCTTTTCTTATAAATGCCACTTAGCTTGAGAACCACTGTGCTCTGAACAGCTAACCGGAAGTTCAGCCCTGGGGCCACTTCCATGATAATGAAGCTGTTTCTTCATAAGTCAGCCCCGCTCCCTGGCAGCCACAGTGGAACATGGACAAAGAAGGTACTAGAGAAAGGGCATTCCCAGGGCCTATCTGCCAGACTCTTTGTGCTAGACTTTCCTCAGTATAAGCATCTCATTCTGGCTGCAAGGTGTCCCTACTTCTGTCTTTAAGGCACGACAACTCCTCTAAGGCTCTTGGCTTATGAGTTTATTATTTTTCCATTCAAAAGAAAGTTCTGCATTAATGGCCTCCCCTTCTAGCCATTTAGCCCTTAGATGCTGAGAGAGTGGGCTGTGGGCATAGATCAATTCACATTTAGGGGTTCTGGTCATTGGGGTCACACTTGATCATAACTTTCAGCCCCACTCCCTTTTTGGCTGTTTCAAAGGCTTCAGCTGCCTTCTCCAGAGGGAACCTATGGGTAACTAAGGGCTTTACATTCAAGGCCTTTGACGCAAGCATGGAGATTGCCATCGGCCACCTGGAAGAGATTACAGACATGCCATTAATCTTCAGGAAAAGAGTTGGGTCTCCCCAAAGTACTAAGCTCAGAAACTGCTCAACCATATTTATTTCTATTCTAGTGCTTCTGCAAGGTCACCTTTAGAGTGACAGAAGCTTGTGGGCTGTAATCTGTGGGTACGGAGACTATTTTCAGATACCCCATCCATGCTCCTAGCTCCTTGTCTCGTGACAGGTGTGTGCTGTGAAGCCTAGAAGTTCTTTGGCATGAAGGCCTAAGTTACACTATGGATGACGCCAATACAAAAATGCAATTAAGCACGTAGCCCAGGACAGGTCCAAGATAACCCATTTGCACCAAAAAGCAGCCCAGCGTGGCAGAGTAGAATGTAAAGTGGGTACTCTGCTGAGGGCATGGAGCTATAAGCTGGGAGTAAGAGGTATCACTGGGGACGTGTGCTCCAGAGAGAGCATCCTTACTGCACACACTGGGGAGCAGTAGAGCATGCATGAGATGGGAGAGAAGCGACTCTCCCCAAGGCAGATCCCCTATTCCCTTTAAAGGGGAGAAAACAATTCTTAAGGAAATGAAGAGAAGGAAGGCCTCCGGTGGTGAATGAAAGATTCAAGCCCTCTCTCTCTCTCTGCCTCTCTCTAAGGAAGAAGTACATGTTCTCTCTTAACAGCCCTGTGTGGTCAGAGAGTGGCCCTCATGAATAAACATGCACAGACTCCTGGTCTCAGAGGCTACATGGGAGCTGTCCTGGGCACGCTGGGCACCTCCCTCCAGCACCCGAAACATACTCACGTGTTGCAGTATCGAAACACGCCTTTGATGTCCACCTCCCGCACAGCTGCGTGCATTAGGGGTAAGTTGACCATCTCGGAGCCCATCCCTACAGTCACCAAGGTCCCGCCAGAGTGAGTCGCCTGAAGAAAGAATAAGGACAGGAAAACTCAGGATATACAGGAGATCCAGAAGAGACCAGTATAACAAATGCTTCCTGTTACACTGCCAAACTTCAGCACACCACCCAAACCCAACAAAGCAGCAGGTAAAAATCATCTTTTGATGACCCAGAAATGTAAGGGTGGCTGATGGAGAAGAGACACTTGGAACAGTCAGTTATTGGGTGGGCACAGTGCCATCCTCAGCACCAAGGAGGTTGATACAGGGAGCTGCTGAGAATTCAAGACAAGTGTGGGCTACATAGTTGAGACACCCACATCTCAAAATTAATTAATTTATTAATTTTATTAATTAATTAATTAATTAATATAGGGAACCCCACTCCAAGCTCATCAGTAGGGAGAAAACTGCAGCCGTCACACAAAGCAGGCAACTGAATCCTGTGGTTCAACAGCGTCACCCACACCACCACAACACCAGGTTACTGACATACATGGTTTAAAAGCAAGTCCATTCACGAAGCCTGACAGGAGCCATTTACCATTATGTCCTTTACCTCAAAGGCACTGGGCATAATGGATTTTTGTCTTCCCTAAATATTTATCTGGAAATCCAGTGTCTGCTAGCTTCCTGACATGACACTCCAGCGAATCACTCCCTTTTCAAAGCATGTTGGAGGACACCTCCGTGCGATGCCCTGTAAGTAGAGTGCTGGCCCCACAGCGTTCTTACACCAGGACCATTTTGAAGGCTACAAAAAAAAAAAAAAAAGAGCTACAGGGATGCGCACAGCCAGCCCTTGTGAGGGAGGCTGAAGAAATGCCATGGGGAAAGGACTGCAGTGCCCAGATGAGAGGCAGAACTCCAGGCTGCTGGCATCGAGACTCTTAGCAGCACAACCCTGAGCAGAGTTCCTCAGCTAGCACCTCCTGAGTAATAACCACAGTGTTTGGCACTTGAGTGCACTCAACATTTGGCTGTTTTCTGTTTTCATTAAAGTGCAGAAATCTTTACAAACCACCCAGGAATATATGTGCAATGGAAAAAACACCACTGTCC
Organism: Uromys caudimaculatus; assembly: GCA_028551405.1. NCBI lineage: Eukaryota > Metazoa > Chordata > Mammalia > Rodentia > Muridae > Uromys > Uromys caudimaculatus. Next base: position 52,394,413 of record CM052701.1, read on the forward strand.
CTATTGGAGATCAGTGAGTGGTCAAAGCTGTGAGTTGAGTCACAGAAAACTCTGACTGACTTTCCCAGGAAAAGTTTCCCCGCTTGGGATTTCCCTCCTTGACACTGAGGAAGAACCTGCTGGCTATTCCAAGTAGCAAGGGCCAGCAGTATGCTAGCCACAGGCCAACGAATGCTCAGATTGCCAGCCCAAGGCGGGTGTGGTTGATATACTAAGAGATGCCATCAGTTCTACCCAAGGGCATCTACAATCACAAACAGCACCCAGTCACCTCCCAGGCAGGAAGTTGGTAGGTCCGTATTTGGTGCTCCTGCCTGCTGCACTCATTGGAGGAGCTGTCATACCTTCTCATGACAGCTCTGTAACCATGTCAGGAGGACGTGAGTCATGCCTGGGGAGTACCTCAGATCACATCTACCTCTACACCATCCTCAGGTTGCCGGGCAACTGGCCTGCAGTATCAACTATGAAAAGTGACATCTGTCCTCAAATATCAGGGTAGAAGAGGAAGGGCAGCCACATGCATTAAGTCTCACTGCCCCTCTGTGGTGTGGTATCACTGGTCTGCTAGCTACCTGCAGGTGGCAGACAGAACTTCCTTGCTGCCACAACGTGCAATGTGTCTAAAACAAAGCCTGGCACCCAGGAGGTCCCCGAGAGAGTGCACCATGAGAGGAGCTCTATCTACCATTGACAGACTCATCATCCCTCAGGCCCACATGGAGACCATTGGCTATGAAGGTGGAGCAGAGGATTTGTTGACTTTAGCAGAAACTCAGGACAGGACAGGACACTTACTCTGTCATCCCTCCTGCTACCTCTGTGACACTAAGTGTCTCAGTAGGAAGAAGCACAACAGTACTGCATTAGTTCCAGGCCCGAGGGCTGACACAGCTAGAGCTGTCAGCCTCCCTGAATTTCTCAAGTGCTGCAAAGTGTCCCATGCATCAACTATCGAGGACTCAGAAGCCAAGTGGAATCCTATGGCCCAGTGGGGAGCAGGTTGCCAAGGTAAAGGCAGAAGCTCCTCCCGGCTCAGGCCCTCCCACCCCACAGCTGCTTGTCTGCTCCTTCCCATCTAGTGAGCAAAGCTTAGGCAGCAGGGCCTATGGGGGGGGGGGGGGGGGGCTGGGACTGACTCTTGATCCTGACTCAAGGCACTTAGAACGTGAGCACTTGGAAGCAGTCTCCAGGACTCTCTCACTGAAAAAGTTCACTGATTTCAGGACTAAGGCGCAGAGGCACCATGCTCAGAGGGCTGGCATCCAGGAGGGCTCAGTTTTCCTCCTTTCCTTGTACTTTGCTCTGTCGGTGCCACACCTTCCCCCGCCCCAACTCCCTGTTTCCCATAAGTTGCGTGTGAGGTGGGACCTTGAGGGGTGAATCAGGCAAGGGCAGCTTATCTGCTCCTAATTCTGGAAGGCAGCACCTCAGTTACCAACTTTGGCCTTGAAAAATTTATCTCACCTTTGTAACTAACTGAATTATTAACTGTGGCTTGGACTAGTTTTCCTCAATAAAACAATACAGGAATTTCCTACCTTACTAAGACAGTTCCATTTATCCTGTTGATGACTTTGTCAAGAGCATTGCTTCCTGGGTACTTATGTGACACTAACAGCAACCCCATCCTGAAGGGGCATGTGTGTCCTGCTTTTCACATTTGAACCTCATTAGGACTCAAGAGTACTCAAAGTAAGTCCATGCAAAAGGCAGGGAAATGGAGTGCAGAGGGGTTGGCTGATTCGGCCTGGGGGTCAGGCAGCAGCCTGGCAGAGCTTGATGGAAGAATATCCTCCCTGCTGCCCCCTTCCTATGCACACCGCCTCCGCCCCCGAAGCTGCACACTGGCAAGCTGCCCTCAGCTCACTCACATAGATGCCCATCTGGATGGAGAACTCCGCCCCTGTGCATTCAATGGTGACCTCTGGCTTGCTCCCCAGCAGACTTTCCACCTTCTTGGCAATTTCCTGAGGGGTCTCTTTGGCAACCTGGATGGTAAAGTCTGCTCCAACTTCCTTGGCTTTGGTCAACCGAGAAGCAGATAGGTCTAAAGGGAAGCACAAGTTATTTCAAATGGAGAAGCCGGGTAACCGACTAGGAAAAAAATAAAATGGACATGCAAGACCTGATGCAGCAATCTCCAGTGCAAGGGGTGAAACTGCTGAGCTTAACACAACCCCACCCTTACACACTGCCTACTATGTGCTTCTCTCTCTCTCTCTCTCTCTCTCTCCTCTCTCTCAATTTTTGCCTTCTAAGTGTGGTCAGACCAAGCATAAGCCTCCTCTTAGCAATAAGAGGGTAGGTAGTGTGAGGGACCACATTTTCCTCTCTACAATAGCTACCTTCTCCTTTCACAAAAGCAACTGCTTGTGGCTGGAGAGATGGCTCAGGTGTTAAGAGAACTGACTGTTCTTCCAGAGGCCCTGAGTTCAATTCCCAGCACCCACATGATGGCTCACAAGCATCTATAATGGGGATCCGATGCCCTCTTCTGGTGTGTCTGACAGTATGCTCACATACATGAAATAAATTAAAAAAAAAAAAAAAAAAAAAGCAACCGCCTCTGAGCTCTGAGTTGGTCAGTCCTGGGCAGGCTTTTCAGCTCTAGAACCCAGGAGACAGCAGGCAGAAGCTCTAGACACCTGTACTTTAGAGCATGCTGTGGTTTATCCCTTAAAGGTTCACACAGGTTTGCTCTGCAGCATGGAGATCTGAGGTAGAGCAAGGGACCTGTGCACTGGGCTCCCGCTCAGGAAAGGGACAGTGTTCTGAGAGTACCAGGGTCTGGATCTATCTGGTGTCCTGTTTCACCACACACTCCCGTCATTGTGATGCCTCCACCATGGGGTCTTCTGAAACAGGGAAGTAAGGCATTTCCTTTCTAAGCAACAGCAGAGAACGAGGCCAGTCGCTGGCTTCAAGTCTAGCTGTTTCTTCTCAAACAGAAGAAAACTTCCTTACCACCAGATGTGGTAGCCATGCCTTTAATCCCAGTGCTCAGAAGGCAGAGGTAGACAGAACTCTAAGTTCAAGGCCAGTCTGGTTTACAGATCGAGTTCAAGGGATAGCCAGGGCTATTCAAAGAAACCCTGGACATGCAAGACCTGATGCAGCAATCTCCAGTGCAAGGGGTGAAACTGCCGAGCTTAACACAACCCCACCCTTACACACTGCCTACTATGTGCTTCTCTCTCTCTCTCTCTCTCTCTCTCTCTCTCTCTCTCTCTCTCTCTCTCAATTTTTGCCTTCTAAGTGTGGTCAGACCAAGCATAAGCCACAAAGAAACCAAAAGAGGAGGAAGAGGAGGAGGAACAAGAGGAAGAGGAAGAAAGAAAAAAAGAGAAGAAAGCCATCTTACCAGTCACCACCACCTGAGCAGCCCCCATTGCTTTGGCCACAAGCAAAGTGACCAGCCCAACTGGCCCTAGACAAAGCAGAGAATGGAGACATTTGCGTGTTAATAAAAGCATCAACTTTTCCCCTGCCTGAGCCCGACAGGAGCTATGTTTTGTGCGCGTGTGCACATGTTGCTAGTGTCTATCCAAGTGCCTGGCACACAATACAATTTTAAGTTGTTGATGGACACAGATAAGCACAAATGAAGGATTGTTCTCTTGCTCAAACACTTTCCTAGCAGTAAGTTCTGGTTGACCCTCCCTCTTCAGAGCTACAATGTTTCCTTTCTCTTAGGCACTGCTAGAGAGAACTGAAGAGCACCAGAGACTAGGCACCAGAAGGTCTGACCCCGACTTCAGGAGAACATACCAGCCCTCCCCAGGGTGAGTCACATTCTTTCTTGACGCTCCAAGCATCCCTCTTCCTTGAGGTGGGTCCCTGGGTTGACCCACTCACTACCTTGGTATTTGCTTGCTAGATATCACTGTGGTTTTAACATAAAACAAAGCCCCACACGAGGCAATTTAAGGAGTATTTTTTGAGCTTGGTTTTTGTTCATCACCCCTTGGAAAGGACTTTGTGTATTTCCTCCAGAAAGCAAAACACTAAACACTAGGGATACCTAAAATGTCTGAGAGACTCGCTGCAGGTATTATGGGTAGGGCTACTGCACAGCTTCAAAGATTATGCTATAACTTTACATCTATTGACTTAAAAATATCTACAGAATCATGGTTTTCTTAATGCATTTATTTGTGGTGTCTATGTTTGTATACATGTGTGTGCATGTTCATGTATCATGGCACACATATGGAAGTCAGAAGACAATTTGCAGAATTTGGTTATTTCTTTGTGTGGGTCCCCAGAATTGAGCTCAGCATCAGATTTAGTGGTAGGTACCTTTACCAGCTGAGTCTAGGGATTTTTCTTTTTTGTTTAAGGGAGCATAGGCTTCTGTGGCCTAAAGCCTATATAATCTCAGCCATCAGGAGGCTGAGGCAAGATTGTAAGTTCAAGGCTAGCCTGAGCTACATTAGCAAGACTCTATTTAAAAGTCTTAAGCCATACACAAAGCCTAGCCAGGGATGGTAACACACACCTGCATTTCCAGCATTAGGCAGCTAAAGCAGGAGCATCATGAATTGAAAGCAAATCCACTACCCAGCTAGACCACTAAAAACAAAGCAAAATACTCAAAAACAAAAACCCCCACAAAACTAAAGCTAACTGATTCTGCACCAAAATATTAACAGTGATTCTGTCAGGCTCATGAGTAATGGGCTATGAATAAATTTCTGTCTGTGTATATGCGTGCGCGCACATGCACACATGTGTGCATGTGTTGTCTGGGTTACCAGCAATTAAAAGCCCAGATTTGGTCTGAGGCCTCTGGGATTTGTTCCAAGTAGCCAGAAGCAAGAGATGGGAGAAGATAGAGAGCAGGAACAGGGCCCTGGTCAGTGTCTGACTCCCTCCTGTGACCAGGACCTACCAACTCCCTTCACAGAGGGGCAAGCCTGCCATTTCTCTTGTGTGACTTACAAGTTCTTCTCTTTACTCCCCAAATATTTCCCTAGTTTATATCAAGGGTTCAAAATTTATTGCAAGATTTATTGCTAAAATGATAAGGAGTTATATCCCCTGTGAAATCTAATGTTAGTTGCTACCTCGCCCACAGACATTTATTCATTTCTTTGTTTGGTCATTTTGAGATAGGGTCTCACTGTGTAGCTCTGATTAGCCTGGAGCCCACAGAAATCCCCCTGTCTCAGCCTCCAGATGCTGTGAGGCAGACTCGGGCCACTACCACCACCACCCCCCCCGGGCATTTCCTTTATGTAGCTCAGTGCTGCTCACTGAGCTAGACTATCTAACCTCTCCTTCCCAGAAGTGGCTAGAGTCAAACCCAGCTCTTGGAGAGGGAATGAGAGAGGAGGGATCTCCACGTTCCCGTCCCGTGAGTGCACAGCCACCAGCCCTCTGTTTCTTACCAGCTCCACACACAAGGACCTTGTTCCCCAGGGAAACTGAACCTCGACGGCAGGCATAGATCCCCACAGAGAGAGGCTCAATCAAGGCCCCTTCTTCGAAGGTGACACTGTCAGGAAGCCTGAGAAGTAATCCAACATCCACAGTTAGGGCCTCTGACTACCAGGGTGCTGACGATGCTATTCTACATTGCCATACAGCGTTGATATTATACTGTATTTGCCTAAGGTCACTACACCATCAGTGAACACTTAAACCCTGACTTATGTGCCCAGCAATGTGCTAAGTGAGCACATTATATATGTTTACTCACAACTGTTAGAATGATTTGGTAGTAGTTGCTATTACAGTCTACTGAGGAAGAAATTAGGCCGCGAGAGTTAAATGGCTTATCTCAGTCAGAGTGAGGCTCAAAGGGTTTTGAATTAGAAGCCCCCAAAGCCATGCTCCTTCTGCCCCTAGGAGAGTAAATCTCTTTGGCAAAAGTGAACACATGGTTTCTGGTGATTTTTTTTTTCAAGTGCTAGGGACTGAACCCAGTAACCCAGTACCTGCACATACGCAGCGGTCCACACTATGGCTTTCTAATATGCACTTTGCCAAGCAGTGACTTAGTGGCGAGCATCCCCCTGCTACTCATCCTCATCATGTACCCCTAGCTGCCCATGACTGGTTGAAACGGAAGCAGGGACTGTTCCAGAGTTGACGGAATGCTGCGTCACCTTCACCACTAGGTTCTCCATTTCTCTTCTGAGCCCGCTGGCATCTCAGCCATATCCACAGTTCATGATGGTGACAGTGAGTGTTTGTGGGGGGCTTGGCAAAGAAGGATGCTTTCTCACCTAACCCTCAGGACGACACTGCCAGGCAGGCAGGGCAGGCTTTATTTTCACTTTATTCTTCAGGAGACAAAACTAAAGCTGTGACAACTTTTTGAGACTCAAGCCAAGGAGTCCTGATTGCCCTCATTTGGCCCACTTCAGCTGCCTTGTAGCACAAGTGGCTCTGGGGCTCATATTTCATTCCTGCTGGCCCCCTACTATCCAATGCTTGCTTGGTTCCCGTTTCCACACGCATACACACATTCTCAGACACAACACCCTGCCCCTTCACATTCTCCCACAGAGCGAGGATTGGCTCTAAGCTGAGTGTCTCTCCAACCTCTCTGTAGCATAAGAACACCAAGAAGAAATGAGGTCAGGGTGAGAGGAGAGGAAAGGGACCAGCCTCAGTGTTCTGTCAGGTGCTGCCTCCTTACACCTGTGCCCGGCTGAGAGCAAGGCTCCAAGCTCACAGGCAGAAGACCAGGAGAGCAGCCTTTCCAACCACTGACCGGAGCTCAGAATGAGGACTACAGGTTTCCTTGACCTGAGCCTTCTGTAACTTATGAATTTTACAGTAGGGTTCAGGGAACAGATAAAACAGTACAGGAAGGAGCTGAATACCAGCAGATGTGGGGTAGGAAATGCAGAGGTAGTGGCAGTGTAGGGGTCCTCAGAAACAGGATCACAGAAGAAGACTGGGGCAGAGCTCCATGGAGCAGAGGCAGAAGGAAGTCTTGGAAGAAAGGCAGAAGTCCCTAGAGGCTCTCCTCAGATCTGCCATGACCACCTATAAACAGAATATCAATCGCCACACCCCACACACCATCTTAAAACCCACCTCCATGCCAACCCCCAGGCATGTCTCTATTCTCTCTCAGGTCTCATCCTGGACCTCCACTCCCAAGCCTCGAAAGTGAGGCTATGGCCTATCTTGGTGTCATCTGCCATGTGACAGGAGGAACACCTGACATACTCTGACAGGGAGAGACTACCATGATGCCCATTTTACAAGCAAGGAAGTATAGAGGATGTTAAACCTTAAAGTCCTTGCTCAAGGTCATACGGTGAGCAAGTGGCAGAGACCACTGCTCAGTTTTGATCTTTACCACTGTGTTCCTCTGACTTCCATGAAAGGCTGTCTGAGGCTTGACTTGGCAAAGGACCCAGAAAAAAATGAGCTGATTCAGGAATCCCTGGCTGAAAGGCACACCCACCCCATATGGCCTGATTTCCTCTAGAGCAGTCCCCGGTGCTGACCTCAGTCATCACCACATGGTCTCTAGCCTATGTCTCTTTGACCTAGCCAGCTGTGGTGTGTCTGTAACCTCAGCAATTTGAGCAGCCGAAGGATTGCCATGAGTTTGATGTTGCTGTGGACTACATAATCAGTTACAGGCCAGCCTGGACTACGTGGTGAGATCTTGTTGAAGAAAGGAAGGAAAAGGATGAGGAGGAACCAAAATAAAAAGTGAAAAAAAGGAAAATAAAAAACCCTTAGATCCAGCAGACCATCCCCAGTGCTTGACACATTCAGCCTCTGTCACGCAAGCCTCTCACTGGCTGAGAGCTGCCTCTGGGATCAGGCCAGACAGGAAGAAAACTTGGGTTGGTAAGGGGATTGGCATGCCAGCAGCATAGGGCTCCAAGGTACAATATGTGGCACCTTGCTTCTCTCAGACATATCTCCTTGACCAAGACTATTCCAGGCACGGGAAGTGCAGTTAGTTTGCACCCTGGCTGTGATCCGTGCCTCAGTTCATTAGCTTTCTTCTGCTTCAGATAAGCCTAGTATACAACTACAACAATGGTTCTCACCCCGTTGCTATTCATCATTCACTAGGCATGCAAAGCCTGACTATATATGTGCTGGCTGGGTTGTGTGTCAACTTGACACAAGCTGGAGTTATCACAGAGAAATGAGCTTCAGTTGAGAAAATGCCTCCATGAGATCCAGCGGTAAGGCATTTTCTCAATTAGTGATCAAGGGGGGGGGAGGGCTTGTAAGTGGTACCATCCCTGGGCTGGTAGTCTTGGGCTCTATAAGAAAGCCAGCTGAGCAAGCAAGCCAGGAGAAGCAAGTAAGCCAGTAAGGAACATCCCTCCCTGTCCTCTGTATCAGCTCCTGCTTCCTGACCTGCTTGAGTTCCAGTCTTGACTTCCTCCAGTGATGAACAGCAGTGTGGAAGTGTAAGCTGAATAAACCCTTTCCTCCCCAACTTGCTTCTTGGTCATGATGTTTGTGCAGGAATAGAAACCCTGACTAAGACAAATTGGTACCAGGGTAGTGGGATATTCCTGTGACAACCTGACCGTGTTTGGGGGAGGACTGTGGAAGGACTTTGGAACTTTGAGCTAGAAGAGTTATTGGGATGTTAAGAGCTCTGTGGGGTGTTCTGTAGGAGCTTGGAAGATAATGTTGAGAACAGTGCAGAAGATGGAGGCCTGGCTTGTGAAATTTCTGAGGGAAGATTAAAGACTCTTATCAGGGCCGTTGCTATTTTGACTGTGAAGATTCTGTGGTTTTGGTTAGCTGGGGCTGAAGGATCAGCTGTGATTAACAAGATACCAGAACTACTAAAGCAAAACCATTGCATTACTGGGAAATTGATGCTGGTTAGCTGGAGCTGGGAAATTGGCGGTGATTGGGAAGAGACCAGCATCATTGAGGTGAAATCTGAGAGCACACAGGCTGCGTTCCAGAGATAGCCAGGGCTGTACCTTGTGCTGTGGCTGGATTTGGTAATGTGTAAGAGTCACCCAGGTGGTACTGGTTTTGAAGGCATGAAGGAGTCATGAAGAGCAGCTGAGGCCTTGGAAGGCCATTGATGAAGGTGCAGCCTCAGTTGCAATTGATGGCCCAGGACTGAAGGGGTCATGCAAAGGAGGTAAGGCTTGGCACCATGAAGAGAGCCTATGGGAGGTTGTTGGTAAAGCCTATTTGCAGCAGAAGCAGTAGTGTTTTGGAGATGCCAGTACCATGAGATGATCACCAAGAACAGCAGCAGCAGTGGAGTACAGGCATCTGGAGCCTAGAAGACAAGGTGTGTGCTACAAAGGGCAGAGCTGGAGAAGTGACTCAGCCCTTGGAGGAATCCAGAAGATTGTGAGTAGATCCCAGACATTGGACGGTTGGAGTTTGATTTTGATTTTGATTGTGACTGTGCCCTGATATATTTTCCCTCCTGAAGGAAGAAGGTATTTTAGTGGAGACTTCTAATGGTAAAAAGACTTTGAATTCTAAGAGAGTGGATATTTTTAAAAGGATTGAAATTTTGATATGTAAGAATTTGCAAAGACTATGGGACTTTTAAAATTATTTAGATCTTGGGGATGAATAAGAAAGTAAGGGTTGAGGCTTAATAGTGATGTATTTGTGTGTCAAGTTGACAAGGGGTCAATTAAATGGCTGGTTTTGTGTCAACTTGACACAAGCTGGAGTTATCACAGAGAAAGGAGTTTCAGTTGAGAAAATGCCTCTATGAGATCCAGGTGTAAGGCATTTTCTCAATTAGTGATGGGGGGGGGGCCCTTGTGGGTGGTACCATCCCTGGGCTGGTAGTCTTGGGGTCTATAAGAAAGCCAGCTGAGCAAGCCAGGAGAAGCAAGCAAGCCAGTAAGTTACATCCCTCCATGGCCTCTGCATCAGCTCCTGCTTCCTGAACTGCTTGAGTTCCAGTCCTGACTTCCTTTGGTGATGAACAGCAGTGTGGAAGTGTGAGCTGAATAAACGCTTTCCTCCCCAACTTGCTTCTTGGTCATGATGTTTGTGCAGGAATAGAAACCCTGACTAGCCGGGCAGTGGTGGCACACACCTTTAATCCCAGCACTTGGGAGGCAGAGGCAGGAGGATTTCTGTGTTCAAGGCCAGCCTGGTCTACAGAGTGAGTTCCAGGACAGCCAGGGCTACACAGAGAAACCTTGTCTTGAAAAACAAAAAACAAAAAAACAAAACAAACAAAAGAAGTTGCTTGCTGTAAGGAACTAGAAGAAAAATCACCAACCAAAGAAAGAGAAAGGACTCCTAAGGGGTTACGACAAGGCTTTGGGCACTAACTTGTAGCAGAAGTCAGCACTGTGCTTGTAGAAGCGGCAGAGGTTCCCATCATCCGGGGGTGTGGCACAAAAGAAGATCGATGGCGTCAGGTTGTATCGGCCAATCTTGCAAAACTCATCTATTTCCCGGGGAACGCCAGGCTCAATGGCAACCCGATCTCCTGGAGAGAAGAAGACAGATGGTGCCACATTTAAGAACAGAAGCTGTTCCCAGCACTCAGGAGGCAGAGGCAGGTGAATTTCTGAGTTCGAGGCCAGCCTGGTTTACAGAGTGAGTTCCAGGACAGCCAGGGCTACACAGAGAAACCCTGTCTCGAAAAACCAAAAATAGAAAAAAAAAGAAAAAGAAAAAAAAAAGAAAGCCTTATATTCTAAAAGCACAAAGGGTCCACAGAAATCCCAATGGTTCTGAGGACGTAGTTCTCAACTTGTTTGACCTCCTCCTCTGCGCCCAGCCTCTTCATGTGACAATTCATTAAGGATAATACACTCAACTTGACAGTCAAGGTGGAGTTTTACCTCCCAGTTATTAGTACATGACAACATAGAAATTCTCATTTGAAGAGTCTTTTTTTAAGAGGGGTATACATATTTTCATCTAATCCAGCTTCCCAGTGGAAAATTCTGCTGAGGAGCGGTGTGTGAGAACCCAGACACATTATTTGACCTGTGTCATTTTATTGGTCTGACCTTAACTAGCTCAAAATAAAACCTTCTCAAGTCTCAGATGACAGGCAGCTCATTGGTTCAAAAATTCACTCAAGCCAGATGGAACAGGGTGGCATTCCAGCCAACTCTGAGGCCAACCAGTGTGTGACCCTGTGCGACAACCACATGCCAGTGTCTGTATCTATTAATAAAGCTAATAATGTATACATCATGGTATTTTCTCAAGAATTAAATAATCACATGCATTGGTGTTTAATGAATAGCAAGCTTTCTTCTTCTGTTTATAATTATTCTTGTCATATATCCAGCTCCAAGACCCATATCTATGAACTTTCTTTAACCACCTCTGTGTCCTTTCCTTGACCCTGACTGCATACTTTTTTTCTCCAATAATTGGTGTTGTTGGCAGTTCTAATATCTGGTCTCTCTCGCTAGATCTATAAATCCAAGGCTTCTTTTTTTTTTTTTTTTTTTTTTTTCCATTTCTCAGAGCACCTGTCCTGAGTCTGAACTCACAGTAGACACTGATTAAGCACTCGCTAGAACTTAGAGAACTTGGTCCAACAGGAAGGGACCAGTCATTGGTAGGTTGCCGGAGGCTAAGAGCCTTCCACTGTGGGACGAGCCTGTGTCACCACAGGCCTTTTCAGCTTCATTACCAATGAACAAAGGACTTGATTTAAGAACCCTAAATGAGGCAATGTTCAGCTTCTAAGTTTACCAACCCCTCTTTATGTCTGGGTTCAGAAACTAAACTATTTCACAGCACCTCCCACCAAACCCAAGCTTCCTCCAATTAATTTGAAGTCATCTCCAGACCACTGATGGCCTCAAGAGCAAAGGAAGGTTGATACCAATAGCTACCTATGCCTAGACAGTTCAGAACTATTGTGTTGGAGCAAGATGCAGTCTGCTGCAGCTAAGAACTCTGGGACTATCCAATACAGGTTTTCCTAGACTGTTTTTACCTAGCCAGCTAATAAAATCAAAGGCTACGTCATAGGCCCCAGGGAGAAGCCTACCGCTCTTGCTGAGCTAACTAGATGTGTTGTCAAGCTATTTCTTAAATCTTCCTGTTTGTACATCTGAGTGCTGAGTGCTGCCCACTGTCAGCCTGGCCAGAAAGGTTTCTCTCTTCAGTGGTCAGCAGGTAATGTGGAGATTCATAACAAAAGTGCCAACAACAAATGACTAGAGTGCTCTCCCCTACGCGGGACATCTGATCACCGCACCCAGGCTCAGGGATCATTGGAAGAGGGAGGTAAAGGCATCTAGGAGCCTGCGTGCTGTGGGATGCCATCTGCTGACGCAGCCATGGCTACTGCACTCACAGCAGCCATGGCTACCTACACCATCAGTGAACAGTCCAACAGGCAGCACTAAACTGGACTCTGGTTTAAAAAAAAAGGAAAGGGGAATGTCAAGTGGGAATACGGGAGTGGGTGGGAGGGTGGGTAGGAGGGGGAATTCCCTCATAGAGGCGGGGGAGGGGGGAGGGGATAGGGGGTTTCCAAAGAGGAGACCTGGAAAAGGGGAAACACTGGAAATGTAAATAAAGTATTAAAAAAAAAAAAAAAAAGGCAAAGACACAGTCGGGGCAGGTTGAGAATTGCCGGGTTCCTGGGCAAAAGTGACAAGGATACATCATTAATATGCATAAAACCGTTACAGAATGAGTAAAAGATATTCTAGTGAAATGAAACAAAAATTTTGGAATGAAAGACAAGTTAGTTGACTAGCTTAAGGTTAGGTATAAGGCTTACCCTTGTTAAAGCCACAGTGCAGCCTGAGATAAGAATTTAAGGGAGTAGAGGAGGAATGCCAAGATTTTAAGGTCATCCTTGGCTACATAGCAAGATGTAAGCTAATTGGGCTAGAAGAGCCTCTCTCTGAAAAGGAAATCAAGATTTTTTGTTTGTTTGTTTTGGTTTTGGTTTTGGTTTTTCGAGACAGGGTTTCTCTGTGTAGCCCTGGCTGTTCTGGAACTCACTCTGTAGACCAGGCTGGCCTTGAACTCAGAAATCCACCCTGTCTCTGCCGCCCAAGTACTGGGATTAAAGGCGTGAGCCACCACTGCCCGGTTGGAAATCAAGATCTTTCTAATTCAAAGACTCCAGGGTGTGGGGTTGGAATAGCCCTACCATGGGAAGCCGACTGTGTGCTGTGCATTCCACGGTTAGGCCACATATGCACTCAAAACAGGGAAAGACTCTCTGGACACTCAGTGATTAAACAGCATGACTTCGGATAATGGTGGCACAAACCTTTAATCCCAAAAATCGGGAGGCAGAAGCAGGCAGATTTCTGAGTTCAAGGCCAGCCTGGTCTACAGAGATCAGGACAGCCAGGGCTACAAAAGTAATCCTGTTTCAAAAGACCAAAGAGTATGCCTACTCAGGAATACTCACACCTGAAATGATGTAAGCCAAGCATGGTAGCTCATGCTTATTATAATAGTACTCTGGAGGCTAGGACAAAAGGATCACTTTGAGATAGGGAATAGCCTGGGCTATATATAGAGTTCTAGGCCAACTTGGTTTACAAGGTAAGTTCTGGGCCAGCCTGGGCTATAGAGTGAAGCACTATCTCAAAAGTAAATGATTAAAAGTAAACTCAAAAAGGTCTTGATTCAGTATCTGGAAGCAGTTTGTATCTTATGGCAGGAATACTTTGTCATTCCCCTTTTTTGATTTATTTCACATTCTCCATCTCTTTCAAAGGGGACAAGGGTCTAGACAAGGCATGTTGATCACCCCTGCATTCCCCAGCACACATTGTGACTAAGTAACTTCTTCTGTCCCTGGTCTGTGCCCCCCTCTGAGGCAGAAGGTAAGATTCCTACATGTAGGGACCCAGCACTACCTAGTACACTGCTGTACCTCTGTGCTTAGCCGAGGTACTCCCAGTGAAAGCACTCAGACATTTACTGACCTGGTTTTAGATGTTTCACTAACGTTCCTACTTTTGTGACTGTTCCAGCAGCTTCATGCCCAAGCACCATTGGCTTTTTCACAACAAAATCCCCAATTCGGCCATGCTCCCAGTAGTGAACATCCGAGCCACAGATCCCCACGGAATGCATCTTTAGTAACACGTCTAATGAGATAATGGAGACAGAGGAAACACATGAGGGAAAGGTGAACCTTCTGTTGCTCTCAGACGCTCTAGCAATTTAATTCACTCTGGACAGGGAAGAGAGCTGGGTTCTCAGAGTCAGGTACAGAATTGAGATTACAAAAGAAAACGAGCTAAACCAAGAACCTAATTAAGCCTAGGAAGACCAGAACAGCTTGAACACAGCAAAGGAACTGAGCGTGATGGTCGGTGCTTGCTGACTTGGCTGGGCTAGGGTACCTTGCTGTTTGGACAAACCTCTATGCAGATTTTGCTCACAAGGCAGGGTTCTTATGAAGGGTCTAATGGTACAATTAGCATTTAAATCAAGACTGTCAGTGGACCAAATTATCCTCCATAAAGTAGGCAGGCCTCATCCAATCAAGTAAAGCCCTTGGGAAAAGACCAAAGGTGAAAGTTTCCTAAGACTCCAACACAGAAAACTTGCCAGAGACTGCAGCCCTATCCTGCAAGCAAAGAGTTTTCCAGACCGCCCAGTCATAGAGTTAGTTGCTTAACATAAAATAAACTGTCTTCCTCTTCCTCCCCCAACCTCTGTGTATATGCACACACATCTATGTAAATATCTTACTTGCTCTGTTTGTTTGGAGAACCCTGGCCAATCCTGCTGTACAAGACAGTATGAGGAGGAAGCACTGCGCCAACCATTTAAAAGAACAAGCTGTTTTGCAGGAGATAACCAGTTGCTTGCCACTGCATGATGTACCTCCAGGTTAAGTTCCTCATGTTCCTTGTTTTCTAAGAAGGTGTAGCTTTGCTTAGCTCTCCTCTAAATTAACTCACACATCCCCTTTGAGGGACTGAATCAAGTGAGGTGCAGTCGTATTTCTAGGGTCAAGTGTCCAAGTTTAAAAGGATGATGCTGCTGGGCCTCTCAGCTCAAGTAAGTACCAAAGGATTCCTGCCCTGTCTGATTAAGCTGACTTTATGAATCCCTCCCTGAGAAAGACAAAGAGGCCAAGAGTTCTGCTATGTACTCAGACATCTCAGTTACAGCATTTATCACAAGCCACCAGCAAAAATACCCCAGATATGACTCTGGAAAATTGTCTCTGCCCTTGGTTTTGATTGAGCAGTTAGAAATGACAGGTTGAATTCTGAGATCAAAGACAAAGATTACACTGAAATCAGGAAAACTAATCTTTCTCTATACAAGTTCAAATTTGCAGCAAGAGATGAGATGTCTCTTGCTGGGAACACTCACTGAGAAAGGTCTCTTTTTCAATTTAACTATAGCAAAAGGCAAAAGAATGAGAGTAGGCTGGGTCAGAGAGGGTCCTTCACAGACAAAGAAAGGCCTTACTTGGCCGCTCTGCAACCAAAGCCACCTTGTCAGGATACAGAGAGGTGCTTCCTTTGAACATGGTATCTTCGTGAAAATGTTTAAGCCTTAAATTTGCATTGCTAGCTAAACACTGATAGAAAAAGTTGTTTTTCATATCTTATCACTGCAAGTCAACAATACAGCTCACCTTTTAGTAGCAATGCTTAGGAGTTACCAAGAAAGCTGCCTAAATTTCTGATCACCCAGAATCTGTACTTCTGGGCTGAAGTGTGGCATGATGTTGAGAACATCCCAGGTCATCAAGGAAAGGACAGGGATCTCTCTGAGGGACCAAAGATCTGTGCGCTGCCCCTAGCCCCACCCTGGGATTCTATGGATTATGAACTGGATTTTGGGATGGAGGCCAACACTTGGCATGACCTCCCCAGGTCCAGATGCCATCAGGAAGCCAGCATGACAGCTCAGCTCAGTGGACTTACCCACTGAGAGGCCTAAGAGTGGAGCAAAGGTGTTAGGAGCTCTGCCCCTACATACTCAGTCACTTTTTGATTAGGGGAAGGGACAGAGCTTCCGAAGCCCCTCCCACCCCTATTAGACAAGTAGATAGTTCTGGTCCAGCCCTCTTGGGTGTACTAACACAATGTTGCTCTACTAAGAGATTTAGTCCTGTAGATTTTTAGAAGTAGAATTATGATTTGGCATCTAATCTGGTAGACACAATACTTGGTTGTTAGGTAGGAAGGGTTGGCTCTGCCCTTGATCCACATGGTTCACATCAGAAACCCAGGGCAACTTGGCGGTCTGGTATCTCAGCTTCTCTCCTTCTATCAGTGATTCTTTTACTTCAAACAGTAGCCAGAATAGACCATTGTGACCAATGGACAAAGACGTAAGCACATTAGCTGGTGGGGAGAGGGGCAAGGACCAATGCACACGCCTCCAAGGCCAGCACCAGCAGATACACTGTCACATCAGGACCTACCATTTGGGCCCAGCTCAGGAATTGGGTAGTTCTCCTGAAATAAATAAAACAGACAAAATTGTTTAGTCTGCATAATAACTTATCCTTACATTTGTAAAGCCTGGCCTGCTTGCTATCATACTGCTCAAAACAGCCAGTGACCCAGATAATGTCATGCCCAATAAATTCCCAACACAATAGAGAACATAGCTCAAGTTAGTGACCTGCACAGAATGGTTCTGAAGCTGGGTTCCCTCCCTGGAAAACTGCCAGCTGCCCCACAATCAATTCTCAACTGTCAGATCCTTACAGAAGCCACTCTAGTTGCTCAACAAACCACCGCCCCTCTGGCGCTACTTGCCCAGGACTAAGAAAATAGTGTGCTACATGTGTCCCTGCCGAAGAGGGTGTCTGAGCTGCTATGGGTCTCCAGATTTGCCTTCCACTTATCCCAGAAATATTGCTATCAGATACAGATGTTTGTTCTGACATATTCCTGCAGGAAAGAAGGGAGTGATAAGCAGGGGCTTCCAGGGCTCTGTTAGATTGGTGGGAGGTGTCTACACTGCCAGTCCGTTCTTTTACTTCAGCTCAGGTAGATACCCAGCCCTCCCTTCTAAAACCTCCACGGGGAGTGTAGGAACTCATTGGGAACACAAGGGCCCTACATTTTAGTACAAAAAGCAACCTGAGGTATTCTGGTATTCACAGATAGAATTAGAATGGAATTTGCTTACTAACCTCTTCTCCATGGTTAACTGGGCAGGGTTAAGTCAGGGTTGACAAGGAGGAAGGACACTGAGTGCACAGACCCAAGTGTTTACTAATTCTTTGTGGGCAGACAAGAATCAGAGGGAGAAGGCACCATGAATTGTTTACCATGGCTGCTGTAGGCCAGATAACAACACTTCCAGCTCTGCCTTACCACAGCCCAAAGCTTACAGATAAGCAAGAAACCTGAGGTTAGGGAGTTAGGTAACTTGGTCAAGATCTTGCCACCAGTCAGATAGGATTAACAAGGGCTCAGCCCAACTGTATCTGACATCTATACCAGTTTCCACTGTACCTAGTGCAGTCCTGAGGAAGTGACCTTTCTTCTTTGGGTTAAAGAGCTGTCAATCATGTGAGGTGATTGATAGGTGGGCCCCATGCAGAGTGTTTTGATGGGTCTCTGATTATAGCTTTCCTGGCCAGTGAGATGGTTCAGCAGGTAAGGGGGCTTTTGGACAAGCCTGTTACCTGAGTTTGATCCCTGGAACGTGGTAGAAGGTGAGAACCAACCCACAAGTTGTCCTCTGACCTCCACATACTAGCCTGCCCTACCCCCCCCCACACACACAGAGAGAGAGAGAGAGTGAGTGAGAGAGAGAGAGAGAGAGAGAGAGAGAGAATAAATTTTTTTTTAACAGAGAAAAGCTCTCAACATTACCAAAGTTTCCTGAGCTGTCTGTCTTTAATATTATGAAACAGGGCTTCACTATGTACCACACACTGGGACCCACTATGTACTCCAAATTGACCTGAAACCCATGAGTCTCTTGCCCCAGTGTCCATCTAAGATTGAAGCATGTGCCCCCAGGCCTGGCTCAAGCCACTTGCAGCCCGACAGCATTAATCCACACTGACACCAGTTAGTGCTAACCCCTGCTCAACGCTACCATGCTCCTATCTCTTCAACACCAAGTCCAGTGCCTCGCTCCAAACCGAGGCAGCAGCCTTCCCCAGAAGGCTTCCACATAAGGTCTACATGCTTTCACTTCAGACCAGTCTCCTGGGGGAAACCCAGTGCTAACTGAACTCCTCCAGAGGAAAAACCCAATTCGTGTGCTAATGCTGAGGCACAGAGCTACTTGTCTGTCGGTTATCCTGTGCTATGTGTTCTACATAGCACATCAGATCAGCTTCAGAAGCTCCACAGCCTGAGAATGAAGATGTGGGGTCGTTAGCAACCTGCCCAGCGGCTGCAGAAGCTAAGCAGGAGATGACCACTACTGGAGCCCAGGAATGAGGCACCAACTGGGCAACACAAAAGGAGCCTTGGGTGAGGGGGAAAATGTTCAAAGTAATAATTAAGGCACTTACTTTTGTTTTGCTTTGGGAATGGTTGAATTTTGTGTGTTTGTTTCCTTCTCAGTAATTTAAAGGAAGAAGGGAAAAAATCCATTTTTAAAGAAATCACCACCTTAGAACAGATATCACCAAATCTTTCTCAAGAAAGTCTTGGGTCCCAGGTTTGACATTAACGCCCTAGATTGTTGTATGAACGCTCAGTTCCTTTGCTGTGTTCAAGCTATTGTTTTTGTTATAGCAGATAAGATGTTAACTTCAACTTCAGTGTGATCTAACGAGCTCAATTTTGTTTCTAACTTGGAACCTTGCCCAACCTTCCTACTAATGGCATTAGCAGACAAACCCCAGGCACTGAGGTTCTGGCTCTTTTCTTTCTATCTCTGCTTCTAGCTAGGGCAATGGGACCTTACCTAATCACACACAAAGGCGCAGTGACTCCTCTGGACACCAGAGGGTGCTATGCTTATAGTCTGTTTACTGTTGAGTGGCAGAGGACATTGAACATGTCATTCTTCCCACCATTTCCTTCCCCTCTCTCACACTCTAGGACTATTTATCTGGAGGTGACCCTTAAGCTGTTCCTCCTCCCAAATGCTGGGAATACAGCTGAGTGCCACCACACCAAATGATTGTGGTGCTGGAGAAGGAGCCCAAGGCTTTGTGTATACAAGGTAAGCAACCTTTCCGTGCCTCTTGATGACTTCACTCAACTGTGGCTCAGCTCTGGCCTCCCCCTCTCTGCAGGGGA
Organism: Uromys caudimaculatus; assembly: GCA_028551405.1. Taxonomy (NCBI): domain Eukaryota; kingdom Metazoa; phylum Chordata; class Mammalia; order Rodentia; family Muridae; genus Uromys; species Uromys caudimaculatus. The sequence continues at coordinate 52,413,549 of CM052701.1, forward strand.
CCTTATTAAGACCTTATTAAGATCAACCCCTGGTAACTGGAGAGGTGGCTCAGCAGTTGAAACTGCTTGATGATCTTGCAGAGGGCCAGAGTTGAGGTTCTGGCACCCACGTTAGGCTGTTTACAAATGCCTGTAGCTCCAGTTCCAAAGGATCCAGCACTTTCTGGCCACTGCAGGTACACGTGCGCACACACATACACACAAATACAAAACACCACACAAATATAAAATGCCTTCTTTATATTAAAAAAAAAAAATCAATTCTCACAGCTGGTGAAGCATATACCTATAGCCCCAGTTTTGAGGAAGCCGAGGCAGAAGGTTCTAGAATTTCAAGATTGCCTGAAATAGATACAAGATTGTCTCAAAATGAGCCTTAAGCTTGTAAATGCTGTCCTAAGAACCACAGCTTCAGCAAGCTACCAGCCTGGCCACTCAACACTAAAAGATGGCATGCCGCTGGCCGCCTGCTTACCTATCTCCTTTTCCACATCAGATTTCCTAAGCTTTCCTTCATCTCCTTATGTCTCAAGGTTCTTGAGGGCTGTAGCTCAGGGGCAGAACGGATGCCTAAAAAGGGTGAGGACAGACAGACAAATGTACCCATGCATTCGTGCATGGATGCACACATGCATGCACTCGCTCTCTCTCTCTCTGCCTCTCTCTCTCTCTCTCTCTCTCTCACACACACACACACACACACACACACACACACGTATACACACACAGTTACTTAGTTCCTCTGAGCACCTACACTTTCGCTTTATTCCTGGAGACAGTCACTTCAGATACACTCAAGGCTTCCTAAGCAGGGTTTCCCGTGAATCACTCACACAAGTGCAAAGAGGAGCTCTAAGTCTTCCTTGGTCCGGCAACATTCTAGAGTGTTTTTGGTCAGAACCATCTGAATCACATACAGAGCCACCCTTCCCTCTCTTCAGCGCACTCACTCTCAGTAACCCTTAGACAATCTCCAGGAAGATGTCATTTCAGCTGTCTCTGTCATCCAAATTGTGTTTGTGTGTGTGTGCATGTGTGCGTGTATATACATGTGTGTATGTATGTATATGTATGTGTGTATTATATATGTGTATGTATGCTTATTATGTATACATATGTGTGAGTGTGTGTCTGTGTCTGTGTGGTTTGAATGTCTCTTCATCAGCTCCCTTTGGTATATGTGAATTCACACCCCCAACCCATTTTGCCTGGGTTCTCAACCTTTCTAATGATGCAACTCTTAATACAGTTCCTCATGTTGTAGTGAACCCCTGATCATACAATTATTTTCATTGTTAGTTCATAACTAATTTTGATAGTTATGAATCATAATGTAAATATCTGACATGCATGCAGGGTATCTAATATGTAACCTGTGTGAGAACTGATGGCCTAGGTGTCAGTCAGGGCATCGAGACAAGGAGAGATAGGGAAGGGAAAACTTCCCCCTCCAGCTGGCCCGGGCGAGTCTGCTCTCCCCCACCTGCTGTGTACCTGGGGCATGTTATATAACCTCTAGAATTTCCTCTTTTGTATTATGAGGATAAGCATCAGAGTGCCGACTCACAGTAAATGTTTGCTCTTATTACAAAAGAAATAGCCCAAAGTTCTGTTCCCGTAACAATTTAACCAGCTCTAGACAACCCTGTCCTTTGGGAAAGCGCAAAGTACTTCAAAGTATTGTAGGGGAATATTAGACTCCCCTTTATTTCATGTTAAGTTTGAAAGAAATTTGTCCTTTAAAAGGATGGGACTTGGAAGACCTGAAGCAGGCCTCTAGATGATTTAGGCTTGCTTCTTGTAATGTAGAGATGAAGCCGCCCCCATACCGTAAGGGACAGGCAGGGAAGGTAACAGCCCCTGTGCCCACATTTTTTTTTTTTTTTTTTTTTTTTTTTTTTTTGGTTTTTCGAGATAGGGTTTCTCTGTGTAGCCCTGGCTGTCCTGGAACTCACCCTGTAGACCAGGCTGGTCTTGAACTCAGAAATCCACCTGCCTCTGCCTCCCGAGTGCTGAGATTAAAGGCGTATGCCACCACTGCCCAGCTTGTGCCCAGATTCTTAGCAGATGTCTTTGCCACTTGCTCCCCCGTGTCAGCCTGCCTGTGACCCCAGGGGCTGTGCTGAATACCTAAGGTGGACAAGACACTATTGTTACTCTCTTCCTGCTTCATTTTTCCCTAACCCCCATGTATTTGTCTTGTGTTCTCAGAGTGGGAGGAAAAGCCAAAGGTTTTTCAATTAGGCAAGAGACTTTCTTCTAGCCATTGGTCCTGGTACATGAGGCGGTCAAAATAAATGATTGAAAGCTCTCCCATAGTCCACTGACCTGGTCCTCTGCCCAGGCTCTCCTTGTTCTATCCAGCCTCTGTCCTTCTGATGACAATCTTTCTGAAATACGAATGTTTATATTCCTCATTAGCCCTCAAAAGTCCTATATTCCTCACATGGGGACCCCATTCCCCAATCTCACCTCCAGCCACAAATGCTCCCCACTAATTCATCCTCATAAAGGCTCCTCCTCCCTCTCCCACCCAGGATCTCATATGAGAAGGGAAGTGACACAGCCTAACTCCTGTGGGACCCTAAGGAGACTTAAGTTCGGATATGTTAGGGTTAAAGAGTCTGGAAACACCCAAATGGGTCTATCCAACAGTCCGGATTGCTGTTTTTATTTTTGTTTTTTGAGACAAGGTCTCTCTGGATAACCCTGACTGGATCTCTGGAACTCAGAGATCTGTCTGTTTCTGCCTCCCAAGTGCTGGGGTTAAAGGTCAGTGGCAGCACCTGGTTTTCAGCAGAGTTTTGTAGCCGAAGGCCTCGGGTGCTCAGCATTCCTTCCTTCCTTCCTTCCTTCCTTCCTTCCTTCCTTCCTTCCTTCCTTCCTTCTTTCTTTCTTTTGGTTTTTCGAGACAGGGTTTCTCCTAGAACTCACTCTGTAGACCAGGCTGGCCTCGAACTCAGAAATCCACCTGTCTCTGCCTCCCAAGTGCTGGGATTAAATAGCATTCCTTTCTTAAGAAGGCTTCCCTGGGGTAGCATGACTGGGAACATGACTCATTTGTGCCCTCTGTCCACAAGATCCAATCTACACATTACAGAGAACTACTTAATTCTTATCAGTAATATAATTTTTTTTCTTCCTAATTAAAAATACAGGAACAAAATCATAGATAATACTTATTTATAGTAAGCTAGAATATTCCTGTTAGCAGCAATGGAGAAGGCTTGTGCACAGTTTTATATAAGTATTTGTACTCTTTTGTATTGGACTGATTAACTCTGCAAATCTTGACCAAGTTTCCTGTGCTTAAAAATGTTTTTAGCGTTTAAAGCCAGCCTGGAGTGAGTTCCAGGACAGCCAGGGCTACATAGAGAAACCCTGTCTCAAAAAACAAAAAACAAAAACAAAAACAAAAAAAAAAAACAAAAAAAACAAAAAACAAAAAAACCAAACAAACAAAAAAAAAGAATTCTAGTTTGGAGAAAACCTCTACCTTCAACAACCATGCTGAGAAATGACTAAATTTGTTGCCAATATTTATATATATAACTACACACACACACACACACACACACACACACACACACACACACACACACGTCATAGGCACATATTTCTCCTCCTTAATATGTCATGGGATATTTGAAAAGGAGTTTCCCCTAATCTACGAGCCCTTTTCTTCTCAGAATAGGGTTACTTTCCCAGAACATTAAAACCTTAACAGACTGGTGTTTTCTTCTACTTTGATGGGAAACAGCTCTGTGCCTCTGGGCCTTTCCAGACAAAGGCAATGCTTTCTCAAGCACAGAGAAAGTTTGACAGAGAAGCCAGGTCCTGGTTTTGAATCAGAAGTGGCTTATTATTGGTTTGGGTTGTTTGCTGCAGAGGCCTAATTTAGATAAAAGAAGTATTTCTTTGGACAGTTCCTTGTTTTCTAAATGAGTTTGGTGTTCTACTTTTCCCCTGAAGTGTCTCTGACAGGTAAGAGACTTCATCAATGCTTTTTCTTTCTAATAATGAGGATTGAACTTAGGGTCTTGCCCATGGTAACCCTATTCCCTAAATTACATCTCTAGCCCTCTTCTTACTTTTAAGATAAAGATTCACTAAACTGCCCAGGCTGGTCTCAATCTGTAGCTCTGAAGGCCTTGAACTTTTAGCCTTCCTGCCTTAGCTTTGTGAGTAGCTGGGGTTATAGGCGTCGACTAGACCTAGACATACTAAATGACGTAGTAGCCTGCACCCCTTCTCCAGGTTTTCTCCCTGGTCGAATCCAGCTGCTCACTAATGGCTATCAAGGTACCTGGCTCTGTCACGTGTTGACAACACCAGCCAGGAAAAGGGACAGGATGCCTGGGGCCATTGACCTGCCAAGTGATCGTGACAAGACCTTCCTTCTCAGCCAAAGCTTAACAGTGAAGTGTATGAGTTTTACTAGAGATGCAACTTGTTTCTTAAAAACATCATCAACACTGGGCAGTGGTGGCGCACGCCTTTAATCCCAGCACTTGGGAGGCAGAAACAGGCGGATTTCTGAGTTCAAGACCAGCCTGGTCTACAGAGTGAGTTCCAGGACAGCCAGGGCTACACAGAGAAACCCTGTCTCGGAAAACCAAAAAAAAAAAAAAAAAAAAAAAAAAGCCATCATCAAAGAGGCTGGAAAGATGGCTCAGTGGTTAAGAGCACTGATTGCTCTTCCAGAGGTCCTGAGTTTGATTTCCAGCAACCACATGGTGGCTCACACCATCTGTAATGAGATCGGATGGCCTCTTCTGGTGTGTCTGAAGAGAGTGACAGTGTACTCACATACATAAAATAAATAAATTTTTTAAAAATCATCAAAACAGTTCTCTTTTAACTACCCTATTTATTTATCGTGCTTATGCACGTGCACATATATGCCACATGCATGCAGGTGGGCGTCAAAGGACAATTTCTGGGAGCCAGTGCTCTCTTCCTACCATGTGGGTTCCAGATATCAAACTCAACTGTCAAGCATGGCAGCACTAGCTTGCCAGCCCTCTATAATGAAACAATGTTACCCATCATTTTAAAGTGACTGTGTTTTCCTTTACCTTGTTGTCCACTCATAGCCAATGACAGTATAAAATAAACAAAAACCCAAACCACTGCCTTGATACCTCCTCCAGGGTGCTCAGTTGTCTGTCACAGCAGCTGATCTGTTCCCTGCACACATGCAAAATAATTACAGGCCCGTGTTCAGGAAGAAAGGAGATAGCGTGCTCTCAGAGGACGGTCCATGGACTGACTGTCGATGGAGTAAGATATTGGGAGGCCCACGGAGAAATGGCTAGCATTCTGTTAGCTGGAGAGTCCAGCAAACATTAGTCTGTGGTCAGCTGGAAATGAAAATAAACTCATTCTTTCATCCCGGAGTTTGAAGCACTGAGCTGAAGCACCCAGCACACGGGTGGGATGTAACAATGTAGCAATGTCCTGGTTCCTTCCCTTAGTACCCTTACTAGTCTAGCAAACTCTACATTATAAAATATTTCTTAAAAATGCAAAAATTCACAAGCCACCCACTTGCCCCCAAGCAAAGATTCTGTGAAGATAAGCAAAGTCTGATGTTTTCTATTCCAATTCATGAACCAGCAATTCATCGCCCAATGAAGAAAAGCAAGTTCTGGATTTCTCAAGACCGGCTAAAGAGGCTTAAAGTAGTAGAACTGCTGCAGTTGTAGTATTCTGTCTGGCCCACATTCTAAGAATTTTGACAAAACTGTCCATACATTTGATGGTTTTGGCCTTTTTCCATCTCTTCATAGTAAGACTGTTTAAAGGCTACGGCCTCCTTCTTAACTGCGGTTTGCACAGACCAATGGGGTGCCTGGGACTCCATGTTGGCCCTTTTATAAGCACAGCGCCAATGAAGCTCATACAACCCAAATGAATGCTAAAGCCTCTCCTCTTCCCAGCCTTGAACTTTCAGTATTCCTGCCTCAGACTTTTTTTTTTTTTTTTTCTTTTTTTGAGACAGGGTTTCTCTGTGTAGCCCTGGCTGTCCTGGAACTCACTCTGTAGACCAGGCTGACCTCGAACTCAGAAATCTGCCTGCCTCTGCCTCCCGAGTGCTGGGATTAAAGGCGTGCGCCACCACTGCCTGGCCCTGCCTCAGTCTTCTGAGTAGCAGGGATTAAGGCCTGGTGCTCCTCTTCAAGCCAAGTTAATTCTAGCAGGAGAATGACTATGCAAAGCCACACAGCTACCAGCAGTGGAGGTGGGGCTGACCCCCCCTCCAGGTCCCTTGGTTTAGACTTTACTATTTCCTTTTCAAGGACACCCCCTCATGTTTGCTGATGGATGGCTCGCCTTCTTGTACATCAGCTCACTCATTTATTTTTCCCTCTTGCTTAAGTCTCAATTTCTCCATTTAAAATAGAGAAATCTGAAGCCAGGGCGGCAGTGGCACGAGCTCAGAAGGCAGAGGTCGGCAGCTCTCTGTTCGTTCAAGGCCAGCTTGGTCTACAGAGGGAGTTCCAGAATAGCCAGGGCTACACAAAGAAATTCTGTCTCGAAAACCCAAAAACTACATAACAAAAATAATAAACTGAAGAGATGGCTCAACAGTTAAGAGCACTGGCTGCTCTTCCAGAGGTCCTGAGTTCGATTCCCAGCAACCACATGATGGCTCATAACCATCTATAATGGGATCCGATGCCGTCTTCTGTGTCTGAAGAGAGTGTACTTACATATTTTTTCCTTCATTGTGAAGGAAACCTACCAGCCTGCCCTAATATGTCTGCATGCAAACCCGCAAGTCTCCTAGCATATCTACTCATCTAGCAGACCTTCCTAACATGCATGTGTTCAAGTGTCTACACAGGAACACATGGCGTCCTCTCTCTACTCATCTAGCAGACCTTCCTAACATGCATGTGTTCAAGTGTCTACACAGGAACACATGGCGTCCTCTCTCTTACTTAGCATCCACATTACACTTACTCCTTAGTGCTGACACTAAGTGTGAGAAGATTTCAACCACTGTAGTTGGGAAAAGGAAATCCAGTCTTCCAGCAGCCAGAGGCCAGGATGGGTCTTAGGTTTCCTTCCTGTTTGTCTCAGCAAAGTGGCTCAGGTCCTGTTTTTCTAGAGCTATGCCCTGGACATTGGCCAGTTTCAGGCCTTAGTGGTGGCTGGGAAGGTCTTCCTGAGAAAGCCTGAGCTCTCTTTCCCTTTAGAACCCTTTGGAATCTGTCTTTAGATATTAGGAACGGGTGTTTCTCCAAAGAATTCCAAAGACTGTGAGCTCCTGAGGCAAGGATTTTTATCAGCAGACTCTGCCCCTAGTCTACTCAAATGAAAGCTGAGCCTCAGTTCCCTACCCATCCTCCATGAAAAGACCTAAAACTCTGGCTGTGTGGCATTAAATGTCTTCCCCCGTCCCCGTTTTATAATCCACAGCCAAGCTAGCCTATGACTTTCAAAAGCCACTACCACCTAATCTACCACACTCAGGCATCCTGGGTTTCACTGTGGTTCTAAGAGAGACCAGCTCCCCTCAAGTTGCAGGGGTTTGTGCCTTGTCCCTCCCCCCAAACTTGTACTACTGAATCTATCTGCCCTAAGACAACAGAGGGATAGAAGTGCCCCATAGGGGTGGTGATAGCTGGGAGAGCATCTTGCCTGGGAAGGAGGAAAGCCCAGGAGGCCTGTGTTGGATTGCAGGGGAGCCCTGATGACCTTCTCACTTCAAGGGTTATTTACAGGCAAACTGACCCATCCATAGTTTCCCCAAAGAGCCATTAAGCCTTGTTGCAGGACAATGCTTTGATGGTTTCTTTCCTTTATCTCTTTGGGAATGCTTGGGAGTAAGGACTCTGGTCCTCAGCACATAGCAGGCATATTCTCACCTAGTAAACATTAATGACACAAAGGACTAAGTTCAAAATCACTCTGTAAGCCAGGTAGCAATACATCACTTTTCTGTCCCCATAGCTGCCATTTACTGTAATAAACAATAATAGTATTTAATTCAGGATGTTGGGTAGATGTCCCAAAGTGATTGGAAAGATCACTAGAAAGAGAGTTTGAATCTGAGTTCTTGTCTTGGCTCTGTTAACTAACCAAGACTACCATCTTGGGGAGTGTCAGCTTCAAGCAAGGATTCTTGGTTTGGAATCCACAGACAGGTGGGTAAGTCTACAGGGACTTAAGGAACTCTTGAACAGTCTGAAAATGCTTCCAACTCGGTCAGTGGAGTGATAAACCACTGAGGACAGGCTATCAAACAGACAAGAACTATTCATCTGGATCAGACTCTCCTGGGTACACGTTCTGAAAGGAAAGGAGACAGGCTCTCGGGGGCAGTGGAGATGGCTGGTACCCAATCCACATACTGCATGCCCCACTGAGATGGACTTTGTCAAGGGAACTTTGGCATGACCACAGAGATGATTCAGCAAATGTTCGAACTCTGGTTCAGGGGGCGGAACTAAGTTTAAAGCCAGAGACAGAGGTATTCAGAATGCTCCATGGAAGTGACCCAGTTGTGGACTAAGTGAGATAAGCAACAGGCTATATCCCCAGTGAAAGCACATTAGCACTTACTGAATGCTAGGCTCTCTCATGATAGTAATTCTGCTAAGGGATGTTATCAGTTCCAAACAAAAAGGATTAAATAGAAACTTCACTGCTTTTAAATGCCACCTTGCCACCTTTTTCTGTCCTGCACTGTCTACCACAGAAGATCTAGGTAGATCCTAATCCTGGAAGTCTCCCTCTGACCCTTCTGAAGAGCAATAACAAAGAGTGTGAATTTGCAGCTATCAGAGGAGGTGAAAGCTTGATTAGTTTTCAAAGTACTGGGCACAGGTCACGTGCCTGGCCCGTCTAGGTTCCGGGAGCACGCGACCAGAACTCTTTCTAGAGACAGATAACGGCTACCCCACCCCCACCTCCCGGTGACCAGCTGAGACCTGGGTAAACCCAGGCAGCCAGGGGTGCTTGGCGCGGGCCACCTGCCAGCCCTATGAGCAACAGAACTTGGGAGGGGGTACCGCTGCTGAGCTTGCCAGAGGGGCGAAGCAGGGCTGGGTGGGTGGCTGCCTGGGTTCCCACACTCCTTCCCCTTTTTACCAGGCGAATGTCTCCAGGTCCGTGCACCACCAGGGACAGGTTCTCGCCCTTAGCTGAAGCTGCCATGTCGCTCTCTTGCTTCGGGGTGTCGGCAGGCCCCGGCGGGGAGCTGGTGGTTCTGCTTGTCCAACCGCCAAGGGTCTGGAGTAAGGGGCAGGGGCGGAGCCTGGAGAAGGCAAATCGCGGGCCCGAGGCGGGGCCTGCGCGCTTGACAGCCAGGAGGCGGGGTCGCGCAGGGGGTGGGGGCGGGGGACAAGACTTCACTCAGACCTAGCAACTTGGAGTAAAGAAAGAAAGTGGCCTACCAAGGCCATAGGGGATTTGTGGCTGTAGAAGACGGGGTTAGCACCAAGATCCTCAAACAGCAAGTTTAGGTCTGAGGTGGGGCGCGGGTGTTTGTGTTACTAACGGGAACAGTGCTGCTGCAGGCAGGACTCTGCCAGCTCTCTGAAAAACCCGCTAAACGTTACTGCAGCTTCGGTCTCCCCGGCAACCGACAAAAGGCCTAACCCTCGCTGGAGTAAAAGAAGGAATGCATGTGTCACATGGTCCTGATGCATCTGCATAAAGATGCTGTAGGGCAGAATTTGCAAACCTTTCTCTTTAAAGGCTTTCTCGCTTTCCATTGGCAGCCAGATTTCTGCCCAGATTCCGTCTTTTGTGCCTCTCAGTCAGGACAAGCAGGTTTTTACTTTAGAAATGGAGCTTGCTACCCCTTCCCATAGCTATCCATGCTGGGAGTTTCGTTTCCCTTCCTTTCCCTTCTGTGTAGCCCTGGCTGCCCTGGAATTCGCTCTGTAGACCAGGCTGACCGTAAACTCAGAGATCTGCCTGCTTCTGCCTCCTGAGTACTGGGATTAAAGGCTTGCGCCACTGCCTCCGGACTCTTTCCCGCATCATAACTACTAATCTCCAGGGGATTCTCACCAGAGCTTCCCAACTCTTGATGTCTCCCTGTGAGGATGGACCGGGGTTTTACATTCTTTAGCAACATCCCCTGGACGCACTAGAGGACCCTCTGAGGCTAAGGTTTCATTTCTTGACTAGAAGGCAGTGAGATGTTTGGCACACCAGAAAGTAATGGAGATGGATACCAAATAAGAAAGAGGAAGTGAGGAGGGACGGAGCGGGTAGAAATTTGGTGCAAGGCTCAATAAAAACAACAGGATTTATGTGTTTGAGTGTGTTGCCTGAATGTATGTGCCCGATGTGGGTGAATGGTGTCCCTGGAGGATATAAGAGCGTATTGGATCTTCTGGATCTGGACTTACAGATGGTTGTGAGCTGCCCTTTGGCTGCTGGGAATTAAACCTGGTTCCTCTGCAAAAGCAACAAGTGCTCTTAACTACAGAACCATTCCTCCAGCATCAGAATGGATTTTTTAAATATATTTTTTAATTGAAATGCTAACAAATTTCTAATTACATTTCTCCCCTACCCCCAGCCCCACCAAAAAAACCCAACAAAACAAAACAAAACAAAACAAAAAAACCCTACAAACTAAGTATTGTAGTTGAGATTCAAAGCTGAGAGAAATTTTTAAAAGAAGTCCTCAAGTCCTTGCAACACACAAGCTAATCAATAACAGCCACACTACTTAACTCTGGGAAGCCTGACCCACAGCCTGAGACCTGACCAACAACCTAACCCTTTCCCTTGGAACATTAACTAAAAGGTGCTTTTTTCAATTCATATATAAAGATCATATTATGCTAATCCTACCTCAGAAAACTTTGCAAGCTATTCAATTTACAGTGCCAGCTTTTAATAGCACCTTAAGTTAGAAGGTCAATAAACGAAATCATTTTACAAGAAGGAAGAGGAGAAAGCCCTAAATCAAAATATTTTTTTCTGAGACAGGGTTTCTCTGTGTAGCCCTGGCTGTCCTGGAACTCACTCTGTAGACCAGGCTGGCCTGGAACTCAGAAATCCACCTGCCTCTGCCTCCCAAGTGCTGGGATTAAAGGCGTGCGCCACCACTGCCCGGCCTAAATCAAGTTTCTAATTGTATTCCTAATTAAGAACAAAGGGACTTTCACTCACACCAGAAGAAATGGAGTCATGGGTATGGAAACTCCACTGCAGCTACATACTAAGATGTCTGCTGGTTCAGTGGACTCAGGCTTGTCTCTGTCTGTCTGGTGTTAACGGTTTCATAAGCAGCAGTGCAGCCGGTATTGGAACGATCCCACCGTGTCCAACACATGCCCCTTCTGTTCACGCCATGGCCTCTCGTGTGCAGCCAGGCCTCCTCCTGGTCATTAACCAAGTGGAGGCATTCTTCATGTTAACAGTTGTGCACCTCTGGGGAGTTTTCCCCTTAAATGTATTAGCAACAGTCCAGTATGGAGCACCAAGCAAATCCTTGGCATCTGAAGTTGATCCCAAACTGGAATGTCATCTGTTCACTTTTGTTTGTCTTCATCATCCTCAGGAGGAGAGGCCTCCTTGTGGCCAGGATACCACTGAATACTGCTGTATTAACACTGTCAGAGAAATTTGGCCATCACCCCATTGGGATCCGTTCCGGATCTTCCAATATGTGTTTGATGGTCACAAATTGTTTTTCCAATTTGTAAGTGGACTTCCAGTTTCTATTAGAACTCTGTGAGGTGAGTAAAATCACGGTGTTCTAAACAAAGCAGACAGCAGACAAGAGGCCAAGGTGAGAGAGGGGGGAGGGGCAGCTACACAAGATTACCGCAGATGGAATTCTGCATAGAACTACTTAGAGTGTTGGATTCTTGCTTCAACACACCTCCCACAAGGCTTAGCTGTGCTTAGCTGGTTCTTCCAGCTTCCAGATCTTGTGTTGCTTAGCTTGCAGACCTTAGCACACACTCACTAAACTAAAACCCAGCTTGGAATTTCCTCGGTTTCCCAAGGATGTCATTCAGGTGGGTGAAGCTGAAGCTTCGGAATGGCTTGTGAACAAGGAGTAGAGATTCCTTGACTTATAATTATGAAAACAGAATAATCAGAATGAAAACAACAAGGGAGATACAAGGGCCACACTTGGACTTGTCTTCTCTCAGGCAGTAACACCAGCTAGATGCTGCCTTACTGACAGAGTGTTGCCTGGGAAGGGTGTGATGTATACTGTATTGGTTAACGGTCATGTGCTGTTTTAACTCACTGAGAAGCCGGTTGTGGAACCAGAGATGCTGCCCTAGCTCCACTTCAGATTTAAGACCCCTTCTGTGAGGATGGGTCAGTGTTCCTAACTCTGTAACAGGGAAGGAAAAGAACTGCAGAATAGCACAAGAGTAAAGACAGTAAACCAGGGCTGGTGGGATGACTCAGTGGTTAAGAACACTGACTGCTCTTCCAGAGGACCTGAGTTCAATTCCCAGCAACCACTTGGTGGCTCATAACCATCTGTAATGGGATCTGATGCCCTCTTCTGGTGTGTCTGAAGATAGTGACAGGGTACTCCCATACATAAAAATAAATAAATAAATAAATAAATAAATAAATAAATAAATAAATAAAATCTTTAAAAAAAAAAAAAAAAAGACAGTAAACCATAGTAGTAAATGGACTACTATTACTTATCCTGGTTTATAAAAGCCCCTACAATGGGCACACACAAAATAAAAAATTGAACTATGACACTGTTTAAAACAAAACTTTATTTAACCAAAGGATTCTTCCTGGAACTAGCTCGTTTTTGTAATCAAAGATAAGCAAGGAGAAGGGTCATAGAGCCCAGGTAACTAGGGTGAAACAAAGCAAGAAGCTGGGCCTCAAGGAGCAGTCCCTCCCCATCTGGCCTGGGTCCTGCTGCTTTGAAGGCCAAGAGATCTTCCTCACCTGACCTCATGAGCTGGAGAATCCAAATGTCCTGGGCCCCAAATAGAATGGTCACTGAGGTCCTAGGAAGCAGGCATCCACACATCTGGTGATGAAAACTTAAAGACACCTCCTAACCACTCCATGACTGAAACATAAAACACTTCAATTGGTGAGGTGCTGACTCAGCTGCTGAGCCATTCTGAGTCTTCAGTGAAGGAGCCAAGTCCTAACTTGTCTCCAGCTGGGGAGACTGAAACCACACCTTTTCTCAGCTCCATGCTACATTCCAACAATGGAAATAGACACCCGTGGTCAATGTACAGCATGCTTTCTCTGATCCAGTCCGTGTGCAGCACCAACATGTCTGTGACGCATCAGTGCCAACATCAAAAAAGAAAGTCCTGGTGTGGTTTAGACCAAAGGAGCTCAATTTTGATCTCTCTGCTTCTTTCCCTGGGTCTTGTGTCTGTCTCTGTTGCTCCGTTCCTAACAACGGGCTTTGCTCTGAATTTATCAAACCGTACAGAAAACATTGTGCAGGAAAGGAATTGCTGAAATAATGATTTCACTAGCACTTACATGGAAATGAATCCAGAACAGTATTCAAAACCACAACTAGGTGTATCAACCTGACAAGAAAGTATGGAGTCCACTGAGCTCTGTATTTGTCAAGGTCAACCTAAAAATGGCTGCGTTGTTTGTGGCAAAACAGAATTACATGATGCATCACATGGTTGATTAAATAATCTGTTAACTCATTTCAACCAGCATGCATACACACATATATATATTTGCTGTTGTTTTGTTTTGTTTTTTCGAGACGAGACAGGGTTCTCTTTGTAGCCCTGGCTGTCCTGGAACTCACTCTGTAGACCAGGCTGACCTTGAACTCAGAATTCACCTGCCTCTGCCTCCCAAGTGCTGGGATTAAAGGTGTGCACCACCACTGCCTGGTGGATCTAAGGCATTTTAAAGAGGCAATGATTTCATATGGGATGCATTCACCTTATGTGAAACAAATTCTTAGTAACTGAGCTATTCAAAATAGAGTTATTCCACAAGATAGAAGGGATTGGTGACAGTTGTACTAGAGGCTGTCAATAGTTGCAATGGTTAACGAGGTGGAGGGAAGAAGCTAAGGATATTAAACAGTGAAATAGAATAAAGGGAATGAATCTGTAAAAGGCTGGTTACTAGGTAAAGAGCAGTATCTGATATACAGGAACAGATTCAATTTGATGACACTACTATAGAATAATGTCGATTAGTGATTAGTGGCTTTTAGAGCTTAGGCAAAGTTAGGGGCAGGGGGATCCACCTCCTTTACAAAGATTATACAAGGCTCTGGAGAAGACTTCACTGATCTTTTACAAGGATTAGTCTCACCTGTGAACAAAGACGTACGTTGATAGAAACCTTGGCATATGAAAATGTGAATACCAGGGCTGGAGAGATGGCTCAGCGGTTAAGAGCACTGACTGCTCTTCCAGAGGTCCTGGGTTCAAATCCTAGCAACTACATGGTGGCTCACAGCCATCTGTAATGAGATCTGATGACCTCTTCTGGTGTGTCTGAAGACAGCTAGAGTATACTTACATATAATAAATAAAATTTAAAAAAATAAATAAAAAAGAAAATGTGAATACTAAATGTAAAAAAAGTTATTAAACCATTAAAGGTGGGAGCAGGGCCTATGGATGAATGAATAGGGGATACAGACCAATATTGGTTCTAATGTTTACCATGCAAATATTATAGGTCAAGCTATAGCCATGGGTCTCTGATATCAAAATGGCCTGTGCTTCAGTTTCAGGAAATACTTCCCAGTTCCAGCCCATTGTCAAATTCCCGCCAAATTCCTAAAAGGAGGCCCCAAAAGCTCTCCACAATGGACCAATGAGTATATGTCCAAAAGAGATATCTAAGGCAATTTCTTACCACTGGGAAATGGGGGCCTGGCTCAAGTCCCCATAACAGAAAGTACAAGCCATGTTGAATAACCGCAGCCGAGAGTCACAGAATTATAGAAAATATGTGGAATTCAGTCAGCCTATATACCATAAGAATGTGTGAACACCAGAATGGAAGCCAGTTTTGCATTGGGAATGTGGATTTGTTTATATTTCTACAGGAGATGCAAAGCTGTAGATCCCATCAAAGCTGATAAAAATTAGAATTGAGCAAGAGAGGTCTCCTGAAAACCTTGGCCACTGACCCAAAAATCTCATATTTCATTGCAAATGTCTGTTTATAATTTCCTGCTACACTCAGCATAATTAATAGCTTAAAACAGACAGTGAGAAATGTAGTGAGAATTCTGAAATTTTGGTTTCTTTGAAAAAACAAAACATTATAAAAACAGGTGTGGGCTATGGGGCTGCTTCAGACTGTCCACAGCAGCTGACTATGAATTGCCTCGTGTTCTAGCAAGGGCATGGTTTTGCCCGCTGTAGATAGTTTCTGTGATTGCGTGATGTTTGGCATTCTGGGGACTTTTCAGAGGGTCTATAACTGCTAGGGCCTCAAGAGGCAGTGTGGGTTGTTGGTTGGTTGGTGTTGTTTGTTGTTGGTTGCAGTTTGTAAAGTAGTCCTGCTCAATGAAGAAAAAAGAAAAAGAAGAAATTAGATATTCTGATGGAGAAGATCAAGCTCGTCCCAAGGAACTTAATGGCCCCAATCAGCTGAATGTACTCTAAGGGTAAAGTCACCCCTTTTCTGATCCCTGTTGTTATTCAGGGATCTCTTTCCTTTCCTCTCTCTGCTCTATCCTTTTGTCTCTCTTATCTGGTGTTAGGGAATTAAAAGAGTGGAAGAAAGAAGAACCTACAAAATAGCCAAAGACCAGTTACTGGGACCAGATGAGAGTAAGGGTGAGGTAGATGTGGGAGTGTTGGTGGGAAGGAAGGAGGAACTAGTCACAAAGGCAGGGAACTAGTAAGTAAATAGAGTGAAGGTGATGGCAGTAAGGTTACTAACTATGGAGAGAGGGGTCACATATGTGGGGGGGGGGCAGAATTACTCCTGTGTAGTGCTGGAAAAACTAAAGAAACCCATGTGAACTCATTACCATAGGGAATAGATGCCAAAATAAATATGTTATGGTCTGAATGTTAGTGGCCCTATGACTCTCGTCTAATTCATACACTGAAGACCTACCTCTCAGAGTGATAATTAGGAAGCAGTACCTTTAGGAGATGATTACAAGAAGCCCAATGTATAGGGAGTAAGTGACATTCTGGATGAATGTTAACTGCTTGACATGAGTCAGCCATGTCGAGGACCAAGGAATCAGTCCCATGGGAAACTGGCAAAGCCTTTCTCTATCCAAGAACTGGTTATCAGTAGTTGACCAGTGTGTACAAAAACTAACAACTGTAGCCTCTGGGGTGACTGCAGCCTGAGACTCCCAGCCTACGGAGCCTCCTACTGAGACTAGTTAATCCCTTCCCCAGTCTGCACACATCAAACTTACTAGGGTGTAGCTTGTCAGTGTGTACAACCACCTGACTCCAGCTTTTCTGCATGTGTGCCTGTCCTTTCTTCATGACCCCAGTCAGGGTTCCAGAAACAAGCTGTGACAGCCAAGGCATCAAGGAGCTCACTTGCTCCTTCTAACATATAAGGAGGATTCAGAGGAAAGCTCTGAACGGGAGGAACTGGCCCTCACCAGATACTGATTCTGCAAGCACCTGCACATTGGACTTCCCAGGCATTAAAATGACAAGAAATCAGCATTCATTGTAATAAGAGCCAGAACACCACCCTGTGAGCACCTTTTCCTCTTCCTCTCCCACTCCCTCTGAATCTTGTTTCAAATACCATTGTAGGAAATGATTGGATCTGTGATTGTAACAAGAAAAGTACAAAATGAACCTGGGGCATCCGGTCGTTCCAGAGAGTAAATAAGTGATCCAAGAATGATAAGCTGTATCAAAGAAACCAACTTAAAGAAACATGGACTAGCCAAGGAAGAAAAGCAGACTGTGAGAATGCTGGCAGTACCAGGCATAGTGGTGCACACATTTAATCTCAGCATGCAGGGGCAGGGGCAGGGGCAGGGGCAAGGGCAGAAGCAGAGGCAGAGACAGGGACAGAGGCAGAAGCACAGATTTCTGTGAGTTCAAGACCTGACTAGTCTACAGAGTAAGTTTCAGGACATCCAAAGCTACATAGACCCTGTCTCTAAATAGACAAAAATATGTTGGTAGTGAGGCTGAGGACATAGCTCAGTGGTAGAGCACTCTCCCAGCATGAGCAAGGGCCTGGGCTTGTTTCCCAGGGAGGAATAAGAACAACAAAAACCAATGGTATGTTTGAAAACAATATGTTAAACAATGATAATTGCTTTTGGTCTACTGGCTAAGATCAAGTGTAGGATCTGTTCTCATCAGTTTAATGATGACAGTTACAAACCATAACCTGTTGAATAAAACAGGAGGGAACAAGTCCACACAGATAAAAACTAATTAGACATAAAGTTTAATAAGTAATTAGTAATTTAATCTACAAGCACAGTCCTACAAACTATGCATCATTTATATAAAAAGACTAACTTAGTATATTAGTGCTTTTGTATTGCTCTGATAAAACACCATGACCAAGGCAACTTATAGAAGAAAGGGCTTATTTGGTCTTACAGTTCCAGGGGGTTAACATCCATGATGGCAGAGCTAAGGCATAGCTGAGGGAAGTAGAAGACTCACTAATAGAACCAGGCACCAGACACTGTAGAGGGAATGGCCCCCGGCTCAGAACGTCAATGCCCACCCCTGTAGTGATGCGCTTCTTCCAACAAGACCACACCTCTTACGCCTCCCCAAACACCCAACTGAGGACCCAAGACTATGAGGGCGTCTCATTCAAGCCAGCACACTTATAGTGAGAAATCTGATATAGGACACCTTAACAAAGTGGCCAAAGCTAATCTCTGTGATGAAATTGAAATTATACACCACCTTAGGATGTTATGAAGCCGGGCAGTGGTGGCACACGCCTTTAATCCCAGCACTTGGGAGGCAGAGGCAGGTGGATTTCTGAGTTCGAGGCCAGCCTGGTCTACATAGTGAGTTCCAGGACAGCCAGGGCTACACAGAGAAACCCTATCTCGGAAAAAAAAAAAAAAAAAAAAAGGATGTTATGAGATGAAAAGAGAATCACCACAGGTGTCCAGGCCCCCGTGCACAAAGGAAGGCAAGCGTGAGCAAACACTTGACACACCTGAGGTGAGGGACATCTCCCAGTTTTGTTCTATAATCTTTAGATCTGTCAATATCATGTAAGTCAAGGAAATCCTGGGGCTCTGCCTCAAAATGGAGGAGACTAAAAAAACATTACAACTAGACCCAGTGCTGCCTGTAAATGGGACAGCTCTCATGGTTGGAAAAGACACCATCAAGGCAACCATTAAAGTCTGAAAGAGATCTGAGGCTTGATGGATAGTAATTACACAGAAGTGATTGTTACCTTCCTGATTTGGGTGGGACATCACATTGATTAAGTTATACTCAGTGGTTCTGAAGATCAAGTTCTTTACACTACACTTGCAACTTTCCTATAAACAAAGCTTGAAAGAAATAGGAAGGGAAATAAATAAAATCTAGCTCTCTACAGTACACAAAAAAATCAGAACTTTATAACTTTAATTTTTTTCAACCTTTATTTTTTGTTGTTTTTTGTTTGTTTGTTTGTTTTGGTTTTCGAGACAGGGTTTCTCTGTGTATCCCTGGCTGTCCTGGAACTCACTCTGTAGACCAGGCTGGCCTCGAACTCAGAAATCCACCTGTCTCTGCCTCCCAAGTGCTGGGATTAAAGGCGTGTGCGCCATCACTGCCCGGCAGGGAAGCTTCTCTTATTCAGATCAGATCTTTATCAATTTTGATGAAACTCATAGTCTTTCATCACCTGTGGAAATACGGACAAAACTTCTTCCCCACTGCAACACATTCCCTAACTTCTATCCTGGTTTTAAAGCATCCTAAAAGTATACAGATTGATCTAACTCAGCTTTGTTTTGTTTTTTTTCTATAATCCAGTGTCTTACAGCAGCTGTTGTTCCTGCTTCTTTGGCATTCAAAATAATAATAATGAAGTTAATGAAGCATTATTCAGTCTATTTCTGGGAGTTCCTAGATGTATAAAATCTGTTATCTGTCCAAAAAGTTGGGAGCAAATGTGGTTAACAACCTTGTGACCTTTGTGCTGTGTGGCCCAGACCACAAGGGACCCTTCCCTGGGATCTTTATTTTATGTATATGAGTGCTTTATCTGCATATACACCTGCTTGCTAGAAGAGGGCATCAGATCCCAGTATAGATGGCTGTGAGCCACCATGTGATTGCTGGGAGTTGAACTCAAGACCTTTGGAAGAGCAGACAGTGCTCTCAAAGGCTGAGCCATCTCTCCAGCCCCCTCCCCAGGATCTTACTGTAAGCTTGTTAGTCTATAAAAACTCTTTATGGGAGATGTCAAAAGTACTTCAGAGTTTCAGTGTAGTCACATCTTAAGCTTTATTGTGTACGTGGAATTGTTATTTATCACCAGAAAAGTTTCCACCAAATTGTGCTATGCTTAATATGCCTAAAGTAAACTGCTTGGGGTCAGATTCCTAAAGTCTGAACCAACACCAGCTCCTGAGTCGTGTTCAGATGAACTACCTCTTGCCCCCCTTGGATCTTTACTCTGCTGGTGTGGTGTTAGTGGCTGCAGAGACCTCCGAGTTCTAGTCTCTCGAGTGATGGGATCACAAACATGTCCAACATACTCAGCTATCCTTGTTTTTAATTTTAATAGAAACCACACAAGCTTAGATAAGAAATATTAAATTAGTAAGGGCCAGTCTTAAATTTGGTTTTTCTTCCTTTTCCATTCAACCTAGGTTTTTGGCTTGTATATGTATTATAATAATGTATTTATTGTGGCTGGAGAGATGGCTCAGTGGTTAAGAGCATTGACTGCTCTTCCAGAGGTCCTGAGTTCAATTCTCAGCAACCACATGGTGGCTCACAACCATCTGTAATGGGATCTGATGCCCTCTTCTGGTATGTCTGAAGACAGCTATACTCACATACATAAAATAAATAAATCTCTTTTAAAAAATCTATTTATTGAATTTCCAAATGCAATATTATGTATGCTAGTTACTTTGTTTCATTGGTTGTGCTGGGGTGTGAGCCATCGTGTGGTGCTGGGAATTGAACTCAGCTTCTCTTCAAGAGCAACTGCAGAGCCATCTCTCCAACCCCCATATTGGCCTTTTTATAAGTAGTTTGTTTAAAAAGATATTACTGCCATAGACAGATGGATGGCAGAGTGTTGGGGGCTCTGAGGAGAATTCAGTCCACTTATAACATGTTTTAGAGGAAGAGGGCAGGGGAGGAGGTTGAAAAGTTTTTCCCTTTGGCCAGCAGTTGGCTATGGCTGGGGATAACCATTAGCAGTCAGTTAGAGAATGTCAGATGATGGATAAAGATCTTCCTTGAGCAGTCATTACTGGAGGTCATCAAGGTGGGCAAGAACCCACAGAAACAAGTCACTTAAGTTCTAGAAACCAAACCACAGTAGCCATGGAATTGTCACAGTTCAACCAAAATAGAGGAGCTGAACAAAATGGTGTGACACTGACCACACAGGGCAAACTTGGTTGATGAAACAGCTCTTACCTCAGCAGAATGAACGTGATAGTTTATTCTAGAGCTAAATATGAGTGCCCTGGGCCCAGAAGCATAGAACCATGGTCTCCCAAAATACAGTGTTTCCAAAGAAGAAGCAGTTTCATGAACTTCTCTATAGTAATAGAACAAAGTCATAAAACATGCCTTTCCTGTGCATTGGCGGGTTTTGAGCAGACAGGTTACAGAGAAGCACTGAGGACTCTGCTGTAGGCCTCAAATGCTATCTGATAACATTCTTAGACCTTTGGTTGGTGGAAACTGAGGTCTGCTCATGCATCCCAAAGGATTTACATAATGGTCACCAAAAAAAAAAAAAAAAAAAAAAATCTACACATCATGAACAGAAAAGGGCAATACAGAAAATATGGCTCTGGACTTGCAACATTCCAACCTCTCCATATCACTAAAGTTCTGGTCAGTCAATCAGCCTTGGTAGACATATCCCCCACCTCCAGGAGTTCTCGTTCACAATTCCCATTTCAAGAATGGAGACATAGGCAAAGAGTAATAGAGCTAATGCATGGCAAACACAGCAGGCTACAGTCATGTTGGTCTTCTCAACTCCCACCAGGTCACCTGATAAGCCCTGCCCACAGCACTCAGCTTTCTGCAGCTCACTTCTCCATATTTTCCAAACTCTTCCTCCAAACCAGTGCCAAAGGCTTCTGAACCACATTAATGAGAACAGGAGGCAGAAACTGGTCAAGTGGGTCAGGGACCCCAGAGTAGTTCTGAGAATGTCCTTAGGGGAGGCCAGGGAGGCCCTGATGCTTTGTTATCTTCTAAATGAGCAACAAGACTGTATGACCCTATATGGTTGAAGCTGAGGGGCAGCGCCTGGATACTTTGCGGCTGAGCCAACCTGCTCATCCCTGTCTCTACGTCACCCTGGTTTCTGATGTAAGTTCCTTAAAAAGCACCCAGACTAGCAGTTGGTCTCTCTCTCTCTCTCTCTCTCTCTCTCTCTGTGTGTGTGTGTGAGTTGCTCTGTGTCTCTGCTTCTGCCTCTCTCTCTCTTCCCTCCCTTTTTCTGTGTGTGTCTGTCTCTGTCCCCCTTCCTCAAGCTCTCATCTATGAATCTATAATAAATTCATCTCTAAAGCTCACCCTCTGTAGCCTGTGAATTTTATTTTTTAATGAGGCAAGAACCTGAAGTGGCTTTGGCAGCTAAAAGCCAAGAAAGGCTCATTATTCTCCAAGACATATGGGAATATGACATCAACAGCAACAGCAACCTCCTTACCTTTGAGTCCACCCTGGCCTGTTGGACAGTGTTGCCCACACCAGGGGCATGTATCCCTGAGTTAATCCTCTATGTACCTGCCCCTTACTAAGTGAGCTTTACTGAACTAGACAGTTCTCGAGTCACTGGAGCTAACCATTAAGTTTACCCATCTCAAGACCCCTGGGTTTACTTAAGGTGAGACATGTAACAGACAGATCTTAGACTTGATAATCAGGCTCCATTCTGTTATCCCTTTTATGAACCAAGAGGACAGTAAGACTTCTTGAAGGCCTGATCCTCTTGCTTCCGAGATTACAGTTGTGTGCAAGGCTGGGAACTGAACCAGGGCTTTCTTTTTTTTTTTTTTTTTTTTTTTTTTTTTTTTTTTTTTTTTTTTTTTTTTTTTTTTTTTTTTTTTTTTTTTTTTTTTTTTTTTTTTTGATTGATTTCTTTTAATTTAAGGAATAATTTTTATATTCTACTTATATAAGAAAAATTGAAGATGGTTTAAAATGGGATGACTGTGACCCAGTGGCTCTACATAATTATGGAAAAATCCAGGAAAAGAATTAATTGAGTTTAAAGGATCTTCTGACCACTAATCTTCAGTTATTACAATTGCCACACAATTGATCTTCTAGTTCTTCAACCAAAGCCAATATGGAAAAGTATAGAATGGTGTTCATTCCACGTAAGTTCTAAGTCATATCTTACAGTGAACCAGGACCTTCTGCATGCTGCCTGCGCACTCTACCAACTGAGTCACAGCTCCTCACCATCCCTGTCCCTTTTGTCTTTTTTCCCCCTAATTTTTGATTCTTAGGCAATTGATTTTCAGCCTTCTTTTTTTTTTGGGGGGGGGGGGTTTCGAGACAGGATTTCTCTGTATAACCCTGGCTGTCCTGGAACTCACTCTGTAGACCAGGCTGGTCTCAAACTCAGAAATCTGCCTGCCTCTGCCTCCCGAGTGCTGGGATTAAAGGCGTGCGCCACCACTGCCCGGCCTGATTTTCAGCTTTTATTTATGTTAACATTTCTTCTAGGCTCAGCCCCACAGTTACCTGGCAACAGCCATGTAGGCCTGACTCAGTATAAAAGGGGCTGCTTACCCCCTCCTCACTCTTCTTACTCTCTTTCCTCTCCCTTCTCTCCCCATTCCCCTCCCCTCCACATGCTCATGGCTTGTCTCTCTCTACTCCCTCTCTCTCCCTCAACCCCCTTCTCCATGCCCTAAATAAACTCTATTCTATACTATATTCTTGTGGCTGGTACCTCAGGGGGAAGGGATGCCTGCACATGGGCCCGCAAAGGCACCCCTCCCCCCTCATTTCCCTGCACCAGACCCTGCCTCTACCCTGGTTTTTTTGTATTGTAAGACTCTACGGAGCCTTAACTTACCGGAGACCCTCAAGTGAACACATGGAGTTGGGGATCACTGTAATATGCAAGAGGAATTTTATTGATCCAGCATGCTGGGGTGATCCTACACACAAAGGCAGCAGACTCCACCCTGCACAGACTGTTCAGGGACCTTTTATACAGTTTTTGGAGCAGCAGCCATTAGGCACAATGTGATTGGCAGAACAGTGTGACTTTTAAACTGATTGGTCTTTAGGGAATGAGGTAGCAGGGGCTTAATCAGCCCCTCCCTTCCAGCCTACGTGATCTCTAACCTGTTTCTTCCTTGTGCTCGGAGGGGGGAGGGGGCCCTGGTGAAATATCTCAAAGTTCACAAGCTGACCTCTCAGTATAAAACACAACAATTTATGTCTACACTATGTGTTGAAAGACCTGACCCCCTTATGAGGAAAGTTAAACCCCCAGCAGGGGGCTGGAGAGATGGCTCAGCGGTTAAGAGCTCCGACTGCTCTTCCTAAGGTCATGAGTTCAAATCCCAGCAACCACATGGTGGCTCACAACCATCCGTAATGAGTTCTGATGCCCTCTTCTGGGGTGTCTGAAGACAGCTACAGTGTACTTACACATAATAAATAAATGAATAAATAAAATTTAAAAAAAAAAAAACCCCAGCACACTTGGAGTCAGAAACAGAAATAGGACTGAAACTGCATGCTTGGCCAAACCCCACCTGGCTGCATTCTTTCCCCTAAGAAACGGGTGACCTTGGCCTGGCCCCAGGGCCAGAGGCACAATGTTCCAGGAACTAGCTAACCACAAAAATGTTTGTGCAACTGCCTTGTGACTAACTTAGAACATTCTGTACTTCCCCATAATGCAAATTCTCTCCGTTCTTGTGGTTTTTTTCCTTTAAATACCCCTGACTTCAGCTGCTCAGGGTCGAACTCCTCTGCCTCTGTGTAGGTTACGAGCTCGACCCCAGTGCACTGGTCCCCCGAATAAACCTCGTGTGATTGCAGCAAGGACGGTCTTTCGTGAGTTCTTGGGGGGTCGCGCCGTCCCGAGACTTGAGTGAGGGTCTCCCCAGCTTGGGGGTCTTTCAGTGTTTAGGATCATATTTCCTAGTTTGGCTTTAGCTACAGGCTATAATTTCATTTTTATTGCTGTTGGCATCAGGAGCGCCAAACCGATGATGTCGCACGCAGGTGACGTCATCCAGGCGACAGTGTGGCCCGCCCACCTGTTGCTAAGGCAACGGCCACCATATTCCCAGAATTCACCTTGACCCACTGCCCACCTTTACCTGTGGCTACGTCATGCCACGTCACTTTCTATATATATTGGAGGATCTCTCTCCCCCTCTCTCTCTTTTCTCCCCCTTCTTCCCTTCTCTCTCCTCGCTGCTACCTTGTCCCCCCAAATAAACCCCTCACGTGGAACTGTTTGGCTTGGTGTGGTTTTGGAACGTGCCGCCATCTCCACCGCAGCACATACCGGACTCGTACCAGCAAAATTATTTATACAACAATTGCTATTTAGTTAAGACAAGTTCTAATTTTTTTACATTTTTTAAATACATGGGCTTTTTAGAATATATTTCTTTTTTATTAATTTTATGTATACCGATGTTTTGGTCTATGTACCATGTATGCCCGGTGCCCAAGGATACCAGAAGAAGGTGTCAGATCCCCTGGAACAGAAGTTGCAGACATATCTGTGTGCTGGTAGTCAAACCCAGGTCCTCTGGAAGAGCAGCCAGTGTTATTAACCACTGAGCCCCTCTGCAGCCCCTAGAAGTACACTTCTTCATATTCAAACACACAAGTGTCTTAGTTGGGGTTCATTTAACTGTGATGAAACAATGGCTAAAAGCAGCTGGGGAAGGAAAGGGTTTATTTAGTTTACATATCCTGAGTCACAGTTCACAGCCAAGAAGGGGGGAGGGGCACTTGGAGACAGGAGCTGATGCAGAGGCCATGGAGGGTGCTGCTTACTGGCTTCCAGCCCAGGGCTTGTTCAGCCTGTTTATACACTTCAGGACCACCACCAGCCCAAGGATGTCACCATCAACAATGGGCTGGGCCCTCCCCCACCGATCACTAATGCCCTACAGGCCTGCCTACAGGCTCGTCTTCTGGAGGCTACATTCTCTCAGATGACTCTGGCATAAAACTAGCTGCACAGTGGGCTTTCCAGTTACTAGTTTTTGTTGTTGTTGTTGCTGTTGTTTTGTTTCTGGCTTAACTGCATTGAAGTCAGAACATAATTTGAACAACTTAAATTATTTGA
Source organism: Uromys caudimaculatus (assembly GCA_028551405.1). Lineage (NCBI taxonomy): Eukaryota > Metazoa > Chordata > Mammalia > Rodentia > Muridae > Uromys > Uromys caudimaculatus. The sequence continues at coordinate 52,438,989 of CM052701.1, forward strand.
AATGTGCTGGTTTATGATGCAATGTACCAATTATAGCCCATTATATTTCTCCAAAGATGGTCATAATATCTCCTCAGCTACATCCCCCTCTGCAATGTAATCCTGCACTTTACGGCACAAGAGAAAAAAAGCCCTTTAGATGACTCCAGTCCCAGATCTTTCTGACCAGTTACATAAGAAACGCTGAGAATCAGTCTGTATGGCCTTTCTAGGCCACCCAAAGAACCGGAAGAGACAGTAAGAGATTGCTAGTTTAACTTGCACGTCTTTTGTTTGGCTGGTTTTGTTTTTTTGTTTTTTTTCTTGTCTTTTTTTTTTAATATTAACGATTTATTTTTATTTATGTGTGTTTGGGTGAATACATGAGGGTATTGGGTCAGAAGAAGATGCTGGATCCCCTGAAGCTAGAGTTAAAGGTAGATATGATCTGCCCAATAAGGGTACTGGGAAACTAACCCTGCAAGAGCAACCGGTGCTCTTTACCCCACAGCCATCTCTCCAGTCCTTGGCTTTGGATGCTTGATCTTCTTGTTTCTGTCTTCAGGCCCAGATTTTGGTTTTTTGAGACAGGGTTTCTCTGTGTAGCCCTGGCTGTTGTCCTGGAACTCATTCTGTGGACCAGGCTGGCCTTGAACTCAGGAATCCACCTGCCTCTGCCTCCCGCATGCCTGGGTTAAAGGCGTGTGCTACCACCCCCATCAAGTTCCTTATCTTAACAGTGAGTTTTGTTTGTTGCTATTTTTGGTTGGTTGGTAATTGGTTTGAAAGGTCTCATCTATCCAAGGCTAACCTTGATGGCCTTGAAACAGGGTATTATGTAGCCCAGGATGGCCTCAAGCTTGCTATGTAGTCCAGATTGACCTTGAATACCTGATCTTCCCTAGTTCCCTGCCTTTACCTCTAGAATGCTGGGATGTGCCATCATGCCCAGTTATGAGGTCTGGGATTTACTTCCTGCATTCTAAGCTAGCCCTCTACCAACTGAACTTAGTCTCTAGACCAGAGTCATTTGTAAGGCATCAATAATTATGCATATGTGATTGATTTATGTAAATGTTTTTAGTTGGGCTAGAAAGATGGCTCAGTGGTTAAGGACCTACAACATTGCTCTTTCAGAGGACCCACATTCAGTTCCCAGCACCCACGAAAAGTGGTTTACAATTGCCTGTAACTGTAGCTCCAGGTCATATGACATCCTCTTCTAGACAAATACACATACACATAATTTAAAATTTAAAAAGATTTATCTTATAAATGTTCCAAGTATATTTAGAAGTAATTATTGACTATAATTATTGTTGTATCAATTAAGTACAGTTCCTTAGCTTGTGTATTTAAGTCTATATGCTTGTTTGCTTTTATAAGCTACTGAGTAGGATATATGAAAAATCATTATGATTCTACATTCAACTATTTTCCTTTTAGTCACCCCACCCCCCACTGGGACACACTTCAAGTCCCTAGTTTTATAATTTCTTGCGTTGTGTTTTCTCTTCTTTTACTGTTAATATTTGTTTATATATTTAAGCTAACATAATGAATTTCATTATGAAATTTTCATACATATATATATATATATATTATTCATCTCTCTATTCAACTACTTTCCCTTACCCCATTTGGCCCCTTTTTCTGGTCTCTACCTCACCCTAGCTTGTCACTCTTCCTGTTTCCATGTCACATGTATTCTACTACCCTATTATCTATCCGTCCATCCATCCGTCTATCTCTGTATCCATCCATGCTTGCCCCCCCTCTTTCTCTCTCTCTCTCTTTCTCCCTCTGTGTGTGTCTACTCCCTTCTCAACTCCCCTTCTCATGCCCTAAATCAACTCTATTCTATACTGTACCCACCGTAAGGCTAGTACCTCAGGGGGAAGGGATGCCTCAGCATGGGCCTACTGAGGCACCCCTCCCACCTCATCATACCGTGCTCTATAAAATATATCTTTGGCTTTTTAGAAAAATACAACAATATGTACACATGTACCACATTTTCTTTATCAATTTGACAAGTGATGGACATCTAGGCTGATTCCATCTGTTACTGCAACAAACATGAAAGTGTGTGGCTTGAGAGATTGCTCAGTGGTTAGGGAGCTCTTTCAGAGTCTCTAAGTTCAGCTCCCAGCACCATGTCAGGGGACTCACACCCGACTGTAACTCCAACTCTAGGAGATCTGATGTGCTCTCTGGACTGAGGGTACCTGCATATAACACACACACACACACACACACACACACACACACACACACACACACACACACACTTTTTAATGTAATAAAAACAAATTGTTAAGATCAACAACAGAAAATCATGAAGTACAAGTCCATCAGTACCTCTATGGTATATTGACTTCAAGTCCTCCAGCTAAAGCCCAGGAGTGGTACAGCTGGGCCAGTGTTCTTTTTTCAACTTTTTGAAGAACCTGCCTGCTGACTGCCACAGTAGTTGCATGGGGACTGGCATGGAGCTGAAGCAGCAGGGATGGCTGGATGACCCCAGGGAGGCTCCCAAGGAGAAGTGGACAAGAAGAGTGACCATCAAACAGAAGAACTCTATGGTCTCAGGTAGAGCAAAGCCTAAGATGGAATAGAAGAACTGTTGCTTGAGAGATGGGGTCTCTGTGTAGCCAATATAAAGCTGCCAAAGATGGTTCAATGCGGGCCCGTCCCTGATCCAGCCACACTGATGGTGGTGCCAGCACCAATAAACTTGATTGTTGTGTCAATGTCCTGGGAGACAACTCTGGTCTGGAACGCCCACCTGGGCACTTGGAGGGGATCTGCTGTAGGAGGGCTGTTTAGACGGTCTTCTCAGGAGGGAAGCAGACACACGCCTGATCAAACAGATCTGCTACAGGAGCAAATCAGAACTGGAGAAGCAAGCAGGGCCTTGGTGCTCTGCATCTTTTCCATCTCCCAGCTTTAGCCCTTGGTCTCTGGGAATTAAACATTTGGGTTGATCATTCATTCCTTTAGGAACAGGAGTGTTTACTTTGTGTCACTGTCTGTTGGAAGGATATAACTTATTTTTTATTTTATACAAGCCTATAGCTAAGAGACTGGAATTTTAAAGTGTTGGAGTTGTTGAAAACTCTGGGGACTTTAAAGCTGGACTGGGTGCACTTGATGTTATAACATGGTCATGAGACTACGTGGACAAGGGCAGGAAGGTCATTGCTTAAAGGTGATGTTTGGGTGTCTAGTTAACAGAGGATGGAACTGTGAGCATTAACTGTGAACCTGTCAAGATCTAAAACCACCTGGGAGATGGCCTCTGAGCAAGCATGTACAAGATTTTATTGGCTACATTTAATTGAAGAGGGAAGACCTCTGTGGGTGATGCCCTCCCTGACTGGGATTATGGATTTTATAAATGGAAACGGGGAACTGAGCAGCAGCCTGTGTGTCTTGCCACCCGTTTCTTGAACATGGATGATACAGCCGGCTGCCTTAAGCTCGTGATGCCTTGACTTCTCTGCCATGTGTCTCCTGTCAGGTCCAAAGGGAGCTCCATTTCCCCCAATTCTGGCAGTTGGACAAAAGCCAGCACTACTCAGGAACTTGTGAAGCAGGTTTCCCAGTACCAAAAGGAGCCATTTCCCTTATCATTGTCAGAAGGGACAAATGGCTGTCTGTGGTAGTTATTAGTGCATGCTGGGCTCCCGGCTCCTTCAGTATCACAAGGACCTGTTATACATTTCAAAGTCCACTTTGGCGTCCTGCCATTCTCACCTCCTCCCCTGAACTTCTCAATTCCCAGAATTCCCTGCCCCAGCTTCTCACTCTCCTTCTAACCCCAATTTGTCAGCTAGGTTCTCTTTTGCCTGAACTCTGTCTTCATTCACTTTCTCTCCCTTTCTCTGCCTTGTTTCTGCTTCTCTCCTGGCCAGGTCCAGCCTACAGACATGCAGTCTGCCACTCTCTCTCTCTGGCTTGGCCTCTTCCAGATGTTCTGTCTTTCATATCCACAGTAAAAACCTTACCCGTACCATGTACCATGGAGCAGTCATGTCATCAGTTTATGCTGCTCTACTTTAACCTGTGAGCCAGAATAAACCCTTTCCCCTTAAGTTGTCTTTATCAGAGTATTTTATCACCACAAATAAGAAAGAAACTAAGACATCTGTCATTTTATTTCTTCATATTTCCAAGTCTTGGAAAAACATACGGTATCAGCTGATTTTACTACCCTTGGCAGGGTTCCAAGGACATATGTATTATATTTGCATTGTCTATCTGAAATTATAATCACTTTGAGAAACATTTCTGTTTTGTAGGAGGTTTTATTTACTATGCTAACTTATGCACATGTTGGAGAAACACTGAATACTCTTACAATAATCCCAATGTAAACAACTTAGTGTAGACTTACATAACACTCTTAATGATTAATTTTAAATCTACAGATAGGCTCGGTTTCTATGTAAAACCTAATCAATAGAACGTGACTAAGATAAAATGTTCAGGAAGAAGCAATATTTAATGTTTCAGGAAAAGATAATTAACAGATTTTTTTCATTTATAAATTCAGAAGAACTTAACCACAAACACAAAAAATAAGGAAAAACTACAAAACAGACAAAAATATAATTCTCAAATGCTGAGGCTGAGAGTTGTGTTAGAATTTGATGTTGTGAAGTTTGAGTTGGGAAAAGGTAGAGCTAAGACCCACATACATCCAAATAACCCACACACCAAAAATAAAAGTTAAAAAAAAATTCTTTAGATAACTCTGCACCTGCCAGAAGAACGAGTAGGTCTAAGAAGACATCTTCAAAAAGAATTCCATTTATGTCTCCAGAAAGTAGTAAGGCCACCAAACTCTAAGTAAAGAAGTGGTTTCTGTGTTTGTGGATTGAACAGAGGACCTTCTACACGCTATGTAGAGGCTTTGTAACTGGCCTCTTCTAACTTTTTATTCTGAGAGAGGGGCTTATTAAGTTGCCCAGGCTGGCTAGAGCTTTCTAATCTCCTGCCTCAGTCACCCAAGTACCTGGGATTACAGGTTAGCACCACCAAGCCCAGCAAAACTGCCTTCTTGAGATTGCCACATCTCTGGATTTATGTAAGACACAAAAACTAGGTCCAGAAGCACACAGCTCCAGTTCCAGCTCATTTGGAATGCACTGAGGTGGGATTATTACTTGGGAGCTAGAGGCCAGCCTGAATAACACCTGAGATACACAGATGCTGACACAGGCTCCAGCATGGCCACATAGGAAAAGAGTATGAATATCAGCCTGGAAAGTCAGGAAAGTCACATTCCAGTTTGGGTTGGGCCTCATTTAGTCACTCTGGCAAGACACCTTCTCAAGGGCTTCATTTCCTCATAAGCTGCAGTGATGGCCTCAGGTTCTACCATGGGGATTGTGAGGCACCTGACTCACTATGTTTCAGAAACACACATTTACAGTTCAAGTATAGCCTCCTAATTTATTTTAAATCGAAATCACCTGACCAGCATCATAAAGGCTAACATTTCAACACTGAACCTAGAAAAAAATACAATATTAAAGTCAAAATCAAAAGAGCCTTTGACAGAGTTCTTTTAAGTGTGTTTGGATAGCAATAACTCACAATTTGTGAATATGTCACAAATTTTCAGTGATCAAAATGATTCTGAGTTTTCCCAGGACACATATTAAGAAAGAAAATAATTCTCTCTCCATTCACATTTAAATTGTACATATGTCATACCATTTTATAAAAAATAAGTGCCCAGATGTAACTACAGCTTAACTTAGTTTCCTTCTTAATTTGTTTTTTATAGCAGACATATTAATTTCATTTTGAACATGATATGCCAAATATCCTGAGCTTCCAGGAATGAAGTCATGTAATTCTCCAAGGAATTTCTCCAAGGCATCAATTGATATATAACCTATAAAAATAACAAGAAATAGATACATTTGAAATCCTATCATGCTATTTGGTTTTCAGAGTCTTTATTAGTTTAAGATTTTATAGAACTTTTTGTTTGTTTGTTTGTTTGTTTGTTTTTCAAGACAGGGTTTCTCTGTGTAACCCTGGCTGTCCTGGAACTCACTCTGTAGACCAGGCTGGCTTCGAACTCAGCAACCCACCTGCCTCTGCCTCCCAAGTGCTGGAATTAAAGGCGTGCACCACCACTGCCCGGCTAGAACTTTTTTTTTTTTTTTTTTTTAATGTAAGTACACTGTAGCTATCTTCAGATACTTTTTTTTCTTCTCGCTCTGGCCCCACTCGCTGTAGTTGTCTTCAGACACCCCAGAAGGGGCATCAGATCCCATTATGGATGGTTGTGAGCCATCATGTGGTTGCTGGGATTTGAACTCAGGACCTTTAGAAGAGCAGTCAGTACCCTTAACCACTGAGCCATCTCTCCAGCCCCCTAGAACTTTTTTTTTTTTAAAGAAAAGAATGAAGAAGACGAATTACTACTATTGAGAAGATCTCCGAGGACAACCTTAAATCCTTCACTTCCTGCTTCTTCCTCTGCAGTACTGACAAGACGGCCCATTCTACCATGTTCCAGAACTGGAGGCCAGGCCCAGGGCTTTGCACATGCTATGCAGGCACTCTACCAGCTGAGCTACATCTCTAGCCCTTAATATTCTTTTCTCCCCCCCCTCCCTTAGTTTACAAAATAATGAGTTTTATAACCTTTTTATGCAAATATATCATTGTTTTGCTCATATTTGTCTCCTTTCTCCTCTCCTACCCATCTTCCCTCTTTACTGTCCTACTTATTTTTTGGAGAAAGGTTTCACACTTTAACCTAGGCTAGACTGGAACTCACTTGTAGCCCAGGCTGGCCTTGAGCTTTCAGTAATCCTCTGTTCCAGCCTCCTAAGTTCTAGGACTATAAGTGTGAACCAACACACTTAACTTTTTCTTCTACTTTTGAAAGCCACAGATACTAGATAAGCAACTTAGATTGCTGAGATTATAGTGTCCATATTGGGGCTGGAACATTAAGTACTTAAACCAAAATGACTGGCAATAACTGGCGTAGAATATAGCCATTGAGAACTCTCTTCAACTACCTAACAGCACAGCTGTCACAGAGAAGACAATTCCAAGCACTGTAAAATTAGAATGATGTTCTTCAGTGAAAAAGTAAAAGTCAGTACTGCTGTCAGTCAATAAAAGTTATGTGTGTAGTGCTGATGTCATTAATAATCTGAAATAGATATGAATGTCAAAAAAAGAATCTGTGCCTAAAGGTAGAGAGCTTAAGGAAGGATTTAAATACCTTAAGCAATAATGTCATAATAATTACCATTTAAATGATTGTATTTTACACATAATACAAATGTTTGTGGTTTATACTAATACTCAACAGTGCACATAAAAATTTTTAGAAGATCTCAAGTATGCCTGAATTTAAAAGTACCATCAATAGCAACAGAATTTATGCATATAGCTTGTTTTAGTAATAAACAGCCTATTTATAGTTTAAAATGATGAATCCAGCCATAGAGATTAGTATCTTTGACCTATCCCAGCCATGGGCATCTACTCCATTAGCTCTTCTGAAGCACATCTATGATATCCCGTGTGTGTCCATGACCTCTGCCTGATGGAGAAGCATGTGTGACTAGTGGAGAAAAGGCTCACTGCACAGATACTACCCAAGGTTTCTAAACATGTAATGCACACATGCACTATGTGACTGTTTCTAAATGCTTACTGCACACGTATGTAGAGGGCACCAGGGTCTTGTACTCGCAGAGAGGCACTAAGAGACCCAGGAACGTTAACACACAGGGGTGTCTCCTCAGTGGAGGAGAGAAAATCAAATCCCAGCATTCCATCCAGAAAGCTGAGAGTGGAGGTTGCTAATGGCCTGGTGACCTTTTTGCTATTTGAAGGGACAGATCTCATCCAAATTCTTCAGAATGATCATTCCAGAGTCTTCCCGCCCTAGACAATGACACATCCTTAGGGCAGATGTCACTTGTACTTCATGGCCTGCTGACCTCCATGCTATCTGTCAGAGACCACAGTAGATTCCAGGCCTTTTCGCTGTAAAACCCACCCTCGTGGGCACATGCACTTTGTAAAGAGCTGCTATGACATCACGCCTTACACTTTATTGTGCATCTGGAAGTTGGAATTATGGGAATTATTGTTGCATGGAGAGCCTTTTCCAAATTTTACTGTGTTTAAATATGCCTACAATAATCTGCCTGGTATTAGACTCCCTGGAGTCTAATCCAGGTTGATACAGTCAATCTGCACTGGGATTTCATTCTCATCTCTTCCAGGGGTTGGCTTCCCTGCCTGGATAGCCTGCAGGGACCCCCTCAACATACACAATGTGAGGTTTCTAAAGGCATCCAGGAAAGAAATACAAAATGAATTAGCAAATATATTCCTACAAGGGTAAGTGTGCTACCATGATGCTTCTCAGCTTTCATCCCAGTTTTTAGCTTGTAGTTCTCCCCCAAAGGAATAGACTATAATCTCTCTCCCCAAGACAGCTCTTACACGGGAACTCTGCTATCCCCTTACCCTTCTGTCTTAGAGCTGGTCATTGTGAAGAGAAGTTTCCTAAAAAGAAACAGCACCTTCTGTGAAGCTGAGTAACTGGTCAGAACTTCTGACTGTAGAGAGGCTGCCATGTTACAGCCTATTTACTGACACTCCTCTCCCACCTCTGTGCAAGATGACATCTTTGTGACCAGCAGGTAAAACTTAGCAGGCCCTGAGCTTCTACCAGCCCCAAGGCTAAGGACATCACAGACAGCACCTGAGGGCTGTGACAGATTCCCTGCTCTGCTGGTTCCCACCAACGAATTAAAAAAGTATCTTGTATATGATCGTCTTTGTTCTATTACTATAAAACTTCATCAAACTGTTACCATGCTGTGACAAGGTATTTGGTATAAGCTGGATCTGTTTCTAGACCATGGTCACTTACAGTCTCTAAAAAACTACCTTTTATCACATTGAGAAGACTTTTTTTTTTACACTGTCATCATAAATTATCTAACCAACCTTTTCTTTTTCTTTCTTTTTTTTTTTTTTTTTTTTTGGTTTTTCAAGATAGGGTTTCTCTGTATAGCCCTAGCTTTCCTGGAACTCACTCTGTAGATCAGACTGGCCTCGAACTCAGAAATCCACCTGCCTCTGCCTCCCAAGTGCTGGGATTAAAGGTGTGCACCACCCTGCCCAGCTCTAACCCTTTTCTAATTGATGGCAGATAATAAGACTCCTCATTCTGGAAGATCCTGCCCCATACCCCAGAAGGAAGAATGTTACAAACAGAGACCAAGAACACTGCTAGGCCAGTCCAGCTTTTGGCATTATCTCATACCCTGCCTGTCTCATCACATCTCAGCACAGTTGCTGGCTGAGACTTGGCTTTAGTCAGAATCAACTATCATCACTCTCTTGCTGACCATAGTTTTCTCTAAATTTTAACCCCATTTTCCTTTTCTGGGGAAAACCATGTCCTTTTTAAAAAAATATATTTATTTATTTATTTATTTATTTATTTATTTTATGTGAGTACACTGTTACTTCCTTCAGACCTACTAGAAGAGGGCATTGCATCCCATTACAGACGGTTGTGAGCCACCATGTGGTTTCTGGGAATTGAACTCAGGATTTCTGGAAGAGCAGTCAGTGCTCTTAACCGCTGAGCCATCTCTCCAGCTTGAAAACTATGTTCTTTTAATGGTAGAAAAAATGGTCATTGGCTGACTGCCTGTCCTGCACACAAGAGGCCCTGGGTGTAAGTCCCACTAATCACCTGATCACCCCTTATCTCACTCCTCACTCCACTCCTCCTCCTCTGTGTGTGTGTGGGTGTGTGGGTGTGGGTGGGTGTGTGTGTGAAAGAGAGAGAGAGAGAGAGAGAGAGAGAGAGAGAGAGAGAGAGAGAGAGAAAGAGAGAGAGAGAGAGAGACTGAGACTGCCTATGGTCAGCCCAGTGCCAATCAGGTATTCAGTTCCACAGCAACTCTTGGGGCTACAGACAAAGCAAGCTTTATTTTAGATAATGCCTGTTTCTGGGCAGGTGAGATGGCTCAGTAAGTAGAGTCAAGCCTGGTGACCTGAGTCCAGTCTTGGGGTCCACATGGTATAGAGAACCAACTCCTCAGGATTATAATCTCTAGTCTCCACATGTACACTGTGGCACATGAGTCCATCACACACCAGCAGGTACATATACACAATAGTGATAGGTAAAATTTAAATATACAGTAAAAATTTCATGAAATGGTTGCTGTGTTAGAGCATGACATCTGAGGAAACCTGAATCTGTCCTCCTGAGTCATGCTCACTCACATGCAGCTACAATAAATAACCTTTTATCCTCTGTGAGGTGAGAGCTGTTGCTTGTGTTCACATCAGCCTCTAAGAAGGTCTTAACTGAGTGATCCCCACCTCTTGGTAGTCACAAACTTGTGTAGTCCCTAAGCCCTTCCTACTTGGGCTGGCTTATGTGTTGGCATGTCACTTTTGAGGACTGGCTTCTTTCTGTCTGGGATGAGAGGGTTTCTCTGTGTAGCCCTGGCTGGCCTGGAACTCCTCTGTAGATCAGGTTGGTCTCAAACGCAAAGATCCACCTGACTCTGCCTCCCAAGTGTTGGGATATCCTCCTATTACTTTTGGACCTCTTACCTGGAGAGAAACAAGCTACAATGTTTTAAATAGACTTCAGAACCCCCATGTGAAGAGCTGGAGAGCTTCCTCAATGGCTAAAGGTACCGGCTGCTCTCACAGAGGACCACATGGTGGCTCACAACTGTCTGTAACTCCGATGGCTTCCTCTAGTCTCTGGATATACCAAGCACACAGGCAAAAATGCAGACAAAATACCTATATGCATTTTTTTTTAAAAGTCCATGTAATATAGAGTGTTTTGTCAAAACACAGCAAGGACCTAAGGATCCTTGCTGAGCATTAAACCTGGGCTTTTGCATATTGGGCAAACACTCTAGCAACTGAGCTGCATGCCCAGGTCCCTAGGTTTGTTTGTTTTGCTTTGTTTTTTGGAGATAGATTATCAACACTGGAGTTAAGATGGCTTGTAACTCATTTTGCAACCCAGGCTACAGATTCATAGTCCTCTTGCTCAGCCCCCAAATGTCTGTATTTTCATATTTATAGAAATTAGTACCCACATCAGCTACATGGCCATGTTTTAAACTGCTAATTTCTGAAAGGATTTGCTACTTATCAATAGATATGGAAATAGTAACTATTTTGGATTCTCTAATTATTGGACTCCTTCTTGCCAGTAAGGTATTTAAGTTGTTAGTGACCCTTTCCTCTACTTATCACATATGTGACTTATCAATTAGAATGTCTTATTGTGGATGATAACTGATATCAAACCAAGGAGATCAAACTGAGGAAAAGCAACTTACAAAACCACTATTTTGGGGGGCACTTAACAGAGTCTGGAGATATTTAATTTTGGTTGTCACAGCTGGGGAAGCTGTCTGGCTGGTACCCAGTGGAAAACACCTTACAACCCCTCTCAAGGTGGGCACTCATCCATCTCTGCCCAGAGAACAATTTGGCCAGCAGTGCCCATACTGAGAAGCCCTGCTCTCACACAAAGCTCCAGCTTGGTTTTTCTATAACCAAAGACCTTAATTCATGCTATTTTTAGAAACGTAACAGTCACTGAACTTAACCCTTTTAAGGGAGGGAAAGACAAACAGTAATACTATTATTAAAGCTGTTAGGTCCAGAGCCTAGATTCTGGCAGCCCTAGCAGGCCAGGCAGGGTCATTGCCCTCAATAGGCCAACTGAAGAGACCTGGTGGTATAATTTGTGCTTACTAAAAAGTATCAGGCTTGGGCTTTAAAGGGATGGTACACTATCCTTTGGGATAAGAGAGCGATTAAATGTGACAATGAGACCTTAAAATCTAGCTCGTGCTTGGGCTACAAGACTGTAGTCACCTCCCACTTTCAGTACTGACTGGCATCCTGCTGAGACGTTGTCTCTAAATCCCTAGCTAACAGGGTGCTTCGGTCTCTCACCTGGGAAGGTGAGCTGATATCTGGGGGTGTTGGTCACATACCCTGCTTACTACCCATTTCTCTGCCTCTTGCCTGGAAATTGGAGAACAGCTAGCTGCAGGTGTCTGTGAACCTTCCCCACCCCTGACAAGTATAAAAAGAAAGCCCACTTTTGCCATGCTGTCTGTCTCTAGTGCTGGGGCCCTGAACTGCTCCAGAGTCCTCACATGCTGCTCTCTGTCTGTCTGTCTGTCTCTCTATGACAACAACTTTTCTAGTAAAACCGCAGTCTCCTATAATCCATCTAGCATGTCTCTTGCACCACCCCAATCTGAAACCTTTTGTTAGAAGAATTATTAACACCATAAGCAGAAGGACACACAGCAGCATGGTGGGGTCTCTGAGCAGAGTTCAAGCTTCTAAGGTAGGGTGGTCCCTTCTTCAAGGTCTCAGAGGAAAGGGGAGGCTTCATGTTCCGTGGTTGGTGAGCAGTCCACAGAAAGGACCCCGCTGTCCCTGACTCCATAGGGAAGCCCGATCCTAGGCATGTGCGAGGCCCTAGATTCAACCTCCACTACTACAAACACAAACCAAAAGGATTGATGCCTGAATGTCAGAAATAAATGGCAACTGCCTCATACAAGCAGGGGCAAGCCTCCTTCCTACCTAGAGACCCCCATGTGGGCACAGAAACCATGAAGCCCATGCTTGTTCTATTCTGCAGAGTACTGTCTGAGCAGATGAATGGCACCTCTTCTATCACCGTGGTACCACCATGGTACAAGAAGAGGCTCTGCTTGGCAAAGCTTTGTTCTACCCAGTCCCCTTGCTTCTTCCCTAGCTGAGGTTACTCTAGTCATTACTTTCGTTTACCTGTTACCATGTTGTTCACTGGGTAATTCTGAAGAGGGAAGCACATCTGCTTTTCTATTACAGGAGTCCTTACGAAATGATTCTCTGCACTAAAAAATGAAGCATTCAGAAAGTCACGTTTATATTTGATTTTTAAAGTTATATTACAAATGAGAACTTATTCCAGACAACATATATAATAATTTAATACTTCTTTTTAAAAAAACAATTTTGGTAATTAATGAATATTTCTAATTAATTAATTAATTAATTAATTATGAGTACACTGTAGCTGTCTTCAGGCCCATACCTAAGCATAGTAAAAGCAATATACAGCAAATCAGTAGCCAACATCAAACTAAATAGAGAGAAACTTGAAGCAATCCCACTAAAATCAGGGACTAGACAAGGCTGCCCACTAAATATCACTATTTGCAGATGATATGATCATATACTTAAGTGACCCCCAAAACTCCACCAGAGAACTCCTACAGCTGAAAAACATCTCAGCGACATGACTGGATATAAAATTAACTCAAACAAATCAGTAGCCTTCCTATACTCAAAGGATAAACAGGCTGAGAAACAAATTAGGGAAATGATACCCTTCACAACTGTCACAAACAATATAAAGTATCTTGGTGTGACTAACCAAACAAGTCAAAGATCTGTATGACAAGAACTTCAAGTTTCTGGTTTTTTTGTTTTTTGTTTTTTTGAACTTCAAGTTTCTGAAGAAAGAAATCGAAGAAGATCTCAGAAGATGGAAAGATCTCCCATGCTCGTGGATTGGCAGGATTAATATAGTAAAAATGGCCATCCTGCCGAAAGCAACCTACAGATTTAATGCAATCCCCATCAAAATTCCAACTCAATTCTTCATAGACTTAGAAAGAGCAATTCTCAAATTCATTTGGAGTAACAAAAAACCCAGGATAGCAAAAACTATTCTCAACAACAAAAGAACTTCTGGGGAAATCAGCATCCCTGACCTCAAGCTGTACTACAGAGCAATAGTGATAAAAACTGCATGGTATTGGTACAGTGACAGGAAGATAGATAAATGGAATAGAATTGAAGACCCACAAATGAACCCACATGCCTATTGATCTTTGACAAAGGAGCTAAAACCATATAGTGGAAAAAAGACAGCATTTTCAACAAATGGTGCTGGTCCAACTGGTGGTCAACAAGTAGAAGAATGCAAATTGATCCATTCCTATCTCCCTGTACAAAGCTCAAGTCCAAGTGGATCAAGGACCTCCACATAAAACCAGATACACTGAATCTAATAGAAGAGAAAGTGGGGAAAATCTCCAACACATGGGCACAGGGGAAAAGTTCCTGAACAGAACACCAATGGCTCATGCTCTAAAATCAAGAATCAACAAATGGGACCTCATGAAATTGCAAAGCTTCTGTAAGGCAAAGACACTGTCAATAGGACAAAACTGCAACCAACTTTACCAATCCTATGTCTGATAGAGGGCTAATATCCAATATATACAAAGAACTCAAGAAGTTAGACTCCAGAGAACCAATAACCCTATTAAAAAATGGGGAACACGCCAGGCAGTGGTGGTGCATGCCTTTAATCCCAGCACTTGGGAGGCAGAGGCAAGTGGATTTCTGAATTCGAAGCCAGCCTGGTCTACAGACTGAGTTCCAGGACAGCCAGGGCTACACAGAGAAACCCTGTCTCGAAAAACCAAAAGAAAAAAAAAGGGGTGGGGGGAACAGAGCTAAACAGAGATTTCTCAACTGAAGAAACTCGAAGGGCTGAGAAGCACCTAAAGAAATGTTCAACATCCTTAGTCATCAGGGAAATGCAAATCAAAACAACCCTGAGATTCCACCTCACACCAGTCAGAATGGCTAAGATTAAAAACTCAGGTGACAGCAGATGCTGGCAAGGATGTGGAGAAAGAGGAACACTCCTCCATTGCTGGTGGGATTGCAAGCGGGTACAACCACTCTGGAAATCAGTTTGGTGGACCCTCAAAAAATTGGACATAGTACTGCCTGAGGACCCAGCTATACCACTCCTGGGCATATACCCAGAAGACGCTCCAACATGTAATAAGGACACATGCTCCACTATGTTCATAGCAGCCATATTTATAATAGCCAGAAGCTGGAAACAACCCAGATGTCCCTCAGCAGAGGAATGGATACAGAAAATGTGGTACATTTACACAATGGAATACTACTCAGCTATTAAAAACAATGACTTCATGAAATTTGCAGTCAAATGGATGGAACTTGAAAATCCTGAGTGAGGTAACTCAGTCACCTAAGAACCAACATGGTTATGTACTCACTAATAAGTGGATATTAGCCCAAAAGTTTCGAATACCCAAGATTCAATTCACAGACCATATGAAGCCTAAGAAGAAGGGAGACCAAAATGTGGATGCTTCAGTGTTTCTTAGAAGGGTGAACAAAATGTCACAGGAGGAAATATGGAGACAAAGTGTGGAGCAGAGACTGAAGGAAAGGCCATCCAGAGACTGCCCTACCTGGGGATCCATCCCATATACAATTATCAAACCTGGACGTTATTGTGGATGCTGGGAATTGCTTGCTGATGGAACCATGATAAACTGTCTCCTGAGAGGCTCAGGCAGAGCCTGATAAATAGAGGCAGATGCTCGCAACCAACCATTGGACTGAGTGTGGGATCCCAGATGGAGGAGTTGGAGAAGGGACTGAAGGAGCTGAGGGGATTTGCAGCCCCATGGAGGGAGCAACAATATCAACTTGCTAGACCCCCCCAGAGCTCCTGGAGACTGGACCACCAACGAAAGAATACATATGGAGGGACCCATGGTGCTGGCCACATATGTGGCAGAGGAGGACCTTATTGGACATCAGTGGGAGGAGAGGCCCTTGGGCCTGAGGTTATTAGTGTAGGGGAATGCTAGGGAGGGAAGATGGGAGTGGGTGAGTGGGTGGGGGAGCACCTTCATAGAGGCAGGGGGAGGGGAGATGGGATAGGGGCTTTCCGAAGAGGAGACCTGGAAAGGGGAAAACATTTGAAATGTAAATAAATTTAAAAAAAAAAACATTTTTGGTAATTAATGAATATTTTTAATTAATTAATTAATTAATTAATTAATTAATTAATTTTATATGAGTACACTGTAGCTGTCTTCAGACACACCAGAAGCTGGCATCAGATGCCCATTACAGATGGTTGTAAGCCACCATGTGATTGCTGGGAACTGAACTCAGGACTTCTGAAGAGCAGTCAGTGCTCTTAATTGCTGAGCCATCTCTCCAGCCCCAATTTAATACTTCTTTAACCAGGTTTTATTCTTACTTAGTAAAAAACATAATTGTGAGCTTTTGTTTGTGATACTAAGAAAGTCTAGGGCATATATAGCTATTTCTGGTTTTCTTATCTACTTCACAAATTAAATAATTATTAAATATATAGAGGTCTGGGTCATCCCAATAACCACCAAAGCACAATAATAATTTATAATAGGGCTAGGAATATATCTCAGTGGTAGGGCTTTTGCCTAACATGCATGAGTCTGGGTTTAATCCTAGCACTGTAAAAAATGCAAAATAATTTATTATATACATACATAAATAATACATATATATATACACATATGCCACCTTTTTTTTTAGAATTATTTATTTCATGTATGTGGGTATACTGTCACTGTCTTCAGACATATCAGAAGGTAGCTACAGATGGCTGTGAACCACCATGTGGTTGCTGAGAACTGAACTCAGGACCTCTGGAAGAGCAGTCAGTACTCTTGACCGCTGAGCCATCGCTCCAGCCCCTACATGTACCATCTTATAGATGCCAAAGAAAAGCACAGAGGACTCTATAAATGGTCACAGGACTTATGTTCTTCAGTATTCAAATGATTGAGACTCTATTAACTAGCAAAATACTCCATATGTAATCGTAACAAATAAAAAAACAGGGTTGGGGAAACCACGAAATACAATATTTTGAAGTAACTTCTGACTTAAAGAAAGAAGGTTTGCCTTAGATCATGGGCCTGCCTGCATATTTAAGACAAGATAGCAGCTTAGAAGAAATCAGACCACACCTTCCCGACCATCTGTCCTCTGAGGTAAAGAGTTGACAAGCTCTGCACTGTGACGCAGCCCAGACCACTCCTCTTTACTGTAACAAATAAGATGGAGCATTGGAACAAATGTCTCCGATGCCTACCCTGAAACTGGCTCCAAGCTATGGCTCCCCCACACCTTCAAGTAAAAGATTTCTGACTCTCTGTCTCTTGTTCATTCTCCTTCATCATACGTTGGCTACAACCAGCTCTTCTTTACTGGAAGCTCCCCCCAGGTTGAGGGAAAGCATCTTGCCCTTTAAGGTCCTGTTAGGTTGTCCCTGATACCATGCTCTAACCCCTCCACTGCTCTCCTACCTCAAGTCCCCCTGTGCTGCCTCTGGTGTGATGCTGCCCTCATAATGCTTTCCCACTTAAGCTGATATGCCCCATCATGGTTGTAAGGCTCTCGCTCCTAAGAAAGCTCACTGCTGCAGGGCAATTCCCAGTTCACTCCTTTTCTGAATTTATACCTTTACAGTCAATTCTAACACTGAAGTATAGCATTAAATAAGGTTTTCAATCTTATGGGAAATGATTAAATGCAAAGCCAAGGGACTTCAAGATTACCTCAGCTCTATAAGTTGTGTGTCTTATTATAAGACAGGAGAGACATAGGCTAATGAGTAGAATTATTTCTAATTTAAATTTCCTTTATTTTTTTTAATATGTCTTATTTTATTTTATTTTTTTATTTTTTTATTTTTTTATTTTTTTGGTTTTTCGAGACAGGGTTTCTCTGTGTAGCCCTGGCTGTCCTGGAACTCACTCTGTAGACCAGGCTGGCCTCGAAATCCTCCTGCCTCTGCCTCCCAAGTGCTGTGATTAAAGGTGTGTGCCACCACTGCCCGGCTAATATGTCTTATTTTCATGAATTCAATGGATTTATTTATTTTTTAATTTCGGCATTTTTGAAATAGGGTCTCATAAAACCCAGGTTGGCCTCAAACTAGCTATGTAGCTGAGGATAACCTTGACCTTCTAACCCTGCCTTCACCTCCAGGGCGCTATGATTACAGGCATGCATGGTGCGCCTGGTTATGCAGTGCCAGGGATCAGACCCAAAGCCGTGCACACCAGGTAATCACTCTAACAAGTGAGCTTCATCCCCAGCCTGTTACACTTACTTTAAAATAATTTAAAACAACATAAAAACGTAAAGTGTATGTGACTTTAAACTCTGAGGAATATCTGGGAAGAGGAAAATAGCACAGTGGTTGAGAGTTTGGACTCTGATCTAGATATAGTTTCAAATTCAGCTATTCTTTCTGAATAAATTATTTAGCTCTCCAGATTTGTATTCTCAATTGTAAAATGAATGGGGCTCATTGCATATATAAGCTGTGAAAATCAAATGGAATATTGTGAACCAGCAGGCACAGTGGTGCACACCTTTTATCCCAGCACTTGGGAGGCAGAGGAAGGTGGACCTCTGTGAGTTCAAGGCCAACCTGGTGTACAAAGCAAGTCCAGGACAGTCAGGGCTCTGTTACATAGAAAACCCTGTCTCAAAAAAAACAAAAAAAAAACAAAAAAAAAAACAAAAACAAAAAAAACCAAAAATAAAAAAGGAAAAGAAATATTGTGAACTGCTTGTCTCACAAATGTCTTGTGCTTAGCAATTGCTCAATAATAACATACCATTTAGTATGTGCTTACTATCAGTAAGTAGTGCTTCATGCAGGTATTTCAGGATGTATTCTATTTTTGTTCATACTGCACCCTCTGGTGGTTCCTAAAGGAAAGGCTCTATAGAAGTAGTGGAGGTCTGCAGCATAACAGGATAGGGCTGCTGAACACATGAACTCACAGTGGCTATCACCACATGCATAGGACTTTCACAAAATCAAACCAGCCAAAATCCAAGATGAGCAGGGGAGGGGCTCATGAAGCCCCAGCCCTAGCTGAGAAGCTGTTGCCATAGAGAGCTGCTGTAAGAGGGTTTGGTCAGGGATGCAGCCCCTGAAAGACTGCCAGTGCTCCAGTAGATGGTCCTATACCCGTGCACACTAAGCAGACCCAGCGGGATTTTAAAAGGAGAGAGAAGCACCAGGTGCAGTGGTGCACACCTGTGATCTCAGTAGTGAGGAGACAGAGGCAGGAGGAGCAGCTCTGTCAGTTTGAAGCCAACCTGATCTACATAGCAAGTCCAGGACAGCCAAGACTATACAGAGAGAATACATAAAACTGGGGAGGGGATTAAGGAACTAGAGGGAAGGGAAGCAGGCTAGATTTGATTTTTAAAATGCACAGTATGCACTATGAAATTCTTAATAAAAAAAAGAAAATTGAAAAATAAAAAGCAGAATCCTAGAGTATATTCACATAATTGAACTTTTAAAAAAAAAAACAAAAAAACAAAAAACTCAATAGTGTCTTCCTATGTAGCCTAAGCTAGCCTGGTGCTCATTTTAATCCCTCTAATGCAAAGATTACAGCAAAAATGTACCATGTCTGTCATGTTGTCACGTGTGATGTGTGTCTGTGTGAGTGTTACTGTGTGTGAACACATATGTGAGCATGCATATGGTGCGTGTTACTGTGTACACACATATGTGAGCACAGTAATTGCTTTGTACAGCAATGACACATAGTAACCAATACCTTTTGGACAGTTGTTTATGTTCTGTTGTTGGTCCACTGCTGCCCTTTTCACTTGATGTTATTCTGTCATGCTGTAAACAGCAAAAGAAATCAGTTTAAAAATTTAGCACACTAATTATCTAATCAGTAATTTTTAAATTAAAATATATATCAAAATTATTTAAATTTATAGTTTTATTTCTAGTCGTTGTAACATGGTGGGAAAGTTTATGAAATTCTGTATATATACTCACATAACTACCCTTTTAGAAGAACATAAAGGAAGACCAGAATTTTAAATGCAAGTTATAGATGTAGAAAGCAACTGAACTTTGAGGGAAGAGGCAGGAGAATATAGAAAGGAAGAAAGGAAGAAAGAAAAGAAAACCAAGCATTACAAACTTATGACTTTCTTAAAACTCTTGACATCAGAATTCTCTTACTTCCTGTAAGCTACAAATCCAAACCTATGAAGATGAATGAACTGTTTCCATTTTAAAGTGATGGTGATGGAGATATGTTTGCCTCTGAAACTGTGACAGAACTAAAAGTATATTAAGTTTTTCCAAAGCACAAATTACTAACATGCTTATTCCTAATATATTTAATATAATGTCATTAAAAATTTGATATTTAGATCATAAATCTTCCCTAAGTAATAATAATACTCCAAATTACTTTCCAGACTAATCTTGTTTTCATTTGATAGCATAACTTTCTGCTTATATATTATGTGATTACGGTATTACAAAATATTTATATATTTTGAAGGAACGGACAAGATCCTTTTTTAAATAGTAATGCCTAACCAATAATAAATAATAGAGTGTTAGGCTGGACAGTGATAGTGTGTGCCTTTAATCCCAGCACTCAGAAGGCAGAGACAGGCGGATCTCTGAGTTTGAGGCCAGAACGATCTACAAAGTGAGTTCCAGGAGAAGCCAGGCTACACAGGGAAACCCTGTCTCGAACAAACAAACAAACCAAAACAGGGGGATGTTATATCAATATTGTCATTTATCTGTCTGCCTGTGTGTCTGTGTAAGTGTATGTCACATGTGTGCAAGAAATGCCACAGAGGCCAGAAATGCTCAGTAGAGCTAGAGTTGCAGGCAGTTGTGAGGCACCTGACATAGGCTCTGGGAGTTCAGTAGTCAACTGAACTCTGGACCTCTCAAAGAAGTAGTCTTCACCTCTAAGCTATCCCTCTGTCTCATACTAACTTTTAAATAGAAAAGACATTAGATTAGGTTAAGGCTAAGAAAATTTGGTTCCATGGTACTAATATCTGGTTATATGAACTAAGTTTTTTTTTTTTTAATCTTCTGTTTGTGTCAGCATTTTTATTTACAAAATTAAATGACCTTTAGGCTCCTTTAAGTACAACAGTACTGGTATACTGAGTAATCTGACAAATAATAAAAAATCCATCATCACCTACGTATCGACATTGAAAAATCAGAGAATAGATATTTTCACAACTTATCACCGCCATGCCAAAGAGCCTGAAGAGACTATTCTTTTCAAATGATGACACTCTGGGAAATGAAAACAAATTAGTGGGCCAGTGAGATAGCTCAGCAATTATCAGTGCTTGCTGCCAATCCTGATAGCCTGGGTTCGAGTTCAGGAGCCCACAGGGTGAAGGGAAAGGACCAACTTCCCCAAGTTGTCCTCTGACTTCCACATGTGTACTGTGGCACGTGCATACATACGCACATACAAATATATTTTTAATTAAAAGTAAGATGAAATATATAAATTAATTGCCTGGCTGTGGAAATATAGATTTCTCTCTATTGTTTCCGTCAGAAAAACTTAACATACTGAGAAATTTTAAAATAAAATAGTACAAAAATACATATACCTTACACTCAGAATTTGCTACCTTGAGTGTGTTCTTTTCAGTTTTGTGAATTTAAAAATATAACATTTCTATTCCTTAAGGTCTAGTATGAATTTTCTCAAAAATATATTCTTTTATCTTTATAACATCATTAGCATACTTAAGAAAGTGTAACAAATCATTATTTAATATCAATTTTCTCAGCTATGTAGATCAGGGTAGACTTGATCTCTCAGAGATCTGCTTGTCTCTGTCTCCCAGGTATTTTATATATATAAAATCTGATCAAGGTTTATTTACTTGTTTGTTTGGTTGGTTTTTTGTTTTTTCTCAGCAGAGTTTTTTGTGTAGCAGCCCTGGCTGTCCTGAAACTTGCTTTGTAAACCAGGCTATCCTTGAACTCACAGAGATCTGTCTGCCTTTGCCTCCCAGGTGCTAGGGAGTGTGTGTGCCACCATGGCTGGCCTGATCAAGGTTTATGTGTCACATTAATTTAGAATAACCCTCTTGCCTTTGTTGTAGAGGTCACGCCAGTTGACTTTGGAATCCAGTCATTTCCTGGATTAAATCTTGGTTAAGCATTTAAATAAGAATGCAACATAGATAATATTGTGTACTTACGTGTGTTATATCACAACAGACTGAGCACAGTGAAAGGTTATTCCAGTATCTGTGACAGACTTTCTTAAATGTCTAATCCCCCTGCCCCTTCCTCCCAAATGCTAGGAGTACAAGCGTATGCTACCACATCTGGTTTTTACGCTGTGCTGAGGATGGAATCCAGGGCTTCTTGCAAGTGAAGCAAACATTCTACCAATTGAGCTACATCACCAACACCTGAGCACTCAAGTATCTTAATGAATAGTTTCATTTATACAAAGTACTTCCATGTATTATGTAAAAACAATGTCAAAATATTAAATAAAAGCATGCCTTTAAATTCCTTAATCTAGACCGTTGATGCATGTGTTACAGATTATACTGCCTTCAAAAATTTTGAAACTGTATATCCCAGTCAAATATTTTAATTTCTTCTTACCTTTTCTATCTGAAAATTTTCATCTCCTTCCCAAATAAAACTACCAATTTTTCTTCGTATTTCTGTAGTGAGAAAAACAAGTCCAATACTTTTTAAAAAGTAATTTCTGTATTTTGTATAAAGTCTGAAACTTGTAGGTCATGTTTATTCTACTTGAATCAAAATAACCTCTTAAGATACTTGTTTAAAATCCAAATTCCTACTGAATCAGAGCATTGAAAAGCCTAAGAATTAAAATTTCCAATCCACTCTCCAAATGATGTGAGTACATTATGCGAATCATTACTGTAGACTTTTTTCTTGGTGTGTGATATCTGTGTGTATAGAACTCAAATATTAAATAGGGTGATAATTTAAAATAAGGTTAATAAATCAGATAGTCATTCTATAGTACAAGCTCCTGGAAGGTAAGTTTCTGAAGGGAATTTAAAGCCAGCCAGGGCTACCTAAGAAAAACTTGTAATTACCACAACAACAACAACAAAAAGCGTATGGGCATGATGGTACACATCTGTAATCCTGATACTCGGGAGGCTGAGGCAGGAGAATGGCTATGAATTTGAGGCTAGCCTGGGTTACAAAATTAGTACCAGGTAAGCCAGAGTGATATAACAAGACCCTCTCTCAAGAATGAAAAAGAGAGAGGTTTAGGGTTATTTTTAACAAATCAATTTTACCATAAGTCATTAGTTTGTTTGCATAACCACTTAGACAACCAAGTGTTATAACTAGGTTCTGCTGGAGCACTAGTTACAAGAAACCAATCTTTGAGGTTTCTAAGGGCTGTTTTATGAAAATAACTTTAAGTTTTGGGTTTGTTCTGTTTTGTTTTTTTATATTTTCCTCACTGGAAATCTACGAACAGTTTCAGTTTGTCTTTCTAGAAATGGACATAGAACTATTGGGTAAACAAAATCCTCATTAAGAACTGAGTGACTAGGGGCTAGAGAAAGGGCTCAGAGATTAAGAACACCGCATGCCCTTCCAGAAGATCCTGGTTCAATTCCCGTCACCCGCATGATGGCTCACAACTATCTGTAACTCCAGCTCCTGAGGATCTGATTGATGCCCTCTTCAGGAGAGCACAGGTACCAGGTACCATTGTAGTGCACAGCCATACATGCAGGTAAAACACACACACATACAAAATAAAATAAGTTTTAAAAAATTGAGTAACTAACATAAGACCTACAAAAAGAGATATATAATGTTATGTGGATAACCTAGGTTAAACACTGGACAAACATGATAAGGACATGTTCCAAGCAGAAAAAACTGAAAGGATCAGCCTCAAAAGCAGTTTCCTTATTTTTCTTTCTCTCTTCATAAGGTTGTTGAAATAATGTGAAAGTACTTACAAAAGTATAACAAAAAGCACAAATATATGAGTTTATTATTATAATAAATATTTAAAGAAAAATTAGAACGAAGAAACTCAACACTAGCAAAGAACACATTAAATACTTACCATATGTCATATACCTTAATCTATGACCTCATTTTATCCTCAAAATCACTTGGAAGAAGTCAATAGCATGTTAGATCACAAAACGCTTGGTGTGACGGTATATCTCTAATCCTAGCACTTGGGAGGCCAAGGCAAGTAGATACATTTTTTCTTGGAGGCCAGCCTGGCTTATATAGTGAGTTCTAGGCCAACCAGGGCTACATAGTAAGACCATGCCTCAAAATAAGCAAAAAAAAAAAAAAAAAAAAAATTAAGTGCTGGATCCTAGCTGGTGAGCACTTTGAGGGTAATATCTGACTTGGTTTTATTCACCAATGAATTTCCACACTGGGGTTGTAACCTGGCAAACAAAAAAAAGCAAAATGAATGTGTGAATGAAGAAAGCCAGACTATTCACTCAAGGTATCTGATTCCAAGTCAAGATTTGTTTCACGTATATTAAATGATTAAAAAATCTCTGTGGGCATAGTAGCTCACACCTACAATCCCAGCACTCGGAAGATTGGGATATGGAATGAGACACTTCAAAAATAAAAACAAATAAGCAGACCAAAAAAGCACCTCAAAAAGCTAAAAAAAAAAAAAAAAAAAAAAAAAAAAAAACCCACAAAATTTCCAATTGAGAATAGAGATTGGTCAAATTAAATCTGGTTATCTTAATAGGGATTGGCTGGGTTTGGCAAACTGATGGGTTTATAGTCTTTGCTAACCTTTTTGCAGACATGCAGGAGGAAGAACAAAATGTCCTAAGGCCACTGAATTTTTCATTTCAGCATTAGCTACTGCAGCAAGATAGTAGGCATGAAAAACTGTAGCATTATCTTCTATGTACTCAAGGCTCTGATATATTCTACAAGAAAGGAAATCTAGGTTATGAAATAAACAAGAATGTATTCAAACTTTCAAAAGTAAATCAAAGACTGGAAGTAGGAGACTGCGAGTATTGAAGAATACATTTGTGATGTATTCTTCTTTCCTGGCAAGAATGAATTTCAGGTATATGACAATACCCAGTTTAGGGACCTAAGTGTAGGCAAATCTAAGCTTTAGAGTTGGTAAATGATTGTATGAATTTACAAAAGACTTAAAACAGGGGCAGGAAAGATGGCTCAGTGTGCCTGGAGAGATGGTTCAATGGTTAGGACACTGGTTGCTCTCCCAAGAAACTTGTTTAATCCCAAACACCCACATGATAGTTCATAACTGTCTGTAACTCCAGTTACAGGTAACCCAACACCCTCATATGACATAAATGCAGGCAAAACACTAAGGCACAATAAATAAATAAATGAGAGACCCTGCCTCCAAAAAAAAAAAAAAAAAAAAAAAAAAAAGAATGAAAGAAAAGAAAGAACAAGAAAAATAAAAGAAAAGGAAAGAAAGAAAGTCGGCCATCCACAGTGTATTGAAAGCCTGCAGCCCAATGAGTTTTACTCATAGTCTCTGCCATTGAAATAAATTAATTCTGAGGTGAAGAATGGGCGGTCAGAGAAGCCTTCACATGCAGAAAACATGTTTTTCTAGGCCTATGAAAAAAAGAGACTAAAGATATTAGAAAAAAGACATACATGAAGGAACAATGACACTTAAGATTGACTAAACAGACTATGAAAGACATGGAAATTTAAAGAAGCTTTAGCTAAGTCTAAATCTGAAGGGGGTAGGGTAGCAGGCCAGGAGTAGATCTCTGCTCAATAAACAGTTGGCAGCAATTATGAAGGGAGATGGCAGAGCACATATGGAGGCAGGGTCAAGTTCCTGTGACAGTCCTGGGATGATTATGGTGCTAGTAAAACAGCAGCAATGAGGATGAAGTAACATTACTGGAGCCTGTCCCATAGTCTTAGGCACCTATTCACTCACGATAGTAGAACTTGTTGGTTAAGATGCCAGAAAGCACAGACTGTTGACACATGCCCGAAATCCCTAAGATGCTATCTAATTGAGAAAGAGTAGGAGGAGCCTACAAGTTTCCACATGATTGCTGGACACTCAAAACCAGGATTCCCTCAGAGACCCATGGGACAGGTAGGAAGACAGGGCAGAAGGAAGGAAAATAGAATGCTACCCCCCATATCTAGGGCTCTGGGCACACGATGACAGAAAAGGCTCTAGGGTGGCCCTGGGGTACCTCAGCGTGTCAGGGTGAGAGGCATCACAACTGAACAGGAAGTTGGCGGCTTGGGCGTCGCTGACCATCCCGCCTTCGTCCACTGTGGAGGCAAGAGCACACGTGAGCACCGAGTAGGGCAGGCGCCCCTGAGCTGGGGGCTTCAACAGGAGGATGCTCTGGCTCCCACGTCCTGCCCCGCCCATCTTCCTACCCCAGAATTGCCTCAGGTCCTGACTGACACTGCGACAGAACCAACCACGCTGCCCCTGGAACATGGCGCCACCTGACTCCCGGAATCCTGGGCGGGTCTTAGAGATAAGACCGTTGATTGGTCCAAAGCTAAGCTTGATGATTGGTTCTCAAGGGGAAAGGGCGGGAAAGGCCTCAGGTAGCCGGCAAAGAGATGCTGAAAGAATAGCCGGGAGGACAAAGGTAGCGGGACCTGGTGAATTTTAAACCCTGAGTAATTATATATATATATTCTATTATTATATATTAATTATAAATAATAATTAATATATTATATATTATATATTATATATATGATTTTAAAAGACAGTTCATATAATATAGGATATCTTGGACCTCCGTATTTGCTAGCATGCTGATTCAACTGCCGAAATTTTCAGGCTGGCTCACTGAAGCAAGAAGAGGGCAATGAACTGGAGTTACAGGCCACCGTGAGCCATCATGTGGGAGCTGGAAATCGAACCTGGGTCCTCTGACAGAGTAGTGCTCTTAAACTCTGAGACATCTTTCCAATTCTAAGAATTATTTTTAAATGTAGTGATGGTATCATTTTGTTTGTACTTATTTTGGGGAGTGTGTATGTGTGTGTGTGAGAGGGAGAGAGACAGGGAGAGGGAGAGGGAGAGGGAGAGGGAAGGAGAGAGGGGGGAGAGAGGGAGGAGAGAGGAGAGTTCCAGGGATTGAACTCATGTGGTCTGGATTGGTGGAAAGAGCTTTCTACCAGTCGAACCATCTTACCACTTCCTATATCATATCTTTTTGTTATTTTGAAACAGTCTCTTGTCTGTCTGGCCTTGAACTTCAACTGAATATGGCTTTGAATTTCTGGTTCTCCTGCCAACCCCATCAGAGCGCTATGATCAGGTCTATGTCACTATGTCCAGTATATGTCACTATGTCCAGTTTACATATTGTTGAGGATAGAACCCAGTGAAAGGGCCTTGGAGTCAGCAGAGAACACATTCAGATGCCAGTCTGTGTACCAGACACTATCCGTGGAGGTCTCTGGCCAGGCCTGGCAAGAGCGTTCAAGAGAAGGAGAAAGAGCAGGGATGGGGAAGTGCAAGGTACCACTGCTGCCGATGCCACTATTGCTCCCAGATGCTGCTGCTGCGCTGCTCTGGGCTGGTGGAGGGCTGGTTATTGAGTGAGGTGCAGGGGAGCTTCTAGGGTAGGCAGGAATTAGCAGTGAAAGCTTCAGGAAAGCATCCTCTTCCCAGGAAGTGTAACAGCTCTTATACAACAGATGCTCTCAGGTGATGGAGTAATTCTCTCTCATGCTGTGATGGTTTGTATATGCTCCGTCCAGGGAGTGGCACTATTAGAAGGTGTGGCCCTGTTGGAGTAGGTGTGTCACTGTGGGTGTGGGCTTTAATACCCTTGTCCTAGCTGCCTGGAAGCCAGTATTCTGCTAGCAGCCTTCAGATGAAGATGTAGAACTCTCACCTCCTCCTGCACCACGCCTACCTGGATGCTGCCATGTTCCCACCTTGATGATAATGGACTGAACTTCTGAACCTGTAAGCCAGCCCCAATTAATTGTCCTTTATAAGACTTGCTTTGGTCATGGTGTCTGTTCATAGCAGTAAAACCCTAACATGCGCGCACACACACACACACACACACACACACACACACACACACACATACACTTTTATTCTTTCTGGATAGAATCTTATATACAGTTTTGGGCTAAGTGGGTTCTGACAGCACGTCTGGCTTGGTCTGATATGTTACGGGTGCCTCATTTACATGTGAAGGGGATAGGGAGTGCTGCCCTTATGTGACTGATGGTCATAACTCTCTCTATGGAGGGGCTGTGGCAACATGACAGGGGCCTGGGACAGGAGCAGGTGAAGCCCAAACCATCCCTTTGGGTCCCAGGGCTTTCAAATCAGTTCAGCTTTACTAGGCTTCTCTCACAGTCCACCACCCCATATCCAGAAACCAAATTCTCAGCAAAGATTTTATTAGCCCAGAAGGGACAAGTGGACTGCGTGTGTGTGCCCCAAGTGGATGACAGAAGCAAATGATACTTGACCTTACATAAACTGTAGTGCTTTCCGCCACTGTACGTATATAGCTATGACAAAATTTAATTTATAAATGAGGTAAGACATTGACAATTAATAAAATAGAACAATTACAAGAATATATTGAACACAAGTTAATGTATTTTCCCTTAACCACCATGACCCAATTAGTATATACACCGTGGATATGCTACTCTATCCCGAGTGGGAGAAGCAGGAAGGCATAAGATTTCATCGTGCTACTCAGAAATGCAGACCCCAGAGCCTCATACGTCATAAGCAAGTGCTCTGCCACCGAGCTGCACTCTCAGCCCTCAGGACCACAGTGCTAAATGAATGACCCATCTAAGCCTGGGATTTCTCACTGATATTGTCAGACTACAGTTAACTGTAGGCAGTTGTAACTATGAAATATGAAACCGTGGGTAAGGAAGTACATCATCGAACATCATAATTTTAAATTTTCAAAAAGCCCAGGAAGAAAGACAACACCATACTATTTATTTTCAAGTTCAAAAGAAGTAGTCAAATGAAAACATGTATTTTAGGAATATGTGAATTTTCAAAATAAAAATGAAATATGCATGTATAAAAAACAGCTATAGTTTCTATTTTTAGAAGAGTTTTTATATAAAATATATTATTATTTACTTATTCTTTACGAGTATGTGTGTGCCTGCATATGCACACCACATGTGTTCAGGAACTGGAGGAAGGCAGAAGAGAGCACCAGATCCCCTGAAACTAAAACTACAGATGATTGTTAGGAAGTCTCGTGGGTTCTGAGAATCGAACCTGGGTCCTCTGCCAGAGCAGGAATGCTCTTAACCACTGAGCCATCTCTCCAGCCCTATCTCCTCACAGAGGAGTAGATAATGTGAAGATCGAAAGAGGCACCCAGGAGCCACCAGTGTTTCATTATGCTTGGGTTCTAAAGCTTAGTTATTAATTAGTGTCTTTTATTATTATTCTCAGAAAACCTGTACACATCTATTACCTGCATTTATTAATAATTAATTATCTATTAATTATTATGTATTTTTAGTGTTTTTTAAATAATTAAGAAAAGTATGCTTGTTGATAGGGGACAATACCAAGCAAAGTTCCAGGCTCAAAATGAGTCCTTATGACCTTCTGGTTGAAGTGAGGTCCTTAGAAGGCACAGGAAGGGGCTAGACAAATGGCTCAAATGTGAGTATTCACTGCTCTTTCAGAGGACCCAGGATTGCTTCCAGCAGCCACATCAAAAGCTCACAACCACTTATAACTGCAGCTATAAGGGACACAACATCCTCTTTGGTACTCCACAGACACCTGCATCCATGTGGCACACACTTGGATACATACGCACACACAGAAGTGAAAAAATAAGATATCTTAATATAGCTTGTTTTTCAAAACAAGTAAGATTTAAATGTAACATTTTAATCACATCATGCTAGTTACTAAAATGATCTATTATAAATATATACATATAAAAGGAATTTCAAGGAGAGGAAGTAGGGCCATTTCACTAAGAGGGCTGGATATTGAGAACTCTAGACCTGGGAAGAAGGAACGAGCTGAAAATGAACATATTGAGGAAAGTGGGGTGAAATACTGTTTTGTTGGGTAACATGGCGGGGGGTGGGGTGGAGTGATGGTCTTGCACATCCGCCCCAGGCGCTGGGCGCCCCTCCGAGAGGTGGTGCGTGGGAAGTTTGACCATGTGTACCCCACAGACTGCTGGGCGTGTGTCTGGCTGTGAGAAGCCCCCTGCAGAAACACCACCCGGGGTGGGGGACGTGGCTGTGGGTCCCCGGACACGCGACAGCTGGCTCTGTGGGTTCCCACACTCTGGCGCTGCTGGATGCTGCAGAAGAGCTGAGAACAAAGTTGGGGCCTGCATGTGAGGCCAAAAAGGGAAAAGCTGGGAAGGGAAGGAGCACGGCTGGGGTCCCCGCCAGGACGAGTCCTTGGCTTGCGCACCGGCTAGCTGGGTTGGCTTGGTTGGGTGGCAGCCATGGCTGGAAGCACTGGGAGGCCTTCTGCAGGAGACTAGACACGGCTCTTTAGACGAAGGCCGGTTCCCTCATTCCCCACGGCAGATCCCGATGAAGAGAAACAGTCCAGGGTTTTAGGGCGTTTATTGTCATGGCGGAAAGTGGTGTGGGTGAATCCATACTCCCCCCCCCCCCCACCTCAGGGAGGGGAAACGTTGAAATGGTGACTGTGAAGGGGAGTGGCTAAGCCTCTAGGTGCCTCATTAACATGGGGATGTCTTGAGGCTATGTGACCACGCCTCTACCTGTGGAGGGGCTTGGGGCGCTCCCTTTACGGGACTAAATGTCACAGACCTATAGAGAGAAAGCTGTGGCCACGTGTCAGGAGCTGGTTTCTAGGAACATGGTAAACGACTGCTGTCCCTGCTGGGTCCACGGGGTTTAAACCTTAGCTCAACCAGAAACCAGGCTGCCTTTCATGGTCCCACACTGTTTATTAAAATATAGGCAGGACCAGTGAAAAGGAACAGAGTCAAACGCAGAAGGAAATATGGATGTGTTTTAATATAGGACAAATAGGTATCTCTTACAAATAAAGCAGGAAAAAGGAACTTAAAGGGGGAAAAGGAGCCGGAGATTTAATAAACCAAAAAATATTGCAAGAAGACAAGATTATAAGCTAATTCAGGCCGTTTTCTACTTTAGGTCTCTGGAACAAATTTTCACATTTAAAGCAACATGTTTTGGAAAAGAGGCGAGATGAAATTTTATAATTAAATTCCAGCCCTGGGGGAAAACAGATAATTTAACAGGAATAAGAGTACAGATGTGAAAATCCATCCTCTTAAAATCACTCTGGCAGCCAGTAATAATATCTTTCAGGCCCATTCAAAAAGGGTTCCCATGCATCACAGAATTAAAGTTGCACTTTGCTCCAGAAACAAGACATGAGGACTATACTCGGTACTTTTTTTTTTTTTTTTTTTTGGTTTTTCGAGACAGGGTTTCTCAGTGTAGCCCTGGCTGTCCTGGAACTCACTCTGTAGACCAGGCAGGCCTCGAACTCAGAAATCTGCCTCCCTATTTATTTTAATGTGAGTACATTGTTGCTATCTCCAGACAAACCTGAAGAGGGCATCAGATCCCATTACAGATGGTTGTGAGCCACCATTTGGCTGCTGGGAATTGAACTCAGGACCTCTGGAAGAGCAGTCAGTGCTCTTAACCACTGAGCCATCTCTCCAGCCCCAGAGTACTCTTATATCTTAGAAGACCCCATAGAAACATAATGTTATCTTGAATGGCTCCAGCAAAAATCTGTGTAGGAAACGGAAATGAGTGTCAGTTTGTGAATCCTGCTTTCGTTATTTCAGAGTTCCCCATAAATTGGAAAGAGAATCCAGTGAAATTGGTAAACTATTTCAATCCTTTAATAACGCTCTGAATTTATACAATAGTTAACTTAATTACTGTGGATGTACGATGTGCAACGGCTCTTTATTCTCCCCACCGTCATTAAGGCAGGGGCACAAGTAGGGGAAAAGTTTCTCCAGGAAAACACTAGTAAAGGTGTAAAGATGGGTCATGGTCGTAGCATTATAGAAGGACACTTGCCCTCCCTCATAATCCAGGTACACGCCTACCCTTTTGAGATCACCTAGGTTCAGACTACATGAGGGCAAATCCAGGGCCTTTAGATCCGTTTGGTTCCTTAGTCTTAGAAGCCAGAATCCTTGCTCTGGAGTCAGAGGGCAGCTCCCCTTCCGAATGATGGACTCTCTGACGACTCCAATTGTCCATTTTGTCTTCTTTCCTACTTCTATTTCCCAGTACCACTTTCCAGAGGTGAAGCCTTTTGAGCCCAGCACAGCCACACTTGAATCAAATCTCTCTGGATCATCAGGCATTACCTGCTTAACATCGCCGTGACACACACTGGTCCGGCTTTTGGATAGCACCAGATTGGGATGAGCTGTTTTAGGATCCAGAGTTAATTGAGATGGGCCTGGTAAGAAAATGAGATAGCAGGGAAGAAGAGAAAAGAGGCAAATGAAATTTCCCACAGTAAGAAATACTACCATAGTGCTTTTCTCTCCCCATATGCATAAACCCTTAGTCAGGAAGGTTCTCATATACTTTCTATTGCCTAGTATCCATTTTGCTATTTCTAGACATTTTTATATTTAGGATAAAAATCAGACTTTGCTCTGAAGTAATTTATGTTCTACTTAAGGAAACAATATAAATAATGTGAACCTTTACTAATACCAAAGATGTAAAAATTAGGTGAGGTTATCCTAGGAAGTCTTACAAAAGAGAGTGTCTCAATTGGGATATAAACATATGAGACGTTCACTGTGGGGGAACAGAGAGGGGAAGGTAGAGTAAATGCAGTTAGTTGCTTGTGTATGAGAGACTATCTGTTACAGCGAGGCAGGACTGAGATACCTGGTAGAGGTTATATTTGGTTTAACATGCAGTGAGGCATTGGAACTAGAGTGGTGTATGCCACTGCTCTTCAGAATGCAGTCCACAAATACAGACACTAAAAGCAAACATTTAGAAATGTTTATGGAAATCCAGCAAAGCAACTTTATGTCAGTTGAATCTTATAATTACAAAGCGAGGTTTGACACACACCTTTAATCCCAGCACTTTGGAGGCAAAGGCAGGTGAATCTGAGGCCAGCCTGGTCTACAGAGCAAGTTCCAGGACAGCACTGTCTCAAAAATCAAATAAATAAATAAATAAATAAATAAATAAATAAATAAATAAATAAATAAATAAGATAAAACCAGGCTTGTGCTCTATAAACAATCTTTAATTTCACATTTGTAATTAATTTATATTGTAGTCTACAATAAGAGAATTTCATGACAGATGAAGATGTTTTTTAAATATGTAGAAGCTAAGAAAGTTTGCCTCATAAGTAGACTAGTGATCACTGGAGTCTGGGAAGGTTAGGGAGGGATGGGGAGAAGGATACTGGATAACAGGTACCAAAGTACAATGAGATAGATGTTAATTTCAGCGTCTTATAGCACAATGTGGTAATCATAGCCTGCAATAATTTATTATATAGATGAACATATATGTTTCAGTGATTTGGTTTGGTTTTGTTGGCAGTGCTAGAGACTGGACCTAGGGCTTTGTACATGTTAGGCCAGCACTCTACTACTGAGCTACAGCCACAGGTTTTATTATATATTTTCAAACAACTGAAAAAGCGCAAAAGTTACCAACACAGAGAAGTGATAAATGTTTGAAGAGATATAAATTCTGTTTACTATGATTTAATTTTTATATGTTACATACATGCATTGGATATCATATTGTATCCTATAAATACATACAAATACCATGTGTCAATTAAAATTCAGTTGGAGCAGTAGTACACACCTGTAATTCTGGCACTTAGTAGGTTGAAACAGAAAGATCCTAAGTTCAAGGCCAGCCTGAGCAATATAATGAGATCCTGGTTTTGCTGTTGTTGTTGCTGCTGTTTAATGTTTTAAGTCAGTTATATGCCTATAATCCTAACACTTAGGAGGTGGAAACAACAGGATCAGGGCCACATAAGAACTCTTGGCCAGCCTGGGCTACATGAGACTCTGTATCCAAAAACCAAAGGAACCATCTAAAAAACAACTCGTGGCTGGAAAGATGGCTCAAAGCTTAAGAGCACATAGTACTTGCAGAGGAGCTCTGATCCAGCGCCCACAGCAGACAACTTATAACTGCATTTATCTCCAGAAGCAGGGGAAACAATACCTTTTTCTGGCCTCTGTTGAAAACCACACTCAGGAAAACAAACTCACATAGACACACTGTTTTGTCTTGTTATGTTTTGTTTTGTTTCTTTAAATCTTTTTTAACAAGCGTGGTTAATAAAGGATTTGTCTGTTTATAATTTAATGTTAAAACAATCAACAAAAGTGTAGTCAAAAGATTAAATATATCACGTTAACTAGGAATGGCAGAGAAGCACACGGAAAGGTTTTCAACGGGATTGGACATTAGAGATGTATACATTTTTAAAATGATGAAATGTTACTATATTTAAGCTTAAATAGTTATAATTAGAAAGATTGACAACATCAGGTTTTGTCAAGAATGTGGAAAAATGGCCTCATCATTCATTGCAGGAGGAAATGTAAAACAATTCCTCCATTTGAGGAAGAAAAAGCATTGACAGTTTCTTAAAAAATTAAATGCGCGTCTTCAACCCCACCACTAAGTCTTCGCCTCAAAGATCTGTAAACAGATTCATACAACTTTATTTATAATAGCCTACAAGTGTAATCTACCCAAATGTTCATCAGTTGGAGAATAAACACATTGTGATGTATCCATTAAACAAAATTATTGCCATGTGCAACAAAGGTGAATCAAAGGAAGCACTGTGCTTTGTACAAAAGTCTAGATACACAATACCATAATGTGTGATCAAAAGTTTGAAAAGACACATCAAAAGTGAAATAAAGCAGATTAGCAAGCAGTAAGGGCTGGAGCTATACAGAAAGAACTAATTGAAAAAAGACTCGTAGAAACTTTGAAGTGTGTGTGTGTTGTCTGTGTGTGTGTGTACAGGCATGCCCATACGTGTGCATGTGGAGGTCAAAGGTCTACTTTAAGTACCTTCCTCATCATTCTCCATCTTATTTTTTGAGACGGGTTTCTCACTGAATCTGGAATTCACTCAGCCAGACTGTCTGGCCTGCAGGCCTTATAAGAACTATGGTTTTCCCCAAGCTCATCCCCAGTGCTGGGGCTACAGTTGTATGCTGCCATGCCTGGCTTTTTACATAGGCACTAAGGATTCAAACTCATGTTCAGTGCCAACCAACTCTCCAGCCCCCATCTATTTCTATCTTGATCACTAAGATATTTACATATTTGCCAAAAACTAATCAACTTGCACACTGGGTATATTTAGGTAAAATTGGCAGAGTCTGCTCTATTATACTTCAGTGAAGTCGGTTTCTTTCAGTGTTAGTCACCTGGAAAATGTACCAGGGATATATTTATGATTTTAACTAGGTTAATAGCAAACAATGATATTATCTATATGAATTCTGTAAAAGCTATCTAAATTCTTATTTTACACACATCTTATCTAGACTCTTATTTCTTTTTCTTGAGGTAATACCACCTGTGTTACTTTGTCCTTTTCAGTCCTTTGATATTTGCAAGAATTCATACAGCTGATGTAACAAAACAAGATAAAATTGTGGCTAGTTCCACATATTATAGATCAAACAAAATCATAGGCTGAGGAGTAATTCTAATTTTAAAGACTTTTATGTATTAGTTCAAAGACACGTATTGTTAAATCGTAGCAGCAGGAGAAAAAGAAAAAAATCTTTTTGACTAAACTCCACCCAAGTCCATCTCCATCCTGTTTCAAACTAAAGAACTAACTCTGGCCACACAGGAAATATAGATTAGGGGTCATAGGAATCAATAGCTCCTTCCCACTGTACCTGGAGAGAGAACAGATTGCATTTCTTTCCAGATGATATACTGGATAGGACCTTTGAAGCGGCCTAGGCTCAGCTTTTTGGAGATAAGCTGTCTGGGTACAAGTGCCTTCATTCCTTTCTCCATGCTGTAAGGGACACACAAATAGTTTATTTTTAGACATCCTCTAGGGGTAGAAGGAGGGGGATAGAGTACTATGGAGAAACGCTTACCTCTCTATGAGCATTGTGATGTCCTAAAAGAGAAAAGAAGAAATAGAGAAGTCAGATGCTTGCTCATCATCTCTAGAAATCTCTGGTTATACTGATATCTCTCCAGGTTTGATCATCAATCCTGGCCTCCTGGCCTCAGTCCATCACCAACAGCAGTTTTCTTCCTCTACAGGCTTTGCTAATCAGCATCCCAGTCTAACCCATGATAAACTCACCTCTCATTTGCTAACCTTCTGATTTTCTATAATTCCAACTCTCATAGGAAATAAGAGAAGAGCTAGGAAGCCCGTAATTAAGGTCAACTTTTTAAAAAGTGAGTGCTTCCAAATACTCCAACAAGAAAAGATCAGAAGTGATCCCAGGGCCAAGGGTAACTAAACTTCTGAGTGCTGAAGTGATCACCAATGTTGCTCTAGAAGTATGACTTCAGGTAGCTTCTATGTTCTTTATGGAAAAGTAAGAAAATACTGATCCATGAAGCATTATTAGTGAAATTTTTCATGTTTTGTAGGAAGATGAAAATAAAGCATTCCACTGAACATAAAGTAAAAGTGGCCTACTTTTCTCCCAAAGGACCTAAAAAGCACTCAAGTTAGTTGGGTTGGGCTGGGTTGGGTTGGGTTGGCTTGGGTTAGGCTGGGTAGGATATGATTGGGTTGGGTTGAGTTTGGTTAAGATTTGCTTTCCTTCCATCCCCATTCCCAGTTTCTCTGCCC
Source organism: Uromys caudimaculatus (assembly GCA_028551405.1). Taxonomy (NCBI): domain Eukaryota; kingdom Metazoa; phylum Chordata; class Mammalia; order Rodentia; family Muridae; genus Uromys; species Uromys caudimaculatus. The sequence continues at coordinate 52,475,633 of CM052701.1, forward strand.
CCCCTTCCAAGTGTACCCATAATCAATTGGGTTCAGAGTCTCACTGTGAGGAAGTCGAAGGAGTTCTGCTGTTCCATCCGTGCCTGAATGTTCGCCAGCATGTCTTTGGCAAGGAGACACTGCTCCTGAATCTGGTTCAGATTCACCTCCATCTCCTCATTCAAGAGTTTTCCCTCATCCCGGAGGTCATTTAGAATGTCCTTTTCTTTGTTGTGCAGAAACTGATGCAGCTTTAGAAACTCCAAGGAAAGGTTTTGTTGCAGTTGTATCTTGTTGTCCTGGAAACCTCCATAATCATCACCACGATTACTACTGAGACTAGCACTCGGGGATAGGGGCTTACACCACACCACACTCACCACGATTACTACTGAAACTAGCACTCGGGGATAGGGGCTTACACCACACCACACACCTTGGGAAATTTCACGCAAATGGCTGCTTAGCATCAACATTCAATCCTACTAAACAACGCCCTTTGGGAGGCTTATGCCTTCTTTCCTAACTAGTTTAATGGTGTAGGATGAGAGGTTTTGTTTTCAGTGTTTTTTTTTCCAGTGCTTGGATGATAACCTGTGCTCTATTAAATGTTATGGAGTCAATCAAACATTCTAAAATGAATACTAACAATACTTTCCTAGACTGGCAAGTCAGTATCTACCAAATGATGCTGTTAGACCAAGGAGACCTATCCTCTTAAAATCAAAACTACTCCTTTTGCCAGGACCACAAAAAAGAAACAGTATATGAACAATGTACAAAGTACTAAAATCGAAAGTTGCTGCACTTGCAGCTTTGTGTGTGTGTGTGTGTGTGTGTGTGTGTGTGTGTGTGTGTGTGTCCACAGCGTCCTCCCCTTCCCTGGTGAACTATCTATATCCTCTATATTCTTATATTCTGAGCTCATTTTCTTCATTTCCAGTGACTCATAACGTTTATCACTCATTTTCAACTCCACATAGACTTTCATCATCCCCAGAAAATGCATCATTTCCAAAATGACTTTGTGTTCCAAGTTCACTGCAGCACTGTTGAATCTCAAAGTTTGTGTTCAGCCTGGGCATGGTGGTGCTTGGCACTTGGCAGAGGCAGGCAGATCTGTATGAGTTTGAGGCTAGCCTGATTTTCAAAGTAAGTTCCAGGGCTGCCAGAGCTACATGGAGAGACAGACCCTGTTTCAAGAAACTAATCAGTTGATAATCATTGACTCTCTGTTTCTGTTCATATGCGTCTATCTTCACAGCTTGTCTTACATAGCTTAGATTCCATGGACAACCATCACCACAGTCTTTAGGTAGCCTCACCTCCATCATTCTTCCAACCCATGTGTTTCCAGTTTCCCTTTCACCTTTCTCAGGATTTCCCAGTCTAATTGGTTCGCCTTCTTCTAAACAAGTTTTAAATATTAACATTAGTTGGTGTTCTTTCCTAAGCTCATTCTACACTTTCTAGGCAATCTCCTCCTGCTGCAGCTTTAGATTCTATCTAATGCTGACAGCTTTTCTCCAGTTTGAGCTCCAGACTTCTAAACCCAAATGCTATCTGATGTCACTATCCACTCCTCACATTTAATCAGTCACATCTATGTAATTTCCTCCCTACACCACAGGTTCTTGTTTATCTCTGTATATACACTGCCTCTTTAGGCTAATCAAGTACCTTTGCTCTTGGCATACTGGCCTGCAAGTTTTCAAACCACAGGGTCCTGTCATTGTCTCTCTAAGCCATTTTCAACTCAGCCATCAGAGATTTTCAAAATGAGATGAAACTGTGTAGTGCTTACATATCTTTATTTTTTCATGTCACAGAATCAAGTTTAAAAACTTCATTTTGCCGGGCAGTGGTGGCACACACCTTTAATCCCAGCACTTGGGAGGCAGAGGCAGGTGGATTTCTGAGTTTGAGGCCAGCCTGGTCTACAGAGTGAGTTCCAGGACAGCCAGGGCTACACAGAGAAACCCTGTCTCGGAAAAAACAAACCAAAAAAGAACAAGAACAACAACAAAAAAAAAAACAATTTCATTTCTTTCATACAAGGGCCTGCATGCTTGGGTCATTTCTGCCTCTTCAGTATTCTCTTGCTTGGTATGCTCTAGCTTTTCTGGACTTTTTCTAACATCTGTTTCCGGACCTTTCCATGTATCTTTCTCTCTCCCTTCAACACTCTTCTCCAAGACCTTTGTTTCTTATTCCTTCATACAGTTCATTTGATTAACTTACTCATCCTACAGTCCTCAAAAAAACAATAACAAAAAATTTTGACAGTAGATCTCATGTATCCCAGGCTAGCCTAAAATTAGATATGTAGCCAAAGATGACTTGAACTTCTGATCTTCCTTCTACCTCTGAGTGCTGGAATTATAGGTGTGTGCCATCATGCCCAGTTTATGTGATACTGGCTATAAAACTCAGGTTCTCATGCATGCGAGGCAAGCATTCTACCAACTGAGTACATCTCCATCTCAAGGCCTTCTTCAGGTTCTCCTCTTAGATTTCTCTTCATTGCTGAATTTTCCTATCATATGGTACTAGTAGCTATTGTTATTTTATTGCTATTGGTGGCATCATTTAATACCTGTCTCCCAAACTCAGAGTGGGAATGAATCTTAGTGATCTATTCAATAAGTATTTGTTGAATGAACAAATATTGACTATAGTAGCTGAACTAGGAAATAGAACAAAATTATCTGGATACATCAGTAACTTTGTCTTTCTTTCCCTGAGGATACATATTTTTCCAGATACCAAATGCTAGAGATAGCTCTCCTACAGAGAATAATCAATGAAGGACTAGAAATTCCAATTTAGCTCCTAGCCTAGAGACTGATTTACCCAGTCTTTACTATTAGTACTTTTTTTGGTGCTCCTGTGAAGTCTACAGTGGGCAGCATGTATAAGCAACAGCTTTGTGAACTTTGGCGGCGGTTTAGAAAGATAAATCAGATGGGAATATAATCTGAGAAGCCACAGTTCAGTGGTACCTGGTTATAAACCAATTTTACTGGTAGAGTCTTTATTTTGCCATAGATGAAGGGGAAGACCAAACAGACCCAATGTTCACCTGGTGACTGGACCATCAAAAGGCTCAGCATGTTAGGGCAAAAGGTAATCTATTCAACTGATCAACAATAGGGAACCTTTTCCACCATGCATTTCTTTCTACCTGCAGTGAAATAGCACTCATTCTATAGCCCAGGTACCATTTAGTGTATCGGTACAACTAGAGTTACGAGAAGGGTATACTCCAGCAATGCTTCATAAGCTCTTTACCCTGCTCCTCACCTTGTAAGCAGCAATAGCATCTTTCTGCATTGTTCTAAGAGACTGAAGCTCCTTCAGGGTTGTCTGAAGTTGGCTCTGATAGATAGCAAGCTCGTCCTACAAATATCAAATAGAATTAATCCACAGCAATTTGGAAAATAAAAGAACATAAAGCACATTCCTGGGAGCTGGGGAAATGGCTCAGTAGTAAAGTGCCTGCCACAAAATCCTGAGTTTGATCCCCTGGGCATAGTGGCTTACACTTAAGTTCAGTGCTGGGGAGATAGAGACAGATCCTTGGGACTTATTGGCCCGATTGCTGGTCTAGCCTAATCTGTAATCCCAGGTCTTTGTGAGAAGTCCTGTCTCAAAAAAGAAAAAAAAAAAAAAAATAAGATGGGCAAGTACTTGAGAAATACTCTAAAATGTTTCTGTGGCCTCTATGCGAATGCACACTCATACCTATAGCACAAAGAGCTATCTGTGGAACAGGACAAGAACTATGCTCATAACTGCACAAGGAGGTGGGTGTGGAACAGGGCAGGCTAAACAAACGACAAAATGAGGAGTCCTATCCTAGCTCCACAAGAGATTCTGCCAGGGTATAGAAGGCACACCAGTGTTTGTTTAAACAGAGAAATTTTAACATACGGAACTATCATGTTTAAAGTTAGCTTATTGCTAGGATGGGTAAGAAGGCTCTGTGGGTGAAGGCACTCACTGCTGAGCTGATCAACCTGAGTTCAGTCTCCAGAACCCAAACTATGGAAGGAAAGAACCTGTCATGCACACACATGTGGAAGGGCAGGGGGAAGGACATCTATAAAGACACAGTGTGTCAGGAAATAAATACGCTTTGAGGTGTTCCTTCTTTGGAGTCTGTGATGGTTTGAATAGGTATGGCCCCATAGACTTGTACATTTGAATGCTTGGCACATAGGGGGTGGCAATATTAGGCCTTGTATGGCTTTGTTGGAGTAGGTGTGGGATTGTTGGGGGAAGTGTGTCACTGTGAAGGCAGGCTTTGAGGTCTCATATATGCTCAAGTCACACCCAGTGGGACAATCTCTCTTTGCTGCCTGAGGATCAAGATGGAGAACTCTCAGCTCTTCCTGCACTGTATCTATCCGGACACTGTCATGCTTTCCACTATGATGATAAAGGACCAAACCTCTGAAACTGTAAGCCAGCCTCTATTAAATGTTTTCCTTTATAAGAGTTGCCCTGGGGGCTGGAGAGATGGCTCAGTGGCTAAGAGCATTGACTGTTCTTCCAGAGGTCCTGAGTTCAATTCCCAGCAACCACATGGTAGCTCACAACCATTTGTAATGGAATCTGATGCCCTCTTCTGATGTGTCTGAAGACAGTTTATATATATATATATGTATAAATCTTAAAAAAAAAAAAAAAAAAAAAAAGTTGCCTTGGTCATGGTGTCTCTTCACAGTAACAAAACCCAAACTAAGACAGTCCTTTCTACTCTCTGGAGTTCTCTCATTTTTCTCTAAGAAGTCTGTGTCCTCTCAAGGAAGCTCTTGCTACAAACTATCTTTCCTTTCCACTGTGTCATATTCTTGTCCATTGAGAATTGTGGCCAGGGCTGAGGATGTAGCTCAATAGCCTAATGCTTGTTTTGTGTAGACTACACTCTGAGTTCAGTCCTCAACACCACCAAAACAAAAGTGGTGAGTAAGTAAGAAGCAGAAGCACCAAAGTTCTGCCATCTTGTTGGAGGAGGCTACTGCAGCTCTACAGTTCCACCCTGGCTCAAGTGCTCACCCTGGACACCTTTACAAATATGCTGTTCCCACTGGAATGCTTCTGTTTTCCTTCTGCCCTTCCAAATCTAAATGATGTCCCCACTCTAGTCCCACACCATCTCTTCATTGTGCATCCCCTGACCATCTCAGAAATCCTCAACACTTAGGAATTACAAATGCGGCAACCTTAGCTCTCAGTGGTGCGCTCCCGTGTACTATATCTATTGTCACACTCGTTTGAAACGTTTATAGCAGGTGTACTAGCCTATCTGTTCATGGTTTACCCAGTGTGACTGAAGGAGTCAGCCAGAGCTCCTTTACAGCTCCTTTCCTGTACTAGCATCTCTAGAGAAATAACTTTCCAAGATATATTGTATTTCTGAGGACTCTGGGCTTTCTCATTATTTGAAAAAAAGGGATTAGGCCAGAAGAAAGAAGAAGCCCTCCAAAAGAATTTTGCTAAGGGATTTCTCAGGGCCCAGGGCTCACACACCATAAAGAAACGGACAGCTTCAGAGATTTGCAGGAAGTCCTTCGACTGCCCCATAGATAACCGTGCATCCTTGCATTGAAAGCAGATCATTTTCCCTTCTGGCTTACTGAAGAGTTTCAGGTTCTCTCCGTGCTCTGGGCACTGAGGATGGCCCTTGAGCAGAGGTAACTTCTTAATCTTCTCTACCAGCTTCTCCAGCACAAGGTTGAACGTACAGTTGCTATACTGGCACAGCATCTTACACTCAGGACAGAATGTTTCCTTTGCTTGCACTTTCCAGTAGTTTTGAATACAAGCTTGACAGAAGTTGTGGCCGCAGGTCAGCATCAGCGGGTCACGGAACCAATCGTTACAGACCGGGCAGTGCAGCTCCATGGTGATGTCTTGTATCACCACTTTTGAGGGTAAGTGGGCTGTTGCATCACTCACTTCAACATAGTTGCCTGGATCAAAGTTGGAGGGCGGCCTAGAAGATACCTTCGGGAAAGAATAGCTTAGTTAAAGTTCTTTTTACTGCCCATTTCAGTACACAAGGGTATAGACTCCATTCCTAAAGGAGCTGAGAATTGCCTCAGCTAAAGCAACATGATCACTTCTTTGAAAACAATGCAGTGGAGGCTGGAGAGATGGCTCAGCAGTTAAGGGACCCATATTCAATTTCCACCACCCACATCAAATGGCTCAAAATGGCCTATAAATCGTGGTTCAGAAAATCTAACACTTTTTTCTGGCCTTCACAGGAACAGCACTCATTTGGACAAACCCATATACACATCATCTAAAATAAGTAAAATAAAATAAAAACATTTAAAAAAGAAAACAATAGGGCTGGAGAAATGGCTCAGTGGTTAAGAGCACCTACTGCTCTTCTGAAGGTCCAGAGTTCAAATCCCAGCAACCACATGGCGGCTTACAACCATCTGTAATGGGATCTGATGCCCTTTTCTGGTGTGTCTGGAGACAGCTACAGTGTATTTACATATAATAATAAATAAAATCTTAAAAAGAAAACAATACAGTGAATTTAATGTTTTCCAACATCATAGTTTGTGGCACTATTTCAAATTTTAATACAGACTGAAAGCAGGAGAAGAAAATACTCAATCAAAGATACATATTTTGTTGTATATTCCTCTCTTTACCAATCTTCTCCAATTATACATTGAAATTTTTACTTCAAGTTCCTGTTTCATTAGTTATTTTCATCTTCTCTGTAGTACACACACCTAAAAATGCAGTGTCTGGAGCATCCTGGGCACACACTTATGGTCCCATTGACATCAGAATGCACACTATTCTCAAATGTACATTCAACATTTGCTAAGACAGACCATATGTTAAGCCACAAAACAAATCTCAATACTTTAGAAAGGATTAAAGTCCTAGGAAGTGTGTGGTGGTTTGAACAAGAATGGCTCCTATAGGCTCATAGTTTGATCATTAGGGAGTGGTGCTATTTGATAGCAATTAGGAGGTGTGGCCTTTGTTGTCACTGGGGTTGGGCTTTGAGGTTTCAGGGACCCAAGCTAGACTGCCTACAGATCTGGATATAGAACTCTCAGCTACCTTTCTAGCACCATGTCTGCCTGTGTGTTTCCATGCTTCCTGCCATGACAATAACGGACTAAGCCTCTGAATGTAAGCAAGCCCCAGTTAAATGCTTTATTTGATAGAAGTTGTCATGGAAATGGCTATCTTCACAGCCATAGAACAGTGACTAAGACAAAGTGTCTTGCCAGATACTACAGAATGGAGCTAGAAAGCAATAACAAACAAAATGGGAAATTCACAAATCCGTAAAAATTAAACAACATACTCTTAATCACCCAGCAGGTCAAAGAAGAAGTAATATTAGAAAATACTTTCAGGTAAATGAATTAAAAAATACAACATACCAAACCTTACAGAATATGCTAAGAGCAGTACTGTCTGGAAATGTATCGCTGTAAAGACCGATGTGGAAAACTAAAATAGGATGGCTCTCAGCAGTAGGATATTTGCCTCACACAGAAAGGCCCTTGGCTCAATCCCTAGGGCCTGCAGCATCAACAGCAAAACTTAAAACATGAACAAAGAGAGCACTGTGCCCTGACATGTGCCTGTATTTCCAGCTACCTGGGAATCTGAGACAAAAGGATCGCTTGAGCCTGGGCATTTTAACCCAGCGTGAACAACATGAAAGGATCCAGTCTGTGATCTCTTAAATGGGCTAGGAACACAAGTCAGTGATGTGCTCGGCATGCCTCAGACCCCAGAGTTGCCCCCTTCAGTACCATGAGACGAAGTCAGTAAGTAAATACATGAATACAGTACATAGTCTAGTTTTCCCTTTTATTTTGGATTCTAGACCCTAAAGTACTAGAGTTTGCAAATTATTTCTTCCTTTTTGTAGTTTGTCTTTTATGTTGTAAAGGGGAAACTAAAAATAGTTTTTCTTTCTTTTTATTTTATTTTGGTCTTGTTTTGTTTTTTTTCTGAGACAGGGTTTCTCTGTTGTAGTCCTAGCTGCCCTGGAGCTCCCTCTGTGGAGCAACTGGCCCTGAACTCAGAGTTCTGCCTGCCTCTGCCTCCCAAGTGCTGAACTACAGGCATGGGCCACCACACAGCTTTATTTATTTATTTATTTTTTATTGTACTTTTTAAAAAAGAGTTATCTTGTGTGAGTACATTGTTGCTTTCTTCAGACACACCAGAAGAGGGAATTGGATCCCATTACAGATGGTTGTGAGCCACCATGTGGTTGCTGGGAATTGAACTCAAGACCTCTGGAAGAGCACCCAGTGCTTTTACCTACTGAGCCATCTCTCCAGCCCTATTTTTTATTTTTAAAATATTTAAATTTTATGTGTCTAAGTAATTACCTGTACGCATGTATGTTGTCTATGTCCACACCAGATACCCACATAGGTCAGAAGAGGGCATTAGATCCCCTGCAAGTAATGTTACAGAGGGTTGGGAGCCACCATGTGTGTTCTGGAAAACAAACCCATGTCCTCTGCAAAGTGCTTTCAACTACTGAGCTATTTCTCCAGAATCTGTTTATTTTTAAGATAGGGCCTCACCATGTAAGCTGGACTAGACCAGTACATTCCAGGCCAGCTACAGATATACAGTGAGATCCTGTCTCAGCTGTTAGGGATCTGTGTAGTTGTCAGGTCTGGAACTCATATATAGCCAATGGTGACTACCAACTGGTCCTCCTGCCTCTACCTCCTGACAGCTATGACTATAGGCCTGGGCCACCAACCCAAGCACCATCTGTGATTCTGCCATCAGTTCCTAACTCTTCATCCTCCTCCTCTTCTCCCCCCATCATTATATTTTTAGAGACAAACGAAAAAGATTAACAGCTATTTTTTAGTGGACAGAGAACCTGAATAGGCATTTGTCCAAAGAAGACAGACAGGTGGTCAACACTTGAGGAAATATTTAACACCTTTAGTTATTAGGAAAATTCACCTGAGATTTTTAAATTTATTATTCTCATATCTCAATGAAATATGATTTCACACTAGAATTGATACAAATTTAAAAGGTGCATTGCTGGAGGCTGGAGAGAGGGCTCATAGGTTAAAAGCCCTTGCTGCTTTTCCAGAGGGCTTGGGTTCCTTCTTAGCATCCATGTGGCTTCCCATAACCATCTAAAACTCCAGCTCCAGGGGTCTCATGCCTTCTTCTGGCTCCAGTGGCACCAGTCACACGTGAGGTGCACAGACATATGTGCAAGCAAAACATCCATACCCATTTTATAAAGGACATTGCTAATGAGAATGTAAAATAGCATAGCCACTGTGAAAAACATTTTTGTATTTTCTTGAAAAGTTAAACGTAGAACCGGGTGGTGGTGGCTCACACCTTTAATCCTAGTACCCAAGAGGCAGAGGCAGGAGGATCTCTGTGAATTAGAGGCTAGCTTGGTCTACATAGTGAGTTTCAAGACACAGAGCTATATACAGAGCTATATAGTGAGACTCTGTCTCAAAAAAAAAAAAAAGCAAAAATTAAAAACAAACAACAACAACAAAACCCTATGGACTGAAGAAATGGCTCAGTTCAGAGTGCTTGCTGCGTAAATATGTAGACCTGAGTTCAGATTTCCTGCAACAACATAAAAACAAGTGTGACTATGTATTCTTGTATCCTCAGTGTTGGCAAGGGAGGAGACGCGACATCTGTGGGGCTTGCTGGCCACCAGGCTAGCCAGAGAGCAGTGGGAGACCTCGTCTCAGGGAATAAGGCCTCCACCGGCCATCCACGCTAATGCATAGGTATACGCGCACACATATATATGTCCATACGTGCATATATCCACATTCACACACACTGTATCATTATGGTGGACTGGAAGTAATGCTCAGTGGTTAGAGTACTCGCCTAGAATTAGTAAGAGCCTGAGTTCAATTGCCAGCACCACATAATAATCCCAGAACAAATAATCAAGCTCATATAAAAGATCACATATTTTATGGTTTTGTTTATATAGAATATTCAACTTAGGTAAATCCATAAGAGACAGAAAAATTAGTGCTTTCTAGGGCACATGAGAGAAGAAAAAGTGGAAGTGACTGCTTAGTGGAAAAGAGATCTCCTCGGGGGATGACAACATTTTAGAAGAACAAGGTGGCCGTTGTACATTGTAAACGTGCTAAATGCTACTGGGGTGTACACCTTAAAATGATTTGTTATATGAATGCTCTTAATTTTCTTTAAAGAGAAGGTATTTGATTCCAGAGCCTGAATTTTTATACTGAACAAGAATGCTGTATTATATGCTATACAAGACATGCTATTATTTGATAAAAAGCCACCAAAGATTGTTTCTGTCTTGGCACCTGTGGAGCTGACGCTGTCCATAAGCACCCAGGGCCAGCTGTCCTAGCACCTGCCTTCCACTGTACCAGCGTGTTAACTGCAAGCCTCCCGACTGGGGACTTCGGTTAACAGGCATGAGCCGTGCTTTCAGTTTCTGTTCTGGAAACACCCATTGTGTGGGCGGTCATTGGAGAGCTGCTGCCCTCCCATTCCTGTTCCTGTTCTCCAGTGCCCTGGCTCTCTTTCTTTGCTCTGAAAACTTTATCCCTTTCTTTCTTTCTTTCTTTCTTTCTTTCTTTCTTTCTTTCTTTCTTTCTTTCTTTCTTTCTTTCTTTAAGGTTTTATTTATTTATTATATGCAAATACACTGTAGCTGTCTTCAGACACTTTCTTCTCTCTCTGGCCCCACTCGCACCATCCCCACTTGCTGTAGCTATCTTCAGACACCCCAGAAGAGGGCATCAGATCTCATTACAGATGGTTGTGAGCCATCATGTGGTTGCTGGGATTTGAACTCAGGACCTTCAGAAGAGTAGCCAGTGCTCTTAAACACTGAGCCATCTCTCCAGTCCTATCCATTTCTTATTTTATAATTGCCACTGACTTTTTATTTGTGTGTATGGGGAGGGAGGAAGGGAGGGAAAGAACTTTAGGTGTCATCCTGGCATGCTGTCTCAAAGAAGGGCTACCTCTTTGAGACAGCATGTCATTGTCCTGGGGCTCACCAGTTAAGCAAGCATCTTATGTACTGAGCCCTTGCTGTAGCCCAGTTTCTTTGATTCTTCAAATATTTTTGAGTGAGGTGACTTGTTCTATTGTGTCTCCCCCACTCCACCTCCCCCCAGGTGGACTCTGCCTTCTGTCTTAGATCTCTGTGACTGTGGATCTAGGGAAGCAGCTGGTCTGTTCTCATGGTTGTTTGTTGCCTAGTGGGGTGGGGCACTTCCTTTGGAAAATGGTGTCACTCTCTTTTTATGTAAGGTTTGCGTCCCTCGTCCCTCACACATTTTGTTTGGCCTTTACTGTATTCTGTAGTCTTTCCTAAACTGGTACCCAAGCTTCTTAAAGTTTCTAGCTTCATCCTGAAGTGGTTGTCTGGCATTTTGCTTTTTGTTTTTCCTGTCTTTTTCATTCTTCTTGAGTTGTTTGTTTATTTGGGATAGGATCTCAAATTATAGCCCAGGCTTCCCCCAAACTCAAAAGCTTCCTGTCTGTTCCTGTCCAAGTGCTAGGATTACAGGCATTTGCCAGCACATGTGGTTCCCCCTTATAGTTTTGACTTTACAAAGAATGGGAAGTTCTTTTGAAGGGGAAATCGTTGTTTTTATTATTTCACCATTCAAAAACAAAAGCTTAACTTTCACTAGCATTTTATCTGACATTCTATATGTTTAGGGAAAGATATGCATGTGTATGTACACATGTATATGTGTGAGAGAGAGAGTGGTGGCAGTGGAGGGTATAGATTTCAGTGTACTATACCATCTTGACGAGACAAGTAACAAAAGCAGGACATCCAACATCCTTCTTCTAGCCTCTGTGTGCGCGTGCATGCACACACACATAAACACACACATGCACCTGAGCACTCAGATGTGTCTGTATAATCATAATCTCTGTGGGGGACATTTCTCAAAGAATATAAATTGAGTTTCTTTGGAGCCCATCAGAAGGGAGACTCAAAGTCAATATTTATATACAGAATAGTGATGTTATTCTTTGCACACTCGACTTTTTAAATTAAGATTTCTATTCAATTTCTACTAGATGTGTTAATTGAAAAAAAAACTGCCATCCCCACAGTCCACACTAAAGGGTCAGGCCTGCATATGTCAGGTGGCTTTCACTTCCTTTCCCAAACCACAGACTGACTTCTGGACCATTTCATAGGCTGTCCAGCACCCCCAACTGTTACCTAATGCAAAGGATGACTATGCAAACCAGAGTCTCTCATGAATCTGAAAACAAACAATAGGAACAACTGTTGAAGATCATTGTGAAATACAATGTAGAACACAGAAAATCATGGCCCAGAAATCCTAAAGAAACACAGTGAGTTTGAGGCCAGTCTGGTCCACGTATCAAATTCCAAGACAGCAAGAGCTGAGAGAGACCCTGTCAGAAGGAAGGAAGGAAGGAAGGAAGGAAGGAAGGAAGGAAGGAAGGAAGGAAGGAAGGAAGGAAGGAAGGAAGGAAAGAGGGACAAAGGCAGGATCTGGTATATACATTTTAAACAAAAAAGCAAAAGAAATGGAGAGATGGCAGGTAGAGTCAGTTCACTGATATAGGCAAGAATTACAGTAAATTGACATTTTCTTTTGTCTCTCTGACAACACTAAAGTTTAGAAGACTAACTTCCTTTACTTTAACCAGCTCAGCAGGTAAAGGTGCTTGCCTACAAGCCTGACGACCCAAATTCTGTCCCTGAGATCCACATGGTGAAAGGAGTGAACCTAATCTTGCAGATGGTCCTCTGACTTCCACACATGTGCTATGGTATGCACGCCCACACATGTACACAAAATACACAAAAGTAATTTTTAAAAATGTTTAACTGCACCTCTGTTGTAAATATAACATACCAAGACCTATAGTATGAAAAAATGTTATAACTAATTAATTTTTCATCTAAAGATAATAAAGTAATATTAATAAAGAGGTAAACTTTTGTATAATGTTTGTCTTAATTATTTTCAAAAAGTTATGGTAGACTTCCTTACTTTCTTACCCACATGCCTAATTTCTGTTTAGCCAAAGGCCTAGAGAGAGAATAGAAGGTAAAGGCTACATGTTAAATATTTCCTTGATTTCCCTTCTTGATCCACAATTAATACCCTATTCCTATTTTCCAGTCTGTGCCTAGAAAACCTACTGGGGTTGTTAGAGAGTAATTTACCTCCATGGAGCTTGGTCATCGGGCCACCAGGGGGCAGAGTCAGGCAACTTGGCTTCGCTCAGTGAGCCCAGGATGGCTGCAGACCAAAGAGTTCTGGGCCTGTTAGTATGCTAGGAATGGATTCAGAGCCCATGAGAGGAAGAGGGAGAGGAGAGTTCAGGAGCCGGAGAAGATAGGCAAGGCCAAAGACAGAGATCGGGCAGGTTCCGTGACAGTTTGTCAGTTGATCATATTTGAGTAAGAGATAGACAAACTCTGATTGGATTTGAATGGCCTGCCAACCCCTTTTATTATTTTATTTGGGATGGGGTTCTTTTAAACTTCAGGTGGTAATCTAATTTTTTAATGTTTAATCTTGTGTGTGTGAGTGTGCTCATACTCGCATGTGTGTCACGTGTGGAGGTGCCCACAGAGGCCAGAGAGTTAGATCAGATTCCCTGGAGCTGGAGTTACGAGTAGTTGCGAACTACCTGACGTGGGTGCTGGGGGCCAAACCCTGGTCCTCTGCAAGCACCAGAAAAGCTCTTAATGGCTGAGCCATCTCTCCAGCCCCATAATGTAATTTTAAGGTTTTCAGATCTCATTTCTGAATGAGGCTGCCCAAGGAAAGAGAAAACAAACAGCAACGTCAGCTGTATACCTGACTCAAGAGGCAGCATTTTGTCCTAGCTAGACCCTCACCTCCAGACACCGAGACTTTCATGGGTAGCTGTTTTGCTCCTGCTGTCCTCTTGGCATCTACTGAAGCAGATCTGATCAAGTAGGAGGGTCTGGAGTTGGGCCCTAAGGCAGCAGGGTGAGATGCTGTTCACACAGCTTTCTCTAGCACGTTTAGCTCAGAGACTTGTACCTAGACCATGCTCAAGTCTTGGAGCCAGCAGGTGTGATGTTTCGCTTACAGTAATTCTAACTCAGTATATTGCCTTGAGTGGTTAGTGTCTGTCTGCTACCCAGCCTTAGCATGCACAACAGCACGCCAGAGTTAGGGACTGCCCACATATGCCATGCTTCTCTGGCTTTGCACAGGCTGTCCCTTCCGCTAAGGGGATGGTCTCTGCCAAGAGAGTTACTGAGAAGTCAGAGCTAGCTTTATGCAGCAGCACCTAGCAGATGTTTCTATCATAGCTCTGATTATACTGCATTCTTTCTTTCATTAAATCGTTTTGTTTTCAAATCTCTTTCCCGAGAAACTATGAGCTTATTGTGAGGAAGAACTGTCTTCTGAGGCCCCCAGGCCTACCACACTATCAATAAGTAGTAAACGCTGACTGAGCGACTGAGAGAATGTGCAGCTGTATGGATAAGCTGCACATTCTCCTTCTGTTTGCTTGCTTTATTATATTTTAGGGTTGTTGTTGCTGTCTGTGTTTATTGTTTTGGGTTGAGTTTTGTTGTTGTTTTGTATTTGTTTTGTATTTTGGTTTTTGAGACAGGGTTTCTCTACATAGCCCTGGGTATCCTAAAAATCACTATGTAGACTAGGCTGGCCTCAAACTCACAGAGATTTCACCCATCTCTGCCTCCCAAATGCTGTGAATAAAGGCCCTGCATGTATGTTTTGTTTCTGTGTTGGGTGCTAAGATTGAGCTGAATACCTTGTATGTACTAGACAAGCACCCTAATCACTGGCCCGCCCAGCCTTCTCTCCAGTGGACGATTGAGTCACAAGAAAGAGTGGTTCCACACCTTTAATCCCAGCACTTGGGAGGCAGAGGCAGGCAGATTTCTGAGTCTACAGCCTTGTCTACACAGTGAGTTCCAGGACAGTCAGGGCTACACAGAGAAACCCTGTCTCAAAAAAAGAAAGAAAGGACAGGGCCCCACACCTAATCAGCGCCGGGACAAAGATCCCTCGCCGGAGATCACAAGACCCAGCAGAGGGTAAAAGACACGCCCCACAGCTCACCAGGAACGCAGAAAAGCTCAACCCACTTTCTGCGGGCCACAGAGACTGACCCGCCAGCAGCTTCCAGCGACGGCCGGAAACCTCAGCTTGGGCCACAGGGCCCCACAGCTAATCAGCGCCGGGACAAAGATCCCTCGCCGGAGATTGCAAGACCCAGCAGAGGGCCAAAGACACGCCCCACAGCTCACCAGGTACTGCCCCAAACCCGCGAGATTCAGGGACCGAGGTAGGCGGGCCTAAAAACCCCCCTGGATCCCAAAAGCGGGCGCCTGTGGCAGGAAACTTCTGCCTGG
>CM052701.1:52491553-52531162 GCA_028551405.1 Uromys caudimaculatus
TATTTAAAGCAAAATGTTTGCAGCTAGTGAATGGACCAGTGGTTAATAGCACTTGTTGCTCTTGCAGAAGATTGGGGTTCAATTTCTAGCACCCATATAGTAGCTCAAACCATCTGTAACCCCAGTTTCAGAGGATCCAACAAGTATATACATGGTGTACATACATACAAGTCGCCAAAGTGTTCATACAAATAAAGCAAAATAAGTTAAGTCTAAAAAAGTATTTTTAAATTAAACATAATAAGCGGGGCAGTGGTGGGGCACACCTTTAATCCCAGCACTTGGGAGGCAGAGGCAGGTGGATTTCTGAGTTCGAGGCCGGCCTGGTCTACAGAGTGAGTTCCAGAACAGCCAGGGCTACACAGAGAAACCTTGTCTCGAAGAAAAAGAAAAAGAAAAAAGAAAAAGAAAACAATAAAACATAATAGACCATTAGATCTATTGTCTGTACAGAGAAAACAAATGCGTATTTTGTACAATGGCTTGTACGTGAATGTTCACAGCAGCTTTGTAAAAGCTGTAAACTAGAAATAATCCAAACAGGTCAGTGAATAGATTCATAGTGATGTAGACCTGTCATGGGAATACTGTCAAGAACAAACAAGAAATCAACTTGTGATACAAGAACATGGATCAAATAACAATCCTAGCAGAAGCCACACAAAAGAATATACTCTGTATGAGTCTGTTTACATAGAACTTACCAAAGATACATTAATCTGTAGTGACAGGAAGCAGGTGAGTGGTTTCCAGGGAACAGAGGAGCATCAGAAGTAGAAGGAATTTTTGAGGGTGGAAACTATTGATTACTTAGATGTGACTTTCATAGATGTGCTCACGTACTATCATTCACTATGTACTTTAATACATCTGTGGTATATTTTTTTTATTTTTTTATTTTTAGATACTTTATTTACATTTCCAATGTTTCCCCCTTTCTAGGTCTCCTCTTTGGAAACCCCCTATCTCCTCCCCCTCCCCGCCTCTATGAGGGTATTCCACCTCCCACCCACCCGCCCACCCACATCTATGGTATATTAATTATCGTGATTACAAAAGGTAAACCCTGGGGCTGGAGAGACAGAGCATCCCAGCACCCACACTGGACAACTCAGACACACCTATAATTTCAGGTCCAAGGGATCTGACACCCCATTTTGGCTTTGCAGGCACAAGTACCAACACACACATACAAGTAAAAGAACTCTTTTTTAATTTAATTTTTATTTGTATTGGTTTTATGAGACATGGTTTCTCTGGGTAGCCCTGGCTATCCTATAACTTGCTGTGTAGACCAGGCTGGCCTCAAACTCAGAGATCTGACTACCTCTGCCTCCTGAGTGTACCACCACTGTTCAGCAGAACTCTTCAAAAGAAAGATGAACTTTGAAAACATAGATACTTGTATCATTGCTAGATTTTAAAAAGAACAAAGTGCCTGAGCAGAAAGAGAAGTAAGCTATCAAAGTGGAGAGATAGGAACAAGTTAGAGATTACGTGCATGGACCTTTCAGTGGTCAGTTGTGCCAAGATCGTCCAGATTTGTCCTCAGTCCCTTACCATTCAAAGCGTGATCCAACATCAGCACCGTCAATACCTGGGAGCAGTTAGGCATGCAGGTTCTTGGGTCCATCTCAGACAAACTGTGGCAAAATCCCCTTTTACCAGCACCCCAGATAATTCATATACACACTAACAAATGTAAAGCTGCCGATCCAGACTACACAACTGCCTTGAAGGGAGGCATTTTCATTTATAGATAAGAAAATAGAAACAGGAGTGGTACATATATAGGGGGAAGAAATTCTGCAAAATTGGGATAGTCTCATATACACTCATTGAATTTGCTTATTTTCACTTAATAAAATCTAATAGTTTCCATGCTGTTCTGTTATCTGTAAGCTGGCTGGAGCTTGCCTCTGCTCAGGCAAAGGCAAAGAATAGCATTTCCAGTGTTGGTAATCCCAGGCCCTTGAATGTCAAAGACTAATGGGCTAGGCCTCCAGGTTCGAAGCCATGCACCTCCAAGCTCTGAGTGTGAGGCTGAGAGCTCAGGGTTCTCACGCTGAAAGCTTAATGCTCAAAGACTGTTGCACCTGGCATCTAATGAAACTCTTGGTTTGCAGCAGCAGCCCCCAGCAGCCCCCAGCAGCCCCCAGCAGCCCCCAGCAGCCCCCAGCAGCCCCCAGCAGCCCCCCAGCAGCATGTTATGGTTGTTAAGCCTTTGGTATGGGGAACTTCAATCTTTAAGGCCTGCAGCTGCCTGGAACTCTTCCCAGTCCCTCATCTTAGCAACTCAGTTTTTCTCCTTCTCCATGCTTCCTCCTACTTTGTCATTTCTGCCCACTGCTCTCTGGAACTCTTTAGCCCCTCCTCCCCGCAGCCACACCACCACTGCCACTGTCTTCTCTTCGTAGCTGTCTGGGTTGCTTTCTTCTCATCTTGACACAAGCTAGAGTTATTTGGGAAGAGGAACCTCGACTGAGAAAACGCCACAACTGACTGCCTGCAGGCAAGTGCCGGGGTCTTTTTCTTGATTGATCACTGATTTGGTTGGGCTCAGCCCAGGCCAGGGAGATAGTGTCACCCAGAGCAGGCTGTTATATAAGAAAGCAAGCTGAGCTAGCCATGAGAAGCAAAGTAGGTAAGCTACAGTCCTCCATGGCTTCTGCTTCAGCTCTGCTTTGAGTTTCCTTGTGATACACTGTTACCTGGAAGTATAAAATGAAATGAACCCTTTATTCCCCAAGTTGCTTATGGTTATGGTCTTTATCTCAGCAATAGTAATCTAATTAAGACAATGTTAGCAGAGCAACCCACAAAAAGACCTCCAGAAGGTAAGAAAAGACCATTCAGAAGAGGGCTTCTATTAAGGCTATTCGTGTTACCACAGCAGGGAGCAACATAGGAAAGTGTCTCCTGGTCCACTCAAAAAGTGAGCTGGACCGCCTGATTATATATCTAGAAGGGGTGGGATTTGCAAATGAAGCATTTAGACCAATCATAGCACAGCTAGCTTTCAGTTCCACCAATCACAGGCCTCACACAGGGACAGAAGAACAAATCACCAGTCTCATTGCACTAATCACTGCCTTCTTACTGAGTTACCTAAATTCCTTCCCTCCACTCTGGAATGAGAAAAGCTACATTATTACTTAAAGATTACTAAGGTTTCTATCCCATGGCTGGCTTCCTCCAGGCATAGAGTATCTGAAATAGCCACAACTGGAGCAAAGCCTTCCAGAACAGAAGTTACATCTTCGCTAGCTGCTCTCATTGGAGTCCTTCCCGTGAGTGCTCTCAGAACAGTTCTAAAGTGTCCAAATCAGCTGGGCTACCGTGAGGGCAGTCTAGTCAGGTGCCAGCTACTCAGCAGATAGCTTTCTGTGCCAAGCAGCCAGATATAAGGGAGAGAGGTATGACAAATGTCAGCTGAAGAATGAAACCAGATGTGGTGGCTTTCTTGGTTGTCAACTTGACTACATCTGGAATTAACTAAAACCCAAGGGGGCAGATACATCTTTAAGGGACTTTTCTTTATTTGAATCATTGTTTTAATCTGGATTTCTTTTTTTTTTTTTTTTTTGAGACAAGGTTTTTCTGTGTAGTCTTAGCTGCCTTAGAACTCACTCTATAGACCAGGCTAGCCTCAAACTCAAAGATCCACCTGCCCCTGCCTCCCAAGTGCTGGGATTAAAGACATGTAGCACCACAGTTGCTCAGCTTAAATCTGTATTTTTTTTTTCCCTTGTTTTTCAAGACAGGGTTTCTCTGTGTAGCCCTGGCTGTTCTGGAACTCACTCTGTAGACCAGGCTGGCCTTGAACTCAGAAATCCACCTCCCAAGTGCTGGGATTAAAGGCATACGCCACCACTGCCTGGCTAAATCTGTATCTTTTACGGTAGAAGATCCACCTTTAATTTGAGTCACACTTTCTGGTGGCAGCCTTTATAAAAGACATGGAAGAAGGAAGTTTGTTCTCTTTGCCTGCTTGCTCTCACTCTTGATAGCAAGTCTATTTCTTCACTGACATTAGAGCCTACTTCTTCAGTATTCTGGTGTATACCAAAGACCAGCTAAGACATCCCACCTCGTGGACTGAACAATTCCTGGATACTTGGCTCTTCTGTTGGTAGGCAGCCATTGATGGACAAGCTGGACCAGTGCCTGTCTAAATGTTCATTCTATAAGTTCTGTTCCTCTGGAGAACCCTGACCAATACATCAGGCAACAACTTAATCTCTTTATAGGAAAATTATATATCCGAGGGTGCTTATAACCAAGAACTATTCCCCTGCCTCTAATTCATCCTAGTACTTGGGAGGCAGAGGCAGGTGGCAGATCTTTGTAAGCTCAGTGCCCACCTTTTCTACACAGTGAGTTCTAGGTAAGCCAGGGCTAGACAGTGAGACCTTGTCTCAAAAATACACACACACATCAGCACAAACAATAAAAAGAATATGTTAGCATTTTTATTTTGTTTTGGGGGGCATTTGTTGTTGGTGGTGGTGGTTTGTGGGTTTTTTGTTGTTGTTTTGGGGGTTGTTTTTGTTGTTGTTTGTTTTTTTGAAACAGGGTTTCACTCTGCAGCCTTGGTTGTCCCTGAATTCACTCTGTAGATCAGGTTGGCCTCAAAGTCACAGAGATCTGCCTTTCTCTGCATCCCATGTACCAGGGTTAAGAGCATGGGCCACCACACTACTTGTGGCATTTTTAGCAGCCCAATACCTTTAAGGAGCATGGCTCACCTCTGTATCATTTATACATAGAACTGGATGCTAATGAACAATGTTTTTTGGACTATTCTCTGCATCATGCCTTGTTGTCAGACAGAATAATGCTCCCCAAATCCCAGCAAATATGTCTGTCCCCGTCTCTGGAATCTGTCGCTTTGTATTCTAAGATAGAAGACATGTTGCTCATATAATTAAGGTTGAGAACCTTGAGATGAGATTACTGGGGATGATCTAAGCAAATCTATTTTAATTGCATGGGTCCTCAAAAGAAGAGAGGACTCAGTGGTTAAGAGCACCAGCTGCTTTTCCAGAGGCCCCAGGTTTGATTCCCAACACTCACATGGTGGCTCATAACCGGCTGTAACTCCATTTGCAGGGGTTGTGATGCCCTCTTCTGATCTCAGTCAGCACCAAACACACACCTGGTATGCATACATACATGCAGGCAAAACATTCATAGACATAAAATAAATGAGTCTGAATTGTTTTTTAATCAGGGAACTATTTTGTGACGATAGTTAGTAGGGAAACATTGTTACAGAAGCACAATCAGGGAGATGCAATTGCATGGTTAAGACAAAGAGAGAAGCCATGAATCAAGAAATGAGGGAAGCCTGAGGAAGGCCAAAAAGTCGGAAACAGATCCCCCTAGAGTCTCCAGAGAGCACTGCTGCCCACCAACACTTTGGTTTGGGCTCCATGAGTCTTGGGCTAGACTTCTGGTCTACAGAAGTATAATGAATTGTTTTGAATGAATGAATTTTTGGAACAGAAAGCTATTCCAGCCCCTCCTTTCCAGAAGCATTCAGAATAGGACCTATTTACCAAGAACTTAGTTCAGCACAAATGTTGGCCTTTCCAAAGTCTAGTTTGCCTTTTGACCAAGCAGGCTCTGGCTTCACAGGGCATTTTGGGTACTCTCTGTTGGAAGCAGTGAATCAATCACCTGCTTCATGCCTGAGGGGGTTGGAATTTTTTGTTGGAAGCCTGGGTCCTCCCCTCCTCCCACCACTCTCTCTCTGAGCTGGGTCAGCTCTGGTGATGTGGGTTCAGCATGAGAATGACCTGCCCTGGCGATGCGCCTTATGTACATATTTCATAGACACCACATTCCAAATGGACCAGACCCTCTGAGCCCCACATGAGGTTTACAGTGTTAAAAGGAGCCTGAGAGTTATAAGAGGAGACCTCTGGACCAGGACAAAGGTCTCCACAGCCTTGCCTTTTTTCTTCTTAGCCTGTACTAAATACTTCCACAATCTGCCCCAACGCGTTCATCTAATGTCAGTGCCCACTAATCATTGAGTTATTCAACAGTTCCTTACTAGGTTCTGCTACCTCCTAGGCACTGGGGAAATTTTCCCCAGAGGAGCTCTGGGACTGTAGTTTATAGACCTGTAAATAGATCATAATACCAGGATAGCAACTAACTCTACTGGGAGGGAGTGAAGAGGAGCCAGCTGAGGACCTTTGAACCAAGGGAGAGAGTGCGAACTTTCCCCTTTGGACTGTGATGCAGGACCAGCAGAGGAGCACAGACGGGATGGTTTTTGTTTTTGTTTTTTTAAGATTAGGTTTTTCTATTTAGCCCTGTCCTGGAACTTACTGTGTAGACCAGACTGCCCTCAGACTCACAGAGATCCACTTGCCTCTGCCTCCCGAGTGTTGGGATCAAAGGTGTGTATCACCATGCCTGGATGAGACAGGATTTCCTTTTTTTTTTTTTTTTTTCTTGGAGCTGAGGACAGAACCCAGGGCCTTGTGCTTTCTAGGCAAGCACGATACCACTGAGCTAAACCCCCTGGATGAGACAGGATTTCTTATTTGTTTTTCCTCACTGTTGGTCTTTGAGATTTTTCTTCTTTGTTTGGGGGTGTTGGGAGTCAAGACTCAGGGCCCCATGTGTGCTAGCTCTCCCACTAAGCCACATCTCCACACCCCCTTTCTCTAATTCTAAAATTCACAGCCATAAGATGTGTGTGTGGATACATGTTAACAAAACTCTAATCCTCTTGCATATATTTCTCTGCAAAGTGGTTTTTATGTAACCATATGTCATGGATACTATATCTGTTTCTATGACAGTATACATATGCACTGTCTTCATATTGTCATAATATTTTATTGTATAAATCACCATACTTTTTTTGAAAAGATAGGTTCTCACTATGGAAAGCTGTCTCCCTGCTTGAGCCACCTGAGTGCTGGGATTATGGCCGTCCGTACCACTCACAGTTCATACCATGCTTTTCAACCAACCCTTCATCAGGGGCCTCTCCAGCTTCTCCTTCTTATAGACCATCCTTTGGATTATGAAACTGTCTTCCGGGGACTTTGCACCGAGACATATCTCCTACCTTAAACTCAGAGGTCTACTTAACTCCTTACACCTTTCCCTCAGATGGTTATTGCCATTGAAAATGGTCTCACTGTCAGTCTTTAAAGATGACTGAGTTGAGCAGCTTCTATATAATCTGCATTTCTGCTTGTGAATTCCCTATCTATGGTACTATTAGCCAAAATCCTTGGCTCCTGAAAATGGACACTGGGGTGTGTGTGTGTGTGTGTGTGTGTGTGTGTGTGTGTGTGTGTGAGAGAGAGAGAGAGACAGAGACAGAGACAGAGAGACAGAGAGACAGAGAGACAGAGAGACAGAGAGAGACAGAGACAGAGACAGACAGAGACAGAGTCTCATGTAGTACAGACTGGCTTTGAACTGATCTTCTAGCCTTCACCTTCCATGCAGGTTGTGCATGCCATATTTGGCTCAAGTAACTGTTTTTTTGTTTTTGAGACATGGTCTCACTATGTAACTTGGCTGGCCTAAAACTTGCTATGTAGATCAAACTGACTTCAAATTCACAGAGACCCACCTGCTTCTGCCTCCCCAGTGCTGGGATTAAAGACAAGCAATACCACACCCAGCAAGACACTGTGATATAGCCCAAAAAGAGTTTATTTAGAGAATATTTGTAATGACCAGAGACAGGTGGAGTACATAGGAGCACTTTCGTTTTCCATAGTTTAAAGGTGCATTTGTTCTCTGTATCACAACACACCCACTGTTAATGGATTGTTTGCCCCAAGTCCAGATGCCCCTGATCCGGTGGAAGCTCGGAGACTTCCAAAGCTCAAACATCCACAGAATTCGAGGAGAGTTCAAGAGGCAACAGCAAGACAGGCACAGACATCCCAAGTCTCAGAAATGTTGCCAGCCACCTGACCAGGTACAAGCAAACTCTAGACCGATCAGCTGCCTCTGTGCCCCCACCCACCTTCTCTCTCTGTGGACTCTGTTGTCTTGAGATAAGAGATGGATAGTTTTTAAGGTATTAACCTATGGCCTTCTCAGACTGCTGATTCTGAACAAAGCCTGACTTACAGATTTAAGTCCTGCCTCTGCTCATTGACTTCTGTGGTATCAGACGCCGTGAGCCCCAGTCTTCAGGTTCCATATTCTAGAGAGTTCTAGGAGGGCTCTGGGACTCCCCAATAGTCACTGAGGTAGCAGGGAGTCCTGATCAGTCCCTGGACTTGGGGTTTCTGGAGTTCTAGGTTGTGAAGTTACCCAGTGATTTTTTCCTTGGGGACTTTCCCTTCCTATACTCTCTGACACTTGGCATGGTTTTCTCCTGACAAGTTGAACTATGACACTTTCTAGTTGGTTCCTTGGGTAAGGCTTGTCTGGCTTCTAGTTTAAAAGCCTTTTCTGTTCCATTCTGTTCTCTAGCTTATAGCCTGTGTGGCCTCCAATATAAAAATCCCTTTCTGACCGGGCGGTGGTGGCGCATGCCTTTAATCCCAGCACTTGGGAGGTAGAGGCAGGCAGATTTCTGAGTTTGAGGCCAGCCTGGGCTACACAGAGAAACCCTGTCTCCAAAATAAATAAATAAATAAATAATAATAATTATAATAAAGTTTGCCTAAAACTTGAAACAGGTAAGAAATTTAAAGCTTAACAATGGGCAGACAGCTAACCTTAATTCGTTATAGTGTG
Source organism: Uromys caudimaculatus (assembly GCA_028551405.1). NCBI lineage: Eukaryota > Metazoa > Chordata > Mammalia > Rodentia > Muridae > Uromys > Uromys caudimaculatus. The sequence goes on from CM052701.1 coordinate 52,500,287, forward strand.
TCATGAATGTGCTTGGATCCCACTTGCATTCTGTCTCTACTTGTTTCAGAGATGTTCACACCAAGTCGCAACTGATGTTGTGTATGGTGTGCTCCAGTGTGCATAACCACGTACCACGGAATTCCCTCACTGGTAATAAACGATGCTGACAATCAGCAGAGGGCGTGGTGTCAGGGTGACACCTTTCCAATAATACAGAGCTTATAGAGATAAGGACTAGGGGACAAGAGGGACTAATACGGGCATGTTCTGTATTATAAGAACCCAAATTGTACTCCATATTGAAAAGTTATCTGTACATACATGTTGTCTCTAGGTTAGCATCTACACACTGTTAACAGTTTGTTCTGAGATAACCACTTCCCAGTCCAAATGTTCCTGGAGGAGAACAAGGTTGGTACCAGCCAAAAAAGATAACTATAGACTCACATTTCAAACAGTGCCTGACCCAAACATCCACAGAACGAGGAAAAAGCACAAGGATGTGAGTGAGCATCTGATCACGGCAAGACATCGCTCTAAACATGATCGACTGCCTATACCCCCACCATCCACCTTCTCCCTGTAGACTCTGATAGCTCAAGGTGAAAGCCATACCTTTATATTGCTGTGATAAAGCACCATAACCAAGGCAACTTAGAAAACATTTAATTGGGTTCAAGGGTTTAGAGGGTTTAGAGGCTTCACGCCCATGATGACCGAGTGATGGACTGCACGGGGACAGGAACAGCTGGAAACTCTCAGCTCACACATGAGCAACAAACAGGCGGACAGCACAGGAATGGCACAAGTCTTTTGAAAGTTCAAAGCCTGTCCTCAGTGACATAGTTTGTGGGCATCTCTGCAACCTTTGTAGACAGTGACGAGACAAGCTGTAGGCAACAAGAAGGCAGTTCAGTTCAACAGGACTCAGTAGCAGGTGATGGTTCCAACTTTGGAAGTCTAACCCTGAATTGTTGACTTAGGCATATTTAATCACTGCACAAGTTAGTGGAGTGCACAACAAAGGAACGTAAATCTCCTTGAGCAAAGTAAGCTAAATACAAACCAGACATGAATACATAGAACTCTTTGTAAAGTTCATGAAGATAGGTTATGAGAAAAACAAATTTATGATAAGGGTTTGGGGGTCCAGTGCTGGAGAATCTCTAGCCACACAGATAACTCAAAGGTTATCAGGCTAGTAAGTACATCTGTTCCAGCCTTCTGGGCAGAGGTCAGGTTTTGCCTTCCTTCCCTTGAAGGAACAACCGTGTGTGCTTAACACCCAGACTCTCCCAGCGCAGTGTCTTCCTAATGCTGCAGCCCTTTGACACAGCACCTCGTGTTGTAGTGAACCCCAGCCATACAATTAGACAGCTCTCAAACCACCACAGCAGTTTTTAGGATGTTAACCTTTCTCAACGTTGCTGCCTCTGCATAGTGCAGCAAAAGATTCAACTCCTGTCTTTGCTCACTACCTTGTGTGGGAACAGGCCTCATGAGCTCTATCTAGTATTCTGATTACATTGAGCTGTTAGAATTAGATGTAAGTGGGGTGGGAGCTGGGGAGATGGCTCAGTTAGTAAAGTGCTTGAGGCTACAGGATAAATACTTGAGTTCAGATCCCCACATATACATAAAGGCTGGGCACTGCAGTGCATGTCTGAAACCCCAGGGCTGGGGGTATAGAGACGGGCATATCCTGGATGCCTGCTGGCCAGGCAGGCTAACCAAAATAGCAAGCTGCAGGTTCTGTGAGAGACTCTGTCTCCAAACATAACGTGTAGAGTGTTAGAGGACGGTGTCTGATGTCAGCCTGTGGTCTCTACACATGCATATGTGGGTGTGCACCCAACCATCCCCCTGAAACCCGTACACACGCCCAAAAAGATCACAGACATGAAGGTAGGAAGCAGCTCAGTGGTAGAGTACTTGCCTAACATGCACAAGACCCTGGGTTTGATTCTCAATATTAAATAGAAAAAAATAGCTTAATTTAATCATTCAGTTTTTTGTAGAACTAAACATTTGGAGAAAAAAGGTTTTAAGGAGCAGAGGCTGAGGAGGCCATGATAGTCTATGATTTCAGCTCTGATTTTAGCTGCTAGTGTGGCCTGAGAATTCTCTGTCAACTTGAGCAAATCCAGCTCTTCTAGATTGAGATCAGCTGGCAGGTGGGTCATGAGAACTGCCTGTCCCTGTGACGGTAGCGTTGTCACCTGTGGCTGACATGGTATTCTAGAACAATGACTCCCACCAGCCAGACCTCCCATGCCTCACTGGAGGTTAACTACCAAGTTGTAGGTAGAGCAAGATGGGTTTCAAGATTTCTATCATGTGTCTTCAGAAAGCCAAACTTCCAAGCCAAGGTGGTGGTAGTATATGCCTATAATTCAAGTATTTGGAAGGCTGGGGCATGAGAATCCTGAGTTTAAGGTCAGCCTCAGTTACATAGGGAATTACAGGTCAACATCAGATCCATAGCAAGACGCTGTCTGAAAAACAAAAGATTTACTTGCCCAGGGTTTTTGCAAACATAGCAATTAAATATTGATAATAAAAAGTGTTGGGGCTGAAGGAATGGCTCTGTGGTAAGAACTCTGTGTGGAAAAGTAAGAGGATCTGAGTTCAAATCTAAATAAAATTTGGTCATGGCTGCATGTGCCTATAACCCCAGTACTGGAGGTCAAAAGAGGAAGGGCCCAAGAGCTCACTGGCCGGCCAGCCTAGCAGAAGGGGCTAGCTTCCGGCTCAGTGAGAGGCCTTGTCTAAAGAATCAGAGAATGAGAGACCCCCAGCTTCCTCCTTTGTCCTCCACATGAGCACATGCATCTGAACACACACACACACACACACACACACACACACACACACACGCACACCATACAAATAAAATTTTAATATGTTAAGCTAAAAATCACCAGAGAATTACATAATTGGGTATTGATACAGGTTTGGGAAGCAATGCATCAATTTTTTATCAATATATTCACCTTTCATGTAATATAACTAGAAATATGTATTGAGAAAACCAGTAGCACCTTTGATGGCTTTGGGGGGCTGGAGGCACATTGTTTGTTTTTGAGACACAAACTGTAGCTCAAGCTGATCTTCCATTCAGCTCTCTAGCTATGGTGACCTTGCATTTTCTAAGTCTTCTTGCCTCCTCCTTCCAAGTGCTGGGACTGTAGGTGTGCACCCCCATGCCTGGACTTGAGATTTTTCTAACCCAGGCCATGTGGGTGCTAACAACTGAGCTACACCTCCAGCTTCTTGTTGATTTTTAAAAAGAATGTTTAAACATTTGACTGTTTGTTTGTGCGTGTGTGCATGCCCTGGTGTATGTGTGAAGAGATCAGAGGGAAACTTCAGGAGTCACTCTTTGCCATGTGGGACTCGGAGATTGAATTTGAAGTGTGCCAGGTTTGGTAGCAAGCACCTTTATCCACTGAGCATCTTACCAGCCTCCCAGCTTTTAGCATGTTTGAAGTTTTATTTATTTAAAATCTTTGCTTTATCTAGAATTTACTTTGACATAAATATCTTCAATGTCGTTTCCCTTTTAAAGTGAAATCTATGGGTTTATTTTTCTCTTTTAAGATTCATACTGAGGTATCATCATTATGTTCTTAGAATGTCCTGGGGAACCACAAGGAGGGAGCCATGGCTGGAGTATGATGTGTGTGTGTGTGTGTGTGTGTGTGTGTGTGTGTGTGTGTGTGTGTGTGTGTTAGGGGGGCAGTTGTAAGTTAAATAACAGATTCTCCAAAGACTGTGAATTATCTGGGAGTAACTTTGCAATAGGGATTTCAGGCCAGTGTAAATGATACGAGTATTTAAGAAGGGGGAGGCAGAGGGAAGGCACCACTCACGACACTACACATGTCTTAAAAAATAATCCTTACCTACAGGGCTCAATCAAGCAGCACATTGGTCCATGGTTGGATGGACAGTTGTTAGGCATCTCTCTGCCAGGTTGTGGTCCTGTCAAGAGTCTTTTGGTATAATTAGTTTCTCTTCTTCCTCTTCCTCCTCCTCCTGGCCCACTCCTCCATTTGCTTGCTTTGAGACAAGGACTCACTTCACTATGCAGCCTGGACCTGGAACTCACTATACAGTCTCAGCATATCTCAGACTGGAGACAGTCTTCCAGCCTCAGCCTCCCAAGTGCTAGGAATGTAACTCGTGTCGTAGAGCACTTGGCTAGCATGTATAAAGCCCGGATCTAATCACTAGAGCACACACATGCAGTAACAAATTATAGAAAATACAATATAATTGATAATAATAATAGTAATGAATAATAAATAATAAGGAGAGTGCTGTAGCTACAAAGGAAAAAAAAAGCTGTAAGGACCAACGAGTTCACATAAGGAGGACACATCCTGGAGCCACGAAGGGAGTGTCTGAGATGTCCTGGGTAAGGCAAAGTTCAGGCTGAGCTTGTTTGTTCCTTCTGAAGAATCACTGTATCAGAACGAGACGATTTACTAAAGCATATGAAGTCATATTCCAATTCAAACTACTTTCAAGTCACAGTGAGCACCACGTATTTCTTGCTAGGATAGTTTTAATATCATTGGAAAAAAACAAATAGCCAGGGCAGTGTGCGTGGCATACCTACAGTGCAGCAGTTTCCGTTAAAGTAGCCAAGAAGATGTTAGCTTGTCTTGTCCTCTGCAAAAGTGTTCTCACTCTTAAGGTCTGGCTTCTGACTCTACAGGGCCGTGCATCGGTGACAGCTGGGTGAGCTAGCTAGTTGATGCACCTAGTTCGGTCCAAGCACCACCAGGTGCCTTTCCCAGAGGCAGCCTTCTCAGGATGTATTCATAACTTTCCTCTCTAATTAGGCTGGAGTAAAACCAAGACATCCAAATGGAAGCAAAGTGCTTCACAAGATTCCTAAACCTCTCTGAAAGGCTACCTTTCTAAAGCATTTGTCCCCAATCATCAGCCTCCAATAAATTGTACTCACAGGATTGAATGCTTACATGTACAGTATATTTCTCTTCCCCAATCAAAAAGGATTATGTTTGGTTTGTATTTATGTATGTATGTATGTATGTATGTATGTATGTATTTAATCTTTTGAGACAAGACCAAATTCTGGAGAACAAACCAACTTTGAATTCACTATGTAGCCCAGGTTAGCCTTAAACCCAAGTTATTCTTCCTTTCCCAGCGTCCCAAGTGCTGGGAGTACAGGTGTGGACCACTATACTCAGTTAAGAGTTTTCTTGTTTGTTCTGGTTTTGTTGTTGTTGAGACAGCCTTTTAAAGTCCAGGCTGGCCTCAGGTTTCCTAGGTAGCTGAGACTACCCTTGAACTCCTGAGCCTCCTGTCTCCATCTCTCAAGTGCTGGCCCCACCGGCCTGTGCTTCCACAGCTGACTAAGGATTTTCTTTATTAGAGTCCTACTACTTCTACACCACCTCAGCAGCACACAGGCCCTTTAACAGGTGAGCAAGAGGCAGAGCTGAGCCTTCAAAAGCTAGGAGAAGCAAGCAGGCCCTGGCCCAGGCTGCTATGGTTAATCTGTGGGAAGGACAGCAGCAGTGAGGTGGTGGGTGTCCACAGCAGGGTGTCACTGTGCATAGAAAGTGGCTGGTTATATTCTTGATGCTAAGTCTAATCCCTCACTTTTGTCCTCCTTGGAGCTGAGCTTGTGGGATGAGAGGGTGGGGGTTGTGCTGATCTGAGAGCCCAGACTCTCACTTCGCGGGGTCAATATTCTCTGCCCACCGTGCTGAAAGGAGAACGGGAATGTTTTAGGGGCTGTCCCACCTTCATTGACTGAGGGAGAGAATGTCTCTGGGTTTCTTCTCTGTCCCAGGCTCCCCTTCCAGAGACGTCTCTATCAGTGGAGGACACAGCCGACAAGGAAACCCACCAGGCTGCCAAGATGAAATGCCTTGAGGGTATTGCCGGGTGGGCTGGGGTCTACAGGTGATAGCAGTGCATTGGTTAAGAACCCGGGCTCACTCGCTGTGTGAATGCTCTTCCACTTACTACTGACATAAATTTTTCGTGGCTTTTATTTTTCCTGCCCCTGTGGGAAACTATCAGTAATGCTCCTGGCTGCTCTGTATGACTTTCCAGCAGATGTACAATGTGAAGTATCCAGCACATGGGGTTAAACAACACTGAGTTAGACAGCTGAGACTAGTTCATTTAAAGAGGCAACAGAAGGGCTTGTTGGATTATGAGGAGCAGGTGGAGAAAGAAACCTATGGTACCCATTCAGACCACTGAAATGATATGTGCAAAGTGAAGGTGTTTGGTACCTGCCAGGGGCTGTTGTGGATTATTTGGGAGTGTCCTGGGAGCAGCAGGGCTAAGACCGGCACAGAGGTAGCATTTAAAAATGGTTCTAGAGATAGCTTCTGAACAGAGTTTCTGTTGAGTGTCAGCCTGTCTAGATAAGAGTTCTCTCACCAAAGTCTCCATCTTCTCCCCAGGTCTGCACTTACAGCAGAGGCCGAGCAAATTCGCTGTTTCCTCGGCTCCTGAAGAAGGCTTGGTATGTGCCTTCCAACTGGAGGAAGAAGAGAAAGAGAATGAAGAGGAATTTGTGTGTTCAGATCAGGCCCCAGAAGTGAAGGAGGAAGGAAATGATCTCGGGGATCCAGCCATAGTGAGCGCCATCCAAAATACCCAAGTAGCACAGCAGGTAGGGATAAGGGAGATGGCCCCAAACTTAGACCTAACAGACTGCCGCTCAATATTCCGCACTGCCTCTACTTCTTTGTTAAGACCCATTTCGAATTAACATGTTTTATCCCAGGTATGACACTGAGATAGGGCTTTTTCCTTCCCTCTTTCCTCCTGTCTCCCAGGTTAAGTTTTTGCAGTTGTCTTTTACCTAAAATCAGATCCTAAGCCAGATATAATAGTACACACCTGCAATCCTAGCACTAAGAATCCTGAGATAGAAACAAAAGGATCATGACTTGTCAGTCTGGATTAATAGAGAGACCCCATTCACAGACAGACAGACAGGGCAGCCTGTGAGATAAACAGACAGGGCAGATGGACAACAGACAGGAAAGATGGGACCAAACTGGACTGGGTAGATGGGTGGACGGATGGACGGATGGACAGGACAGACAGGACAGGACAGGAAAGATACACACACCTCAGAGCAAAATTCCACAAGACTGGGGTGATGGCCTGGTTGGTAAAGCCTTTGCCTTCTAAATGTCAGGACCTGAGTTCAGATCCCCAGAACACGTGTGGTACCCTGGATCCAACAGCGTGTGCCTGTAACCTCAGCCACTTCAAGACAGGAGGTAGAGACAGAAAGATCCTTAAAAACTTAAGGCCAGTGCACCCAGCCTATGTGCAAAGTTCCAGGCTGACGAGAGAAGGCAAAGGTGGAGAGTCTGTAGACCAACATCAGAGGTTATCCACGTGCACACCACGGTCATGCATGATGTGTAGCAATACATGCGTGTGGAATGCCAGCAGGACCATAGGGTCCTGTGTCTCCTGTACGTAGGAGCCCTACTGTTGGTGAGTCACTTTTGTCTCGGCAGCCATTCCTAGGAAGGATTCTCCCTTAAACTCACATGACCATGACCAGTAGAGAAAGACAAGGCCTTCCCAGTATAAGTGAAGTGACTTAACCCTCCTGCAACCTATTTCTAAACTCTTAAGTCATCTTCTCAGGAAGGAGAAGGATCCTGGCCTTTTTAGCCCTGAGGATAAAGGAGAAGGCCAGGCTGTTACTGTCCTGACTGTTGAAATGATTGGCTTTTGATGCCCCAACCTTGTTCCTGTGGAAACAAAAGAAGACAGTGTGGTGATGGGGGGAGGGGGTTCCACTTGAATCTGGCAGTTCTTCCTTTCTGTTCCAGAGAGGGCTGCACAATTCCCCCAGAGTCAAGGCCTCTGGTACCTTGGGGATGTCACCAGCCTTCCTGCATTTTCTGTGGCAGGTGAGTCTGCTCTAGTCTCCATCTGATAAGGAGGTGACTGGGTGATGCAGAGCATTTCACTCCGGAAGTATTGAGTGTCCCTTGCTTCCATTATGTTGTCTCCTCTTCTTCTTGCCCTGGACATGAAGAACCCCAAGAGAGGCATTGGTATGGGTGTGGACAGCCACGCATGGAGAAGAGTTTGTGTGTCAGGTGGTGCAGGATGGCCTTAATACATGCCGCTAGAACTGCCTCTCATACTAGAGGGGACATCCTTGATCCAGCATTTTAAAATATCTCAGCAGATGATCAGCATTGACTTAGGGCAGGAAGACACCTGCCATCCATGAATTATGTAACAGTATGGAAAAAAAAAAAATGAAGAGCGGGGACTCCTGTAGGGAACGGTATAAGGTGATATAGTTCTGTCGGGTTTGAGGAAAGAAAAGGTAGGGTAGCCCGTCCTCAGGGGCTGAAGTCAGAACACAAAACTGTGTCCTCCCCACCACCACTGTAAGTCAGACACTGAAAAGGCATCTCCTAAGAGGTAGCAAACTGTCAACAAAAGCAGGAAACAGTCTCTATAGCTGCCAAGATGGTTCCCAACAAAGCAAAACATTGGCTGAAATTATTGAGGGGAAAGAGGTGAGAAACCCAGAGACAGGAAATGACCTGAGCCAGGCAGCATTCTCTCCTCTCTGTGGAGTGTCTGCCTTGTCCCCTGCACTATCTGTTGCCAATTCCTTTTCAGTCTGTGTTTCCAAGAGCCAGTTCTCCAGCCCATCATTTTGGACCTCAACAGCCTTCGCCAGATCCTTTTCTGTTCTACAGCCCACTGACCCCATGGCCCCCTAAACTCAGGTACCAATGACAGGCTGCATTATCAGGGCAAACTGAGTTCTTCCTATAGTTTACAAGACATAGTGGCCAAAGACCTGCTCTATCACCTTTTACCAGTTGCCACAGAAAAACACTTACAGAAATTCACTAACAAAAATCAGAAGCATAGTGGGGTCTCTGCTCCCTCACAGATGAAGAAAACAGCCGACTTTGGGAAATTAAAGGAGTGAGGTCAGCTAACCTGACAGAACTGAGAACTGCTAATCAAGCCAAAGGTTGTCTATTGTGCCTAGATTGTCTGCAGCCAGATTACAGAAAACCGTATCTTGGTTTGGGGAAATGAAGACTGTGGAGTTTTCTGCTCTTTGATTTGGGGGAGGTGTGGAGATGCTTAGGGCTGCCTTAAGATGTTCTCCTGTGCTTACCCAGTCTGCACGGATGAGGGGTTGGGGTGCAGAGCAGATGATTTCCACTCTGCTGGTTTCCTTTTAAGCCTTCCCAGCCATCTGACCCAGCTCCACCCTCAGCACCAGCAGATCCTACTGCAACAGCAGCAGCGGAGTCAAACAGCAAGGTAAAGCCTGGACGAGAAGCAGGGTTGAGGGAACCAGTCTGTATGTATACTGGGTATTTCCTTGTGGCTGGTCCTCTTCCTCCTAACCACTGCATAAACTGTATCCCAACACTGTTGCCCAACACCGCACCTGTTCCAGTCCTTCCGAGAACACTCCACTGCCTGTTCACCTCTCCTTGGGAAGCCACTATGGCAGGGCTGGCCTAAAAGGATGTTTCTGCTGGCTAGAAGGGTCCCCACCCAGAAGCCTTGGTCTCGTGATCCGGATGCCTATGCTAACCTCATGACCCGAAAAGAGAAGGACTGGGTGATACGAGTGCAGATGGTTCAGCTGCAGAGCGAGAACCCATGCCTGGACGACTACTACTACCAGGTAAGCTCCGGCTCCTAGTCCCAGCTTTTGACCTTGGCCTTCACTGACACCCTTTCCAACCCATAGAGACCACATCTGTTTAGGGCTGGCACAGTTACTCCAAGACAGAATCCATCTTTCTAAAGTTAGTATTCCAAGCTCCTTCCCTTCTAGTCTCCTACACTTTAGTCAAATGGGGTTATTTACTGTCTTCTAAATACCCAAGATTTGTCTCCCTCCTTTGAGATATTTCCTTACCTGCCCTGGGAATGTAGTCATGTCCACCTCTGGACACTTTTTTGAGCCTTAGAAATACCTTTTAAGTGCCCACACACTTTGCCTGTTCCCCGGACTCTCAGAAGTACTATCAGAAGCTAGAGAAGAGACAGGCAGACAAAGAGCTGCTTGGACAGAGGAAAAGGGCTGAGTCTCTCAAGTTGGTCACGCCTTACATCCAGAAGTCTGAAGTTTATGAGTCAGGTATGGCCAGGCTGCTGGCTTAGGCTTGGATAATCTGGGTAGGTGGGTGCACCTCTAGGAAAGCATGTTCCTTCTGGCTCTCTTTATAATACAGTGGTACGGATTGAGGGTTCCCTGGGCCAGGTAGCTGTATCAACATGTTTTAGCCCTCGCCGAGCTATTGATGCTGTATCTCACGGAACTCAAGAGCAGGTAGGAGCATGTGATCATCCCAGAATTTTTTCTGCATCCCCCCCCCCCCCACCGTTGTCTAGAACACATTCATGTTTGGGTTTAAATCGTGATGTAAGAGTAAGGAGACGATGTGGTCAGATTGTGTCTAGCCTTTTCCAGCTGCATCAATGGTGTGATTGATGGCCAGGGCCTCTCTGTGCCTAGGATACAGGAGCTGCGAGCAGCCAGAGGCTTCGGGTATTATCCCAGATTGAGAAGGTGAGCTGCGCTCACAGGGAGGTGCTCTTGACCAAATTCTCAAGGATAGGATATTGCTCAATTAATTCCACCTCCCACCACTGTAAACTTCCAGATGTTCCTTCAGTTACTAAAGATAGAGGAGGGCCAGAATGATGGGTTCCCACAACTCTACCACTCAAGGGAACAGAGCAACCAGGTTGAGAAGCTCTTTCAGGCCTTAAAGACCCAGGAGCAGAACAACCTGGAGTGAGTAGAAGGGGGTCCCGCCTCAGCCTCAGGAGAGAAGGACCAGCAGGCATTGGCCTTGCTGCTGGCATGAACTCTCCTTTCCTGGCACAACTCTCAAAATGCTCTCCTCTCTCCCTTCTAGGGAGGAGGCAGATAACCTTCTGCAAGTGCTGTCTGTGAGGAAAGGGAAAATGTTGGTGGCTCGGCTGCTCCCCTTCTTGCCGCGGGATCAAGCTGTTAGCCTCCTCCTCTATATCATCTACCATCTGCCCCTCCTGATCCAGAGGGACATGGATGACCAGGTGCTGTAGCAATGAGTAACAGAAAGGATGATCTGGATGGGTTTGGGGTCTGTCCATCCACCCCTCCACTCCCTCCCTTCCTAGAGATGCCAGTAAGATGTAACCCCTCAATAAGGAAGTTACAGAAAAAACAACCATAGGAACAGCAGGTCATCTTCAGGTATGATGAGCAAAGGAAAACAAATGAATGGCTGTACAGGAATGAGTGTGCTATGAGTCTGAGAGGAAATAAGGGTCCCCTGACGGGGGGAGGGGGTGGGTCTCATATCTGTTTCCTGTAGAAAGCCACTGTGAAGTAATAGTTCAGTACATTAGGAAGAGAGAGTTATGAGCAGTGTTAGCCCTGGCAAGGAACCTGACCAAAAAGATGCCTCAAGCAGGTCAGACAGGAAAGGGGTGGAGGCAAAGTACGAGGAGATGGAGCCATAGTCGAGTTGGGACAGATACTTACTGATCTTCTTGCAGGGTCTACACATGCTATTCAAACCTCTGGGAAAATATATCAGTCATTTGACCTTCTGTCAACTCCTCCATGCACTGCAGGGTCTAATGTTGCTATCACCTGGCTCCTCAGAGCGGCCAGTCTCTGTGGTACTTCAGAATCAGGTAATAGACTTGGGACACCTTTCTTTCCACAGATGACTTTTGTTTGTTTTGATTTTCTTCAGACAGGGTCTCATTTAGTTTAGCCTGGCCTAGAAATCTCCATGTAACCAAGGACAACCTTGAACTGCTGATCTTTAGAATTTACATGTACATGTTGGCATGTGTCACCAGGACCGGCCTCCCATAGAGGACTTCCACATGGCACCACTAGAAAGAGACAATCAGGAGACTGGCCTCATCTCTACACAGCACAAGAAGTCCTCAGCAGCACTTCTCCATGTCTAGTGAGAACTGGGCATGGTCTACTCCTAGTACTCAGGAGGCTGAGACAGAGAGATCATGGGTTAAAGAGCAGCTTAAGTCTCACTGCAAATGTTAGGCCACTCTAAACCTGTCTCAAAAACGAACAACGTCCATGTGAGCACAGGATGGTCTTCAGGGAGCTTATTAAATACCAGGTCCTTGCGTGGTAGTGGGGGTGTCTGCTTTCCCCCATTTCCTCTTTCTCTCCCCCTCCCCTTTCTTCTTTGTCCCTCCCTCCTTCCCTTCCTCCCGTCACCCTCCCTTTTCCTTCTTTCTTTTCATACTCTCTGGCACTCATTAACATGTGGTGAGGCTTGTAGGGAATGCCATGGAGGGAATGGCATGCAGTATAGGACTTGGGGGTGGGGGTGGGGTTACCTCAGTTGGTGGAGTGCTTGTGAGGCATGCATGAAGTCCTGGATTTGATCTCCAGCACCACCCAAATTGAGTGTGTTGGTTCCTACTTGTAGGGGAAAGTAGAAGCAAGTGTATCAGAATTTCAAGGTCTTTATGGTGAGTTCAGGGCTAGCCTGGACTACCTGAGGCCTGTAGGGAAGGCACATCTTTTCTGATGGACTCTCTGTGGCTGCAGGTGGTGTAAGCTTCCACATTGGAAGTCTCTAAACTTTTTATTGTGTACCCTTTAGAGGGAAAGGGGGGGAGGGAGAAGGGGAGAGAGGGAGAGGGAGGCAGATAGATATCCCACATGTCTATAATATTAGGTCCTTACTAAAGGAAACAATCTTTTTGTTTTCCTTTGTGCTGAGCATTCTAACAAGGCCTGTGTTTACTCAGCACTTTCCATACTCATGAACTCCACCCCAGTCCACAACAGCAAGTTAAGTATGCCATTGTAGATTTGACGGTCTCTGTCAATCTCTAAGACATTCTCTTGTGCTCTCGTGTGTGCTTAAAGTGGCACTTCTGAAAGCATGGCCTGCAGACCACCTGCACCAGAGTCCAGGCTCCTCATTCGCTAACTGATTCCCTCATCTTGTCAGCTCTCAGAGAATGTATGGAAAGTCCAGAGCAGTGGTTCTTTGGGTGTATAAGAGTTCTTTGTTAGCTGTAAAATCTGGCAGCTCTTATTTATTGCTCTCCATCTGTATACGAGAACCTGTCCTTTAAGTTGGAGGCAGACAGCAAAGCTAGAGGAGCACAAATTGCCTGTAGAACCCTTTGTCTTGAGCTGTCTTTCACTCGTAGTTTGGGATATCTCTGCTGTATGCCTTGCTGAGTCATGGAGAGCAGCTGGTATCCCTGGATCCTTCCCTCCAATCCAGCAGTGACTGTGCAGCTTGGTAAGATCATGAAGGCCTTGTCAATACATCCCAATACCCCGGGTGTGTAGGAGCCCTATGAAAGAGTTCCTGAAGAACATATTCAAGTACCAGAGAGGAAGTTGGACAGAACTGTATCTTCTCCCACCCTACATAGTATCCTATGTTGGAATGTTGGTTTCCCACAGGGGACAAGGTCATAGTAATTAAAGAAATGCATTTAGTGTCAAACAGACCTGTCTATTGCAATGTAACTTTGACACACTTCACTTCTTAGTCTTTTTCTTCAACTGGGAGTAGTACTATTAACTCCTAGGAGTTAAAATCAAATAGGAAGGAGGATGGATAGGCATCATCAGATGTGTACCAAGTGTATAAATGTTACCTCTCAATTGCTGTCTGGGATGGGATCTGTGCCTGCAGTGGTGGAAGAGGAGTAACAGACTTTGCCTGGATATCAGTTTCCTGCATAAATATAAAGGCTCTGCTAGGCTTCTCTTTTCTGTGCCTTAGGACAGACTTGGTGATTCTGATTGCCTGGGAGATAGCTCAGTTGCCTGCAGCATCCTTGGCAGAACCCCTGGCCTTCCCCAGGAATCTGCTTCCCCTGTTCTGCCATCACATGGACAAACAATTAGTTCAGCAGCTGGAAGCTAGAATGGAGTAAGTGCTTATGGAAACAAAGTCATGCCCTTGTCAAGCCCAGTCCAAGTCTGTGTATCAAATTTCCTAGAAACTGTGATCATGGAAAATAGTGAGCTTTAGACATAGTTCTGTAAGCCAGGCATGGTAATACATGCCTTTGGTCTTATCACTTAGGGTCAGAGGTAAGGTCCAAGCCAGCCAGGAATACATAGCAAGTTCTAAGCCAGCCAGGACTACATAGTGAGATATGAGACTCCATCTCAAAAAAAACCAAACCAAACCAACCAAGCAAAAACAAAGTTCTTGGGTCAGTGAGATGGCTCAGCAGATAGACTCATTATCATGGAATGAGGCAAGTGATTCCTGAAAGTTGTCCTGTGACCGCCAAAGGTTCACTGTGGTGTGTGTGTATATATGTGTGAGGGGTGGGGGAAGGGAGAGAGAATGTAATTAAAACAATCTAAAAGTTGCTCTAGATACTCAGGCATTTACTGAGTAACCCAGTCTGGACTTATCAGGGTCCTGTGGTCTGTCCAGCCACAACTTTGTATTTATTCCCAGTGTTTGGTCATTTGTAGGTGCTATTTCAGAGCTGTAATTTGAAAAGTTGAACAACTAGTTCATTCAAACAACAGTTGAGAGACTTTTCCAGGCTATGAGAGAAATAAGAGAACATCTCTATCCTCAGAATTTACCCGCTGTTAGAATAAGCCAAGCATGAATTAAACTATAAATATTTGTAAATGGAATTGTGTTTGCAGTTAACTCTTGTTCTTTGTAGGCTTGCCTGTATCTACTGATGTATTATAATGTGAGAAGTTGAAATATCAGAAATGAAACTCCATCAGCTGTCTACAGTGATACAGTTGAAGCCATTTCCTATACTTTGTTATGCTGGAGATTGCTGCCACATTATCATATCCTTTCTTAAAATCTAGGTGATTTGCCTAAAATTAAGGCATGACTACTTTAGGTATAATTAAAGGAATATCAAATGATATGTTGAAACTTGTTTAAGTTTGGAATTACAATGAAGGCCATTTTTGTGAATATGTCAAGAATATCCTTCCTATTAAGGGGAAAAGCCTTGTTGTATTTAATAAAAGTCTAATCTGGGATGTTGCTCCAGTGTTGCCAGACTTTCTGTAAACCAAACAGTTCAGCTAAGGCTGAGAGAATTGGATATAAGCATCTTCCTTGGCATAGGAAAACACATGCCCGCATTTTGTCAAATGAAGTCCTGCATTCATCAAGGAACACTAAAGTACCTTTTATGAGCCAGGTTGGGTTTCAGGCAGGAAGATAACAGTGGTGCACAAGTCTCTGCTATTTCCAGGCTTACACACAGATGGTCAGGAACTGACATAAAATATCAATTAGTCATAAATACTGTGGGGAATCATGGCATGATTTGAGAGTGACTGGAGTAGAGAGAGGCTCTAGACTTTAGACTGAGCCAGGAAGGCATGTTAGCAGGTTACCATTAAACCAAAATGTTCAGATTGTAGAAGTGGCTGTGTTACAAAGGCCCTGTTAACTAGGCGTGGAGGCATAACCCTGTATTCCTAGTACCTGGAAGGCTGGTGAAGGAGGATCAGGAGCCTTTATCAAATAAAGAGCGTGACCAAATGCTTTCAATACCTCTCAGCTCTCCCCCCTTCTTTTCTGTATCAGATTGTACTTCCCTGAGAAAAACAGAAGAAATTGAAAGGTGAACTACTTCACCATCTCCACTCTGTATACATCCATCTGTTACAAAGGATACCGTTTGACTTCAATAACCGTGTTAACCTTCATGATTGTAACAAAGGTCCTTGGTGGAGGACCACAAAGAATAGATTGTTTGACTTCAAAAGGAGGTCTATTGGTCTGAGAAATTGACACCCCAAATCCTGGTGCTGGGTACCCAAGGGTACAAGAAAATTCACCTCGAAGGATCTGAAAATCAGTTTTTGTAGTCGAAAGGAGGAAGGGCTTGGCGAATGCTTTTTTGGTAAACTGCTCTTCAAAACTGCCTGATGGGGGAAAATGAGTCAAACTGTTTTTTCAAACTCTGGGATCCCAGGCATCTGATGGAGATAGCTGCTTTCCAAAACTCCGTAAGGGCAGATTTCTCGAAGCCGGGGGTAGGGGTCTGTTTTGAAGCCCCCGGGTTTTTTGTTTGTTTAGGGTAGAGGGTTCTTTAATAGTTCTAGACTGTTAAAAGAGTACTTGTTACCAAGAAAACCGCACTACTGGATGCCTGTTAGCCAAGCAGCACAAAAAGTGAAGGAGCCAGCAACAGGGTTGCAATGGAGTTAAATCTTTGGTAACAAGGACAAGCACAAACAGCTGAAAGGCCTTGGAGTACATAGAATTGAGCTGAGTAGGGGCAGGCGTGGTTTTGCAGGATTCAGTTTAGAGCCGCCCCCACCCCAAGCTAAGAAAATAACTGGCGCAGGACCGCCTCTCCGTTCACGTGAGAATCACAAGGTCCAAAACACTGCGCAGATCCGTGACGCATTCGGGCGCATTTACCGGAAGGGCCGCCCGGGCCAAGATGGCTGCCAAGCCAGGGCCCGGAAGTGCTGCCTCCCCCGGCTGTGCCGGGGCCATGGAGCGGGTTCTACCCATGCTGCTGGTGCGGATCCCTGCCGAGGAGACGGCGCAGCTGGGACCGCGGGCTCAGCTGCACCGAGAGCTGGAGGCCCTGGGGAGCCTGACGGCTGCGGGCAGTCTCCAAGTGCTTTCCTTGGCGCCGGGCAGTAGAGGTGGAAGCAGCTGCAGCCTCCAAGGCCCCTTTAGGCAGTAAGTGCTGCGGGACAGCTGCAGAGTGTGGGAGGAGTCTGAAATTTGAGCTGCTCCGGAGGGGAGTCCTGGGCTCTCCTCTCGCCGTGGGTTGGTGGGAGAGAATAGACCTCTGAGAAAACTCCTCTGGATCAAGCCCCGTTCCTCTCCGAACCTTGTGGGTGGACAGAGAAGATGTCTCACTCCTCGATAGATCCGTCTGTCTCGGACCCCACCCCTGCCTCTGCTCCTTTTTAAACCTGTCCTCTCACTTATGCAAGTGCTCTGAGGTCACTGAACTGTATTCCAGCCCTACTTTTTCCATATTTGAACCACAGTCTCAAGATATAACCTGATTGGCTTGCAATTCACAATCCTCCTGTCTTACCCTTCTAATGCTGAGATTACAGGCTTGTATCTCCACACCTGGCATGTCTGCTGTTTCTTAGACATAAGGCTCCTGTGGATTGAGAAGGTAGAGAGACAGTTACAATAATATAGTGTTTCCCACTCTACATAAAACAGTTTACATCATAAAGTTTAGAAGTACCCTGAGTATATGCTGACCTTTTTAATAGTTGGCAGTATTTTAGGATCAGTCTGTATGAGACTATATAGCCAACAGCTATCTCACTTTGGAATCTCCAAGTTCTGCAACAGCTCTATAGACACAAGACTAGTTTGCTAAATCAGCAAGTATTTTAACCCCTCAGGCTGGCCTAGAACCAAGGATAGCTGTGAGCTCCAGCCCTCTTATCTCTACCTCTCTAGTGCTGGAATTATAAGCATCCCAGCTTTCTCGTGTTCTCATGTCTGGTGTGTGTTGGAATACCTGTGCATTTATTTCTGGTATATAAAAGGCAGAAATGTGAATTGTCAGTCTCTCTAATAAGAACCTAATAGCCACCCCACTTAATATGAACTTACTATTGTAGAAAAGCAAAGTTTTTAAAGGAAGTTGAAACTATCAGAGTGGTAGCCTCATCTCTTAACTATAGTGTTTTCAGAATTGGGCCCTATTGACTGATCTTAAGATAGAGTCTTTCTCTGTAGCCCAGGCTGGCCCCAAACTCAATCTTCCTGCCTCAGCCACTAAAGAAAGTGATTACTATTGAGTCATCAGATCTGGCTGTGTATTAGTGATAGTCTTGCTATGTCACTTCGACTGTCCAATTCCTGGGCTCAAGAGACCCTTCCTCAGCCTTTTGAGTAGCCAAGACAATGGGTTTGTGTTGTTATGCCTGGCTTGGGCATAATTTTAATTTTAGTTATTACATGTGAGTGAATGCGTGCATGTGGAGGTCTGATGCTGATATTGGGTGTCTTCCTAGATTGCTCTCCACGGTAATTTTTAAATTTTCTTTATTATTAATGTTTGGGAGTGTGTGCAAGTATTCGCAAATATGGCACAACACACATTGTGGAGGTCAGAAGACAACTCCGTGGGGTTGGTTCTTTGCATCAACCTTCACATGGACTCCAGCGATCCAACTCAGGTTGCAAGGCACATGCACGTGCTTTCCCTGCTGAACCATTGCTGGCCCTCCACTTAATTTCTAGAGTCAGAGTCTCTATTTGAAACCAGGAGCTCACAGTCTTCAGCTGGTCTAGATGGCTAGCTTGTCCCCAGGATCTTTTGTCTCTCACCTGAGTGCTAGTATGACAGGCAGCCAGGCCACCATGCCTGACTGGTTCTTATGTGGGTTCTGAGTATGCAAAGTACCATTCTCAAACCTGTGGAGCTAGCCCTTTAGCCCCTAAGGCGCTTCTACAGGCCTTAGGTTTGTTTTAAAATGTGATGTAGTTAGTCTCTCTCCATAGGTGACCGTGCTGTCTAGTATGATAGTCATTAGCCACATGGTGTACTGCAACGGTCCTTTGTTGCAGGACCAGTAGAAGTGCCTTGTAGCCATATCTGCTCACTGGTTGTTGGCTGTCTTGAGCAGCACTGAAATAGAACATTTGTATCATCACAAAGTTCTGTTAGGGAGGGTTGTTCTGTGCCATAGCATTCTGGAGTATTTAAAGATTACAGATATAAATAATTAATTTTTAAATCTCAAATAATTTAGTTCAGCCAAAGCCCGTTTAAAACATTATTTTGTGTGTGTGAGTGTTTGCCTGCATGTATATATGCGCATCACGTGTGTGGTACCAGCAGAGACCAGGAGAGGGCGTCAGATCCCCTGGAACTGTAGTTACTATCATCGTGAGCAAGTGTTCTTAACTACGGAGCCATCTCCAGCTTTATAAGCCCATTTCTTTGATTATAATAAGTAATATATTTACTTTATAAGGAATAAATTTACAACTGGGCATTGTGGCACATGCCTTTAATCCCAGCACTCAGGAGGCAGAGGCAGGTGGGTCTCTGTGAGTTTGAGGTCTGGTCTACGTAGCAAGTACCAGGTCAGGGCTACAAAGAATAAGTTGATTTTTAAAAGACTTTTTAAAAAGCTGAAGGAAACAGTTTCTTGCTCTGTGTTCACTTCATACCCCCATTCTTAGTGCAGAGGGGCAGAGTGGGAAGAAGTGAGGAGACGGGAAGGGAAGGGAAGGAAGGGAAGAGAGTTGTGGTTTTCATTCCCTTAGACCAGATCGTAGAATTGGTGCTGGCAGTGAACGAAGCTGTCCTTGTTCTGCCCTTTGGTCCCCGCTATTGTGGTAAATGGCATTGTGGGTATAGAAACATAATAAATCTAAACTTTTTTCTTAGGTTCCTATGGGAGGAATCTCAGAACAGCACATCCACAGACAAGCCCAAACTGCTTGCAGCTAGAGAGGATTATGAACTGCTCGTGTATGAATTTGACTTGAGAGATGGCAGGTGTGAGGCAACCCTATTAAACAGCTGCTGTGGGAAGATGCTGCAGAAGCTCACTGAAGAGCACGGTGTCAGTAAGTGTCATGTTTAAGTCTGGGACTGTGTGGCGTAGGCCACCCTCAAACATGTGGCCCTCCTCCATCAGCTTCACAAGTGCTGGGATTTCAGGAGTGTGCCACCATGACCGGCTACCCATGAGAAGTTCTCATAGAGGTGAAATGGAGAAGGTGGGCTACACTGCCCAGTGCTGTAGCTGCTAGCCAGTTGTTGAGCACTTGAAATATAGTTAATATGAATAAAGTTGTATCTCTAATTTTTGCAGGGCTGGGAATCAAATCTAGAGCCTCACAAATGCTAGGCAAGCCCTTGGTGCCTGAGCTGCATCCTCAGCCTAAAAATGTGCTTTAAATGTTACAAGCAAGTGAGGGGACAATAGATGCATATAATCCTGGCACTCGCGAGGCAGGAGCCAGAGGATCTCAGTTTGATGCTAGCTTAGGATACATAGTAAGACTGCCAAAAAGGAAAAAAAGGGATGGGGGTTGGAAATCATACATCCGTCTTTCTTTTTTAGAGGGATACCGGGGATTGAACCCATGTCCTCATGCATGCTAGGCTGTCACTCAGTCATTGAGTTACATACCGAGGTCTCCAGGCGTTTCTTGCTCTGATTTGAAGACAGAGTATCGGGGCTGGAGAGATGGCTCAGCGGTGAAGAGCACTGACTGCTCTTCCAGAGGTGCTGAGTTCAAATCCCAGCAACCACATGGTGGCTCACAACCATCTGTAATAGGATCTGACTCCCTCTTCTGGAGTGTCTAAAGACAGCAATGTACTCACATAAAATAAATAAATAAATAAATCTTTAAAAAAAAAAAAAAAAAAAAAGAAGACAGAGTATCACCAGGTTGGCCCTGGACTTAAAATCCTCCTGCCTCTTGAATAGCCAGAACTATAGGCCTGCGCCCGCAGTCAGGTTTTACACACCAGGTTTTGAAGTTTTAATATAAGTAAAGTAACTCATTAATAATTTTTGTGTGAATTCCATCTTGGAATGACATTTTGTATGTAATGAACTAAATAATACAAATTAAATTGATTTCACGTTTCTTTGGCCACTAGTCACATTGAATCATATCTGTCTAATGGATTGATGAATCGTGTATTTTAACTGGACAGTGTGGACCTAGACTGGTTGCATAGCTGTTGACTATCTTGGCCTGATAAGCTGCAGGAGGGAACAGAAATCTGAACTCCTGGACCTCCAGTTTTTCTACCCTTGACTATAAGGTTCCTTCTTCTCTGATTGTTTTTACGTGAGCCCATGGGTAACCTGGCTTTCTTGAATCTTTCTTCTGGTGTGCTTTGAGATTTGAGCCTTAAATAAAAAGAACCCTGGGACACTGTCCACCATCTTTATTCACCTTGACCTACCTCATAAGCCTAATGTCCACACAGATACGAACAGTAACTGCCTTGCGTTGGAGTAAGTGCAGTTTCCCTTTTTGTTTTATCTGTTTTCTTTTTCTGTGTTTATAATCACATTCACCAACTGTGAAATGGTGATCGGTGAGTAAGATAATATCCTTTTGCTTCATAGGTATCTCCTTCAAGTCTTTGGGAATTCTGTCATTTCACAACAGCACGTCATTGCTGCTCATCAATAGATGTCTCATCCTGCGCATTGGGTTTCCAGAGAGAGAGTCTGGGATTCGCGTGCTGGACTGCCTCTCACTGTCCTTGCCTGCACAGGCAGCGGACACCATTATTGATGTGCAGCTCTGCAAGAGATTTCTTTTTATTCTGAGTACAGTAGGCTGGATCTGTATCCTTGACTGTAAACGTTGATCAATGTGTAGGGAAAAAGCTGTGTAGAAAGGTGAGCCATTTACACTCTCAGTTGGGGGAACTGGACCAAAGGGAGAATGGTTAGGTTTTAGTAAGAATTTTCAGGAAAGAATAATCTCATAAAATGCTCAACTATATTGTTTTATGCTTTTCAGTGTATAGAAATATTCTTATTCTCATAATGATCTTGCCCATATTTGTATTCTTTATTTATTCAAACTATACGGAAACCCCTTTTAAATGCATCATTGCTTATAATGTGACCCATGTCTTTTCCACATGAATATGACTCACTTATTTTGTCCAGCGGTGATTCCATCTTTTTTCTCTTTTTTAAGGCTTCAACTACCCAAATACTAGAATTACCAGTATGCATTTCCAACTCATATAATTCCACCATTTTAGTGAATGTTTTGAATTAACTTTTTTGAAAATACTATATTTTGTATCTAACAGTAAAATTATTTTGAAGGTTTGAAAACTAACCTCTTATATGGTTTTGAGACTTTTTATTTCTGAAGTAAAGGGATGATCTTTTCTTTCTTTATGGTTTTGGGTGTTGGACCAGAGAGAGGCCTTATGTGTGCCATTCAAATGTTCTACCACTGAGCTGCAATCCCCAGCCTTGTATTTATCTGTCTGCCTGCCTGCCTGTCTGTCTGTCTATATATCTAATTAACTAACTATCTATTTTTGAGGCAGGGTCTTACTATGTAGCCCTTGCTAGTCTAGAACTCACTATGTAGACCAAACTTCCTCTTAACTCCCAGAGATCTCCTTACCTCTATCTCTTGAATATTGATATTAAAAGCCTGTGCCACCACATCCTTCTGTTTTGAGCTTTTGAAACAGGGTCTCTGTAACTGAGAACTCATGTCTGTAGCCCAGGCTAGCCTCTTACTCAATCCTTCTGAGTCAGCTTCCATAAAGTGGTGGTTTTTCTTTTTTAAATATAGTTTTTGCACAAAAATGTTATAAAATACTAAATTGAGTTAATTTTGGTTGCCAAATTATAGAGCTTTCCTGTCTACTCCAGTAGATATGTGTGTGAAGCTGATGAACATTTGAAATTATCTAGGCATATTGTACTTAATTTTATTTAACTAGGTTTAAAAGCTGATTCTTTGTTCAGTTATTAGAGAGTTTAGGTATATTTAGAATAAACTTAACTTTTCAGACCAAAAAAAAAAAAAAAAGCAGGTCTCTTATCCAAGACTGAATTTTTTTTACTCAATATTTAGTCAAGGATGGCCTTGAACACCTGATCTTTCCTTTAATTCCCGAGTCCTGGGATGACAGCCTTGAGCCATTATGCTCAGATTATATGGTATTGGGGAATTGAACCCAGGGTTTCATTGAGCTAGATAAGCAGTCTACTTAGTTTCATCTCCTGCCCAGTTTCTCTTAGCATTTCAGCTGTCACTCTGTGGGGTCTAAATATGGGTCAGATGTTTCTGGTGAAAATTTAGTATTCTAGCACAGTGGTGGTGGCACACCTTTAATTCCAGCACTCAGGAAGAAGAGGCAGGAAGATCTCTGTGGGTTTGAAGTCAGCCTGGTCTACAGATGGAGTTTCAGTTCAGCTGGGTTATACAGAGAAACTGGAGAGAGAGAGAGAGAGAGAGAGAGAGAGAGAGAGAGAGAGAGAGAGAGAGAGAGAGAGGGAGAGGAAAATGGAAAATGATCTACAGGACTGGGTTATACAAAGAAATTGTCTCAAAAAAACAGAAAGAGAGAGGGAGAGGGAGAAGGGGAAAAAGAGCCAAAGAGCCGGGCAGTGGTGGTACACGCCTTTAATCCCAGCACTTGGGAGGTAGAGGCAGGCGAATTTCTGAGTTCAAGGCCAGCCTGGTCTACAGAGTGAGTTCCAGGACAGCCAGGGCTACAAGAGAAACCCTGTCTCGAAAAACAAAAAAAAAAGAAAGAAAAGAAAAGGGAAAAAGAAAGGAAAGAGAGAAAGGAAGGAAAGGAAAGGAAGAAAATTTAGTATCCAGATTTCATTGTATTCTAAGTTTACCTTAGATTTTGGTGGCTTAGAAAAACATGAAGTATCTCAGCTTTTAATGTTGGTTGCATGTTGAGACAATATTTGGGTATTGGCTAATGTGTGGTATTGGCTAATTGGCTGGGTTTACCTTGAGAAATAGCAGGGTCTCAAGATCTGGAAAAGGATGGTATGCAGCAGATTGGAAGAACTGTGCGTCTGCTTGTAAGCTGCCAGCTTCTTTAGTCATCTGGTTACTGCACTGGAGAATGCCTCAGTTTCCAGCCTCCTGCTGGCCCTAGGAGATGGTAACGATGAAGAGGGATGGCTTTATGGTTTAAAGGCCTGTGTATTTATAAACAGCACTTCTTTAACTCTAACTCAGATATCTGTGACACTATGGACGGCATGCAAGTAGCACACGTGGACTTGGCTCTTCTCAGAGAAGATTCCGAGCCCCGGGAGCCGGCCAGCATCGCTAATTTTACATCACTGAAAGTGTCTCAGGACTTAGATGTTTTGGTGCTTGTCAGCTCATCCAACACTGCAGTTGTTGTTAACCTACATTTGTATTTCAGGTAGGCAGATGACTAAAATTCCTCATTTGAGGTAAATAGACCCATAAAAGGTTTAAAATATAGTCATTAGCTTTTTTTTTAAACATTTATTTATTTATTATATTTATTTGAGAACACTGTAGCTGTTTCCAGACACACCAGAAGGGGTCATCAGATCCCATTACAGGTAGTTGTGAGCCACCATGTGGTTGCTGGGAATTGAACTCAGGACCTCTGGAAGAGCAGTCAGTGCTCTTAACCACTGAGCCATCTCTCCAGCCCCATTATCTTTTTCTTAAGCTTCTTTCTTATGCTTAGATCTCATTAGGGCTCCTATAGTAAGATTGTTACTGTGCAAGATTGTGTATAAATGACTGCAGCTGCCTTTGAATTTCGGCTTGTATATCAAAGGTTTGGTTTCAACTTAAGTGGTATTATGTGGAGGTTATGTCATAAACAATCAGGATTGTACAATTTTAAAAGCCTCACTTTTATATATCACCCCTACTTCTTGTCCCATTTAAGAGTGGAAGAGAATGGAATTTACCTTTTGTTGAATTTGCTGGGTTTGTGGCTTGGGAGCCTAGCTGCACTGTGGCTCATGTTCCTCTTAAAGGAATCTGACAAGATGTATTCAGCTAGCTTTTCCACCTGGGGATTCCCACGGGTGTTTCCCTCTGAGGAACTGAACCTGTGGCTGCCTCAGAACCTCGGCAATGCTGACCGATTCCTCGTGTGACATTTCCATTAGCTTGCTTGCTGCTCTTGGTTTTATAATCTTCTCATGTAATTCAATGATATGGAAATATACCTTTCAGCATTTTTGAGCTGACAATATATACGGTCACTCAAAACCATTTAGTCTTTCAGTTCCGCCTGATATAATAAGTCCCTGAGTGATTGGGGATGCTTTTGATGAGGTTTTTTTGTTTGGTTGGTTGGTTGGTTTTTTGTTTTGTTTTTGTTTTTTGTTTTGTTTTGGTTTGGTTTTGGTTTTTCGAGACAGGGTTTCTCTGTGTAGCCCTGGCTGTCCTGGAACTCACTCTGTAGACCAGGCTGGCCTCAAACTCAGAAATCCGCCTGTCTCTGCCTCCCAAGTGCTGGGATTAAAGGCATGCACCACCACTGCCCGGCTTGTTTGGTTCATTTAAAAGGGTAAATTTGTTTTTATATACCTGCCAGGTAACTTTACAGCTCTAATGTTTTCTCTTGGGGCCAGGGATCAAGGCCAGAGTCTCAGTAATGTTCAGCAAGCCAGCAGTCCACACTAAGGAACTCCAAGCCCCAGTTTGTTGTAAATGGCTACTTATGTATTTATGTTTTGACTTTGTTCTGAAAACAAGTAGACATTAATGGACTTTCCCCAGGGGAAGGTGGCGTGATCTCATTTACAATTTTTGTTTGTTTGTTTGTTTGTTTGTTTGTTTAATACAAGGTCTCACTGTGCCTTCCAGGCTGCTCTCACATGCCTATCAAGCCTCCTGAGCAAGATTACAACAGCCACCTGCCTGGCCTTGGTTTTAAGTCTTTGAGGAGGAGCTTAGTTTACTCAACCAGTTCTTGTCTTATTCCATGACTTTCTTCTCTTCCAACTTTTGTGGCACTTCTGCTCCTAAGCCAAAGTTTAGTACTTAACTGTGTACTTTTATATTATTTCCTGTTTCTCTTTTTTTCTTTCTTTCTTTTAAATAAAGTTTGTAAATGCTCCTTGAGAACTCACCTGCCAGTTTGTTTTTTCAATCTTTTTCTCTCTTTTGGGATGGACCTTGCTGTGCTGTTCAGTCTGGTCCCTGAGCTGGGCTCATGTGATCTTTCCAGCTCAGCCTCCTGAGCAGCTGGGTCTTGTTCTTTGGCTTCACTGTGACTTTTCCATCCGTTTTTATCTTAGCTGTCCATTCTCATAGTCACACTCTGGGCTTTGGCAGCATCTGAAATGCCTCCTCCGCACCACTACACCGTGGAGCAACACAACTTCCCAAACTTCTTAGCTGGCTTACACGGTTACCTGCCCTCTGACCTCACTGGGATTTCCAACTCAGTGACCTTCTGTGCTTCCCTCTCTGCCTGTCCCCACTCCCACTTCCCCAGGTGTGCACTCTGTGACCCGTTGGTTTGCTCAGTTTCTTGCAAGCACTCTAAAGGTGCGCCCTTGCTTTATGCTAGCACTTGGCCTGCCAAAATACCAACCCTGAATGAAATGCTAGTTCTGCCTTCTCAGAGCCTACACCCAAGCAGTTTTGTATTTGTGAGAAATCTGCAAAAGCACTCCTCGCCAACCCCTTTCTGTGGTATTTTTTGAGACAAAGGTTTGCTCTATAGTCCAGACTAGCCTTGAACTCAAGGTCTACCTGCACCTGCCTCCCAGAGCTAGATTGTAAGTGTATACTGCCTTACAAAAATGTTGCCCTATTTTTCCTCAAACTTGCTTGTCTCTCTCTGTTCTTTACTTTTCTTGAATGACCTTGCCTCCCGCATTTTACATGAAACAGACCCATGTAATGTCTAGTGAGACCACCTTTAGCTTTTGTTACCCATCTTTGATGAGGTCTCATCCTGTCCCTCCTCCCCAGGGACCTTTCCCTCTTTGTCTTCCTGCTCCAATTTACAGCTTCGTTTCAGTGTTGGGTCTGAATCCAGCTAACAGACAAGTGGCAGCTATGCACTCCTCAGTGCTTCCTCTCCTGTGTGCTTTTCTCCACTGTCTCCACCCCAATCCGTGCGCCTTGTCTTCTGACTGATCTTCTGCAGAGTGCTTATAGTGGCACTGAACTCATGCCCATGTTAGGAGGTCAGGTGCTCTCCATTCTCCCCAGCTATATTCTGCTGTGATCATGCTATAGTTCTGCTTGAAACCTTCCTTAGCTGCCTCTCTCTCCAAAAGATGACAGTTACTTCCTTACCAGCCCGCAGGGCTCTGAACCATCTGTCCCCTGCCAGCTTTTCCAGCCTGGTTTCCTGCCATCATGCTTCTCACGTGCTGTACTCTGGTGCCACAGTCTTCTTCCTTTCTCAAATATGACACCCTCTTTCTACACAACCGGCCATCCTCACTCACACACATACTTTGCTTTGCTCAGTCAGGATCCTGGCCTAAATCTTTGTTGTGGGATAATGAGTTTTTAAACCTTAGCTTTGGGCTGGAGAAATGTGATTTCCACATGCCTTCTGTGGAATGCCTGAATCCTCCCCAGCCCCAGTAAGTAAATAAATGTAAAAGAAAATTCAAACCCCAAGCTCTATGGTTAAATTAGGCTGGCTCAGTGTTTCTCTTGAACGTTACTGTCTGTATCTGTAAAGTGGGTTATACTTAACTTCTGTAAGGTGTGGAAAGGCTTAGAGTTTATATAAATCAGCTTGGCATAGGCAGCGTGCTATACAGTGAACACTCGACTGCAAAGCACTTTCACTTTGTGAAACAAACTGCTCTATAAAGTCAGATTCTTTCTGCTGTTGTTAAACACATTTTATTACTTTGTGTATAAGGGTGTTTGCCTGTGCACCATGTGTGTGTGCAGTACGTGCAGAGACTGGAGTTATAGACAGTTCCAAGCTGTACTGTGGCTGCTGGGAATTGAACCCAGTTCTCTTGGGAGCAGGCTGTGCTTTTAACCTCTGAGCCATCACTCCAGCCCATAGAGTCAAATTCTTGACTCTGACTTTGTCACTGTTCTACAAGGGGCATTAGAAAGACCGAAGTCTTGAAAACACAAGATTGTGCCGTTCTTCTTTGTAGCCATGTTATAGTTATTAAAAATTTTCATACAATATATTTTGATCATATTCCTTCCCCTTCTCAACTCCTCCCAGATCCGCCCCACTTCCCTACCCACCCACTTCATGGTCTCTCTCTCAAAAAAACTTCCAAAACAAACTTTAAAAAAAGAAAAGGGGGCTGGAAAGATGGTTCAGCAGTTAAGAGCGCCGACTGCTTACAACCATCCGGAATGAGATCTGATACCCTCTTCTGGGGTGTCTGAAGACAGCTACAGTGTACTTACATATAAGAAAGAAATAATAAATAAATAAATAAATAAATAAATAAATAAATAAATAAATAAATAAATAAAAGAGAGAGAGAGAGAGAGAAAATACTGAGACAAAATCAAAAGCACACATATATACACAAACCCAGAAGTACTTGTGATAGAAATTTGGGGTTCATTTTTTTTTAAATATGGCTATTATTCTTTTTCAATGTAGGCAACACCCAGGACACCTACTGTGTGAAGGAACACTGGAAGACCTTCCTATTGAAGGGCCTTCAGGAATAGATGAAGACGACCTTGTTAACTCTGTCCACAACATTAAACTGACCAAGATGTCCTTTCAAGTTGATAGGTATAAATGCTTACTTTTAGGATCTCCTTTACTATTTGTTTGTTGACAAGATCTTACTGTGTAGTCCTAGACTACTTGCAGCTTGCTATGTGGAGCAGGGTGCCTTGAATTTGCCTCTTGTTTCTAGAAGAATGTCTTACCCCAGCTTGTGTTTGACTTGTTGCCCTTACCGTAATGGGAGCTAAGTGCTGCCCTGTCTTCCAGGTCCTGGAGAGCCCAGCTGTCATCACTGAATGAATCAGTGAAGAGCTCCAAACCAGAAGTTTCCTGTTATGTTCCATGGTTCCAGGGTGCTTTGCGTTTGGAGTCCCTGGAATCTGGTAACCACGTCCCCATTGTGCCAAACCACGTTTTCATTCCAGGGGATGTTCCGTGTGGCCAGTGTGCTTTTCCTCAGAAGGAGCACATCAAGACCAGTGACCCAGAAAGGGCGTGGAAGACAATGCACCTGAGTGAACAAGAGCAGCCCACAGAACTCAAGTGTCTATCTGTGACGGGATTTACTGCACTGTTTACTTGGGCAGTAGAAACAACCAGCTGCACCATCGTCCTCTGGGACTTAGAGACCCAGAGCATGCAGTGTTTTTCTCTCAGCCAGAAGTGTACTCCTGTAGACATCAGCGGAGACCAGCAGCTGTGCCTTGCTTTGACAGGTGAGCATGCTGTATCCAATTAGAATACTCTTCGGCGAGGCGTGACTGCTTTTTAAAATTATACTTACTTGTTTCTCATACATCCTCGAGTGTATGTGTGTGCCTATGCTCGTGCCTGCATGTGTGTGTGCACGTTCATGCACGCATGCAGAATGCCCAAGCACTCTTGCAAAGGTCAAGAACAACTTGTGAGAGCTGGTTATCTCCTGTCACCATGCAGATCCTAGGGATTGAACTCAGGTTCTTCGGCCTTGGAAGTCTTTTTCCCCACTGAGCCATCTTGCCAGCCCAAAGTGTGACTTCTTAACATAGTTCACTTCTGCTGCCTCGATGCCAGCGTGTGCCTAGTCTTACTGCAAAGTGGGACTTATTCTGGGAGGAAAGTTGGTGTTATTCTTTGTAACATTGTCTTGTGTGTCTTGATTCATTTTATGTGTGTGGGTGTTTTGTTTGCATGCGTGTCTGGGGCCTGCGGAGGCCAGAAGAGGGCATCAGATCCCCTGGATATAGAATTACAGGCAGTTCGTGGACCACCTTGTGGTGCTGAGAATCAAACCTGGCTCCTCAGAAAGAGCAGCTAGTGCTCTTAAACACTGAGATGTCTCTCCAGCCCTGTGTTTAATTTAAATAATTTCTCTTCAGCTAAATGTTAAGACACCAGATAAGATAGTAAGAGTAATGTAGGCTGAATTTTTAACTCGGAAAAACCTCATTTGACTTTAGTCTACGCAAGCAGAGGTTCCAAGCCAGCTGACCATGGGCCACGTATATGCTGCATATTTATCTTGGTTGGAACTGATGAGGGTTTTGTCTTATTTGGTTTTAAACAAGGTCTTACATAGACCCAGCTGACCTCAAGCTTGCTGTGGAACCAATGCTGCTCTTAACCACCCTCCTACTGTCTGTATCTTCCAGTTCTTAGAGCTGCAGGCCTACGTTACCACACACCTAGCTTGGGTTTTTAAAAAGATAACATCATAAATACAAAATGTGAAAGTAAGAGAGATTTATACAAAATCTGGATTTGTAGCTGTTGCTGGTCTGGCACCTTCAACCTGCACCTCTGCATGGAAACTTAGGTGTTGAAGTGAAATTTGGGTTTCTCTTCAGTAGGCTGTCATGTTTCTGGTTTGGGTTTCTCTTCAGTGGGCTGTTGTGTTTCTGGCTTGTGGTTCTCTAGTAGGCTGTTGTACTTCCATTTTGGGGTTCTCTACTGGGCTGGTGTATATCTGGTTTGGCTTTTTGCTGGGCTGGTGTATATCTGGTTTGGGGTTCTCTGCTGGGCTATTGTATATCTGGTTTGGATCTCTCTGCTGGGCTATTGTATATCTGGTTTGCGGTTCTCTCTGCTGGGCTGGTGTATATCTGGTTTGGGGTTCTCTCTGCTGGGCTGGTGTATATCTGGTTTGGGGTTCTCTCTGCTGGGCTGGTGTATGTTGATTGCTGGTTAGACTTTCCTTGTACTTCCCCTGACCTTTCCTGGCTCTATGCTGCAGGTATAAAGCAGTTTATATATGAGATGCATTCATTCAGCATAGGTGCTGGAACTTCCTACAGTGTTTGCTTGAATGTTGTGTGGGACTCAACTGCTTGATTCTTCTTCAGTGCTTAGTTTTGTGTTCTTGTTTATTTTGCATTTTAAAGACAGAATCTCACTATTTAACCCTAGCCAGTCAGGAACCTGCTATGTAGACCAGACTGGTCTTCAACTTGAGGCAGTCCTCCTGCCTCTGCCTGTCTAGTGCTGAGATAGGAATGTGCTACTGTACCTGGCTTGGTTTTTGTTTGTTTCATTTTGGACAGGGTCTTTCTGTATAGCCCTGGCCAGCCAGGAACTGTTCATGATCTTCCTGACTCAGCCTCCCAAGGTATGAACCACTATGATCAGGAAATGGTGACTCACTCCTTCCTTCCTTCTTCCTTTCCTTTCCTTTCCTTTCCTTTCCTTTCCTTTCCTTTCCTTTCCTTTCCTTTCCTTTCCTTT
>CM052701.1:52531662-52700238 GCA_028551405.1 Uromys caudimaculatus
TCCTTTCCTTTCCTTTTTCCTTTCCTTTCCTTTTTCCTTTCCTTTCCTTTTTCCTTTCCTTTCCTTTCCTTTTT
Source organism: Uromys caudimaculatus (assembly GCA_028551405.1). Classification (NCBI taxonomy): domain Eukaryota; kingdom Metazoa; phylum Chordata; class Mammalia; order Rodentia; family Muridae; genus Uromys; species Uromys caudimaculatus. The sequence continues at coordinate 52,531,737 of CM052701.1, forward strand.
CCTTTCCTTTCCTTTCCTTTTTCCTTTCCTTTCCTTTTTCCTTTCCTTTCCTTTTTCCTTCCTGTATTATGGCTTGAACCCAGGGTGTTATACATGCCAGACAAGTGTTCCACTGTTGAGATACAGTCTCAGCCTTAATATCAATTTTCATGTTTGTGTATCCAGAGTCATGTTGTTTACTTGTTTTATTATAGTAAACCAGAAATCTGACATTTCTGTAAATTATTAAGATTTTCCAGTATTAAATGTGCAAGATAATATGAAGTATAAATGCCAAGTGTAGTGTCATTTCATAGTGTGAATTTTTTGGTATTTTTACTATAGTTTTTGTAATGCTGGGACTCTAGCCCAGGCCCCCATGCGTGCTAAGCAGGTGTTCTATTACTAAGGCACATCTCCAGCCCTAATGCATTGTTCTTATGAAAATAAGACTTGCGATCAGTGTCTCAAATATAAAACTCTTGGGCAGGCAAGATAGCCTTTTGGGTGAAGCATTTGCCACTAAGCCTGATAGTTTGAGTCCCATCTTGGGAACCTACAAGGTGGAAGCAGAGAACTAACTCCTGTCAGTTGTCCTCTGACCTCCACACACATGCACACACTCACAGTAGTAAATAAATGTGATACAGACATTGAAAAATCTTCAGTCAGTTAACACCATGACAACTCAGAGTATGTCCTGGTTGATTTTTCTTGTCAGCTTGACACAAGCTGAGTTATCTGGGAGAGGAACCTCTAATGAGAAGGTGCCCTGCAGAATTGCCTAAGGTGACCTGTTTGGAGGCATTTTCTCAATGATTGATTGATTTGGTGGGTCCAGCCCACTGTGGGTGGTACCACCCCTGGGAAGGTGGTGCTGGGTTGTACAAAAAGCAGGCTGAGGTGTGGAGTGCTAACCCAGCATTAAGAGCATGTGTTCTTGCAGAAGATCCAAGCTGATTCTCAGCACCCATATGGTGCCTCACAGTGTGTATAATTCCAGTTCCAGGGATCCCAACAGGCATGCGCGTGGTGTACAAAACAAACGTCACACATAAAATAAACTAAATACAATTAAAAAAAAAAAAGGCAGGCTGAATAAGTTCTGGAGAGCAAGCCAGTAAGCAGCACTCCATAGCCTCTGCTTCAGTTCCTGCCTCCAGGTTCTACCCTGGCTTCCTATCATGGAATGAAGGAGGGTAAATTTTAATGTGAAATAAACCCTTTTCTCTCCAAGTTTGGTTATGGTGCTATATCACAACACACACACACATTCACATTTTTTTTTTTTTTTTTGAGATAAGGTTTCACTAAATAGCCCTGACTGGCCTGGAACTCACTGTGTAGATCAAACTGACCTAGATTTTGCAGAGATTCACCTACCTCCCAAGTGCTGGAATAAAAGACATGCATGACCATATCAAGCTCAATATATGTATTTTAGGTATGGTATGGAAATATTAGGTGATTAGAGATTAATTTCTAAGTCATAATTCTAAGTCCCTACTAATTTATTAATGCTAACTTTTATTTTTCCCATAGAAAATGGTCTGTCTCTGATTTTGTTTGGTTTAACTCAAGAGGAGTTTTTGAACAGACTAATGATCCATGGCAGCGCCAGCACTGTGGACTCCCTCTGTCATCTCAATGGTTGGGGGCGGTGCTCAATCCCCATCCACGCTTTAGAGGTAACATTGGAATCTGGGTCGCACCCCCCCCCAGCCCCCACTTAACTCACTGGTGTGTGCCCTGTGTTAACGAGGGACAGAGAGAATTCATATGCTCTCCCTGTCTTCACCGTTCATCTGTCCAGGGCTGACTATTTATTACTTATTACTTGTTACTCTTACTGGCTCTAAAGATACGTGATCACAACAGATATTTAAGACAGGCGGCGTGACAACAAGGGAGGCGGCCAAGGTGAGCCAATCTGTTGAGAAGCGGGCTGCAGAGAACGGGCAGAGACACTTTTCATTTCTGTGCCCCTTCCGTCCAGATCTAGACGGTAGAGTCTGAGTTTATGTAAGAGTTACTAGTTCACACTCACTCTTTCATATGTATCATCTAATTTAGACCTAACAGTCACACGAACTACCCATGACTGAGTAAATTTTATTCTCTCTTTATCTCTTTTTAATAGATTAAGAAATAGACAGAGAGTGGCTGACCCGGTAGCCACAGTATACTAATAAAGAAAGGAACTGGAGTGAAAGTCAGGGCATCTCTGCATCCCTGTGCTGCCTCCAAAAGACTTGCTATTGTTTGTTTTCAGACAAGAGTGCCCCAGGCTAGTCTCAGACTTGCTGTGTATCCAAGCAAGACTGACCTTGGACTTCTTGCTACTTTGATTTCTGAGAGCTGAGTGCAAGTGGGCGCTGTGTGTGTGTGTGTGTGTGTGTGTGTGTGTGTGTGTGAGAGAGAGAGAGAGATCGATCTGTGTAGGTGCATGAATAATGTATGTGTGAGAGACACATAAATATATGTTATATTTAATAACTCAGTTTATTTTAGAATTTTTTTTCACATATATCTTTGAATTTAAGGTGAGTGCAGCTATGAAAGTATACTGAAATCACCTATGCTTGCCTACAAATTTATAAAATGTTGATGAAAGAATACTTATGAATATATCAGTATTTAAGTACACCAACATAATAGGCCATTTTTAAAAAATACTTTTTACTTTTAAGTGTGTGTGTGTGTGTATGTGTGTGTGTGTGTGTGTGTGTGTACACATGAGTGCGGTTGGCCTTGGAGACCGAACAAAGGTATCCTATCCCTGGAGCTGTTGTTCCAGGCAGGTATGAGGTGCCATGCGGGTGCAGGTATGAGGCTGGGAACTGAACCTTTGTCCTTTGCAGTCCACTCTGTAGCCTCATTCCCTGAGCCATCCTTAGCCTCTTTTCCATCCTTTTAAAATTTTTTGTTTTTCACACTTCACCCAATTTATGACATTTGTGTTGCATGTACACGCAGAAGTTCATATCCATCCACTGATCACAAATAAAGTACATTCAAGATTTCTGGAGATCATTAAACTTTTAGAGGCAAAGGCACTCAAATGAACTGAGAAAATGAGATCGGGAAATCAAGAATAGGAAAGTGACTCACAGATCTCTAGCTCCTGTCTTTTATGATTTTGTTTGTTAAGACAGGGTCTCCTTCCATAGCCCAAGCTAGCCTGGAACTCACCATCCTCCTGCCTGACCCTCCCCTCCCACTACCTGACCCTCTCCAGTGCTGGTATCAAATGTTACCACATCTACCTCCTCTCTTGAATATACAAGTGTGTCTTCTGACTGTGTCTGAGTTAAAATTGTTCCATTGTTAAGCAGAGGGCTACCAGGACAGACTGTTGAGAGCCTAAGAGCCTGGGGTAGAGGGCTGTAAAGCAAGCAAAGGGCAGCATTGGGCACTGGGCACACCCCTCCAGGCAGACCAGGCAGTGTTGATGGGCCCACTGGGCACTGGGCACACCCCTCCAGGCAGACCAGGCAGTGTTGATGGGCCCACTGGGCACTGGGCACACCCCTCCAGGCAGACCAGGCAGTGTTGATGGGCTCAGCAGCTGATCTGGGTCTGGAGGTCACTCCTACCTCATTGTGTTGTGTTCTGTCCCACATTTGCTCATTATGCCATCCTATAATTAGAGCAGAGTGAGAGGTCCAGTTGGTCCAAGAATGCTCAACTCTACTTCTATCTGACTCAAACGTTTTCATTCTTCTGAAAAGAAAACTAATTTCCTCCTCTCATTATTTTTACAATAAACAGTAAAGTCAGCTGAAGAGATGGGTGGAGTCAGGGCTAGGGATTGCCACCACCTTAGGGCACAAGACTGTTGAGTTGCCAGCTTGTGGTGGACAGGAGCAGTAGTAGCCCCTCTCCAGAAAGACCCAAAGCATTGGTGGTACAGCAGCTCAGAGTTGGAATCACATCGGGATCATTAGTAATAGGCTGTTTCTGTGGTTCACAGTTCCCAGATATCTCCATTTTAGCTTCTGAAGTTTACAGAATCTGCGCTCCCAGCCCATAGCCCACAGGATAACTCCTCTGGCTTCTTTCCTCTCCATGTTTAGGCTGGCATAGAAAATCATCAGCTGGACACAGTAGATTTCTTCCTGAAGAGCAAGGAAAATCTTCTTACTCCGTCTTCACAATCTCCTGCTCCTGATCAGCAGCACCGCTTTTCACCCTGTCTCTACCTGAGGCGTAAGTAAAACAGTGCGTGCAGACTTACCGTCTTAGGCATTTCAAATTATTACTGTTTTTATAATTTATGTGTGTTTGTGTGTATGTGTGTGTGCCTGCTTGTGTGTATGTTCCCACATTTGTACAGATGCCTGGGCACGCCTGAAGAGGGATCCCCTGAAACTAGAGTTGCACATGGTTGTAAGCCACCTGATGTGTGTCCTGGGAACTGAGCTCCAGTCCTGGGGAAGAGCAGCCAGTGCTCTCAAGTGCTGAGCCATCTTTCCAGCCCCACTGCTGTGTCTTCTGATGGCTTCTTGCTTGTCAGACTCATTTACAGAGCCTAGTTACTTGGTGAAAAGTTGTCAAAGTCTATACATGTTCTCATTGTTGGGCTGGAGGAACTCAGTGCCACAACTCCTGCCTGCCACCTGTGTGGCCCTTGTTCAGTCCTCTTACTGTAAGAGTACCACCCATGTTGTTGACTGTTTACACCCTGCACTCTGCTCCTATGAGCTGCAGTCCAGAGTGTGACATGTGAGGAGGAGTGAGGCTCCTGGAGTTAGCCATCTTCAAACTGAGCTGTGCACCCACAGCCTGCTTCTCCGAGTTATACAGGATTGTAGACTGGGGTTTCTGTGGAAATTTTCACTGACTTACATACTTTTTTGCTCCTTTAACAATTCTTCAAGATTTTGGCTTTTCTTAACAAATATTATTATTATTATTCTTGAACCAGGTAACCAAGTAAATGCTTTCTTTAAAGCAGTGGTTCTCAACCTGTGGTCGCAACACCTTTGGGGGGTCACATATCAAATAATCTGCATATTAGACATTTACATTATGATTCATAACAGTAGCAAAACGACAGCTATGAAGTAGCAACAAAATACTGTTACGGTTGGGGTCACCATCTGTGAGGAACCGCATCAAAGGGTCGCAGCACTGGGAAGGTTGAGAAGCAGTGTTTTAAAGGAGCTGTGTAATAGTGTCCCCTGTAAATAGGATTACAATCTGCTTTTCTTCCTCTTGATATAGATTGTAGGTATCTTTTCATAATATATTAGGTTACTAATTGTAGTGGCATATCATTTCTTTTTATAAACTGTTATCATAATTTATCCAGCCAAATTCTTATATTAAACATTTAGATTGATTGCAGTTTTTTGAGACTGAGGCTCAGTGTCTCCTAAGCTAGCCTTGAACTCAGGAAATAGCCTCTAGCTTGTGGCCTTCATGCTCTTATCTCTCAATGCAGAGTACAGGTGTGCACACCTGCTCACACTCGGTCTTTTTTTTTTCCAACCATATAGTATAAACATTCTCTCTTCTCCAAACCCCCCCCCCCATGTGTGTGCATATGTGTGTACTTATGTATAGTCATTTACCTGGGGTACTTTGAGGCAATATGCAATTAAAATTGCCTTAATAAATTGTCCTCAGACAAGTTTTATGAATTTGCACTCTAGTTACATGAAGAAACTGACAATTTCTTTTACTGGTGTGTGTTCTTGGGAGAATACGAATTAAAATTTTTCTTTTTAATATTAGCTCAGACTAGAGAGATGGCTCAGCTGTTACAGTACATATTCTTCCAGAGGACTTGAGTTTAGTTCCTGGCAGCCACGTCAGGCGGCTCACAACACTCCTGTAACTCTGGATCCAAGAGATCAAACACCTCTGGCCTCTGATTAGAAATAAAAAAGAGGGGCTAGAGAGATGGCACAGTAGTTAAGAGCACGCAGTGCTCTCCAGAGGACCCAGGTTCAATCCCCAGCACCTGCATAGTGGCTCCCAACCATCTGTAACTCCAGTCCCTCGGGTCTGATGTCTTTGTCTAGCCCCTTTGGCACCAGGCACATGCCTGGTGCACATGAAGGACATGAAGGACAACCATCCACACACATAAAATAAACCAAGGCATTGTCACGGCCAGGCGTGGTGCGCATGCCTATGGTCCCAGCATCTCTAGAGGTGAGGAGGATAAGTTCAAAGCTAGTTTGTGCTGCCTGGTAAATTTGAAGGAAGCTGGGATTGTATAATAAGACCCTGTCTCAAAATAAACAAATCAGGCACAGAGCTTTAATTCCAGTACTTGGGAGGCAGAAGCAGGCAGATTGCTGTGTGTTCCAAGGACAGCCTGATCTACATAGTGAGTTTAAGGGGTAGATAATGAGACCTGGCCAAGAAAGAAAGAAAGAAAGGAGGAAAGAAGGAAAGAAAATCAAAATCATATAAAGTTTTCTTTCCCTCCCCCAAACTCTTTCCCTCCCTCCTCCACTCTCCCTTTACCTCCTCCCCCTCTTTTTTTTTCCTTTGTGCTGAGGATCAAGCCTAGGCGTTTGCATGTGCTAGGCAAGTGCTCTGCCACTGAGCTACACTCCTAGCCTGCTTTTGTCTTGATAGTAACGTTGGTTTTTCTTCCTGTGGATTTTTTTTAATACTTCTCAATTTAAAAATATGTATAGTTAGCTGAGCAGTGGTGGCACACGCCTTTAATTCTAGCACTTGGGAGGCAGAGGCAGGCAAATCTTTTGAGGTTGAGGCTAGCCTGGTCTACAGAGTGAGGTCGAAGACAGCTTAGGCTATTCAGAGAAACCTTGTCTCAAAACAAACAAACATACACACGCAGAGTGTAATTCATAGGAAAAGCCTTGATTTGTGGTATTGACCGGTGTTCCATCTTCAGTTGTGTGGCCACTATCCACTTGTACTGTTTGATAGCTTTTCCCAACTCTCTCTTCTACTTGCACTACTTTTATTCAAAGGTAGAAGTGGATCTGAAAGAAGTTGTGTGAGAATAAGCCTCACTTCCTGTCCCAGACCCACGTTTCCCATAATGCTTTTCACAGATGCAACTGCAAAGCTGGGTGGATGCTGAGATCAGCAGGAGTTGCTCCCTGAGGGCCCTGAAGTGCAAAGAGGCAACTCAGGGCATGTGTGTTACACTCCTGCCCTCCACATGCCCTCCACATGCGTGTTACACACCTGCCCTCTACATGTGTGTTGGAGTAGCTTTGGATTCACGTAGGCTTAAGTTCAAATTTTGGCTCTGCCATTTTATAAACTTTCAAAATTAGCTTGGATAAGTGACTTTCTCTGAACCTCAGTCTCCTCTCATCTATGGAAAGGGAGTAAACATTTATTGAGTTGTTGAAAAGGAAAAAAAAAATGAGTTTATAAAGCACCAAGTCTGCAAAATAATGGTAGTAACACCAGTAAATGTTTATTTGTGAGTGTGGTCATTGAGGTTTGCAAGTAATAATCCTTCATGAAGGCGTGTGAGCCTGTGAAATACAATATTAGGCTTGTTTATATTTAAGAATACTGCAACACAGTCTGGTGCGTCCTTGTTAATTTCTTCCTTCCTTCTTAGAGGTGAAAGAGATGACCCCAGCCCTGGATTTACTTTGCTCAGCAATTAGAGAAAGTGACTCCGAAACCCAAAGCAAACACTTTGCAGAGCAGCTGCTTCACCTCACACTGTCTTTCCTTAACAAGCAAATAAGGGAGCTTTTTGTTCACTATGAAGGTAAGAACAACAGTGAGGGCGGGGCATGCCATTGGTCAGAACAATGAGGGTGGGGCGTACCATTGGTTAGAACAGTAAGGGCGGGGCGTACCATTGGTTAGAACAGTGAGGGCCCCTCACAGAGGCGGGGAGGGGGAGGGGATACGGGGTTTCCAAAGAGGAGACCCAGAAAAGGGGAAACATCGGAAATGTAAATAAAGTATCAAAAATAAAAAAAATAGAACAGTGAGGGCGGGGCGTACCATTGGTTAGAACAGTGAGGGCGGGGCGTGCCATTGGTCAGAACAGTGAGGGCGGGGCGTACCATTGGTTAGAACAGTGAGGGCGGGGCGTACCATTGGTCAGAACAGTAAGGGCGGGGCGTGCCTTTGGTCAGAAGCAGAAGTCAAGTGAGGGAGATGGCTTGACTCTAGGAGCGCTGGCAGGAAGACCCAGGGATAAGGAGCAGAGGAGGAATGAAGAGGACTGTGCTAAAGAGCTATTGTAGGAAGGGAAGACTTACTGTTGGAAAAGACTTGTTTTGAAATTTGACAGTTTCTAGAATTCCTTTCAACAAGTCATGGTATGTTCTCCTTCCTTTGTCTTTCCATGCCTGTGCACACATGCACACATGCACACTTGCACACATACATGCATGGACATGCCAACTGACACACTGATGTTTTCACAGAGCTAGATGAACATTTACAGAAAGGAGTGGCCATTTTGACCAGCTACATCAATGAACTTCGGACTTTTATGATAAAGTTTCCTTGGAAACCAGGAGATGCCATAGATGGGTCTGATGTAAATGAAGACGTCCTCACAGTGAAGGAGAGCCAGGTTTGGGAGGAACTCAGCTTTGAGGTAAATGAGTATGCATCAGCTCTCCGCCAGATTCAGGGAGCCTAAGGAAATACCTAGGAAACGGGATTTAGAGTCTGCGTGTGGAGGCTTTGGCAGGCTTGCAGGCTTTACAGATGCGAGCCCTTAGGTGTGGCTTCAGATCTCTTGTCTCCAGATCCTGCTGTTGTAAAGCCCCATCTGCCACAGGATCAGCCTCATAGAAAGTCCTGCCTGGGTGGCCTGGCCTGGAACTTCGTTTTACTTTTTATGTATTTTGGAGATAGGTCTCTCTATCTGGGGCTTGAACTCGTTTTATAACCTAGGGTAGCACAACTCCTGATCCTTCCACCTCCGCCTCCCCACTGCTGGGGTTGAAGGCCTGCCTCTGCCGCATCCCCTCCAGGGCACTTTGGCCTCATGCATTGTTTTGACTTCTGGCAGTCAGGTCTCAGGGAGTTCTATGATGTCATCGCCAGGATGTGCAGTTGATTTGAGTCCTAGTCATTATAAAATCTAATAAACAGGCTTGCCAGTTAAATCCTCTGTGTGTCCACCTGTTTGCTTCTCTTTTCACAGAAGTAGTTAGTTTAAAGTATGCTGCCGTCTGTATGATTTAGGAACCAGGAGAGTCCCTCTCCCTACGTGACTGTGGTGGTGCAGAGGCAAAGCCAATGCCTTGAGCAGTCGCTGAGATCAGCAGATTAAGGATAACACAGAGTTGTCTGTGTCCTGGGACTGCTGTTGTGGGGCAGAGGGGCAGGGAAGCACTGGGCAGCTGCCTTTCGTGCGCCCTCACTCAGCTCTGCCCAGAGGCTTATTTTTCTTGCTATTTTTTGGCTGCTTTCTGTCTTACAGGCCTCTTCCTGTATCCCTCCCTTTACAATTTCTAGAACACTGTCAGCATTCCTCAGTCCTTCTTTCTCAAAATTACTGCTCTCCCCCTCCCCCTCCCCACGCGACCTCGCTATCTTGACCTTCAGTTATTTTCAGTCCCTTCCACGCTTCCTAAAGTGTCTGATGATAAGTATGGTTCCCTGTGAGCTTCGGAATCAAGTGTGCAGGCTCCTGACGGAATCCGCTTTTCTAGCCGTGCTTTCTTCTGTTACATGGAGTGTGGTGGAGTCTCTGAAGGCTTGCCCTGGTGTCTTCCATTCTGCATCTCTACACACGGTGTTTCCTCCTCTTGGAATCCCTGAGAAGTCCCATGCCTCGAGCCCCCAGCCCTGTTGTGATCCTCCTTATTCTGATGCCACAGCCCTCACCCCTGAGGGCTGTAACCGGGCTTTCTTGTGTCTCCCATGGTTGTGAGGCCCTAAGCTGCTCACCGTCTGCCTCAGTGAGCTCATAGAAGTAGATTTTCAATCAAAGCCCCTCGTGGGTATCTAATGCATGTATACATTCTGTGTTGATCATCATCACAATAAAACTAAAAGGAACTTAACCTCAGGTTTTTCTTCTTTTTTCTAGGAAGTTATTGCTGATGCCATTTTAAATAACAGAATTCCAGAGGCACAGACTTTCTTTAGGATTACTGGTCATTCTGCTCAGCGACTTGAGGAACTGGTTAGGATAGGCCTAGACTTGGCATTTGACAGTTTAAAGAGGAACAACGTAGAGGAGGCCTCCAGGCTCCTGAGGAACATGGTGAGTGGTAATCTGTGTCCTGGCTGGTTTGTGTGTCAACTTGACACAAGCTGGAGTTATCACAGAGAAAGGAGCTTCAGTTGAGAAAATGCCTCTATGAGATCCAGCTGTAAGGCATTTTCTCATTAGTGATCAAGGGGGGAGGGCCCCTTGTGGGTGGTGCCATCTGTGGGCTGGTAGTCTTAGGTTCTATAAGAAAGCAGGCTGAGCAAGCCAGGGGAAGCAAGCCAGTAAGAAACATCCCTCCATGGCCTCTGCATCAGCTCCTGCTTCCTGACCTGCTTGAGTTCCAGTCCTGACTTCCTTTGGTGATGAACAGCACTGTAGAAATGTAAGCTGAATAAACCCTTTCCTCCCCAACTTGCTTCTTGGTCATGATGTTTGTGCAGGAATAGAAACCCTGACTAAGACAATCTGTTTGCCTCTGAGGCTCTCTGTAGGCTAAGATAACCTAGAACTCACCCTATAGCTCATGCTGGCCTTAGATTCATTTGTGATCCTCCTGCCTCAGCTTCAGTGTGTTGGGATTACAGGCATGAGCCACCACACCTGGCAACTCTTGTTTTTGTTTGTTTTTAGACATGGTCTCACTATGTAGGCCAGGATGGCCTTGAACTTACTGTTCTCTTGCCTCAGCCTCTCTAGTGCTTAAACTACACACGTGTATCACCACACCCTCCAGACAGTGCCTTCCATAGAAAACTTCACAAACGGGCCTCGGGTTTGCTGGAGGGCGTCCTCCATTCTTCACAGACGGGCCTCGGGTTTGCTGGAGGGCGTCCTCCATTCTTCACAAACGGGCCTCGGGTTTGCTGGAGGGCGTCCTCCATTCTTCACAAACGGCCTCGGGTTTGCTGGAGGGCGTCCTCCATTCTTCACAAACGGGCCTCGGGTTTGCTGGAGGGCGTCCTCCATGGCTTAGGGCTCCATGCCCCCTGGGTTTGCACACGTAAGGGGTGCCCAGAAGCAGGGCTCCTGGGCTAAGCTAGGGCCGGCCCTCATCTGTGCAGCTGGAATCTTGCTCTGGGTAACTCTGAAAACCAGAGGATTCATTGCTCTGTCAACTTTTGCTTTCAAGTAACCCACCACAGCAGTTTGTTGTTGTCTTGGGCTCTGGGTGCCTGATGTTACCTTAAATTGTTCTGTGTGTTGCCTTTGCTCTGAAAGAGTAATAAGGGCTTTGGGGACAAGCCATGAATACATGTAATTGATGTAGAGAATAAATATTCCCAGGAACAGAAGTGGCGTGCTGTTCTGCGTCCTGCATATTTATGTTCAAATAGGCTCAACAAATTTCAGTTTTTTAATTTTCCATTTATTTTAGGGCTTCAGTGTGGAAGATGAGTTGCTTAAGATATGCTTTTATACAACGGATAAAAATATTCGGGACTTTTTGGTAAGTCAGGTTGATGCTCATGTAGCTTCCATTTTTCATTTTGAGACAGAATCTTGGTATGTAGTCCAAGCTGGCCTCCCAACTCCTGGTCCTGGTATCTCAGCTTTCCAGAATTATAAGCATGCCTGGATGTAGTTTACATTATTATTAAACCACTTTGGTAAATTTTTTTAAATTTTAAAATGAATAATTTTATTATCTAGGAAAAACATAAATAAACTTGACAATCTTTATTTGTTTGTTTGTTTGGTTTGGTTTTTCGAGACAGGGTTGACAGAGCCCTGGCTGTCCTGGAACTCTACGTAGATCAGGCTGGCCTCAAAATCACAGAGATCTTCCTGCCTCTGCCTGCCCAGTGCTGGGATTATCTGTGTCACCATGTCTGGCACTTGACATTATGATAAAGGAAGATTATGTGAATATATATTAATGTAAAAGTACAGATTACAAGATTGGAAAGGTGGCTCCTCAGATAAAGGCTCCTACTACCAGGCCTTACAGTGTGAGCCCCATCCCTGGGGCCCATGTGGTGGAGGGAAAGAAAGCAATTCCAGAAAACCAGCCTTTCTCATGGAATAAAAAAGCTTCAGTGCAGAATACAATCCCCCTCCTCCCCTCCCTTGTTCCTTCTCTTCCTCCCCTCCTCTCTCCTCCCTCCCCTCCCCTCCTCTTCTCCTCTCCCTTGTCCTTTCTTCCTCTGACTTTCTCTGTGGTACTGTAGATCAAGCCTCGGGCCTGAGGCATGCTAAGTGAACCCTGTACCTGGGGAACTACATTCTCTAACCCACAATATGATTATTAAATGGCATTTAATCTCCTGCATTTTGTTTTACAAATGTTCTTGATTTTTGTGTGGTCATTGCTCTAATTGCTTTTATTCAAGGTTGAAATTTTAAAAGAAAAGGAATGTTTTTCTGAAGAAGAAAGAAGAACTGTAGACTTTGTTCATCAAGTTGAAACATTTTATTCAGGACACTTCCAGGAAAATGCACAGATGCAGGCTTTCCCCAGGTAGGTGCATTAGTCCCTCGGGTGATAATGGAGAGGCTCAGGGTAACACTGTGTGTAATAACTGGAACTAAGCATCAGCATGCAGGAAGGTAAAGTGTGCGTGTTAGAGAAGAGCATCCGACATTTCCTGTCACCCCAGCACTGGCAGTCAGAGCTCTACTCCACCTCGAGCAGATAAAAAGAAACAGCTTTTTCCTTCAAAATTAAATATATATTTATATATACATTGTCACTGTTTTAGGTATTGGATAAAGGAGCAGGACTGTTTCAAACACAAGTCTGTCTTGGACACATTCCTCAAATGTGATAAAAGAGATGCGCTTATCAGACAGGACCATAGGATTGCGCTGGATTGGGCTCACTGGTGGGATCTGCAGACACAGGAGTGCATCCTTCTCCCCAGAACAAGTCCAGAAGGCAAGTATGACAAGGCCAGAAATAGGAGCATATTAAATGGGGATTAAGTTAGGCATCAATGTCTTTGGATCCTTTTGGGGGAAGTTCACTTTCTTTCAGATTCAGTCACTGCATTAAGACCTCTGGCTTACAAGGTGTTTGTAGTGGATTTACAGCATGGTGCTGAAAGAAAATGTCACAGGCTTAAAGGAATGGATGTTGTCAAAGCTGAAAGTTGTCATCCACAGTGACAGTCTGTTTCTCCGGACAGTTTAAGTTTAAAGTGGCGATTAGTAGCACATGGGGCTCTGGAGCATAGCTGACAGGCTGAGTAGTGGTAAGTCCTACGGCATCAAACGGATGTTCACGGCCGCAGCCTAAGTTCCTATGTGGCAGAGAAGAGAGCTGGCAACTCCTGTGCCCACTTCATTCTAACTCCTGGTAGTGAGGAACACGCCACTCCTCCTGTGTCTAGTACTGATTATAAAATGAACAAAGCAAAATAAAACTAAAAAGTAGAGGGCCTGGGTAAGTCACACATGGAATGAATACAAGTAGCCATAGTTCACCGCCGGTTTAAAAGTTGGTTTGTTCTTCATGTAGAATACAAAGTACATTCCCCAGAAGCCCTGTGGAGACACCTCACAGCTCGCCATGACTGGTCAAGCATCAGCTTGTGGATGGAAGAATTTCAGACCCAGGAAAACGTGTCACCTCAGCAGGGCAGGTGGCCCCCTCTGAGTGCTGACATCATTGAGCGGAGCACTTGCTGCAACAGTCACATGAGGAATGAGATTTTAGATAAGCTGGCCAGGTACTGTAACTTCGGGATCAGAGCAGATGGGAGAAGGGAAGGGAGGGGGTCAAAGCATGGTGGTGAAGGGGAGCTGCTTACCTGCTGCCTGCAGGCCCTGCTGCGTTCCGTGTGATGGCAAGTCTACGCTTGTCCCCCTGGACTGCTACCAATTCAGTACAGTGTTGCTCCATGACATAACATTCAAAGGCTATTGTTCTAAGCTATTGTTTTGATATCATCTGGTTTTAATGTCATGAGGTGGTAAACAGATTCTCAGATTGCAGATGGAGGTCCTCCCTGCAACTTCTTTTTGTTTGTTTGGTTGGTTGGTTTCCGAGACAGGGTTTCTCTGTGTAGCCCTGGCTGTCCTGGAACTCACTCTGTAGACCAGGCTGGCCTCGAACTCAGAAATCCACCTGCCTCTGCCTCCCAAGTGCTGGGATTAAAGGCCTGCGCCACCACTGCCCGGCTTCCCTGCAACTTCTTATGCCTTCTGTTGTTTTGTTTGACCTGGAGCTTGCTATGTGGTGTTCTCTGATGTAGGACTGTCTTTAGAAATTTAAGGAACAAGTGGCTGGAGGCAAGACTTAGTTACCTCAGGATCAGGTGTCCTGTAGCAGTCTCCACTCTTGTCAGTCAATCACCACACTCTGCTGTGACCGCCTTGATCTGCAAAGGACATGGGAATGAGAGAGAGCAGAATGGTGGTTTCAGCTCATTTCTAAAAATAATCCTACTACATGTAACCATGTGAACTTGCTGGTCGTGTGGTCAGCAGCAGCTGAGTAGTCTTATGTGGCTCAGTCCGCTCTGTCTTCCCATGAAGAAAGTTAGGTGTGCACATCAGCATGCTTTCTCCACCACTCCTCCTGTGCATGCCGAGGTGTGCGTGTGCCCTGCCGGCCTCACTCATGCAGATGCAAAGCCAGACCCAGGGGAGGGAAGAACATCGCCTAAGCCTCTTACTTATAGGGTGGGGCCCTTTAATATCTGGTTCTCCCGTCTCTGTTCTCATTGAGTTAATGCTCTTCTTACTAAAAATAAGATATTATAGAATTTGTATAATCAAAATATTTGCCTTAGTATTTGGTTGTTTAAAAGCTGATTTATCAGGTTTAATATAAATTGGGAAATTAATTCATGCTGGGCATAGTGGCACACACCTTTAATCCCAGCACTCTGGAGGCAGAGGCAGGCGGATCTCTGAGTTTGAGTTTGAGGCCAGCCTAGTTTACATAGTGAGTTCCAAGACAGAGCCAGGGCTATGTAGAGAGACCCTGTCTTGAAAAACAAAACAAAAAAACCAACTAACGTGGGTGAGGGAAGGGAAGATCATGCTATCTATTATGTTAATATATTAAGTGGAAATCATACCATTCTATTAGATTCATAAAAATCAGCAATCTAAGCATACATGAAAAATTCCTTACCCTAAATCATTGAAATCTAAAAATAATCATTCTGGCCAACATTATACAAATGGTGACAAAAATACAAGCATTCTCTTTAGATTTGGAACAAGAAAAGCCAGCGGCCAGTCCCTCTTGAAGTGCTATTTGAGCGCTGTGTGGCCTCAGTAGCAATCCCAGCAGGTCTTGGTGTGAGTTTCTGCTTGGATTAGAACAATCTGATTTTAAATGCATGTATGAAAATTTGAGTCAGGAACCCACAGGAAAAACATGCTGTAAAGACAGCAAGGTTCACTGTAAAGCTACAGAGATTGAAAGAGTAGGAAAGGCAGAGGAGCAAGAGTGGAAATGGGCCTGGGCCTGTGTGATCGGTTCGGATCTAACAAGAGCTGCCCCACAGAGCATGAGGACGAGGTCTCTGCATCAAGAAGCATAGTGACAAATGAGCAGATGAGCAGATGCCTGGGGGAAGTGGCCATGTGCACTGAATCATCTCTGGGTAGACGTGAAACCTAAAAGTCAGGTGTGAACGCATAAGAGCTTGGAAGAGCCGGGCAGTGTGGCGCACGCCTTTAATCCCAGCACTTAGGAGGCAGAGGCAGGCGGATTTCTGAGTCCGAGGCCAGCCTGGTGTACAGAGTGAGTTCCAGGACAGCCAGGGCTACACAGAGAAACCCTGTCTCGAAAAACAAAAACAAACAAACAAACAAACAAAGAGCTTGGAAGAAGCTGCAGCCCCATGACCTCGAAGGACCATGGAGGCTTGCTTTCCAAATGTCTCAGGCAGCAGGGAGGGATTTGCTGAAACCAAGAGAACTGTTTGGCAGGATCCTTAGTGGGAGGTGTCGGCCAACTTGCAGTATCCTGTTACAGAGCCAGTATCTCTGACTCCTCCAGCTCTTCTCTCTTGACTGGGTGAATCACTACCAAATGAGCATCCAGGAACACAGCAAGGGGAGGAGGAGAGGTTCGGTCTGAGGAGATGGGACACCAGAACCATTTGTGAATATTTCACCAAAAAGGAAGCACAAATGGCCAGTGTGCTGGCTAGTTCTATGTCAGCAAGACACAAGCTATAGTCATCTGTCTTAGGATTTCTATTGCCATGATGAAACACCATGACCAAAGCACCTTGGGGAGCAAAAGGGTTTATTTGGCTTACACTTCCACAGTTCATCATCAAAGGAAATCAGGACAGGAAGTCAAACAGGGCAGAGACTTGGAGGCAGGAGTGGCCATGGGTGTTGCTGCTTACTGGCTTGTTTCTATTGGCTTTCTCAGCCTAACTTCCTTCAGTGATGGATTAAGTTGTGAAAGTGTAAACCAAATAAAATAAACCCTTTCCTTCCCAACTTGCTTTGATAATGGTGTCTCATCCCAGCAGTAGTAACTCTTGTATTACATAGCCAGTAAGCATAGGAAAAGATTTCCTTCTCATTTTTTATTTGTTTGTTTATTGTTTTATTTTTTGATACAGTGTTTCTCTGTGTAGCCCTGGCTGTCTTGAAACTCACTCTGGAGACCAGGCTGGCCTTGAACTCACAAAAATCTACCTGTCTCTGCTTCCAGAGTGCTGAGATTAAAGGCATTCACCACCACCACCCAGCTCTTTCTCATTTGTAATCATGGAATTGTGAATTTATTTTTCTAAAATCTAGGAACAGCTGAAATGACCCACAAAGGTTCAACAAAATATGCCATGATGGATATTACTGTGGTATCACCGTGGTTGAATGACCAATATCAAGTAAAGAAATAGGGAAGGGACTAATATACATTCTCAGTGCTTCCATTTTTTAGTGTAAAGTTCAAATCAGAATCAAACTGTGTATTACTTGTGGTTGATTATAGTTATAAAACTATGAATACAGTTAAGCAGTCACCACAAACTCGGGGTTGCTGTAGAGCACACGGTGGGAAGGAATACAGCAGTTCCCAGACACAATTGTCTAGACTCAGCATGTCGGTTATGGCTGAATCTAGTTTCAAACCATCTATAGTTTTTAAAAAGATTAATTTATTTGTATTTCATGTACATGAGTGTTCTGCCTGCATGTATATCTGTATACTCCATGTGTTTCTGGTGCCCATAGGGGCCAGAAGGGGCATCAGATCCTCTGGAACTGGAATTACAGATGGCTATGAATCACCATGTGGGTGTTAGGAATTGACCCCAGGTCCTCCTGAAGAGCAGCCTATGCTTTAACTACCAGGCCATCTCACTGGCCCTCATACAGTGCTGCTTTTAAGTCTCTCTGTTTTTCATGCTCTTTCTGTATGGCAGTTATGACGTGTTCAGTAGTAAATAAATTAAAAAGTAATATTCTAAGCACAGGTTTCCATCTTGTTTAGTAGTTGGTGTGTTTAAGTGCTGTTTTTGTGGAAGTGTGTCTGATTTGAACCTCACACTTCTTTAATTTCTTATCTCTCAAACCTGCCCCACAGAAGTGGCATTTTTCTTGCATCTGAGCTGGAAGACTTTGAACTTCTCCTCCTGAGACTGAGCCGGATTGGGGGCGTAATGCAGGACACCCTCCCTGTGCAGAGCTATAAATCCTCAGCAGGGTACACCTTTCATTCCCGATTCATCCTCTACTGCTTAGAGCACGGCCTGCAGCATCTTCTCTACGTCTATCTTGACCATTACAAGTGAGTGCTGAAAGCTGTGTTTTGGGGGTGAGTGGAGGCTTAAAACAGGGTCTTAAAGTGAGCTTGAATTCCCAGCCCTCCTGTTCTATTGCTTAAGTGCTGGGATTGCAGGTGTGTGCCATGTGCCTGCCTACATGAACTGCTGTGCCTCTGTTTGTTTTAAAGACAAGGTCTCACCATGTAGCTCTAGAACTCACTGTGTAGGCAAAGTTGGCTAAACATCACAGAGGCTGACCTTTGCCTCCTAAATTCTGGCATTAAAGGCATCAGTTGCTATGTTTGTCCCCTGATCTGCTTTGAGAAAACATTAAGGATTGAGAAACTGATCCTTTTAAAGTGGCTTTACCACTCTAACACCTGGCACATCTGCTGTCTCGGGTTACGTCCAACTACAGGCAGCTGTGGGTTTTACTGATCATGGTGTCATATAATGGCTTTTAGCCTTTGACATTACTGGAGATCAGAATAAAATAATGTGTCTGGGGATGACTGCCAATGGCAGAGCCTTTGTCTGTCCTGTGCAAGCCCATGGGTTCATTCACCAGCATTGCACGGGGGTGGGGGGGTGGGGGGAATGGAGAGCATGTTTCTTTTAAAGAGCTTAAAAGACAGAGATTTTAAAATGCATACAGATTAATATACATAGAACAGCATATGTCCACCCAAGACCAATCTGTAGAATTTGTTCTGTGGCCATTGCTACATTGTTACTGAATCAGTAATAGCATTAGATATAGTTTTTAATATATTAAGAGCATGTGTGTGTGTGTGAGTGTGTGAGTGCGTGTGTGTGAGTGTGTGAGTGTGTGTGTGTGTAGTCATAGTGGGAAATGGCAGGTCTTACTCTATAGTTCAGGATGGACTTAACTTACAGCAATCTTCCTGCCTTAGTTTCCTGAGCACTGGATTACAGGTGCTGGATTTTATGGTTTTTTTGCATTGCTGGAATCCAACCCAAGGCCTTGTCATGCCAGGCACATGCTCTACTACTGAGGTACAGACCCAGCTAATTTTCAGGGTTTTTGAGACAGGGTTTTGCTGTGTAGCCCAAGCTGGTCTGAACTGCATGTGCTACCTTAGATTACTACACTGAGAGTGCTTTTCTAGAGCTATCACCTGAGCAGATGTGCTCAGGACAGTCATACCCTGTGTGCTAATCCCAAAGATGTGTGTGTGTTTGTTTTTAAATATAGACTTAATCCTGGAAATTGTCCTTTTTTGGAAAAGAAAGAACTACATGAAGCTCACCCTTGGCTTGAATTTTTGGTTCAGTGTCGGCAAGTTTCCAGTAACTTGACAGGTATTCTGTTCAGTATTGAATACACAAACTTCCTCTAGGTAAACAGTGAATCTATTGAATGGTATTTAGCTTGGGAACTCTTTAAGTAAATCCTTCGGCTGTGCCTCGGCCTGCAGGACAGTCAACAAGGGTCCGAGGAGGGAACTGTCGAACTAAGAAAGAGACAGGAGACAAGAGATACCTTGGGAGCAAGACGGCAATCCGATCAAACTCCAAAGAACTTTATTTCTGAGTCTGTACATAAAGCACTTAAGGCAGGAAGTGACAGAGGTAGGGGGATTCCCAGGGTTGCTTTATCGTAGCCAAATGTCACACATTGCTGCAAAGCAGGATAGCAGGATATCACAAGATTTCTCTAAAACTGCAGGCTACTTCAAACAGGATGTCTTAAAACCACAGGAGGCAGTGGGAGTGGGGAAGGATCAAAGGAACGGTTGCTGTGAAGCCCAGGGCACTCGGGCCTCCTAATCAAGCCAAAGCCTGTTGGTCTCCAGCACGGCTGTAGTCAAGTATCTGACTGTGATCTGGTCTCACATTTTACTAATGAAATAGAAAACCAAGAAATGTCAGCCTCTGGCCTACTAAGAAAAGTCAGCATTGGAGCCAAGAGTCTCTGTGGTTAAGTCTCCTTCCATTCCACCCTGGGCTATGCTCTGTTACTCCACCATCTGTCACAGGCTCAGTTCCTGCTATGGTAGATTGACAGCCCCTTTTCACAAGGAATGGGTCTGCCTTCTAGACACCTGCTAGTGCTCTTTTCTTCCTTCCTTCTTCTCCTCCTTCCTTCTCTGTCTCCCCTCTCCCTCCTTCCTTCTCTTCTTCCTTCCTTTCTTTTCAACTTCCTTCTCTCCTCTTCTTCCTTCTTCTTTTTTTTTCTTCCATTCGTCCTTTCGCAGTGCTAGGGCCTCTCATATACTAAGTACATATGCCTCAGGCATTTTGTGTGGAGGTAGAAGACAATTTTGGGGAATTGGTTCTCTCCTTCTACCTGTTGGTGGGTTCCAGGAACTCATAAATCTTTCAGCCTGGAGCTTCCAATTAGAAAGAAAAGAAACTCTCATGTTCTTGGAGCTGCTAAAACGTCTACTTGGGTTATGATCAGACAGGGATGCCTTTTACCCTCAAGCATTCCAGCTGCCGGTGTTCCCCAGGTTCTGGGAAGGTGAGGACAAGCACTATATACACCAACAGTTCATCAACAACCAGTCTTTTATATAGTGCCCCGTCTTGCTGGGGTTGTGGGTGGTGGCGCACACCTTTAATCCTTGCAGATGGGAAGCAGAGGCAAGCGATCTCTGAGTTCAAGGCCAGCTTAATCTACAGTAGTGCGCTCTATTCCTGTAGGACTGTATAGTAAGACCCTGTCTCAAACAAAAAGAAGGAAGCAACCTGCAGCTCTAAATTAGGTGACACCAGCATAGACCTAGCCTGGGCTTAGGGAAGACGGCTGCCCACAAGTGGCCGTTGGTAACACAGTCCTATTTCCTTCAGTTTCTTTCTTCTTTCTCTTTCTAACTACTCTTGAAGTTGTTCTCAGCAGGTGGCCTTAGCTCCTGCTCTGTGTAGGAGTACAGAAAATGTCTGTTTGTAACTGCCTTAGTGTAATAAGACTTCCCCAGCATCCTTAGACACAGTGATCATTTCAATGTTGGCACAAGATTTCACTTAGTAAACAGGCCCCACTTAACTTACTATGCTATCATTTTTGAACAAAGAGCTTATCTTTGCATTTTTTTCTTATTATAAATAATGGTCTTGAGTATATCTTAACATAAACTGTTGCCTTTGTTTCAGATAAACTCTTTAGCACATTCAGGTTTCTGCATATAAAGTTACTAATCAAAGGCTGTTGAAGGGTTTTACTGTCAAGCTACAGCTGTTCAGGAGGATTGTGCCTTTGCCCTGTGCCCTATTCACGCTCACCAAAAAACAGTGACACCGAATAGTTTTTGTTGTTTTGTTTTATGTTTTGAATTGCTGCTGATATAGCTGACCTGAGGTATCTGATCTTTTCTTTGGCCCATAGGGACAATTTCTTTGGAGTGTCACTTGTTGATGTTTTTCCCCTGACTGTTTATTACCTTTACATTTTCTTTGTTTGAAATCTGTATTTTTATGAAGGTGAATGCCCCCCTCCGAGACATACACACACACACATTTATATACCACACTCTTTTATATACCATGTCTTTTTGATGCTTTTAAACTTATGAAACCTTCTTACTGCTGACAGACTTAAAAACCTCTTTCTCAGAGTTTGTGTCTCTTTATTTAGTGGTTATCCCTTCTATTTTCAGATCCCAAGCTGATCTTTCAGGCTAGCCTTGCAAATGCTCAGATTTTGATTCCCACCAATCAGGCCAGTGTGAGCAGTATGCTGTTGGAAGGACACACCCTCTTGGCCCTTGCCACCACCATGTATGCTCCTGGGGGTGTCAGCCAGGTACGGGCAACACTTGACATTATTGTGAAGAAATAGGGCTGATTTTAAACTCAGCACAGATAACCCGGATTGTGTAAATCTCAGTTGTGCTAAAGTGTGGCCGATATCAAGTATCCAGTTAGACAGTGAGCACAAACAAGTGAATTCACAATTGTGTGTCCTGAGCTGAAATGGAATTAGTGCATGACCAGAGTCTTTGTCCCTTTGATGTATTGTCTAGAACTCCAGGGTAGAATCAGGATCTGGTCACTTCTGGGAGTAAATGTATTTTAGATATGTGGCTTGTGATACATCTTAGATATTTACCCTTTTAGAAAGTTTCCTTTAAAGCTGGGCAGTGGTGGCACACATCTTTAATCCCAGCACTCAGGAGGCAGAGGCAGGCGGATTTCTGAGTTCAAGGCCAGCCTGGTCTACAGAGTGAGTTCCAGGACAGCCAGGGCTATACAGAGAAACCCTGTCTCGAAAAAACCAAAAAAAAAAAAAAAAAAAAAAAGAAAGTTTCCTTTAAAGCCTAAGTTTAGCTTTCCCTATAAACTCCTTTGAGGGACCACATGGGGGTGTGCACCTCTGCTTTTTGAAGATACAGTGACTGGATAGAGGGAGAACACTGCTAACATCTCTTCCTCAGCAGTTTCTTCCTGGTGGCAATTAATGCTTAGATTACTGCAGTGTAGTCACATGACTAAGCTCCTTACCCCTGCTTTTAGTCACCTGTGAGAGATTAGCTATAGAAAACTACAGGTCAGAAAAAAGGGCTAGGAATCATCTATCTTCACTTATTTATTTGATAATTTTATTTGCTTATTTGTTTGTTTTTTATTTATCTTTTATATTTATTTATACAAATACTATTTACTTATTGGTTTTTTTAATTTGTTTTTTTTTTTGAGACAGGGTCTTACTATATAACTCTGGCTGCCCTGAAATTCCATATGCAGATTAGGCTGGCTTCAAACTCACAGAAATCAGCCTGTCTCTGCCTCCAGAATGTTGGGGTTAAAGGCATGTACCACTACACTTGGCTGTTTTATTTGGTTTTTTAAGACAGGTTCACTGTATAGTCCAAGCTGGCCTGTGAACTCCCTGGGTAGCCCATGCTGGTCATGAATTCTTAGTGATTGTCCTGGCTGAGCCTCCCAAGAACTGGGGTTTTATGTATGCACCACCACGATAATGTAATAGATCTGTGTGTGAGGGAGTTCTTACGATGTTAATGAATGTGAAATATAAATATTACAGACGTTATACTAGTGATGGCTTTTTTTTTTTTTTCAAATGGCATAGGGCTTGAAAACAACAGATCTAGCTCTCTTCCTACCCTGCAGAAAGCTGAGGCTTGATGTCAGACATGTAGTCCTGAGGCAGGCGGCCATTCCATCCTGGAGCAGGGACTGCTTTACCAGTGCTGCTTCAGAGGCATCTTCTGAAATTTACATCTAAAAGATTAGTTTTTAAATTTCAAAGAATGTTCTATCAAAACATCCTCCTCAGCTGTCGTGTGTCTTCTTGCATAGGTCATTCAGAATGAAGACAGCGAGAACTGTGTGAAGAAAGTGGACCCCCAGCTACTGAAGGTGGCCTTAACACCTTACCCAAAGCTCAAAACTGCACTCTTCCCACAGTGCACTGCTCCTAGTATCCTGCCCTCTGATATTACACTCTACCACCTCATTCAGGTACTGCATTTAGAGAGCTGTTTCTTATGTATATCAGCCAAGGATTTGGGAGGAAATCAGAAAACCCTATCTTCTTTAAACATTGAACACAGAATAAGGAATTGTGACAAAGAAAAATGGAGCTGCTGTGCACCTGTGCCCAGAGCGATTACACGAAAACCTGTGGTTTGGCTCCTACTTGAGAGGGATTTTTCAGACCCCTGAAGCCTATTCAGGGTCTAGATTAGAAGCATCTTTTGCCTGTGTCTCAGTTCAGCAGGCTTTCTTCATTACATATATGTTCATAGTATCTTCAGTCCAACAGAAGTTCAGTTGTTCTTTAGAGATATAAAATCCAAATTCTCAGGATGGACTAAGCTGCTTGAAAGTGTGGTTCACAGATGAGCCAGGACTGCTTGTTTCTGCAGTGCCATGAAATTAGCAGCCCATGCTAGAAGACAAGTCAGTCACACCACTCAGTACTCTCGAGGTCAGTATTCTGTAAAGAATTTCGCAAAGAACGGGGCTATGGCATAGTGGTTAAGAGCACTGGATGTTCTTCCAGAGAACCTGGGTTTGATTCCTAGCACCCACATGCCAGCTTACAACCGCCTGGAACTCCAGTTCCAGGGGATCTGCTGCCCTTTTCTGGCCTCCACAGATTCTAGACACACAAGTGGTGTGCAGACATACATGCAGGCACAACATTCATACACTCAAAATCTTAAAAGAAGAATTCCTGAAGAAGACAGCCTCCTGCTGGCTTCACATTCTGGTGTCCCGGGCTCTGCCATGCAGAGTAGCACTGTGCACAGCATCTGAATGAACTAGATGCTTCAGTGCAATAGTGCTTAGCCCAGATTTGGCTCAGTGTAGTGATCCTCCTGTCTCAGTGTCTCAAGTGCTGGGACCAAAGGTGTAGACAGTCCCTTGCTTGTATAGCATTTGAATCAAGTTCATACATAAGCCATTTCCTGTCATTCTTTATTTTCTTTTCAACGCGACTTAAATAATTTTATTTTGTTTGTTTTACATAGCCCTCAAACTCACTATGCAGGCTAGGATGACTTTGAACCCCTGGTCTTCCTCTCCTGCCTCAGTGCTGAGATGACTGGTGTGCATCACACCCGGATGTTTGTTTATTTTAAAGCAGTGTCTTGCTGTGTTCCAGACTGACCTCTTAAATCCTGTGCTCAAGTGGTTCTCTTGCCTCAGCCTCCTGGATGCTGGGCCTATGGGCACATACCATTGTGCCTGTGCCCAGGTAGCTCTGTGTGCACACTTTTGTGTTCACATGGCTCTCTCTGCATGGGTGTGCAGGTACACATGTGAGCCAGTATATGTGGAAGGCAGAGGTCAACCTTGAGTGATGGTCCTTTGGAGCTCTCATGTTCTCTTCTTTTGGGGGGGGCGGGAGGGCGCTATATTCAAAGAATTTATGTTCAGAGCAAGAACATTTAATTGCATTTGGCTCTGGGGATCAAATTAGGGTCTTATGTGTGCTAGCAAACATTCTACCTTTGTTGTAGGCAGCAAGTCACCCCTGGAGGTCTGCCTGTCGTTTTATTTGTTTTAGGGTCAATAAGGTTTGGAGTCTGATTGCTTTTTCCTCTTTTTCAGTCCTTGCCACCCTTTGATCCGAGCAGATTGTTCGGCTGGCAGTCTGCCAACACACTAGCTATAGGAGGTGAGTCCCGAGTGCTTTGGCTTTGGAGGCATTTAAGTGACACTGAGAGTAGA
This sequence comes from Uromys caudimaculatus, assembly GCA_028551405.1. NCBI lineage: Eukaryota > Metazoa > Chordata > Mammalia > Rodentia > Muridae > Uromys > Uromys caudimaculatus. Next base: position 52,556,703 of record CM052701.1, read on the forward strand.
TGTTTTTATATATACACAGTCAATCCCTTTTTTCCAGTGTTTTCTATTGTAAAGTACTTCTCAATAAAAGACACTTTGCTGGAAAGTAATGAGAACATGTAAGTGGAGAATTAGTTTATTCAGTTCCTATCCGGTGCATGCTGGGGAGCAGATCTGAGCCTCTGTGGCTTCCTTTTCAGAAGCCCTGCTTGCCACATAGCATCCTAAGTGTTGAGTGTTGATGGCGGAGCCAATGAATGACAGCTCCACCTTGCAATGGCTGACTGACCTTGAGCACTTGTTTTAACAGTTTCATCAGTTTCCTTTAAAATAAGACGAATAATAGTGTCCCTTCCTGTGCTGTGTAAGAAGGAAGATAGGGTGTCTTTGGTGGGTTGGTTAACATGTTTTTGAGACAGGGTCTTGTACAGCCCAGGCTGGTCTTGAACCTGCCATTTAGTTTAGATTGACCTTGGATATCTGATCCTCCTGCCTGTACCTCCCTACTGCTGAGATTACATGAGTTCTCCATCACGCCTGATTTACGTGGTTCTGGGAATGAAATCCAGGGCTTTATGCATATAAGGCAGGTACTGTACAACCAAGCTCCAGCCTCCATCCTAAATGCGGTGGTTTGTATTTTTTAAAGATTTATTTATTTATTTTACATATGTGAGTACACTGTCACTGCCTTCAGACACACCAGAAGAGGGCATCGGATCCCATTACAGACGGTTGTGAGCCACCGTGTGGTTGCTGGGAATTGAACTCGGGATCTCTGGAAGACAGCCAGTGCTCTTAACCACTGAGCCATCTCTCCAGCCCAAGACGAGGTGTTTTCAAGCTCTCGTTTACTGGATACCAGGTCCACACCTACTGCCGTCCTCTGTAGGACATAAGAATTCTTCTGAGTTTAGTGTTAGTGTTCAGTATCCTATATGACGCCTCTGTTTCCTCGCTTGTAATGTTAAATTCATTCTATCTGTGCTCATGGGAGTACCTCAAAGTGTTTGACGTATAGTAGATGTGTATCAAACGTATTGACTATCTAAAAATGAATTTTCTGACCAAGAGCTTTAGCACTGAGCCATATCCTCAAGCAATAAGAAATGAATTTTCTAGTGTATGTTTTATAACTTGAGTTTTATATATGTCTCATCCTGTGTATAAAATGATTATAGCAGGCAGTTTTGCTGTGTAAGAGCTAACACTGCACGTGCAGTTCGGAAAGCGCAGGGATAATGCTCTGCCTTTTCCCCAGATACAGCCGCTCAGCTCCCGCACTTTGCCAGCCCTGAGCTGGTGAGTAAATATGCTGTGGTGGAGCGTCTGGGTTATGCATTTTACCTACATCATGGATGCCCCTCATTTGCCTTTGGTACTTTTCTGGTCCAGGAGTTAATCAAGAGTAAGACTCCCAAGCAACTGTAAGTAATGAGAGCTTAATTTCTGCTCTTCAAAAGGCATGTGTGTGTTTACTAATGCATTTGTTTGCCTTTGCTTTGTTCTAAGTGTATTCTTTGAGAGTTTCATGGGGTGCGTTTAGATCATTCACCTCTTCCCTCAGTTCCCCCATGATCTCCTACCTTCCCACTTACCCAGCTTCACGTTCTATGTCTGTCCCTCTCTCTCACCTGTGTGCACTTAGTGTTGGATGACTACAACGGAGCCTGAGGCCTACCTGGGAGTATGGTCAGGACACTGGGTGTCACTCCTCTGAAGAAAACTGACTCCCTCTCCCTGCAGCAATCAGATGCCAGTAGCTCCTCAGCTCGGCATGGGAGTCTGCGCCCACCTCCCCTTCTCCAAGCTAGGGTTTTTCTAGCTTGAGTTTATGCTGATCTGTGAGTTTGTATGTGTTCCTGCCCTGCTGTTTCTCTTGAAGTCATCGATCACCTGTGGTTCTTAAAATCTTTTGGTCCCCTCTCCACTTGACATAGATGTCCCAGTCGAGGGCTGAGCACTCTGAAGTCTCTTATGCTGTGTAAGTTGATCAGTTATGCATCTCTGTGATAACTGACATCTAGCGAGTGCCAGGAGAAGCTTCTCTGATGAGGGCTAAGCACTGTGTGGATCTGAAATTGAGGTTTGGACTCTGGATTCAGACTTCAAGCAGCCCCCGAGGTCACTGAGACGGAGAAGCAGCAGGTTGTGTTTGGATGGTGACTTTGTGGTTCCCATTGTGCCCCTCTTTTTCTTCATTTCAAGTTTTTGGTTTTGCTGTGTGTAGTATTTGCTAATGGAAAAGGAGATGTGTTTAAAGTCACATGGCAGCTGCTCAGGCACCAGTAGCCAGAGCAGAGGAATTCTACAGATGGTGCATTTTGTATTCATGAGCTGTCTTTACTCCACTGCATACAGAATTGAGAGAACTGTCGGATGTAATTGGCAGCTAACTATGTTTCTGTTTTATAAGTAACACAGAGATGCATCTTAAACTTTGTCTTAGTCATACAGTTTCATGGTTCAGTAGTTTAGAAAGGTGAGAGTTAGAGACACAAGTCCCACCTCCAATTCTTCATATTAAAGGGTTGGCAATGTCTTGTAGAGCTTTCTAGAAAACTTCTACACGTATAAAATATACATGAGTCCTCTAAACTGTGCTTTCAGATGTCAACATCAGAGCCAGAGAGATGGCTCAGCAGTTAAGAGCACTGGCTACTCTTCCCGAGGAACTGGGTTCGATTCCAAGCACCTACATGGCTGCTCACATTTGTGGCTCCAGTTCCAGGGGATCTCATGCCATTTTCTGGCCTCTATGAGCACTAAACACACATAATGCACAGACATTCATTAAGACAAACACTCATATATATCAAACAAAAATAAAAGTATTGATCTCAAAAAAGGTAGTATTGATTTTCTGGGTAGCTTGTGTTTATACCATACTTGTCTCAGATCACAAGTTCGAGAGCTTTTGAAAGTTCTTCATGTCTTCTGGGTGGAGATGGAAGCAACAGTACCTTGGATTATGAGTAACTGCTTTAAGAGAAGGTAAATTTAGGGCCAACAATACAGCTCATAGGCAAAGGAGCTTGTCACCAAGCCTCACAACCTAAGTTTGATCCCTAGGATCTGCATGGCAGAAGAGGAGAGGTGACTACTGCAGATAGTCCTCTGATTGCCATGCTCACACCATGGGCCATATCTGTTTCTCCACCAAATAAGCTGACCTGGGGCTCCTGGTACCACAGCCATTGTTGTATCTGCCATCTCTTCATTTGAAATACAGCTGATTTGATCCTCCAGACATAACTGCAGATACGACAGCCATCCTCCAGGCAGATTTGCCAGCTGGCTCAGGCCTGTTTTCTAGCTGCACCTCAGGCATTCTGTGGAAACAGCTTTGGAGACCAGCCACCTGTATTAGATATTGATTTTGGCCATGTCTGCATAAGCAGTAACAAGCTGCACCTGCGAAGTCACAGACGGCAGTGTTGGGAGTGTGCCGGCCTGGTGGGACCAGGGCTTGTATTTGTCCTTAGAGCAGCGTTTCTCCAACTGTGGTCTCCACCCCTTGGCAAACCTGTCTCCAAAAATACTTACAGTACAATTCATAACAGTAGCAAAATTACAGTTATGAAGTAGCAACAGAATAATTTTATGGTTGGGAGACATGAGGACCTGTATTAAAGGGTCACAGCATGAGGAAGGTTGAGAACCACCGCTCTATAGGAACACGTTGCTGACTGGAAAATCTGGTTTGATCAGTGCAACTAGAAGTCGAGGACCGTTCTGTTATTTACACACAACGAGTGTGGCAGGGCAGGTGTTTCATCCCGGAATTTGTTGTCTTTCCGTGATCCTTGTTTGCAGTGACATCCTTGCAAGGACAGGTGTAGTTTTTCTGCTTCTAAGACTTTTTTCTTCTTCTTTAGCCTCAGAAGGCTGTTAGCAGCATATCCTTGTGCCTTGTATGGCATCTTTGCCCTAATTTCTGTGATTAGAACTTAATTTATCTGGGATACGGATCACAGTGGCCAAATTGGCAAAAAGGACCTTGGCATTCTGTGGGTCACCTACACTGTTCTGTCTTTGAGTGTCTGTGTGATGGAAGTGCTGCTGGTTGGCCTTCACATCTCCCCAGGGAAAAACCTTCCTCCCTCCCTCCCTCCCTCCCTCCCTCCCTCCCTCCCTCCCTCCCTCCCTTCCTTCCTTCCTTCCTTCCTTCCTTCCTTCCTTCCTTCCTGTGTATGAGTGTTCTGTCTGCATGTATGCCTGCGTGCCAGAAGAGGGCATCAGATCCCTTTACAGGTGGTTGTGGTTGCTGTGAATTGAACTCATGGCCTGTAGAAGAGGAGCTAGTACTTTTAACCGTGAGCCATCTCACAAGCCCATCACTAACTTGTCTTAAAACAAAATAAAATTTCTATAACTGTGGTATTGCCATCCCCAACGTGTAGTGCATTTCATGCTTATTAAATTTTCCCAATTAAAAAAAAAAATTAAAGAACATGTAAATCTAAGGAAACAGGGTTATAGTACCCCAAAATAAAAGGTTTTACTGGAACCCAAATGAACACAAGGGAAAAGGAGGTAGCAAAAGACCAAATAGACAGCTCTCTGTCATTAACACAGTTCCAGTTCCTTGTCCTGATGAGAAGCAGCTTTTAAAATTGTGTGTGTGTGTGTGTAAGATGTATGATATAAATAGTTTGTTTTGTATGTGTATAATGTATGTGGGTTCTGTGTGTGGTGCGTATGTTGTATGCACATGGTTTGTGTGCCTCTGTGTGATGTGTGTGTATGTGTCTCTGTGTGTATGATATATGTGATTTGTATGTCTGGGTGGTGTGTGTGATATATGGTGTAAATGGTTTGTGTCTGTGTGATGTCAGTGTGTGTGTACATCAGGTTACCCATGGAAGTCAGAGGACCTCTCTTTAAAAAAGATCTTATTTTTATGCCTGGTGAGGAGAGGTTGTGCATGTAGAAATCTAGAAGAGAACGCCAGGGCCCCTGGGGCTGGAGCTACGGTGGTTGAGGGCTGCCTGGTGTGGGTGCTGAGAACCAAACTTGAGTCCTCGACAAGATTAGTAAGCTCTGTTGACTGCTGAGCCATCTTCTCTCTAGCCTAGAGGACAATGTTTGCGTGTTGGTTCTCTCCACCGTGTGAGTCTGGGAGATCAAACCAAGTTGTCGGGTTTGGTACCAATCATCTTTACCCACTGAGCCATGTCTCCAGCCAGTGTGAGAAATAATGCTTATGTCTGATATAATTATGATTTCTTTATTTTTTAGGATCCAGCAAGTAGGCAAGGAGGCCTATACCTTAGGGCTCTCTTCCTTCCACAGCCCTTCGGTAGGGGCTGCCTGTGTCTGCTTCTTAGAATTGCTTGGCCTCAGCAGCCTCAAGCTCAGAGTTGACCTGAAAATGGCAAATGTAATTTTGGGCTCCAAGCGTAGAAATGAAGATGCTCATTCCAGCTTCATCAGAGAGTCTCTGGGTACAGCACCTTTGCACCCTGCCACATGTTTGTCCACAGGAAATGAGGGACAGGTCAAAAGTATTGAGGTAGAAATGAAAGTTTTCCCTTTTCTTGCACAATTTATATTATAAATCTCACTTTCTTAGAAGTAATTTTAATTGAGTTTGAATGACCCTGAGCCTCATTACTTTAACAAAAATACCCAGGTCTGACTTTTTCTATTGAACACACACACACACACACACACACACATACACACACACACACACACACACACACACACACACACACACCTCATACACACCACACACGTGCATTATATGTCACAGATATACACTATATGCACCCATATACACATTATAGCGCACACCACACACACACATTACATACACACCACACACGCACATTACATACACACCACACACACACATTACATGTCACACATATGTATACTACGTGCTCCCATATACATATTACACACACACATATACACCACATACACACATTACATGTTACACATAACATACTACATGTTACACACACACACACACACACACACACACACACACAAAATCTATTACAGTTGGTCATGGTGGTGCTGAGGCAGGATAATCACTAAAGAATTCAAGACCAGCATGAGTTACACAGGGATTTTACAGCCATACTCCCTCTTGATGGCTTTGATCTTACTAGGCTTTTTCTTCAGTTTTTGGTTATTTAGAGATGGGGTCCTACTGTGTTCTGTCCTGCTGAGCCTGACCTGAGCCTAAGCCATTCATCTTGCTCAGCTGGAGCTACAGAGCTATGCAGCTGTGCCCACCAAGTCTTTTTGCCTGTGTTTCTTACAGCTGAGAAGCTGGCTAAGCTTGCTGATGGTGACAGGGCAAGCACTGAAGAGCTGCTCATTCTCTTGGAGGACAGCGTGTGGGACAGCATTGAGCAGCAGGGTTTTAACAGGTTTGTGAGTTGCAACCCCAGCCTCTTTAGTAACCTGTCAATCAACCTGCCTTGAACTGTTCTTCCTTCAAATAGCTTGCTCGTTCATCAGCCCCCTCCAACCCGTGGTCTTACTCACCCAGCATAGGGCAGACAGAAAGTAGTTACCCATGGGATTCCCTCTGTACAGATGAGAGGGAAGTCTGTTATGCTTTGTAGGCAAGAGACATGGTGGGCTTTTAAGATTATTTTTATGTGTATGAGTGTTTTGTCTGAAGGTATATCTGTGTACCACAGAAGTGCAGTGTCCTCAGAGGCCAGATCCCTTGGAACTAAAGTTACAAAAGGTTGTGAGCCGTATGGGTACTCGGAACTGAATGTGGGTGCTAGGGACTGAACATGGGTTCTCTGTAAGAATAGCAAGTGCTCTTAACTACTGAGCATCTCTCCAGCCCAAGAGAGGTGGAGGGTTTTTTTTTGTTTTGGTTTGTTTTGTTTTTTGAGACAGGGTCTCCCTGGGTAGTCTCAGCTGTCCTGGAACTCGCTCTGTAGACCAGGCTGGCCTCAAACTCAGATCCACCTGCCTCTGCCTCCTGAGTGCTGGGATTAAAAGCGTGTGCTATCATATCTGGCTAGTTTTTTTCGAGTAGTGCAATAAATATTTGGTATATGTTTAAATGCATATGTTTATTATTTTACACATTTTTGGTATTTTTAAATTATTTTTATTTTTACCACAATGGAGATCAGACTCACAGCCTCATACATGCTAAGCATGTGTTCTCCAACTGGATGATCCTGCCTGCTCTTTTTTTTTTGGTTTTTCAAGACAGAGTTTGTGTAGCCCTGGCTGTCCTGGAGCTCACTCTATAGTAGACCAGACTGACCTCCAACTCACAAAGATCTACTTGTCTCTGCTTTAGTACTGGAATTGAAGGCATGTGCTACCACTGGGCAGGATTGTGTTGTTTTTTTTTTTTTTTTTTAAGAGAGTATGCTCTGGTTAATTTATTTAATTTTTACTAATCTCCAAATTTTAAACTAGATCTATATTGTGTGTATGTGTGTGTCTGTGTGTGTGTGTGTCTCTGTGTGTGTGTGTGTGTGCACGCATATGTGTCCAGGCGTTCATGGAAGCCAAAGATGTTGATCCCTGGAATTAAAATTACAGGGTGTTGTGAGCTGCCTAATGTGGGCGCTGGCAACCAAATCTGGGTTCCCTGCAGGAGCAGTAAACTCTCTTAACAACTGAGCCATCTCTCTGCTCCCCCTAAAACTACACTTCATTTACTTATTTCAGGTTTTTGAGACAGGAACTCACTATGGAGCCCTGGCTGGCCTGGTACTCCCTCTGTAGATCAGGCTAGCCTTAAACTCCTGGATCCCCTTGCCTCTGCCTGTCCCTTAGAGCTCTATCTTAATGACATTTTCCCTCTGCTATCCATACCCAATTTTAATTATAGGCTGTCCAGCGAGTCCAGCAGCCAGTGGGCACTGGTGCTACAGTTCTGCATGCTCCATGATATGAAACTGAGCGTGTCCTACCTTAGAGAATGTGCCAAAGCAAATGATTGGCTGCAGTTCCTGGTTCACAGCCAGCTCCATAACTACCACCCAGAAGAGGTAAACCACACTTCCCAGAACTGCATTCTCCATGATTGTCTGCCCAAGCCCACATTTGCTGAGCCTGCAGCCTGGAGTCAGGCAAGGGGGTCATCACTGGGGCAGGTGTGGACAGCCTTCTAGGGTTCTAGGTTGACCATGCACATTCACTCAAATTCCCTCAGAAGCAACCAACTGTGGTGGCTCGGGGCTGCAATCTCAGTACTATGGATGCTTAGGAGGCAGGATTGCAAGTTCTAGGCCACCCTGGGCCAGATAGCTGGATGTTATAACAAACAAGTTGGAAACATCACGTCGTCATCTCTGACACAGCTCAGCATTATAAAGAATCATCCGGAACCCTGGTTTTTTTGTTTTTGTTAGGTTTGTTTGTTTTGTTTTGTTTTGAGACAGGGTTTCTCTGTGTAGCCCTGGCTGTCCTGGAACTTGCCTCTGACTCATAGAGATCCATCTGCCTCTGCCTTCCAAGTGCTAGGACTAAACTGCTACCACCACCTGGTTTTCCCTGAGCCTTTTGTAAAAACTCACTCTATGAGAAGGAACACTGAGTGTGTTTTAATCATCTCTCTAGGTGGAATCTCTTCTTCAGTATTTCAGTCCTGTCCTTCAGAGCCACTTGAAGCTGGCTTCTGAGAAACTGTCATCAGGGGCCATCTCTAGGGACGACAGCTGCCTCCAGGAACTCCAGAAAAACAAAGGAGAAACGAGGGATTTCTTTGAAATTCTTCACCGATGCTCGGATGAGTCAGCCTCTTGGTGCTGGCTCCTGGCCGAGGCGGTGAAATATCGGGTTCCCGTCCTCAGTGTCCTGGCCTCGTGTATCCAGGTGAGGAGCACAAAAAGCCTAAGGAGTCAGAAAGCAGTAGGACAGGTAGAGAGGAGCTGCCCACTGTGGTGGGGGCTTGTACTCTGCCTGCTCGGTGGCTTATTTAGGACAGTGGCAGGCTGGAACATAAGCTGAGACCCTTCTCAGATGACTTGGTAGTTATGAGCACATACTGCTCTCACAGAGGACCCATGTTTGGTGGCTCACAGCCACTTTTAACTCCAACTTCAGTGGCTCCATGGGCACTGCACTCATAGGCACATACCCACTCACAGACTCACACATAATTAGAAATCAAGTAAGCCTTTAAAAAGTCAGACAACAACTACAGAACAGAACAGAGCACCAACTAGTGAGGTGTCTATAGGCAAAACCCCTTGTCACCAAACTTGACCACCTGAGTTTGATTCCTGGGAGTCACATGGTGGCAGGGAACAACTGACTCCCACAGTTTGTCCTCTGATCTCCACACATGCTCCATGACATGTATGTACATGAACACACACTGGAGAGCTGGCTTAGTAGGTAAGGGTGTTGCTCTTGCAGAGAACTGGAGTTCAGTGCTCAGGACTGCCTGTTATTCTGGCTCTAGGGGATCCATTGTCCTCTTCAGGCCTCTGTGAGCATCAACACACATGGGCTCGTGTACACAGAGACAAAACAGAGCAAGAAGAAAGAAAAGGGAGGCGGGAAAGGAAGGACGGGAGCAGCAGGCTGGGAGGGGCCTGCAGTAGCTTCTGGGGACAATTGTGAGGCTCCTGCACTGCTTCCAAGGTCACTGAAAATGTCTGTGCTTCCAGACCTCAGGCTGTCTGTCCACTAAGGTGCCTCCTGACTACAGTGAGGCCTGTGGTGGGCCCTCAGTCCCTGGCTGGCCCTTGGGAAGATGCTCTACTGGGCAGGCACCCTCCTCTTCCTTAGCACTTTGTTGGGGAAGGGATTCTCACAAACTAATTCCAGCTAGTTAGTGGAGGGTTGTCCTCCTCTGTGGTCTTGGACTGCCACATTCTTCAGGACAGTTCATGCATGTTCCTTGCTTACTCATCAGGTTGTGTCCTACTTGGAAGCTTTCTGAGCCACTTGAACTAAGAAACAAGAGTGCCTCTTCTAAGAAGGGGATAGATACCCTTTGTACATCTGTATAATCGAGGCCCAAACATTCTTATCCAATGGCAGGGTGCCAGTATTGTCCCCTGTCTCTGTGTTTGGATTGTCACTTCTGTGGAGGACAAGGTTGCAGCTGAAGCAATGGCACACATTCAGATCTCTGTAGAAGACCATCACTGGAGCCTCGAGGACCTGTCCATTATCTGGAGAACTGTATTGACAAGACGGAAGAGCCGCACCCTCATCCGAGGTTTCCAGCTCTTCATTAAGGTGTTTTATACTCACATACATAGATGCACTCACGCTCACGAGCGTGCACACACTGCAGACATTCCAGAACCTCAGTGTGTCAACATAGCATTCCTTGGCTTTTTCTTATTATCAGGCCTGTTGGTTTTTTCTTTTTTTAGTCAATAAGAGATGATAATGGTAATAGAACTACTCTTCGTGTGTGTGTGTGTGTGTGTGTGTGTGTGTGAGTTTAGTATTGGTTATCAAGCCCAAAGGCCTTTGAGATATACTGCATTTATTTAGCAGAGTACTTTATATGTATTGGTGTAGTAGTTCTCACAACAATACTTTATAAAAATAATTTGTGTGTGTTACGAAGTGGCATTACCCTTACTTTACAGACTAATAACTAAAGCTCACATAATTCAAACCTCACAGACTCAAGTGCTTTAGTAGGTAGGCACACTTACAGTTCTGATTCATCATTTCTAATCCAAAATTCCTCTTTTCTGGCCTGACAACCCCACCAAAAATAGTCTGGTTGATACCACAGAGACCAGTAAGAGGGTAGGTTACTGGTGCTTTTTTGTCTCCAGGAATGTTTGTTGGGGTCATAGCGCTGCCTAGTGGAAGGTCTGTAGAGTAACAAGAAATGGATTTGTTGTTTTTTGGTTTTTTTGGGTTTTTTTTTTTCCCCAAAAAGGGAATAACATGTGAAACCTTTTTTTTTTTTTTTTTTTTTTTTTTTTTTTTTGGTGTTTTCGAGACAGGGTTTCTCTGTGCAGCCCTGGCTGTCCTGGAACTCACTCTGTAGACCAGGCTGGCCTCGAACTGAGAAATCCACCTGCCTCTGCCTTCCAAGTGCTAGATTAAAGGTGTGCGCCACCACTGCCCAGCATGTGAAACTTAATTTGATTCTGCTGTTACTAATAGCTTTGATGTTCTGGATTTTCTAATTTTAACTCTTCTTCAAAGGATTCCCCACTTCTATTGATTATGGAGATGTATGAACTGTGTATGTTCTTCAAGAATTATGAGAAAGCCAAAGTTAAGCTTGTGGCGTTCCAGCAAAGCCTTGAAACGGTAGGCAGGAATTGGAGTGCCCTCCTCGCCGGTCTCCAGTTGGTTGGCACGCCTTTGTGCTGGTGGGTGGCGTGGGGAAGCAGCAACGTGGTTGTGCCACTTGATTGACAATGAGTCACTGTCATTTCAGAGAAGCCAGGCAAGTGGCAGTTGTGACTTGTAGTTGCCGTAAACAGAAGTGGGTCATGTGCTACTGTTATCTGTGTCCTGGTGGTGTAGCCAAATTTAGTGGGGCAAAGATCAATGGTTCCTGCTATGGACACCAAAAAGAGAGGGGTGGTCCATGGCCACATTTTGTCAAATGTAGGATGGCTCTTGACAGTAAAGAATGATAAGGGTGTCATAAGACACTGCTCTATTTACTCTATTTGTTGTCGTTTTGAACCATTAAGATGGCTCTGCAGGCTTGCCTCGAAAGCTTGACAACCTTGAGTTCTACCCTCAGAACCCAGGTGGAAAGCAGGAGGGGCCAATGCCCTAAAGCTGTCACGTGACCTAAACCACACATCTTTCACAGAGTAAATAAAGTAGGAATATTTTTAATATTTTAAAAAGAAAGAAAATGTCTATTCAGGTGAGGGTTTGTGAGACATTGTGTTGCTCTGTAGCCCATGCTAACCTGCAACTTGGAATTCACATCTTCCTCAGCAGAGGTAAGAAAGTCTTTCTAAAAAAATCTTCATACTATGAATTTAAAAATCTTCTGGGCTCAAATAGAAGTCCAGCCCCCCCTTCTAGGAAGCTGCCAAGTGAAGCACGGTTGGTTAGCGTTGCAGTAGCACGCAGGGGACTAATCTGATAGGAGGAGGAATGTGAGCCTGGAACTCAATAGCTCCCAGGGTTTGGCATGCTGGACGTTCACGCACATAGCCCCGTCTGTCAGCACCGCCTGCAGAACTGCCCTTTGAACCCATCGCGGCTTCCTGCCATCTGTCAGATGCTCAGGCGCTCCTTTTGTGATAGGCCCATAAGAGTATTAAGAAGCCTTAGAAGGTTTTGGCTTTCTTGGTCCCAGATTTGGGGTTCTGTCTTTTTATCCCTGCAAACTGTTGTCTTTGAGCCTTCGTTGTTTTTCCTAGCTTGACACGGTGGCTGCGAGGGTCCTTCCTGTCATCCCTGCCACGTGGATGAAGGACCAGGTGTGTTTCCTTTTGAAACTTATGCCACAGCAATGTGAGACCCAGTACGAGCTGGCGAAGCTCCTCCAACTGTTTGTCGGGACTGAGCAGCTCTTCTCTGACGGTGAGACAGTTTTGCTCTGAAGCTGCTGCCAAGTTGTTAGCGCTCAGATGTTGGAATTGTTTTTGGAGGGCAGTTAGAATATTAGAATGCATGGAGAGATAGCAGCACATTAATGTCCATAACCGAGTATGAAGAGGCCATCTGTAGCAGCAGCATCTACCGTGATGCAACCAGTTCTTCTAAGCAGTTGACACGTGGTCTCTCACACACACGTGTGCGCACACACCCCCCCCCCCCCCCCGTAAGCCTTTGTATGGACACGTCATATCATCCTGTCTGGCAGGTAACTGTAATATGTCAAACTGTAATATGTTTGCTCATGGCCACAAACTCTGTTTCAGAAATAATTGTGAACATTTTAGAGGCAGTTTGTCTGTCTGTCTGTGGGCCCCTCCAGACGCTAGCACTCTCTGACTGTCGCTGATTATATCACTGCCCTCCCCGTTTCTACTTGTTCAGGACTTTCGTTGAATGACAGCGTTATCCAGTTCTACTGTTCTGAGATGCTCACCACTGTTAAATGTCACATTTAACCTCACAGATGTTCAGCTGAAGGGCACAGGTTTGCACAGAGCACTGACAGAATGCTAGCTTTGGACTAAATATTATATAGGTTGCACGTTTTCTGACTAAAAGTAAAAAAGGTGTTTCTAAGAAGCAGCATTACAGGACGGCGCTGGCTAGTGACAGTGTGCTGGTTCGTGTTTTGTCAACTTGACACAACCGAGAGCCATCTGGGAAGAGGGAGTCTTAACTGAGCAGCTGCCTGGATCAAATTGGCCTGTGGTCATGGCTGTGGGGATGTCTTGACTGTTGATTGATGTGGGAGGGTCCAGTCCACTGTGGGCAGCTGGTCCTGGGCTAAGACAGCAGGCAGACTCCAAGCCAGAGGAGAAAGCCAGTAAGCAGCATCCTCCAGCTTTCTGCCTCAGTTCCTGCCCCGATTTCTCTCAGTGCTGGGAGTGTAAGCTGAAATAAGCCTTCTTCTCCCCAACTTGCTTTTGATCAGAGTGGTGTAGCATAGAATGCTGTGGCACAGGAAAGCAAACTATAACGCATTGCTGCAAGCACAGATAGGCTTTTTTAAGGCCTGTGTTTTACTTCTGTAATTCCTGTACCTGAGAGGCTTGGGCGGGAAGATCTAAGGCCGGTGTGGACTCTCTAGCAATACTGTGCCTCAAAAAACCAAGAACGCTCATGTTGGTCTGCGATGCCAGCAAAGACAATATGCATGCCTGTACTGAGGGCTATTGTGTGGTGTCCCTGTCTCTAGAACTACCTAAACCAGACTGCCATTCTGACAGTAACGCTAGAAGTAGCCTACATGGATGTTTCTCATGCTCTTCCCTTGTAACTAGACATGCATGGGTGTCACATAATACTGATTAGAAGGAGGAGCAAAGCCAGCCACACATAGTATTGGCAAGAATCCTTGCCGTGTTTGTCTGTCTGTTTTGCAGTGTTAGGCATCAAAGGGATACCAAGCAAAGTGCAGCTGGGTCTCTCTGTGTTCAGTAAATAGCAGATAGGGCTAGTACTGCTCCACTCTGAGCAGAGTGTGCAGTTGCCATGCCTGAGGACTGACCAGTAGAGTTGCAACTGTCCTGCATGCATGCCTCCATCCACATAAGGCTTGTATCGAGTGAGAAAGTGACCAAACAAACTTGATGGAAGGAAGAACAAATGAGAGGAACAGAAACACACACACACACACACACACACACACACACACACACACACACACACACATGGGGGGTGGGGGGGAGAATATGAGAGAGCTAGCCTGAGTCATTGTCTCCAAGGTTAGCAGATTGCTGATACTGAAGAACACCAAACCAATCTGAGACACTTAACGACATGGAGGCTCACACCTATAATCCCAGTGCCCAAAAGGCTGAGGTAGGAAGTGTCATGAGATCAAGGCCAGTCTGGACTACACAGTAAGATCCTGTCTAATAAAAGCCACATGTGTATAGTAGAGGTTGATTTGCTAATCTTATCTCTACCAGTTCTTAGAGCAAGGTAGGCAAGTTAAGCCAGACTTTGACTAAGGATATTGCAAGGTATACACACAAACCCACTCACACACATATACATACCTACACACACAGATACTACATACACTCACACACACACACACACATACATACGTACATACTGAAAATGCTAAATGCCATATATACATCCATTTATATTCATATATACACAGGTATATTTATATACATACTCATGTATACATACATGTTTGTCTGGATGGCATTTGGTATTTGAGTACGTAAGGAACCACCCTTACGGTTTCTGTAGTCAGTCAGAATAGAAGACTTGTTTTTACAGGACACATGGCACGCACCTGTAATCTTAGCACTTGGGAGGTAGAGACAAAAGTCAGGAACTCATGGTTTTCCTTAGCTATATATGAGTTCAAGACCAGCCTGGGCTCTCTGCTACCCTCTCTCAAAAAGAACAAACAAACAACAACGAAAAAAGAAAGGAAGGAAAAAGAAAGGCGCGTGTTTCTCCGTTAGGCACACTGGTGTCCTCCATCACTTTGTCACTCCATAGCACTGCTGTCTAACTGTGCATCCTCTCTCCTGCCCAGGTCCAGATGTGCAGAAGCTGTGTCTCCTCAGCCAAGTACTGAAGGACACACCCATCGCCATCAGCCCTGCAGTCATTTCCAGCTACAGCCCTGAGAATTTTCAGCAGGAATGTAGATCTATTTTGGAGAAGCTAAAGGCAGACGGACAGTTTGCTGTGGCCAGGAGAGTGGCAGAGTTAGCAGCCTTGCCTGTGGACAGCTTGGTGATTGAACAGGTACATCTTTTAAGCTACTCAGAAGTCCAACAGAACCAGTGGGATGCAGTCCATAGGCATGGGGCCCTTTCCACACATTGCCTCAGAAGTGAGTACTCTTTTGATACGTTAAAGAACATATGCTTTGATGTAAGCATAGCCTATAGAACAGTGGTTCTCAACCTGTGTGTCGTGACCCCATTGGGGGTCGCATACTAGATATTTACATTACGGTTCATAACAGTAGCAAAGTTACAGTTAAGAAGTAGCAACGAAATAATTTGGTGGTTGAGGGGGCAGTTGCCACGACATGAGGAACTGTATTAAAGGCCGCAGCGTTAGCACGGCTGAGAACCGCTGCTGCGGAGTAAGCCCCAGCTGTTTGCTTTTGAAGAGGATAGCTATAAGGTGGCTTCCTCTTGACTCTCAGATGTACTGAGAACTGTTTCCATGCTAACTTTCCACACAATTGCATCCAGCGCCCTCTGCAGCCCAGGCTCGTCTGCTCTCATTGGATTTGCTTGTAGCTAGCTTGTCCTTGGGGAACATCGATGTCTGTGATGATGTTTCTTGACCCAGGCAAAGCTGAAATCTGCTTTGTTCAATTTCAGTTAACCCAGGAATTGCAAATGCTAACACACACTCAGCAGTGGTCCCTGAAACAAGCAAGACTTGACTTCTGGAAAAAATGCCATGAAAATTTTAAGAAAAACTCTATTTCAAACAGAGCAGCCTCTTCCTTCTTCTCCAGCCAAGCCCCTGTGGTGAGTGAGCACCCCGCTGAGCAGGACAGCCTTGAGGAGTGCCATCTGCTGCTTACTCTGGCGGGCCACTGGCTTGCCCAAGAAGAGCCGGTTCCGGTGGAGGAACTGGAGGAGCTGGAGAAACAGATCTGGATCAGCCGAATCGCCCGGCACACATGTGGAGGGCTTGAGGAGGAAGCCAAGCCCAGCCTCTCTCAACAGACTCTGGCCACTGCTGAACTTTCTTTTGATAGCTTAGCCAGGGGGCTTTCCTTCTCCAAGCTTGCTGCTTTGAACACATCCAAATACTTAGACCTTAATGGTCTTCCATCCAAGAAGATGTGTGACAACAGACTGGAACACAAAGAGCAGGAGTCACTGAACATTTTGATTGGGCAGCTGCTGGATGGTGGCTGTGTGCATGAAGCAAGCAGAGTGTGCCAGTATTTCCATTTCTATAGTCAGGATCTAGTGCTGGCGTTGCACTGCAGAGCCTTGGCCTCCACAGAGGCCAGCATGGAAGACTTGCACTCAGAGATCCGTGCCTTCCTCTCAAGTGCCGCACTGCCTGAGGACCTGGAGAGCCCTAGTGTCCCTCTGCGGAAAGTCCATAGCAGTAAGTAAAGAGGCCATACTGTCCTCTTTGCCACACTCATGCACACTCCACACACAGAAGTAAGTCGAATCTTTGCTGAAAGGTTTATAATTATATACTGGTAGCACATAGGTTAGGACTGGGCTCAGTGTATAATCTGACCTCCTTGAGCTGGGTTTTCTACATAGACATAGTATAGAGTACTCTCACCTTTGCTTTATGATGCTGGCTGGGCTAAAACTGTGTTACTACTGATCTTGGGAGGCGCGCACTCGGCCTTTACTACCATCTGAGTCACCATGGGAACAAGCTCACCCTGCTCTGAGTTTGGGGATGGATACTTATCATCCGTCACTGTGCAGTTTTACATTGCGTGTGCTTTGGCATCTGTTGATCTTACCGTGTAGTGTTCTTCTTTTAAACTATTACTATGATTGGATATATTTAATGATTTTTTAAAAACATTGAACTAACTTTGCATTCCCAGGGTAAACTCTTCTTGACACACTATCCTCTTTGACTAATATAGCTGTAATTGATAAGCTCTTTTGTTTATTTTATGTTCTTGAGGAATAGTCTGGGTTTTGTTTTTGTTTTTGTTTTTTGAAACAGGGTTTCTCTGTGTAGCCCTAGCTGTCTTGGAACTCATGCTGTAGACCAGGTTGGCCTTGAACTCACAGAGATCCTTCTGCCTCTGCCTCCCTAAGTAATAGAATTAAAAACATGCGTCACCACACCCAGCTGTAATTTACTTCTTAAAAATAGTTTTTGTCTGTTTTTCCTTTTTAAAAATTGGGGTAAGACTGGTGTCATGAATTGGTAATTATACCATCTTTTATTTTCTGGACAAAATCTCTTTCTCTCTCTCTCTCTCTCTCTCTCTCTCTCTCTCTCTCTCTCTCTCACACACGCACGCACACGCACACGCACACACACACGCACACGCACACACACCCCTTCCAAAATCTCATGTAGCCTAGGCTGACCTTTGACTCCCAGTGTACCTGAGGACGATGCTGATGCTGGAGCCCTGGTCCTCCGGCCTCTCAAGTGCTTGGATTGAGGCATGAGCCACCATGGCTGGCTTGATGTTATTAACTCAGATGTTTAGAGAATTTACCAGTAGAGCCATCTGAATCTGGATGCTTATTTTAGAATATTTAAAATTTTTAATCCCTTTTCTTCTTCAACTATAAAGATTATCTTTTGTCTTTTGGATGAGTTTTGGTAGTTTTGTAGAGGAAACCTTTCATTTCCTGCTTTTTTCATTAATTGGGCTGCTGTTTTCTACCTTTATTGTGGGCTTTTTTTTTTTTTTTTTTTTTAAGGAAAAAAGAAGTACAGGAGTGTTTTGCTGTGTATAAATCTGTGCACCATATACGTGGCTGGTGCCCGCAGACAGTACTGGATCCAGTGAAAATGGAGTTAGACAGTTGTGAATCACTGCGTGGATTCTGGGAATCAAACGGGTCTTAGAAGAGCGGCCAGTGTTCTTAACTGCTGAGCCATTTATTTCTTCAGCCCTTCACCTCCTTTTGACAGGGTTTATGTAGCCCTGCCTATCCTGAAACTCACTATGTAGACCACATGTATATCTGTGTACCATGTGTGTATCCGGTGCCCTCATTGACCAGAAGAGCGTGTTGAGCCCCTGGAACAGGAGTTAGGGTCGATTCTGAGCTGCCATGTGGGTACTGGGAATTAAACCTGGGTCCTCTACAAAAAGCAATATGGATTTACCTCCTCTCAACTGCTGACTCAAGCCTCTACCATCACTACCAAGAGATGACTTAGATGTCAGGGCAGGGGAAAGTGGGCACAGGAGTTCACTTCCTACCTTCAAACTGGCACTAGAGCTTTGCTTGAGTGTTGTGTACACACACACTTGCAGGATCTCTCCTCCACCTCAGGGCTCAGCTCTAGGTTTCTAGAGATTCCTAGCTAGGGAGATACAAGCTCTGGTCCTCTTCAGTTTGCTTTCGGTTCTACTTCTCAGGTTCCTCATGCAGCCACTGCACGTCTAGGTTTCATACAGCAGGAGCTGAGTGGGAGGAACAGAGTGGTGAGCTTATTCCATCTTACTAGACCTGTGCTCATATGGAGGATGGCTAGGAGCAACGTGGCTTGAGTTGTATGCTTCCTTTCCCTTCCTCACCACCATCTGATTTGGGGTTGGTTTTGGTTCTTTGTGTTTTGAGACATAGATCTTAGCCCTTGTTGGCCTCCAACAGGCTAAGTAGCCAAGGATGACCTTGAACTCCTCCTGATCTTTCTACTTCTAAGTGCTGGGATTCCAAGAGTGCCCTCCCACAACATGCTTTGGTTTTAAAGTGTATGTTTTTAGCTGTTTTTCTCTGTTTATTTGTATCCTGGGCTGGCCTGGAATTCACGCTATGACTGGCAGTGCTCTTGAACTCACAGAGTGCTGGGGTTACAGGCTTGTGCCACCACACCTGGCTATGTGAAGCTAGCAGTGGAGCCCAGGGCTTTATGCATACTAAGCACTCAACTTCATGAGCTAAATCTGCTCAGTATAACAAATGACTGAGTACATTCATACAGACTGCGAAAAGTCAGTTCAATGCCGTCTTCTCAGAGCTCCCAGAATGCCCTTTTTTTTCCTTCTTAGGTATAGGGTGTGTTACTTTCTGCATGCCTAGCAAGCACATAGCTGTTTCCCGTCAGGATGTATCAATAGGCTCTCTAATGGGGAAAGATTATTCTACTGAGTGGATGTACCATAGTTTAACGATTCTTTATTGACAGACAATAAAATCCTGTGTTACACAAATGGATCTGGGATAGCGGCTCACAGCTGTAATCTAAGTGCTTGGGAAGCCGAAACAGGAGAGTCACGTTGAACTTAAAGCCAACCTGGGCTACAATATGAGTTTTGGGCCAGCTGGGGCTAATAATGAGAAGCTCAGAGACAAAAAGGGGAAAACAAAAATTGTTACATAATCTACTTTTATTTTTTTCCTGGTAGACCTTTTACCAAGAAGTAAAGAAACGTTTCTCCCATTTGAGACTAAGGCCTTGCTTAGGATTTTTACAGTGCTGGGGCTGACCCTAAGGCCTTTTAGAAAGGTTTAGCAAGTACTCTGCACTGCGCTGTGCACCTGGCCCTAAGGTTTCCTTTTAAACCCAGAGTGAGGCTGGAGGCATGATCTGAGGAGAAGGGGGTGGGCAGCAGGAGCAGAGCTGCCTTCTCAAAGTAGGAACCAAGGTGCCTGAGAGATGTTTGGAGATAAGCAGAGATGCTGGCATGTACGATGTGAGGAATTCAGGAGCAGACATCTTGGTACTGATCTCTAGAGCATGCAGAAAGCTTCAAGCCTGAGGTGGTGCGAGATTATTGAAGAAATTGTGGATGGATTTCCTGAAGGGTGGTGATGAAAGTTTTACGTGGGGCTCTGTCAGAAGTGGCCTCAGGGCCAGACGTATCATGGGAATTCAGTTGAGGGAGTCATGGGGAGAGGCCACCCTAGAACTCCCCTCAGACTTGCATTTGCTTCCAGCTTCGAGTTTGGATAGTCTGTCGTTTGCAATGGTACCACCTACTGATGAAATAGCCAGGAATCTCCAAGCTCTCATAAGCAAGTGCCTCCATGGGAAGAATTACTGCCGGCAGGTCCTTTGTCTGTATGAACTTGCCAAGGTAGGAATCCCCAAAGGGGCACTGTCTGAAAGGGAGGTGGGATGTTGGGGAGAATGCCACTTCAGTAATGCCCAGAAAGGTAGAGCAAGATGTCTAACTCCCATGGGTTCCTGGCTCTTCTCTATAAACAATGGTTTGAACATGAGATCCTTCAAGACTTCATGCCTAAGATTTTACTTTACAACGTAAACATCACATATAACATGTGATGCATACAAAGACAGAAGGCAGCACATGTGGTTGGATTAGGCCTTCAATCCCAGCACTTGGGACACTGAGACCGAATAGCCTGGAGTTTGAGGCCAGCCTACCCTGTGTAGCAAGACCCTGTCTCCTCCTTCACCCTCTTACTCCAAAAGAATCCAGAGCAGACAGGATGTGTGTGGCCCTGTACTGGTTGAGAAACAGAAAGTACAAGAATGGGAGGGAAACAAGGCCGAGCAGTTTGCCTCAGAGGACTGGAGTCTCGAAGCATAGGCTTCAGCTTCAGCTCCAGGATAAGCATTTCATTCCACTCCTTTACTCTGTATAATCGAAAAGATCAGTGTTCCACAAGTGCCTAACCTACCTTGGTGAAGGACAGCACAAGGAGGCACTGCTTACTCTTCTGAGGTACTAGGATTGCTAAGATCAGGCAGTAGTGGCCTGCCCACACATTTCCTACTATTCTAAAAGAGACTCTGCTCCTGTTCTCTCCCTCTTAGGAGCTGGGCTGTTCCTATGAAGATGTTGCTGCCAGGGACAGTGAAGCCATGCTCCGAGCAATCTTGGCTTCTCAGCGGCCTGACCGATGCAGACAAGCCCAGGTCTTCATCAACACCCAGGGCCTTGAACCAGACACTGTGGCTGAACTAGTGGCTGAAGAGGTGACACGGGAGCTACTGACCCCATCAGAGGGAACAGGTGCCCTGCTCTCCAGACCTCACCAACCTCTCAGTATTCTTAGTTTGCCAGTGTGAAAGATTTGAATGTTACAGTCATACATTACTTGTATGGTTGCCCTTTTAAGACTGCATATTATTATAAAAAACATCCTTTACAATCATCTTATTGTCTATATTGTTTTATGATCATAGTTAATAGTAGTTCTGCCTCTGAAATAAAGCCTCTGTCCCATAAAGTCAGCTAGAAAGAGCTATCAGGATTACCTCCTGCTGCCAGGCCTGGACAAAGTTGGCCTCCTGGCACCCTATTCTGGTCCTTCTGCCAGCTCTCTCATGGTAAGCTCAGTACCTGTCTCTACATCTTTCTGTGCAGGAGAAAAGCAACCTTTCAACCCAGCAGAGGAAAGCCAGACATTTCTTCAGCTAACTGCTTTGTGTCAAGACCGTACATTGGTAGGCATAAAGTTGTTGGACAAGATTCCATCTGTCCCCCACGGGGAGCTGTCCTGCAGTAAGTCCTTATAATTAAAACTCTTGTGCTGTTGTATTAACTTTAGATTGCTTCCAGTTTTTGCTATTTTAAGTTTAAGCCTATCAGAGGATGAGAGCTCTCTAGACAGGACTTTGTCTGCCAGGCCCCTCACTTCCCTGCCAAGCAAGTCAATGGTAGGTACAAGTCCATCTCATTCATGTCCTACCACCCAGCCACAGAGCTCCTGATCCTGGCCCATCACTGCTTTACCTTTACGTGCCACATGGAGGGCATCATCAGAGTCCTACAGGCTGCCCGGATGCTTACAGATAACCACTTGGCTCCCAACGAGGAGTATGGATTAGTGGTGAGTAGTCCCCTTAAACCTACCATCATCCCGAAGCAGCTTTGAAAAGAAACAGACAAGGGCTCCCAGCTCACAGCTGATAGGGTCTCTGGATCCCTTATCTACTTGATTACTGACCAGGGAGTACAGCCCCGTTCTTGATTTGTTAAAATCAGTGTCTCAAAAGAACAGAAAGCAAGATGTTCCCTGCCATGTACCAGGGCTATCGTACCTTCTTGGTACAAAGGAAAGCCAACTTTTCTAGGGAACGAATTCTTTCTCTCCTTAACAAGGCTCAGGCATGATCTGTAAATGAAGGACTCAAGCTCCTATGCCTCCCCAAATGCTGACCCAGGTTAGGTAAGTAAAATGTAGCACACTGCAATGAGGAGTGATGAGAGCAAGCACCACCCAGAAAGGCATTGTTATAGTAGGTAGGTAGTCCATTAAAGACAACAGAGAAGGGGTGACAGCCAATGACATTCCAAAGGTTCGTTCCAAATCATCCAGGGAGGCCCCAGCTGGGTGAATGGGAGGGAGTGAAACATGCAGCCTAGCCACTAAACCTGTATTTAGTGATGGCAGTGGTTTGACTTCAGCCTCAAATGCTCTTTCCCTCAGGTACGCCTCCTCACTGGCATTGGACGGTACAATGAGATGACATACATATTTGACTTGCTGCATCAAAAGCATTATTTCGAAGTTCTGATGAGGAAGAAGCTAGATCCAGTAGGTGTTTGGTAGTGGGCTCCAGGATCCGTGAGTCTCACCTGCTCTTGGGAATACAACTGTGTGGGCTCTGGAATGTTCAGGGAGATCAGAGACTTCCCTGAGTGCACATTATCACCAGTGACTTAAGTTAGAATTCAGACTAAGTCATGATGATATTTATGCTAAATAATGAAGAAAATATTTGTCCTCTTCACCTCAGCCTTCCCTTTAAAAAAGTGCCTCTTCTGAGGACCTTCGTGGGAAATATGCTGAAAGTAGAGGGGTAGGGAAGTTCTAGGAGTTAGGGAGGAAAAAGGAGTAAAATATATGAAAAAACTTTAACATACCCCCCCCACACACACACACACACCAAGGTAGGAAGCAAACGCATAGACTAGGGCCAGAGAAGACATGGAACTATTGCTGATGACTGGCCTGCAGTCTTGGGCTCTGAAGCTCCTCTCTCCCCATTCTGTTCTGTGACATAGCCTTTGCTTCTAAAGCATTGGGGAGGGGCATGAGTTATTGTCTTTGTTCATTTCTCCTGTCAAAAGTAGTTTAAAAAAAAAAAAAATTCTGTTAGGCCTTTCAGGACAGTCCTGCTGACAACAAAGCAGCAAGACCTGACAGAAGGCCAATCTTCAGGATCCCTCAAATTTTAATTGTTTTGAGGCACTTTTGCATTTAAAATAATTTTAATAGTTTTTTCCTGATTAGAAAAGTAATACATATTCCATATAAAGACACTTAGCAGTCAATACAGAAGTCCTCAGTGTTCACCATCTGGAGACAGCCACTAATATACCCCCTTCTTTGCATATGTACCCCAGAATAAATTTACCTTTTAGCAAAATTATATGCTTTGAAGATAAGAGATAATTGAGGTTCTCCTTTTATACAATATCTACTGTGGCTATTTCCCAAGTCAAGATAATCCTGTGCAGCAGAGGCCATAGTTAAGTGGTAAAGCATGTGCTTAGCCCTGTGTTCAGTTCCCCAACAGAGAAAAAAAAGAGAGAGACACCAGTTTAACAGCGACAAGATGTTCTTAGCCTTTATTTGGGGCATCCAGGATGCTTTTAATTAATGCTATTAAATCTGTTACATTCAGCTTCACACTGTACATCTTTAGGACAGAGTCCTAGCAAACAGACTTGTAGATAAGTGTGTGCTCTTAAGGAGGAGTCCCCTTCTTGGTCAGGTTAACTGTTTAATGCTCCCAACAATGAGGACTGTTTCCTTGTCTTCAAGACAGCTTAAGGTTTTGATGTCATTTTCATTTTATTCATTTACCTTTCGTTGGGTATTTTAAGCAGTTTATAAAACCAGTGGACTCAGTTGATCCTCCCCTGTGGTCCCTGGTTGAGACCTTGGATATATTTTTTTTTTCCTGGGCAGACTGGCACCCTGAAGACAGCCCTGCTAGACTACATCAAACGCTGCCGCCCTGGAGACAGCGAAAAGCACAATATGATTGCCCTGTGCTTCAGCATGTGCCGGGAGATAGGGGAGAATCATGAGGCTGCAGCCTGCATACAACTGAAGCTGATTGAGTCCCAGCCCTGGGGTGAGTGGGGTCTTAAGAGTAAGAGCTCTGGGTAGCAGTCCAGGTGGCAGAAAATGGCATTTGAACCCTAGGACTGAAAATGCTAAGGTGTCATCCATTAAGCCTTAGTTACATTCTATAAGGGCATATATTTCTCACCAGCCTTCATCTGAGCATAACATACCTGCATGTGGATATACCTAGGATTTTTCTTTCTCCCATCTAGCCTGCTATCACTGAGTAGGCCTGAGTCACTGAGCTTTATAGCAAGCAACTGTCCTTTATTCTACAGAGGAAAGCCTCAAGGATGGAGCCCAACTAAAACAGCTTCTGCTTAAAGCCCTGACCCTGATGTTGGATGCAGCGGAGAGTTACGCCAAGGTAACCAGTGTTATTCTTCTGGCCTGGCCTCCATTGGCAGTACTAGGAATTACTTTGGCTTGGGCTCTTCCAAGTGAAGAAGGAGTGTGTAATGAATCAAGCAAAGGTCAGAGAACAGAAGGGATGGTAACAATAAAGTTCTCCCTTCCTAAGTTTCCTCTACCCTTGTCCCTCAGGACTCCTGTGTGCGACAGGCCCTGCACTGCAACCGGCTTACCAAGTTGATAACACTACAGATTCACTTTCTCAACAGTGGCCAGAACACAATGCTTATCAACTTGGGCCATCAGAAGCTAATGGACTGTATCATGACCCTACCTCGGTTCTACCAGGTAAGAACACTCTGGCAAGTACTGCCAGCCTCATCCTGTGGTGTTTCACTCTTGGCCCCAGCCTATCTGACATTTCAGGGCTAGTTAGTTCTCCCAAAGTAGTACAATGAAGAGGCAATGTGAGATGGGTGGATGTACAAGTGTGACTCAGATCAAACGGAGGTCTTCACAGATGCCAGGCAAGTGCTCCACCATTTAAGGCACACTCCCAGCACTGTTTGATGCACATCTCTAGCACATGATTTGGGCAAAGGTTGGAGAATTTTGATGTTTGACAGTTATGGGTCAAACATCCTTTGCTTATCCTCTTAAGTCTTTCCAGGTTGTGTTCATGGAATGGTTCATGAAGGTTAGCACTGAAAATCAAGTCTTCCCAGATATCAGTTCTAGCCCTTTAAAATAAAAGGGCCCAGTACTGAGGAGGCAGAGAGGCAGGCAGAGCTCTGTGAGTTCAAAGCCAGCCTGGTCCATAATGCAAGTTCCAGACAAGCAAGACTATTACACAGAGAAACCCTATCTTGAAAAAAGAAAAAAAAAAAAAAAAAGGTCCCAGCATCAGCTTTTCCCTGCTCCTCACAGTTGAGTTATGGAAATAATTCACATCACAGCAGTTTTGCTGTCCATTGTAAGGAAGACTAAAAACAAGTTACTGCAGGTTTATGGGAGGGAAATGCCAAACAACACGAGACAGGGCCTTTAGCACTGTGGTCATAATTCACCGTGTACAGGACTGTCTCCTTGACTCTGCCTTCAGTTTTCCACAGCATGGGCTCTCATGGCACCTCCCTTCGCCCCCCTCCTTTACAGGCTTCCATTGTGGCTGAGGCCTATGACTTTGTTCCTGATTGGGCTGAAGTACTCTACCAACAAGTGGTTCTTAAAGGAGACTTTAGTTACTTGGAAGAATTTAAGCAGCAGAAGTTACTAAGACCCAATATATTTGAAGACATTTCCAAAAAGTAAGTATTGAAATTGACTGCAATCCCAGCACTTGCCTCAAAAGCCCTATTGTGTCCCAGGACAGTTAGGGCTACATATAGTGATAGAAACCCTAACAAAAGTGCCTTTTACAGTAGTACTAAATTTAATTATAAGTGGGTACTTACATATTTATCTTTAATGAAATTAATTCATCAAGATTCAATACTAGTTTGACAATTTCCTTAACAAAATCCCAACCTCTGCAGATGATGGTGGTGGAGCTGATCCCCCTCATTGACAATACAGTATTTAACCTGAACTCTATACATTTTTTTGTGTAGATATAAACAACACCAGCCTACTGACAGGGTCACAGAAAACCTGAAGAAGTTACTTTCATATTGTGAAGATATCTACCTGTATTACAAGTTGGCATATGAACACAAATTTTTTGAAATTGTAAATATGCTTCTGAAGGACCCTCAAACGGGATGCTGTCTTAAAGATATGCTCACAGGTTAGAGGATTGCCTGATTGCTTGTTTGTACCTATTCATAATAAAATATTTGCTGATCTTTATCCCCATTTGAGTTGAAAAGCCCAGAAATAAACCACACTGCATTTGTGGCTGTAGGGAATGGAGGAGAAATTAGTATTGAGATTAAAAGTGTCTCGTTAGAATGGCTTCTACATCAGAGAAACAATAGTGGTTAAAGAACGCCTGTACCTGCAGGTTCCAGTTTCAAAGCAATTTAATCTTATTTACACAGTTAAGGAACAGGTGATACATTTTCATGAGTTAGAAACTGTTCTTTCTATAATAAAATAGTTTTAATTCAGTGTCATTATTACTACTGAGGAAATCTTAGCCCTTGTCTGCCTTCAACAGTATTTACTGGAGTTATTGCTGTGTAGTCACGCCTTCTATTAATTCATGTCATTTAGATGTCCTGTTTTCCACTTAGTAGTCTACAGAGCTTTGAGGTTCCTTATGGAAGAGAAATTAAAAACATTTTTTTTGCTGATTCTTACAACTTGGGGGAGGGGCAATAAGTTTGGGTAAATTATTTAAGATGTAATCCAATTTATGCTTACAGCAATAACCTAAGTAATAGGCTCCATTACTACAAATAAATAGTCCTAGGTACTTAATTGGGCCTTAGCTTCTAAACAACAAAACAATTTCCCAAATAAACAAGAGTAGGAAGGCAGACTCTGTTGCTCTACAACCATTGAAGACCCCAAACATTCTTGCTTCAAAGCTGTGACTACATCAAGCACTGATTAGCTTTAGTGAGTACAGAGACCTCCACCCAAGAGTGGCATTCTGTACTCTCAACTATCTCTTGGGATATAACACAAAATTTAAGTCCTCACAATAGTGATTTTATTAAATTAGTTGCTTTATAAAACATTGCAGATGTCATAATTGTTTAACATAACAATTTACCAAACTGTAGTTAACTGGTGCAGTTTGCTGAGCATGTTTTATAAAGAAAAGGAAATGCCAAAACCCTGTTAAAAGTTTTTCCATTGCAGCCTAGAAGAACAAGATTTGTTTCTCAGACGCTTGAATCAGGCTAACAGAAACAGAGTTCCCTCCCCCATCTGAAGTCCTCCAGCAATAGAAACAGGCTGATAAATAACTAGACAGTCAATGCACTGGAGAGTCCACCACTTGCACTGTAATAATGGTGAAGTTTACCTTCTTCAGCTTCAAAGTCGGAGGGTTTTGGTCATTAAAATCTTAAGTATCAAACTAGTACTTTTCAGCCACAGTATCTTCACTCTGAGATAAGCAGTCTTCTTCACAAGTTTTTAATATCCTCACCTCAATTTTAAGACAAAGCAATTTTAATACTAGGTGCATCCCACATGCCCTTGCTGCAAACTGCTTTTCTTGACAAGTTATGAAGTAGTTCAAGGAGGTATGGTTAAGGCTGTATTACTGAATGGTGCTGGTAAATACTACACTTTTTTTTTGTCATGTTGCAACCTTTGTTTCCAATTTAGTGACTGCTGCTATGGAATCAGATAGCAACAATGACAACATTATTAGGTTTGTTTTGTTTTTAAACTATGATTTAGTAGCAACTGAGGTTCCCAATTTTAACCCCTTGGCAACAAGATCCAAGTTCCCTCATTTGCACATTAGCACCTGAGTGTCAAGGGGTTAAATAACCAGCACAAAAGATACTGCACTTCCGATTGTAGCATTTGGCAGAACTGAAAGGAAAGGAGGCTGTGCTACATGTTGAAGGGATTGTGGGCAACAGAAAGAAGACACCAGAAGATAAACGTCACATGAAGTCTTCATAGTCTTGTACATATCCTCCATCATATCCACCATAATCTGCCAGATCGTCTTTCATGGTGGCCTTTAATCCCCCTCCAGGAACCACGCCTTTCTTCTTCTTTTTGGCTTTGCTTTGCTAAAAATGAAGAGTTAAATTCATGAATCTTTATCTGCTATGGGTGTTCCATCTGTCATAGCAAACACTCAAAGAGGTCAAAGCCTCTCTAAAAGGTATAACCTACGCAATTTTGATTTTCTCAGAAAAGAAGGCAAATGTGTCTGAATGGAGACAACAGGCACCATGCGGCTGCTCTCTTCTAACACACCGTCAACAGGCTCTTTAATAGAAGTCCGTTCTCACAGCGTGCCCTTACCTTTTCTTGCTTCTGTTTTTCACTGCAGAGCACAGTCAATGAGTTGGTAATCTTTTTCAAGTCATCAATTTCCACTTTAAAAGAGGGAGAGAGACATACTACTAAACTTCAGTTTTTCATAAAATCAAAATATACATCCTTTTAACATAAAAATTAATTGGTATGTCAATAAACTCAGGTAACTTTAAAACAACTATGAATTTCTCCTCAGTGAGCTCACTAAATTCCAACAGTAAGCTCAATAGCTATAAAAAAAACTGTAATTATGGACTATTTAGTATTTGCACTGCTTCTTACCGTCTCTCAGTCTAAAAGAGGGGAGAATAACCATGGCCTCCTCTAACACATCCTCACATCAGCTATTAACACACAGATGACAAGCCTTCTAGCCCAAGAACTATAATACATTTAGTGGACAATATGTCTTGTACTTACTGAAAAAAAGTCAGTTCTTAGATACAGAACATGTTAGGGTTTGCTTAGAAAGTGCCCCATCCCCCATGAAAAGCAGTAAAAAACACTACGTATAAAATGAAAACCTACCTGTGGGTAAATCAATCACATTTGAGAATCCCCTGCTTAGTGATCATTCCCCAAAGAAAATCAACCCCTACTTCACAATGACCCTTTCTCAATCTTCGGCCAGTCCTACCCCCAGCTATCCTTGGTGTGGCATGTTAGCGCATGCACACCAGTTCTGTGGGGCAGCTTGTACAGCACCTTAGGCTTCCCATTTGTAAACTCTGCAGTTTTTGAGGGTCTTACTGAGCTCTAAAACCCTAGGAGCCCCTAGTCCATCCCTTCTAAAGACACTTTGTGGCTGGCTCCTTTAGGAGATAAGTGGATAAAAGTGTTACCCAGTGTTTTGTGACCTCCTTTCTTCAGCATAAACCAGCTGTCTTTTGGGAAGCTACTACAATGAAAGCAGCCTGCCATCATGCATTGGAGAACATTCCAAAAATATTTGATAAAAAGGAAATCCCAACTTTATATTACACAGCATTAAAGCAGTTTTAAAAAACTATTTTCCAAAGTATGGTGTTCATATATAGTCTTTTTCCCCCCTTAGTTTTTCAAGACAGGTTTCTCTGTGTAACTCTGGCTGTCCTGGAACTCACATAGATCCACCTGCCTCTGCTTCCCAAGCACTAGGATTACAGGTATGGGTCACAACACCCGGCCATAATACAGACTTATTAAAAATCACTTACATGAAATACAGACATCTCGAACTAAGGCTTCCAAAAAACTGGCATAATATAGTGATTTTTCATATTGTGTAATTTTATCTTTTAGTAACTTTCCAAACTCTGTGAAGTCATCTCTTGAAGATGGGTTCATAGCATCTATTCCATAAACTGTATTATTAACACCTGTAAGAGAGAGAAGTCCTGAAATGTTAGGAAAAAATAAAATGAAACATTTTAAATTTATCAATGAGAGGCGAGTAAAATGGCTCAGTGGGTTCTAAGAGCTTACTTGGAGTCCATGTAAAGGTGGGGAGAGAGAACTGACTCCACAGAACTGTCTTCTGACCTCCACAATGCTCTTCCCCATAACAAAAATTTTAAAGCCCATAAAGCAAGTTGAACTGCCGTAGTGTGTGTGTGCGTGACCTGCATGTGGGAGAGCGTGACTTTCACTCCTCCCACCAATAAGGTCCTGTCACCAGAGTTATTACCCTCTAAGCCACCACTCCAGCCCTCTGAAGTTTTTTAACCTGGGCCTATTGTAGTTCTTGGACAGAATTCAGAAGGAGCCTTCTAAATCTTTTAAATTCAAAATAGAGTTCAAGGCCTGGCAGAGACAGAAAGATAGACCCTAAAACAACCAACAAGTAAATTAAAAAAATCATGTGGGCTGGGAAGGTAGCACGAGTAGTGCTTGCCTAACATGTATGGAGTCCTGAGTTCAATCCACTGCATGAAAAATTAAAAACATAATTGTGTTGTGAGATTTGTTTTGTTTCAATTTAACAGATTTCCTTTGTTAAAAAAAAACAATAAAAGATCTTATGTATTTTAAAGACATAGTTGAAAAACAGTAAAACAGCTGGGCATGGTAGTATTCAGGAAGCAGAGGCAAGTGCCTCTGTGGGTTCAAAGTCATTCTGGTCTACACAGTGAATTACAGACTGACCTGGGCTACACAGAGACTGTCTCAAAAACAAGCCATAGTAAAAAAAAAGGGGGGGGGGGAACCCACAGAATTAGCTAGCTTTCCAAAAACAATGCTCTCAATGATCTGTCCAAGACAGAAAGGACTGGGTGGAAGATAACTCAGTGGCTCATTTGCCACTAAGTGTGACCACCTAAAGTTCAAGCACCTGAACCCACACAGCAGGAGAGAACCAACTCTACAAGAAGTCCACAGGCATCTAGGGTACATAGCACAATAAATGTCAAAACAAAGCAAAACAAACAATTTTTGTTTTGGAACAGGGTTGGGAGGCACAGCCTTGGTGTATAGACCAGTTGTGGATGGGCCTGGTGCTGTTTGTATTTTGATGCTAATTCTGCTCTCCTGGGAGGGGCTGTAGACAAGGAGCAAGTCACTTAGGTGACTTGTCTATCAATCCCCAATAAATAAAAGAGCCAATCACTGGGTGAGTAGGAGGGACTTCCGGGTTAGATGGGGGAAAAGAGAAAGAGGGAGGGAGAGCTAGCCCTTTTTGGAATGGGGACAGCATAAGGGTAAGATGTAGCTGCTACAGTTTCCCGGTATCATGGCAGATCCGCAAGGATTCGCCACCAAAGGAATCAAATTTTTTTAATTAATTAATTAATTTATTTATTTATTTATTTATTTATTTATTTATTTATTTATTTATTTTGGGTTTTTTCGAGACAGGGTTTCTCTGTGTAGCCCTGGCTGTCCTGGAACTCACTCTGTAGATCAGGCTGGCCTCGAACTCAGAAATCCACCTGCCTCTGCCTCCAGGAATCAGATTTTAATAAGGCTTACAAGATTAGGTTTTAGCTGTTGCACCCAGAGATTGAGTTACCATCGTTTCTGAGCTAAATTTATATGTTTTTCTTCTTGCAGCAGCTGTCTGGGTTCAAGAGAGAAAGGTACGGCAGCAAAGTGTGGGTTTGCCTGATGTGCACCACTAAAGCCGTGGGAGATTGGAAGCTTGGGGCTGGACCTTCCAGTGGGAACCTAGTGAGCTGGGTGGAGAGATTTTGGAGCTTTGAGTCAGTCTCCACGAGATAAAAACAGGTCAGCCATTACCTGCCAGTGTATGGCCAGCCAGGCCACCAGGGCACAGAGTATGTGGCAGTAGCACAGGAACTTGCTGTACTCCTTTTTTAATATTTCCTGCAACATACACCTAGCTGGCTTCCACTTCTGACCCTCTGGTCTCAGAGTCCCAAGTGTTAGGATTATAGCCATGTGTTACAATGATGTCTTAAATTTAATAACCTTATGATATCTAAGCAATTACCAAAAATCTGAAAACTTGTCTATACCTTCTCAAGTAATCTCAAATATATAAACAAGAGCTTAAAAATGTTTTCTAATTTCAATTAGGACGTATGTGTCCTTTAAAAACATGGTTTTTGATCTTTTACAGGTAGTAAGATGGGCAGAATTTTTCATCCGGAGTAGCTCAACACTGCACCCACCATCTTACCAAAAGTCTCTTTTGCTAATTCAAGGTCTGACTCTTCCTGTAATTTCTTTAGCCGGAGTTTATCTGCTAATTGTTCTTCGGGTGTTAGCACTTTAGATTCTTCAGGTTCTTCTAACTAGAAAGAAACAGAAAGTTCACTTACAAATGTCAAGATTATGGTGGACACAGTATATTTTCATATTGTATGAATTTTATGTCAGCACCTATATAAAGAAGCAAGCACATAGAAAGTGATTACTGGATTTCACCATTTAGGTATTCAATTGCACAGCTAAAACACAGAAGCTGGGCAGTAGTGGTGCACACCTTTAATCCCAGTACCAGGAAGCAGGTGGATCTGTGACCAGCCTGGTCTACAGAGTGAGTTCCAGGATAGCCAGGGCTATAACTACACAGAAAAACCTAGTCTCAACCACTCTTCACCCCCAAATTATAGAGACAGCTTGCCCAAGGTACAGAAAGTAACATCTAACAGGGGTGAGATTTGAACCCAGGAAGGTAGAGGTTTATTTCTCCATCTAATGAGTAGATCAAATTATAGGCAAGATGAAATGGGATTCTCATATACTGTCACAACAGACACCAAACCACCTTTCTAGGGCAATAGAGAAACATGTTTCAGGCATCTTAAAATATTTCTACATGCTTTCACCAAGCCATTTTAAAGTATTTATATTAAGAAACCTGTGGGTTGGAGAGATGGTGGCTCAGTGGTTAAGAGCACTGACTACTCTTCCAGAGGTCCTGAGTTCAATTCCCAGCAACCACATAGTGGCTCACAATCATCTGTAATAGGATCTGATGCCCTCTTTTGGTACTTCTAAAAACAGCTACAGTGTACTCATATACTCATAAAAATATAATAAATCTTTTTTTAAAAATGAGAAAAAATGAAATAACATTAGAACCTTGTACTTGACTATATACACTTAGCAAGATACATTCTTTAAAATCCCTTTAAAAAAAAAAAAAAAAAAAAAAAAACAAAAAAAAAAAAAACGAGGGTTGTTTATATAACCTGACAAAGTAGCACACGTTTAATCGCAGCAGAGGCAGGTGGAATTCTGAGTTAGAGGCCAACCTGGTCTACAGAGTAAATTCCAGGCCAGCCAAGGCTATATAAGACCTTGTCTCAAAAAGTTACTATACACTCTAAAGTTGAAAAGAACTATAATGAAATCCTAAACTCCACTTACCAGCTTTATTCTGTATATTACAAAAATTTTTTTGAGATTTTTTTGACTTTATAATAATCTCATAGTTGAGAATGGCTAAGATAACAGGTGTACACTACCATATATGGCTCTCACATATCTGTTTGCTTCTTTATTAAGACATGGTCTTTATCTGTACCCTAGCCTATCCTCAAACTTGTAACTCTCCCACAGGGAGTACAGGCATGCAGAACCACACCCGGCTAGTAATGCCAATATATTCATACATTTAATCATTCATATATGTGTGTACCAGCTTGGGGAAAGACAGCCCACCAGCAAGTATCCCCACTCCCAGGACTGGCCTCAAATTCACTGTGTAACTGGGGATGACCTGAACTCCTTATCCTCCTGCTTCTATCTCCCAAGCACAGGGTTATCTGCATGTGCTACCACACTGTTTTATGAAGGGCTAAGGACTGAGCACAGGGTTTTTGTAGATGGTCCTATACCCATCTAGATACTGGCAACACTAAGCAGACTCAGTGAGTTTTTAAAAACAGCATATAAAGTTGGGAAGGAGAGTAGTAAGGGTGAGAGGAGGGAAAACATAGGGGTAGGTTTGTTCTAAATACATTATATGCAGGTATAAAATATACTATGTTTGAGTAAAACACAAATAACAAAAACGTAGAACAAGTTTATTCAAAACAAATTATACAATTTTTTGGCAGAGTCAAGCATGGTGATGCACACCTTTAATCCCAGAACTCAGGAAGCAGAGGCAGGCAGATCTCTGAGTTTGAAGCCAGTCTGGTCTCTAAATTAGGACAGCCAGGACTACATAGAGAGACAATGTCTCAAAAACAAAACAAAACAAAACAAAAAACAGTACTGGGGACAAGTGTCATAGATGTAGACCTCATACATCTCAGAGCTGCATTTTTTCTACACTGGTAAAATAAAACTTCCATTTTCCCTTTCTAATACAAACCATCACTGAGTAATCAAGAGCCAGCATAAACAGAAGTCGGTGTCATAGGATATTTGATCTCACTGTGAACCCTGAGATTGTGTTATTTATGAGAAAAACTTGCTTTTAGTTGTAGTGTGGCTCAGCCTTAGCACACACCTTTAATCCAAGAGCTTTCTGCTTGAATATTATAAACAGGATTTAAAAAGTCAACCATAGGTCAAGAGGCAGAATATAAGCAATCAGTTGACAGGAAGTGAACATAGGATTATTAAGAAAAATCCCAAGACAGTAAGAGGGAGTAAGAGATAGAGAGATGCACAGAAGTAGAAGGGAGGGATATTCAGTTTGAGAAAGGGGCATTCCTTCTGGGATATTGCTGAGAAGGAAGGTCAACTGGGTGCTTTCTCTGCCTCTCTGAGCTAGCAGGCTTTCACCCCAGCATCTGGCTCCCAAATCTTCACTGATAAAAATCAAATAAGATTTTGTTAAAAAAACAAGTCAGAATGAGAACTAACACCATTTTGTAATCCTTAATAACTAAGAAATGATAATAAATAATGTAACAGGTAGGTGAGAAACTGGTGTAAGGAGAAAATGTAAGTTTATAATGGAACCAGCCTGTGTCCTAATCTCTACCCAGTTACTTCTTCAGCATCATCAAACACAGTGCAGGCAAGAACATGACTCCTGATGTGAGGCAGGATGATGCACATGCCAAGGTTTCAAGCTTAAAATGTCTAACATACACCTAACTAAAAGTTTACTCGTGACTAGCAATTTAGAGTTAAGTTATAAAGTAACCAGATATAGATAAAAGGTAGTATGCTCTGTAAGACAACTAGCAGCCCAGTCTCTTTCACATATACATTAGTAGAACAAGGGGAAGAGAAAGGGCACCAAGGTAGTGAGGGAGGGTAACAAGGGGAAGAGAAAGGGCACCAAGGTAGTGAGGGAGGGTAAACGGAGAAAGCAAAAGACTATAGGAGTCAGCACAATAACCACCATGTGATACATGCACAGGCTTTGCCTGAATGGAGCAAATCTAAACGACTGCTTGGAATAACTAGAAATATACATTTCTATGTGTATATGTGTGTATGTAACACAATAAACACATACATATTAAGCTTGAAATCTAGATATATAGATTTTTAGAAAATCAGGTTCTATTTATGTAATCATATGAAAAAGATCCCTGTTCAGAGGCTTAAAGATAATATTAGTTGTATTAATGTGTAGTCCTGGCTAGTCTAGAATTGCTACACAGACCAAGCTAGCATTCAAATTTTAGTAATCCTCCTACTTCTGCCTTCAAAGTGCCAATATTAAAGGTATGAATACTATCACATTTGCTGTATGAGACTGGGTCTCACAATATATAGCCCAGGCTAGTCTTGAATTTTATAGTCCTCTAATTCAAGTGTACCACCATGCTAGATTATTTTCTCGACTATCATATTTAAAGAATTTTTTTTTTCCTAACAAAAAGCAAAGAAGGCCAGGCAGTGTTGGTGCATGCCTTTAATCACAGCACTTAGAAGGCAGAGAGCAGGAAGCAGGAGGATCTTAGAAGTTTGAGACCAGCCTGGTTTACAGAGTGAATTCTAGGACAGCCAGAACTACCTGTCAGATAGCCAGAGAAACCCTATCTAGAATGAAAGGAAGGAAGGAAGGAAGGAAGGAAGGAAGGAAGGAAGGAAGGAAGGAAGGAAGGAAGGAAGGAAGGAAGATTGATTAAAGGCATTTCCATGTTATGTATGAAAAGATCTCTACAATAAAGAAAATAAAAGCGAAGTGGAAACCATACAAGAAAAGAAAGCCACTTAGTGATGATGCATGTCTGTAATCTCAGTCAGCACTTGGGAAGAGACAGGAGGAAATAAAATTCAAGGTCAGCCTCATTTACACAGCTAAAAAGAGAGGTAGGGATAATATATACAGAAATATAAAAGATATCTTGAAATGTTTACATTTGAGATAGAGAATAAGTGAGAAGGGGGTTAGGAATGTTCTTTTTATGTTTGAATTAAGAAAATGTTTCCCATTTTAAAATGTTAATTAATACTATTTCTGGATCCTGCTACAAACAATGAAGAATAAAACCACAAATGACACAGAAACAGAAACTTTTTATGTTTTTCTTAGTAACTGTGACTAGAAATAGCTGCAGATAGGTTGGGGATACAGATCAGTGTTAGGGGGATCACTTATATGCACAAGACCCTGAATCCAATCCCAGCACTGAAAAAAGAAAGGAAGAAAGGAGAGGAGGAGGAGAAGGAGGAAGAAGGAAGAGGAGGAAGAAGAAGAGATGACTGTAGGCACTGGCAAAAAACATTAACTGTTCTGAATATGAAACAAAATATTTTCACATATAAGACTTCTAGGTTCTGTTTTTGCAAAAATTACCAATCAAACTGTTCTGGGATTTGTCTTTTTGTTTGGTCTATTGAGACAGGGTTTCTCGTGTAATGGCCCTGGCTGTCCTGGACTTGCTCTGTAGACCCGGTTGACTTCAAACTCATGGAGATTGGCCTGCCTCTGCCTCCAGTGCTGGCATTAAAGGCACGTGCCACAACCCATCTGGGATACACTTATCTTACGATATATCCATTTAGTCTTTACAGAGCCCTTCAAGCTGCTAGGTAATTACTGCGCCAGCTCAGATACTGTACCACAGCTAACATAGTATGTCTCTGTATGCATTTTAAGGAAACTGACAGAACTTACCCTCTTTTTAATTTCTTCTTGCCTTTTCTTCTGCTGCCGTTCTTTCTCTTTTATCTTTTCTGCTATTTTTTTCTTTTCTGAAATTTTTACTTCTGAAAGAAATATTTTATTTACAATTATATTGACTACTTTCTAGTTTATGACCAGGGCAGACATGAATACTGGAAGAAACCAAACTTTCCCTAGCTTCCCAGAGTCATATGGTGATATTCTGGAAATGAGGAAGTTCTGGTACTCTTCCTTTCAAGTCGGATCCCCAAAGATCCAAGTATCTCTCTTCATACTTCCTTTAGACAAGGTAAGATCATTCAAATAACACCATTTCCTCTATTTTTTTCTCCCCATGAGACCCATGAGACCTAGCAGTCAAATAGAAAACCAGCAGGTATATAATCTGATTGTTGAGAAGACAGAGAGGAAAAGCAGGAAAAGGAAAGTAAAGAACAAACAGTGCGGCTCACCTGGTTTGACTTCTGCTTCCTCTTTATTTTCATCATCGTCATCGTCCCAGTTATCCTGAGGACAAGACCCTCCATTAGTGATTACCACACGCTTGCTTTTCCACGTGACCGCTAGGGTTAACATAATTCTACAGAAACAAGTTTGTTGGTATTTTTGGTATTGCAGACTTTATAACAGTAATAAGGCCCTTAGCCAATGTTTATCTTCCCATTTTTCCAGTCTACTTCTGTATCTCAGGAGTGTAAGCACCTTTACATGTTTCTCTTTGGGTTTGTTCCTAGTCTGTAAATTCCAGTTTTGTTGTTCCTTTACCCCAACCATGCCCTATAACTAGATATTTGTATATAGCAAAGGCTACCAGGCTTTGAAAATTAATAATTTAAAAGGAAGGCAGAGTCCAGTATGGCCCAGGCTGGCCTTGAACTCCTGATCTTTCTGCCTCCACTTCCCAATTGGTAGGATTTCAGGCCACCAAACCCAGTCTCTGAACAGTAATTTTACCATGTAAGTTAGATTTATCAATTCTTTAATGCCTGTCTGGTGTGCACAAGACCCTAGGTTCAATCCCCAGTACTACCAAAAATAAATAAATAAATAAAAAATCCTAACAGAAAATTCCAATCTGATCCACTGATTGATCTTTAGTCAAAACAGACCAAACATTAAAAATAGTGTATAAAATTACCTTCCAGCTATGTGTATAAGATATATCTAAAACAAAAGAATTTCATATTTACATGAGTTCCATCTATAAGATATAATCTGAAGGGGGAAAAAAAAATCCCAAAATGGAAATACTTCTGGCCCCAAGTATTCTAGATAAGGGATATACTATACAATCTGTACCACATTAACCTGAAAACAATAGAAAGAGTGCACTACTTCTTGGCTTTTGAGACAGAGTTTCACTATATATTCTAGGCTGGCCTTCAACACTGATCCACCTGTCTTTGCCTCCAAGTGATGGGATTAAAGACAAGGTCCCCACCCCCAGCTTGACTAATCCTTCTAATTGTACTATCTCAATTTCTAGTACACTAGTGAGCAGAAACAAAAATAGGCACCCCTGTCTTTTTTCTCTCTTAATGAAATTGTCCCTTGCACATAGTAAACCTATTGGCCATAGCAACCTCAGGATTTACATTAAGTTACAAAATCTCACACCAAAGAGTTTGCCATGGTTTATTCTAGAATCTATATGGTTTCATTGTTTTGTTTTGTTTCTTTTAAGTTACATCCCTGACCCATCTAGATCAAAAAAAAAAAAATCTAATTTCATAATTGTCCAAATGGTTAGTAAGCTGCCAAGAATCAGTTATGAAAAAGTCTACCCTACTGTTATCAAATACTAAATTTTTTTTTTTTTTTTTTTTTTTGGTTTTTTCAAGACAGGGTTTCTCTGTGTAGCCCTGGCTGTCCTGGAACTCACTCTGTAGACCAGGCTGGCCTCGAACTCAGAAATCCACCTGCCTCTGCCTCCCGAGTGCTGGGATTAAAGGCGTGCGCCACCACCGCCTGGCCCAAATACTAAAATTTTGAATATTGAATTTCTGGCTTCCTATCTTCCTACCATTAAGAGTGTATCTTCATTTATCAGTAATACATTGAGGATTTTTTAATATATACTTTGAGACAGGGTCTCACTATATAGCCCTGGCCCTCCTGGAACTTGCCCGTATAGACTAGGCTAGCTTAAAACTTGCAGTGATCCTCCTGCCTGCCTCCTGAGTGCAGAGATTATAGATATAACTAATACCCCACTTAGTACCACACTGCTTTCATTACAGAAGTTTTATGGTATGTTTAATGTCTGCTAAGGGTCATTCCCCCTTTCAGGATTTTTAATGTTTTCCAGCATGCTTGTTTCCCCATATCCATTTAGCTAA
Organism: Uromys caudimaculatus; assembly: GCA_028551405.1. Classification (NCBI taxonomy): domain Eukaryota; kingdom Metazoa; phylum Chordata; class Mammalia; order Rodentia; family Muridae; genus Uromys; species Uromys caudimaculatus. The sequence goes on from CM052701.1 coordinate 52,596,053, forward strand.
TGCCATAAGAAAACTTATCAATTAAAATACAAGATAACCAAGGTAAAATTTCTAAGCCTTAAAATCTGTTGCTGTCTTATTTTTATTTTGGATATTGTCTACCTATGTGGCCCAGAATGGCCTTGAACTCATGACCCTCTTGTCTTCCCTTACTGCATTCTGGGATCACAAGCATGTGTGTACTACCACATTGTTTAGCAGTTTTTTCATTTATCAAATGGACCAAGCATTCCACTCTCTAGCCAATGGGTCATTTGTTTCAAGCAGTGCTGCTTACAACACAACCATAGTCAATGAATCAAATTACATAATTCTTTTTTTAAGTATTAAAGATGAGTCAAGAACTAACTAAACCTTTATAGCTCTGGCTCCGTAAGCTGGGCAAGGCACTCTGAGGTAGACCTACACTCTGCTTTTCCTATGTCTGACTCAATCACTCAACTACATATAAACCTATTGTCAAACACCATTTTCTATAGAATTTAGAAGATTCCAACTTAATAGGGATGTAGACAGTCCTCAATTTAAATTGAACTTCAATCTATAGGTAGAACAGGCTCAGCAACTACCAGGTACAGATGAGCCATCAGAGGGAAGGTGCAAAGCAGGAAGCACCGACGCTAGTAGATGAGGAAAGACTGACTATGACTAATATGCCACAAGCATGACACAAACAAGCTTCTAGCTTTATAGCACTACAGATCACAGATCTAAATCAACGGAGGTATATACACTAAACCTCGATTAAGACAAGCTTTGTATATCCAGCAAAGAAATTAAAAAAAAAAAAAACTCTCCTCCTGATTAAAGCTGCAATGAATGGAAACAAGCAGAGCAGGAATAATTATATATACAAGTAAATATCTAGATGTTTTGTATAATTTTTAAAAAACATTGTTTTCTATGTTTGGGTATTCTTTCTTCATGTATGTCTATGTACCACTTGTGTGCCTGTTGCCCTGAGAGGCCAGAAGAGGATTCAGATTCCCTAGAGCTGGAGTTACAGTTGTAAGCCACTACATTAAGTTCTAGGAATCTAACCTGGATTCTTTGGAAGAGCCAGTGCTCCTACCCAATGAGCTAACTCTCCACAGCCCTCAAGTAAATATATTTTTATAACCACTTGTCAATTTAAGCCATGATTTAGACTTTTAATAGACTGTTGGTCATTATTTGAATAACTAAGATACTAGAGTTAAAAATTAAAAGTTTGTATTACCTTACTATTGTGCCTTACTTCTTACATCAAAACTGCAGTACAAGCCAGACAGTGGTGACGCATGCCTTTAATCCCAGCACTTGGGAGGCAGAGGCAGGCAGATTTCTGAGTTCGAGGCCAGTCTGGTCTACAGAGTGAGTTCCAAGACAGTCAGGGCCACACAGAGAAACCCTGTCTCGAAAAAACAAAAAAACAAAACAAAACAAAAAATGCAGTAAAAACAGAATCAAAGAGATAAAAACAGAACTACCAGGTATTCTGGGGTCTGCAATATGCTGCTTAGACAGTGCTTCAGATAGGAGGGTCGTTGTATGTCTAGGAAGTACAGAGTTAAAGCTGAGATAATAATAGTATATAGCACATATTAAGCATTTACTTTGCACCCATAATTATGCTAGGAGCTTTTTCATGTCGTAACATTAAGGTTAATCCTCATAACGCTCCTAAAAGTAAGGCAGCAGCATCTCATTTTACAGAAAAGAAAACTGTAGCCCAAACATAGCCAACATGTTATCTCAATAAGAAATTATATAGGGACTTACTCTGGACCAAAGTGACACAGAACAAAACTCCCTCTGAATCTTGGGATATAAAGTAACTGAAAACTGAGTCCCTCCTGCTAAGATCTGTTCTTTCCACTAGTTCTAGAATGAGCTCCCCTAGGTCATAGGGGATCTCATAAAAAAGCAGAGTTAAGGTGTATGCTAGTATATAAAATATGCCCAGATACATGCAACTGTATTAGTTCCGCAACCTTCAAATCTCAAGTTGCCATTTGTAGGTTTTATTTTGTTTGAAAATCTAAAGACACTGATCTTCAAGCTTCTGTCTGGTACCAAAAAGTCACAAGAAAATTATCACTGAACACCATCAACACAGAGAAGCACCTTCTTAGTAGCCCATCCATACAGCGCCGTCCCCTCTCAATCCTTATCACACTCTGGTTTCTCACAACAAAAGATAGGTCTAGCTCCTATCCATGAAAATAGGAGGCTACTTAGAAATTCTCCATCTTATCACAGATTCCATTTCTTGGGACACAGCCTGCTTTTGTGGTGGAGTTTTGCCGGTAGTTTAGACTGGCCTTGAACTCTTGATCCTCTCTGACTCTGGAATGCTGGGATTTGTGACATGTGCCATCACACCAGGATAGGTTTTAATAGCAAAAAAAAAAAAAGCAGTTCCTGTAAATAAATTCTAGGCAGAGTCATGACACCAGCCTCAGTGCACAAAGGACCATGAAAAGCAAGCCATGTCTATTTCCATTACCCTCAAACACTTGCAACAAGCCAGCCCTGACATTACTACTAAACTATCATATTAATTCTCAAGAGAACAAATAAAACTGGCACTATCCAATAAGGCTAGGTAGCTTTCCACAGGAATTTTTAAAAACTTGGGTCCTGAAAAATAAATGTACAGTATAGAATGCCTAGCACAACTGCTGTAGGGAAACTGAGCAGACTATTCTATAAACATGAGGACCTTGTAAATGCTGGCAAGTTTTCCAGATAAAATGACAAAAGTGTTGCAAGACACTTAAAATAGAGATAGTAAGCTTACCTATCACTTCAAGAAAGACCTAAGTGTTATTTGGTTCAGGATACAACCTATTAATATCCTATTAAAAATACCTTTCGCCGGGCAGTGGCGGCGCATGCCTTTAATCCCAGCACTTGGGAGGCAGAGGCAGGCGGATTTCTGAGTTCAAGGCCAGCCTGGTCTACAGAGTAAGTTCCAGGACAGCCAGGGCTACACAGAGAAACCCTGTCTTGAAATACTAAAAAAAAAAAAAAATACCTTTCCCAGAAGCTGGACTACAGCTCAATTGATGTAGCACTCGCACAGAATGCATGAGCTCTTGGTCAATCTCTACTACTGAAACAAACATCAAACACTGCAGGAATTTGATTCAGGTATCCTAGTGGTTTATGCCTGTAATTCCAGCACTCAGAGTGTGGAGACAGGAGGATCAGGAGTTCACGGTCAACTTCTGTTACCTGTGGAGTTCTAGGCCAGCCTGAACTATAAGATTATAACAAAAGCATTCAGGTTGCCTTCATAAAATAGCCAGCTTCTTTTTAATTTACTCATGTATATAATACTCATGCCCTACAGACATTCACCCAACATCATTTGAATCATTTCTCTCAAAGAGATGGCTGCTTTCAAGTTCAAAATCTATTTTTTAACCAAACATAACCAAATTTTAAAAGGAAAAAAAATTTTAATGTTATTTTTAAAAAGTTTTCTAATAATGCACCTAACAGTTGACTGGTTCTGCCATTTCCATAATACGAAGAAAATGTAGTATGTCATATACAATGAGAGAAATGTATTTAAGGCTGAAAAGATCCAAATTGGAGATCCTGCCCCCAAAATAAAATATAAGAAACAAACAAAAATAAAATTAAATATAGGTCCTATTTCTCAGAAGTGCTAATACTTGAAAAAAAGATGTCCTTACTCTGAAAGATTTACATTATTAATTTGGATAGATCTTTAAGTAAACAAGTAAAGCATGTCTGCTTAGTGCAGTTTTCACCTGGGTCAGTTCTGAGACCTTGTGTAATAAATTCTACAATGCAACTAGAGAAACACATAGCTGAGGGCTGGAGATGTAGTTCAGTCGGTGGCTTGCCCTGGGTTCTATCCCCAATGAGGCATAAACTAGGGGTAGTGTACATGCCTTCAATCCTAGTACTCAAATATCTGTAGGCAAGATCCCAGAATTCAGTTGGCTATACAAAGAGGGTGAGGCCAGCCTTGGGTCACATGAGATCCTGCCTAAAATAACTAAACATAAAAAACAGACAAAAACAAAACAAAACAAAATGCCTGAGATAACTGAACACAGCCAGAAGATTCCTCTGTACAACTTCTGAATAAAGCTAATTAGTAACCTGTTCGACTGGAATGAAATGTAGGGAACCTAGTAAAATGGTTTTAAAGTCGTGTGGCCCCTGCTTTCAGTAGGTTCTTAATCCTGAATATCACTCTAGTCATATGTAAACATTTCTTCCCGATACCTCTGCATATCAGGATAGTAAGGAAAAGTCTAAGTAAATACTAAGTGAAAATAAGGAGATATACACTTCTTAGTTCTCCCAAAAAGAAAAAAAAAGTGTGTCTGCCTATCAGTGGGTATGTATGTGTGTGACAGCAAGTCTGCAAGGACAGAGATACCGGATGTCCTGGAGCTAAAGCCAGACAGCTGTGATGTAAATGCTAGGAATTTGACTCTGGCCCCCAAGAAGAGAACACTACTCCAGGCCACCTCTCTAGTCACTAGGTTTCACCTTTTTACTGGGAAAAAGTTTGTCCTGCCCTATGAATGAATATTAAGAAGTCTACAGCTTAAGTCCATTTTTGCCACTGCAAGACAGCTACTGAAAAGTCAGAAAGGTAAAAATACTATTAAAAAGGACAGTCAACTAGAGCGAGTAACTAAAACAGACACTGCAAGTGGCGTTAAACTGGTAACAAAGATCTTCACATAAAAACACTTTTTATAGTTTGCCATAGACCTCTCGCTTTATTGCCCGAGTTGGTCTTAAACTCCTGGACTCAGGTGATTCTCCAATGTCCCCAAAGTGCTGGAACTACACTTGCCATCCCATCAATCTGTTTTTGTTAAAATTCACATACTCAATTGTTTAAGGACTACAATTATGACTTCATGAAAACTAAGCCTTGTACACTATCAAAAAACGATTAAATGCTTAAACATCAGAATTCCTAAATTTGGTAATAAAATTTGTCACCTGCTATGCAAATTTCAATTCTAACAATTTTTTTTTTTTTTTTTTTTTTTTTGGTTTTTTCGAGACAGGGTTTCTCTGTGTAGCCCTGGCTGTCCTACAACTCACTCTGTAGACCAGGCTGGCCTCGAACTCAGAAATCTACCTGCCTCTGCCTCCCAAGTGCTGGGATTAAAGGCGTGCGCCACCACTGCCCGGCTCTAACAAACTTTTGAATGGGCAAAAGTTTGTTTCATAACTATGATCTTCCAATAAAAACACAAAATTCATAGTAAATAGACACTATAAAAAATTTTGATCCTGCCAGGAAGTGATGGTGCACGCCTTTAATACCAGCACTTGGGAGGCAGAGGCAGGTGGATTTCTGAGTTCGAGGCCAGCTTGGTCTACAGAGTAAGTTCCAGGACAGCCAGGGCTACACAGAGAAACCCTGTTTCAAAAAACCAAAAAAAAAAAAAAAAATAATAATAATAATTTGATCCTTCTGGCCTTAGGAAATGATAAAATGTGGCATAAAATAAACCTCAGATATTAGATTTTAGCAACCAAAATATTTCCATCAGGATAAAAGAAGGAAGACATCGATGAAAATTAATATTTACTGAATATCTAGCTACCAAGTGCTAGGTAGCCCTGCTTAATGCTCATTTAAAACACAAAGTAAGCCGGGCAGTGGTGGCGCACGCCTTTAATCCCAGCACTCGGGAGGCAGAGGCAGGTGGATTTGAGTTCGAGGCCAGCCTGGTCTACAGAGTGAGTTCCAGGACAGCCAGGGCTATACAGAGAAACCCTGTCTTAAAAAAAAAAAAAAAAAAAAAACCCACAAAGTAATTCTGATGGTGGAGTACTCCTTTAATCCCAGCACTCATGAGGCAGAGAGAGCCAGGCAGATTTCTGAGAGGTTCAAAGCCAGCCTGGTTTACATAGTGAGACCCAGTCTCAAAACAAAACATGCAAAAACACAACAAAAGAAACTATGTAATACAAGTCTCATTATGATTATTTACATATTGAGAAAGTGTAACTAGAAAATGTCAAGATAACATAATCCAGTCTGATTCTAAAACCCAGGAGTCAAAAACTATTTTTATATACTGTATCATGAGAATAGAAATAAAGCAAATTTTCAACACAACAGGATGGACAAAACCAGCTTCCAATCTGAAACATCAACTTCAAACATTATGTATAAGAACTGGTTATGTACACAAAAATAAGTTTGCACTGGAAGTGACTGGACAATGTGGTCTTTTATAATAACTTCTAAGTCTCCCAAAAGCTCTTACACTTAAATTTAGTGGTTCTCATCTTGTGGGTCTCCAACGACCCTTTTAGAGATCAGATATCATGCATCAGATAGTTACAAGTCACAACAGCAGCAAAATTAGTTATAAAGTAGCAAAAAAAAAAATTATGCTTGGGAGGGGTCACCACAACATGTTAAATACAAGTTAAAAGTTCAGCAGGACACCAGGAAGGGCCAGAACTACTGTTCAGTGCTAAGAGTTATAAACATAAGGGCTGGCACAATTCAGATTCCATAATCCCAGGTAGATACTACATGGCATCACTATACAGACAGATTTAAACAACTTTCTGGAACTTACTCCCACTCCCTCTAATTTCCTCCACTCTCCCCTGATTTGTTTTGAACTTACTCCCATCCCTTAACTTTAACTTCTTTAACTTTATAAAATGTCCTAACTTCCACTTCCTAGGAAAAGTGAAAAATCAAACTGAAAATCTTTTGTGATGTGGTCGGTAACAAACCATGCCTAAGTGTAACAGGTAAACAAGGCATTTAAGTAGCCAGTCAATAATACTATTAGTCATTATTAGCTTCAATGTATACAAAGCTCACTTTATTCCTCAAATTCAGGCTGTCTGGTAAAGTGGACATACACTTCAACAAACTTCAGAGTAAAGATGAAAAGTCCAAACAGTACATCTAATGCTATAGGATGAGCACTTGGGAGTGTTTAAAAAAAATAAAGGTGAGTAGGACTCGAATTTACAATACAAAGAAAAACAAAAACAGTGGTCCCAGCTGGGCAGTGGTGGCACACGCCTTTAATACCAGAACTTGGAGGCAGAGGCAGGTGGATTTCTGAGTTCAAGGCCAGCCTGGTCTACAGAGAGAGTTCCAGGACAGCCAGGGCTACACAGAGAAACTCTGTCTCAAAAAACCAAAAAAAAACAAACAAAAAAAACAAAAAAAAAAAAAAAAAAACAGTGGTCCCTAGTCTATCACAACCACCAGCTCTTTGGTATTTTTCTAGGCCTGTCTGTCCCTGTGTAGGTGAATAACTGTTAACTCTCTGTTTTTCAGAGTTCACAGTTTTGTCCACTAACCCGCTGGTTATCTCAGTGCTCTCAGTTCATCCTTCTTCCCACAGGGTGGGGGATGGGAAGGCTAAAAGTTGTTTTACTGCTCCAATTCTAGTTTAGAAAAATCAATGTATTTTCTCCATCTAATCGCTCGTACGAGCTACCGGCCTTCACAATCAATCACACCTAACCACATGGGAGACCCGAACTAGGAAAGGCGGGTCTCACGACTTTCCATATGGGACAAACCCTGAAACCGAGTTCCCGATCGGTTCGCCTGATTTCGGTGAGAGGTTCTGGACTGCGAAGATAGCACGTGGGCCGACCGGACTGCTGCTGTCATTTCTCGTCGCCAGTTAGGTTCCAGGCCAGAGAGCGGACCCTCGGTGAAGGGCTAGGGCCCAGGCAGCCACCACCCTCAGCGGGGTCCGTCCGGACAAGCTGTCGCCTGCTGCCCACATGGCCGTCCAGCTGAGGGAACCAGGGAACCTCTGGGCCGACGCTCACGCGGTACCCAAGACCCGCAGGCCGGGGCGGTGCCCCGGGGCCCCGAGTCTCCCTGCCCGCAGCTGGCGCCCACCCGCGTAGCCTGGCGCCCCGGCCCGTACCTACCTTCACGTCCTCGTCCTCGTCCTCGCCTTCCCAGCGGTCCCCGCCGGCCGTGCCGCCGCCCGCGACCTTCCGCACCGGGTCCTCCATAGAGAACGTGTCCGCGTCTACGGAAGAGAGCTAGTCGCGTTAGTACATCGGTGGGAGCGTGGCCTCCACAGCCCAACACTCGGGCCGGAACTTCTGCTCACCCCAGGAGTCTGAGTCCCCCGCCGCCGCTGCCGCCGCCGCCGCCATCTCGAACCGGGGGTGAGCGTGTGTGAAGGGAAGAACTGCGAAGAGTAAGCGCGGCAGAGGTGAGTCACTGGCCTGGCTCTCGTTAGCCCGCGCGGGGCAGGCTGGGACTGTGGCTGACTGGGTGCCCGGCCGAGGCTCCGCCCCCCGGGCGACGCGCGCGGCAGGGCGGGGCGGGGCGGGGCGGGGCGGGGTGGGGCGACGCTAGGCTTGGAGACGCGGACCAGCCTAGGTACACCCCCCCACCCCACTCCACTCCACCCCCGAGAAGGAAAAGAAAGTGCGCACGCGTGAGTTGGGCGGTGCTCGCCTGGCGAGCGGATTTTCTAGTGCTAGTAGACTGGGAGCCAGCAGGCGCGCATTGAGGAGGAAATAGACGGGGCGGGTTTCCCGCGGCCTCCTAGCTTTTGGGCACGGAGATCGAAGTCTACTCCAAGTCTCCCGGGTTTTCCCTTCCCGTGATCACCCAGAGTCCAGCACGGTGATTCTTTTAGCGAAAACATTCCGGAGTTCCGTGGTCCGTGCCAGGCGTATATTCTAGTTTGTCCTCAACACAGTAGCAAAATAGTTATGTAAACAGATTTCGACACAGTGCAATGGCTGCAACAAAAAGAAGCATTATGAGGTTAGATGTAAAAAGGTAGCATTAACGACGACGGAGGTTGCAGTTTCCTGCCCGCGGTAGGCACTGGTGAAGTTGGAGTTTGAGAAACCAAGTGACTTGTGCTCCAGTGCATTTGTGGTAGAGAGAAGGTTTGTAGTGCTCATCTGACTTGAGTGCAATCGAACAGGTAAACTGATAATAAAGAACCTAAAAGGAGCAAAATTCTTTCCCCCTTGGCACTGGGCTTCCCTGTAAGGACATTAAGGGACGAGCTAGTTTAGATATTTTCTGATTTCCAATATATTTATAGTTTTTAAACTTTTTAAAAGATTTGTGTCTAATCTTTTTAAGACTTAAAAACTATACTTGCCGGGCAGTGGTGGCGCACGCCTTTAATCCCAGCACTTGGGAGGCAGAGGCAGGCGGATTTCTGAGTTCAAGGCCAGCCTGGTCCACAGAGTGAGTTCCAGGACAGCCAGGGCTACACAGAGAAACCCTGTCTCGAAAAACCAAAAAAGAAAAAAAAAAAAAGAAAGAAAGAAAGAATTCAAGCCCTAATTAAGTCAGTGACAATGGAGAGGAAGGAACAAGTCTGAAATCTATTTAAAGGTCAAAGGCAATAGAATAGTTAATTTTATGTATCAGCTTGACTAGACTGTGGTACCTATGTTCCCTAGTTTTTAGTCAAACACCAGTCTAGTTGCTGTGAATGTTAGATGTGATTAACATTTAAATCGATAAGCTGAGTAAAGCATTGTAATATATGTTGATCCAGCCATGAATCCAAGTTAAGACAAGACCCTAGGAAGGAAGACTTATGCCTCCTACAGCATCAGATGCCCCTTGGATCTCGATCCTGCTTGCCTGCCCTCAAGATTTTGAATAATTGTGTGATCTAAATTCCTTAAATTCTCTTTTGATATATGCATCCCATTGACCTGTGGAGAGCCCTAATGTTGGGACTGAGTGTATTGAAGGTCAGAGGAGGAAAAGGTTATAGCCTAAGAAGTTGAGTGGTGGTCACACTCACTGAGATGCCCAAATCAAGACCTGAGACCTGTCCCTTATTTCTTGCCCTCTCTGACCTCCTTAATTCCATTTGTTACCAAGGTTTGTAGCTCTGTTTTCATTACTGAAATTGAAAAGCTACTACTACCTGAATCTTTTTTGTAATTTCCCAACTGGTATCCCATCTTCCTTTCTCTCTCCACAATCGATCCCCTACACAGTGTGCTTACTTAAAAATGTAACTTATACCAGGTGTGGTAGAGATTCAGACCTGTATTCCAGAACCCTTCATGCAGAAGCCAAAAGATCCCAAGTTTAAGGCCAACCTGTCTGAATAAATAGTAAATAACATTGCTTCCTTCCAGGTAAAATATCTTTAATGATTTTCAATTTTTAGAAAAACCTCAACTTTTTGACTTGGGGATGTAACGTAGTTGGCAGAGTGCTTGTCCAGCATGCACAAGGCCGTAAATTCAGTCCTTAGCACCATATAAATCATGTATAGCACACACCTGTAACCCCAAGCACTCAGGAGCTGGAGGCAGGAGTATCAAAAAGGCAAAGTCATACCTAACTACAAAGTAAGTCGGAGGGCAGCCTGGGTTGTATGTGACTCTGTCCCAAAACGAAAGTTCAACTTTTCATAGTCAACAAGCCCTTGCATAGGTTGTCCTGCTTTCTTCAGACGTAGGCTGGTCTCCTTTCCTTCTTTATCATTTTCTCCTCCTTTCCTTCCTCTGCTGTCTCTCCTTCCCTCTGATCCCCCCTTCCCCCCTCCTCCCTTATTCCCTTCATTGCTGAGGCTATTTTTTCCCTCTAGGAGCTTTAGAGTCATTAATATTTCTTCCCACACTTCATCACATGGATGGCTTCTCTTCCTTCACGTTAAAGCCAAATGTCCTGTTTACAGGAATCCCTTCTGTGGGCTGGGCAAGTAGCTCAGTTGATAGAGTACTTGCCTAGCATGCAGAAGGCCCTGAGTTGGGTCCCTAGCACCGTATAAACAGTGTGATAGCACACTTGCTCATCTGTTTTCTGGGTTTGTCATCACATTCCTTCTGTGATGATCCTGTTTTCAATCTGAAGCATGGGTCTCTTGCCTGTTTCCCATTGTTTCGAGGTAATGGAGGGGGCATGAAACAAGGTCTTAGACCTGGAACTTGCTAGGTAATTGTCGACCTCCACCATAGATTTATCTGCTTCCCAATTATATGAGATGGGGTGGCAGACCTGTGTGCCAATACATGTAGCTCTCTATTTTCTTTGCTGCTGTATTCCCAGTACCTGGCACAGTAAATGCTCAGTAATTCGCCTTAAAAACAAATCAATAATGAATCCTTCTTATAATAAAGAATACAGGAAAAATGTTTGACCACGTAGATCTCGAAGAAATGTCTACTATTCTTTGGATTGTTTTTGCATTCCAACTCTGTCTTCTAGTCACTCAGATGCTCTGCTCTTAGTGATCTGGTTACTTGCCTGTGTATATAAGAGAACGTGCAGTCACTTTCTCCTTTTCTAGAGATTGCCAGAGTACACAGCAGCAGAAAACCATGACCGCTGTTTTACCACAGCTGATTACCCAGCAGATCTAGAAGACTTGGAGAGTAACTAAATCCACTGGACCTGTAGCACAGAATCCCTTGTTTTGTGGACCTCTTATTATTTTCTAACAAGCCTTCCAAATAGTGTGTGCTTTAAGATAGATCATATAGTTGGGACCTGTCCCCAAGTGGTATGAGCAACCCAATACCAATGCCAAGTGTGTGGTAAATCCTTCCTGTGTTGACTCCCCAGGGAACAGTATTTAAGCCTTAAGTCATAGTCTTCACTTGAATCTGAACCCTTATGGTTTCTTTTTGAACTATTGAATTTACAGAAACATCAAATCCTAAGCCATAAGGTGACCTGGAACCTACCTGTTATTTCTTAGAGTGCTCTTGTAGATGCCATTTGCTATTTAAGAAGTCTATTGGTTTTGGTTTTTTGAGACTCTTGTAGACCAGGTTGGCCCCAAACTCACTAACTGGAGAAGATCCTTGAACTATACTCTTCTTCCTCCCTCTGTTGCCTAAGTAGTTAGATTACAATCATGCATCACCATACCCAACTCATGTAAAGATTCCTTTTTTTTTTTTCCTGGTCTTTCAAGACAATATTTCTCTGTGTAACAAGCCCTGGCTGACCTGGACTTGCTTTGTAGACTAGGCTGGCTTCAAACTCACAGAGATCCACCTGCCCCTCTCAGTCTACTGAGTGCTAGGATTAAAGGTGTGGGCCATAAGAGATCACCATGCTTTGAGGAAGTTCTGAGTTAGCTACATGGAGAAGCTATACAAGGAGAAACACTGAGCCAGACCATGACTGTTCCAGCTCAACTGCCACACACAGGTTTGAAGAAACCATCTTGTATATCCAACTAAATTAAGCCTTGGATTATTTCTTCTGTAGTCACAATTTAAACACAACTCTGGAATTAAGCAAGAATGGCCCAACTAACCTCACCAGTTTTCAAATCTGTGAAAATCAAGTTATTTTAAACACCTCTGTGGAACTGTTATGAAGTAACTAAGATTATCTCCCCCAAAATGTCAGAATATGAAATTTAAGTCCCTAGAACCTGGAATTGGTGGCTGAGGGTAGGCTACAAACCTGCTTGATAATCTCTTCACCTTTCCTCTGTGGGGGTTAAGACATCTGCTCTCCTTTAAACACCAGTGCCTTTCCAGCGATTTCTTGATCTCAGCTAAAAGTCTTTATATACAGTAAGGGAGTAATGACATCTTTACAGGCCAGTGCTTAGCTGTACATGGCAAGCACTTAAGTGACTTCATCGATAGATATCCTCGCAGAACTGGGACCTTTTAATGGGCATGGTAGCTGAGGCAGGTGGAGTGACACAGGGAACTCCAGCCCAGTCTTGGGCTATGATGAGATTCCATCTCAAAAAACAAAGGGGGGGTAAAAAAAGGAATCTGGGTTTGTTTCGTGTCCAGGCAAAAACCTATGCTTCATGAAAGGTAACCTGAAATGAAAATTAATAGAGCTGTGGCCTAAAGCAGCAAGTGTTTTTATTATACAAGCCGGAGGAAGCACTAAATCTGTATTTTAAACTAGTAAACAAGTGGCTAAGAGGATGCTGGGTCCAAATAATTAGCCCAACGATGAGTCAATATAGCTGTTATGTGTACAAATCAAACCCAGGGCCTCATGTCTGCTACAAAAAAACACTCTAAGAACCCCTAGTCTCACTTGTCTGGAAATAACGACAGTGTATGTATTTTTAAAAGTTAACTAAAAAGGGATGAAATACAGGAAGGTAAGGCCAGGTAACAAAACTAACTTGTCACCAGAGACGTCGGGTGATATAGAGACTTGTTTTGTTTGGCATTGAACTTGGGACTTAGGAGTGCTTGCTAGCACTCTAACATTGAGCCACACCCTATACCCCTGGCCAGCAGACTTTAATGGATATTTATCTAGTGGAAGTGATAACATCTTGTTAACTAACTAGATATTAGCTATAACACTCTTTCAGTAGCTGGGTGTGATAGCAGAATATTGAAGGCAGAAGGATCATGAGTTCAAGGTCAACCTCAGCTACATAGTTTGAGGCCAGCCAGGGCTGTCTGAGCCTTACTTCCACCCACAAAAGAAAAAAATAATTTTTTCAGTAGACTTATTCTCTAGTACTATTCAGTAAGTAGGGATCTAGTTGTGGTTTCTTACTGAAAATGAATAAAATTGAGATTTAGACTTAAAACTTGGTGACTCTGTGTAGTATGAACCCGTTTCCCCGAGTGCCATCAATTCCAGATGCTCAAAATCAATTTTCTGGGATTAGAAGTTCAAATTTTGAAATGTGGGCTCCTTCATTCCTTTATCAAGTAATTATTTGGCACACCAACTACTATACTTGGTTCTGAAGCTACTAACTTCAAGGCTTAAGCCACACACAATTTAAAATAGGTTTAGGGACTACATAGGTGACTTGGCCGTGAAGAGAACCTGGGTTCAATTGCTATACTCACATGGAAGCTAACAACCATCACTCCAGTTCCACCGGATCTGACCACCAGGCACAACATGGTGCAGACATACATGCAGGCAAAAGTCATACACACACAAAAAAAAGGGGGGGGGGGCTTTGGAGATCGAGGACTAAGGATTTGACTCCAGTGGTAGAGCACTTGCTTAATATGCACAAAGCCTTGAGTTTAATCTGGATCTTGAGGACTGCCTAACCCAGATGTGGTAGTGCACACCTATAATTCCAGGATCTGAGAAATGGAAGAGGGGATCAGAGATTTTGAAGTTTTTTGGTTTTGTTGTTTGTTTTTTCTTTTCTTTCTTCTTTTGTTTTGTCCAGCAAGAGGATCAGAAGTTCAAGGTCATGCTCAGCTACACAGCTAGTTCAGGATCAGCCTGGGATCCTGAGACACTCTCTAAAACTCAAAATTGGTTTTGAAGGCTGGGAGTGTAGCTTAGTTGTTTAGAGTGCTTGGCTAGTATGTTCAAAGTCCCAGGTTCAATCCTCAACACTACCTTAAACCAGACATGGTAGAGCAGTGGTTCTCAACCTTCCTAATGCTACACCCTTGATTTAATACAGCTCATCTTGTGATGATGCCCAAATAGAAAATTATCTTCATTGCTACTTCATAACTGTGATCTTGCTACTGTTCTAAGTTGTAATATAAACATGCTTTGCAGTGGTCTTAGGCGACCTCCTGTGAAAGGGTCATTTGACCCCCAAAAGAGCATGCCTCTAACCCTAGCACTTAGAAGGTGGAAGCTAGAGGATTGGAATACACAGTTGATCAGGCTCAGCTACACAGCATGTTTGGGACCAGCCTACATTACATGAGAACCAGAAATAAATATTTTAAAAATGGGTTTAGAGGAGCCAAGGTGTGTATTAGTTATTTTTCTCATTACTGGCACAAAATGCCTGGTTAAAGCAATTTAAGGGTTTGATTTGTACCTCCAGGGGATACAGTCCAAGGCAGGAAAAGCATATTGGCAAGAGTAGGAGGCGGCTGGCTACCCAGTGGCCACAGGAAGCAGAGCTGTGAAGGCTTGTAAGCAGCTTGCCTTTTTATTCAGTCCAGGACCCTAACCCATGGAATAGTGCTGCCCAAAGGTCGGGCTAACATAAGCTAACCTCTGTTAACTTAATCTGACTGAGCCCTCACAGGTATGCCCAAGGACAATTCTAGAGCCAGTGGATAGTATTAGACCTCTCAAGGTACTATGGAAAATATATCCATAGTGTGTAAGTATGTAGCACTGATAACATTTTCAGTACATTAAGAATTTATCTGAGCCGGGCGGTGGTGGCGCACGCCTTTAATCCCAGCACTCGGGAGGCAGAGGCAGGCGGATTTCTGAGTTCGAGGCCAGCCTGGTCTACAGAGTGAGTTCCAGGACAGCCAGGGCTACACAGAGAAACCCTGTCTCGAAAAACCAAAAAAAAAAAAAAAAAAAAAAAAAAAAATAATTTATCTGTACTGCCTGGCAGCGGTGGCGTGCACGCCTTTAATCCCAGCACTTGGGAGGCAGAGGCAGAGGCAGGTGGATTTCTGAGTTCAAGGCCAGTCTGGTCTACAGAGTGAGTTCCAGGACAGCCAGGGCTACACAGAGAAACCCTGTTTCGAAAAACCAAAAAAAAAAAAAAAAAAAAAAAAAAAAAGATGAAGTTTCATGAATTAACTCTGTTTTGATGAATTAATGATTCTATGGAATTCTGGATTTGATTCAAATAATTTTCAGAAGAAAGTTTTAAGAGATTGTCTTAGTTGCTTTGGTAGAAAGATGTAACAAAGTTGGAATCAAGAATAGAATGTACCCACTCATAATAGTAAAGACTGCATAATAAGAAATACAATGCCTTTAATCCCAGCACTCGGGAGGCAGAGGCAGGTGGATTTCTGAGTTTGAGGCCAGCCTGGTCTACAGAGTAAGTTCCAGGACAGTCAGGGCTACACAGAGAAACCCTGTCTCGAAAAACCAAAAAAAAAAAAAAAAAAAAAAAAAAAGAAGTACAATGAGCTTTCACAATTACACTAAAAAGAAATAGGCTTGGGACGAATTTAGGTCCAAGGATAAAGCCACAGGTGTGTACTATAAGGCAAAGCCATGTAAAAAGCTGTTGCTTTGAATTTATGATGGGCATATTAGAATGAAATACTGCTTTGAACTTAATATCAACATCCTTCTGTAACTCCCATTTTATGTAACTTTCTATCTCTGAGGTAATTTTCTAGAACTTTTTGTCTAAGAGGGTATAAAAAGGCCAGAGAAAAGAAATAAAGTTGCTAGTTTGGCTTGAGGAGCTCTGCCCCAACCATCCAAATGTCTGTCTGCCTGTACATACATGTGTAGGTATGTGTATGTATGTAAGCATGCATAAATACTTGTGGAGTATTCGAGACAGGTGGTTGGGCCCAATAAAAATGTGAATGTTAATGTGTAAATGAGAATGTGAATGAAAATGTATGTATGAATGTATACGTGTCTGTGCATATTTGCCTGTATCAAGCATCTTCTTTTCCTTTCCTTCCTCTCTGGTTCACAAAGAGTTAACCAGTCAGACTAGTGAAGGGTTTCTGGAGGCCTGGCCAGAGAAGGGAGAGCTAGCAGTAAATCCTTTATCTAATCACCTGCTGTTAGCAACAAGTGTCAGTAGATCCAGAGGCTTGTAACCTCTGGCCTCAGAGTAACTTAAAAGTTAAGATAGGAATAAGTCATTAGAGAAAGCAGCCCTACTTCTTTGCAAGACCAAGTTTTGCCTGGCCCCCACTCCCTGCACACTGACACTCTTCTCCCTTGGCTGCTTCAGAGAGGACCCAGCCCGGGGCTGGCACCCCAACAAAAAATTAATCCAAGCTGTTTTTTAAGTACCTTAAGCACCAGACTCAACCTTACATGGATTAGGAAAGGGTTAGAAAACAGATTTTAGTTCCAAGTACAGCCAGATTCAAACTTACAAGAATTCCCTCCAGAATTGTGATTCTTGTTTGCTGGGTGTAGTGGTGCATGTCTGTAGTTCCAGCTACTTGGAAGCTGAGGCAGGAGGATCACCAGGAGTTTGTAACTGACCTGAGTGTGGTGGTTTGAATATGCTTGGTCTAGGGAGTGGCACTATTAGGTGTGGCCTTGTTGGAGGAAGTGTCATTGTGGGTGTGGGCTTTAAGACCCTCCTTCTAGCTGCCTGGAAGCCAGTCTTATAGAGTCCTTCAAATGAAGATGTAGAACTCTCAGCTACTCCTGCACCATAGCTGCCTGGACGCAGATATACTCGCACCTTGATCATAATGGACTAAACCTCTGAAATGTATGCCAGCCCCAATAAATGTTGTCCTTATAAGAGTTGTCTTGGTCGTGGTGTCTGTTCACAGCAGTAAAACCCTAAGACAGAAGTTGATATCAGAGATGGGATATTGCTGTGATAGGCAAGGTTGTACCTTGAGCTGCAGCTGGACTTGATGATGTGTAAGAGTCATCTAGGTGGTACTGGTTTTGAAGGCGTGAAGGGGTCATAAAGAGCAGCTGAGGCTTGGTACTGTGAGAGGCCATGGAAGGCCATTGGTAAAGGTGCATCCTCAGTTGCAGTTGATGGCCCAGGACTGAGGCTTGGCACTATGAAGGGAGCCTTTGAGAGGCTGTTGGTGAAGCCTAGTTGCAGCGGAAGACTGCAGCATATTGAAGAGATGCCAATGTGATGGGATGACCACCAAGAGCAGCAGCAGCAGATAAGTGGAGTCAACCAGAGCCTAAGAGTCCTACAGAAGGCAGAGCTGGAGAAGTGATCAAGCCCTTTGAAGAGCCCAGACATTGGGACAAGAGGCTGTAAAGTTGAAGTTCCCTTGGATATCCCAAGATGTTAGAGCTGTCAGAGCTGTGAGATACAGATACTGAGGAAATCTAACAGAGTGGAACTAGTCCAAGAGAACGAAGTTTGTTGCTGCTGAATGCCTGATCTGCCAATAGCAGTCAACAAGGATGAAAAGAGTTGGGAGATGTAAAGAGCACTTTGACATGGGACATGGAGACACGGAGTTTGTCCAGCTGGTTTTATGTCCTGCTTTGGTCCAGTATTTTTGGTTTTATACAGGATTAGTTAAGTGACTGCAGGAATTTCAGATGAGACTTTGTGGATTTCTAACGTTGAGACTGATAGACTAGGGACTTTTGAAGTTGGATTAAATTTATTTTGTATTAGGCTAGTACTAGGTATGGCCCCCATAGACTCATATCTTTGAACAAGTCTATTGGGCCAAGAGAGTGGAATGTGGTGAACTGTTTGGCCCAGGGAGTACTCCACTATTAGGAGGTGTGGCCTTGTTGGAGGAAGTGTGTCACTGTGGGCCTAGGCTTTAAGACCACCCTCCTAGCTGCCTGGAAGCTAGTGTTCTCCTGGCTGCCATACTCCCGCCTTGATAATGAACTGAACCTTTGAACCTGTAAGCCAGCCCCAATTAAATGTTGCCCTTGTAAGGGTTGCCTTGGTCATGGTGTCTGTTCACAGCAGTAAAAACCTAACTAAGACATTGAGTAACACAGACTGTCCCCTACAAAATTCCAAAATTAGAGTCATTTGAAATTGTTTTATTTCTGACTTGATACAGAAAACTCCAAACCACATCCACTCAAGACACATGACATAAACATTAGGTTCTGGAGTGGGGGCTGAAGCTCACTTAGTAGAGAGTACTTAGTATGTGCAAGGCTCAATATCTAGTACCAAAAAGTTATTAGGGAGCAAGAGTATGCCTCAAGCTCTCACACTTTTTTGGGTTATCAGAAAGCTCTAGAGTAACAAACATGACTTTCTTCAAGAAGTTCCCTAGATTCAGACAGTAAGCCAGGCTGTGCTCAAATTCACTATGACACTAGCAGCCAATGAATGCCTTCAGCAGTTGAAGAAAGTTATATAATATTGCTCTTAAGGTCTGTAATAGCCAATACTCTGTATTCTGAATGGTTCTCAACTGTTTGTCTGCTTCCATCTCCCTAGGTGCTGGCACTCCAGGTGGGTCCACCAAGCAGAGCTTGTGCAGAGCCACAGAACTCCTAGCTGGTCCCCCCCCCCCCCCCCAACCAATCCTGTCCTTTGAAAACTCTTTGCAGGGACTTGACTTGCATGACCACTAGCACTCTGTAGCTCTTCTCCGTGACACTTTCCAGCAGTAACCAATGGTAACCTCCAGTGCTAGGCATTAAGCTTATGGTAGTTGTCAATTTTGTAAACAGAAATCTTTGGTTTAGTAATTGACTAACAACAGTAAGGAAAGGACTTTAGTTTTAAGTACTAGGGCTAGAACTCAGGACCTTATACACCAAACAAGCAGACTACTGATAGTAATCTACACCTACAGCATTAGTATTTAAGACAGAATCTGAATGGCTTCATTCAAGTCTGTTATGTAGTCAAGAATGACCCTGATCCTGCCTCCACCTGGGATCACAAGTGTTTGCCACCATGATGGTTTCATTCCAAGCCAGAGAGCAAACCCAGGGTTTTGTGCCTGCAAGATAAGCATTCTGCCAAATGAACTACATCCCCAGCTTTCCTGTTATTATTTTAAAAGTAATGTCTTTAGGAAGGGTAATATGTTAAACAAATAGTTAAATATCAGTTTATATGGTTGTTACTGAAAGCTCTGAGGACTGGCTCGCCTTTGTTTATAAAGAGGGCTTCTGGCCGGGCAGTGGTGGCGCACACCTTTAATCACAGCACTTGAGAGGCAGAGGCAGGTGGATTTCTGAGTTCGAGGCCAGCCTGGTCTACAGAGTAAGTTCCAGGACAGCCAGGGCTACACAGAGAAACCCTGTCTCAAAGAAAAAAAATAAAAATAAAAAATAAAAAAAATAAAAAAATAAAGAGGGCTTCTGGTGTGACAAGTCCTTTGTATAACCTACTCTGTTCACACTTGTTAACTAGTCAGTATTTGCAATGCTGAGGTTTGAACCCAGGGTCTCTCACATATGCTAGGTACCCCAACCATGGTGTATCTCCAGCCCCTTCAACATCGTCACCCATTTCCTAACTAAACAAACTCATATCAAACAAATTCTCAGCAACTATGGGTACCCTCTCCTGCTGTTGACTGCTTTGTGGTTTACCTTTAGATTGCTCAAAGGTAGATATTAGTGTATCCATTTTACAAATAAAATCCAAAACTCTGGAAAGTGAATTCAGATCATGACCCAAGTCAACTTGTAGGTAAAGAGTTCTCACCAAGCTTCTTTGTTGACCTCAGATGTCTTATTTCATCTTGGTTCACAGTAATTGCTAAGATCACACTGGGTGATAGTATTTAAGAGACCTGCATTCTACTCCCAGCTGTGACCTTTATCTGGGTATGAGTTAATCTGGAAGGTACAGTTTCCTTATAGTTTCAAAACCAGATGCTACCTTTAGCCCGACAGATGCAGCTCCATATTCCTTTGATAACAGTATTTTGTAGACTGGCCTGACTTATGTAAGTTTTGTATTTATGACAATTGGGGTTATACAAGAGTGCCAGCACACTGCACTGCACTTCGTCTAATCTTTGTTCATAGCCGAGACCCTGTTTCTGTATTGGTTTTTCCTGATCTGACTCACTCTATGGTCCTTAAAGGCATGTTCTAAGGTCAAAAGGTAAAGAATGAGAAAACCTGAATACTCGTAAAACAAAGGGAAGAATGCTCAAAATTCCATTGTTTCGGAAGGCTGATAAAATGTCATCAAAAAAAGTACTTCCATAAAAGTTTTATTTATCCCCACAACAACCCTGTGAGGTAGGGTAATCAGGGCATTTGAAGATGAGAAAACTAAATCTACATTACTTGTTCACGGCTATACTGCATAGTAAATAAGTAGAAATTAAATTGAGATTTTTAAATGTCCACGACTTCATATTGATTCATGTGGAAATAAGTAGAGAGAATATTAACTCCCCCCTACCTTAATGCCAAAAGGACACTACCTTGAAAAATCCCATTTCAAAAGATGAAAGTAGCATTTCATTGCTTATTTCTACAAAGATTTATAAAATAAAAAAATAGTGAAATATTTTAGTTAATATATATAATGGTCTCATTCAGGGACATGTCCTTCAGCTATGTAAATGATCAGCTATTCAGAGTTCTATAAATGCAAACTCTTAATTTAAAGGTATGAATGACAAAAATGGCAATGAGCAGTAGCCTCAATCTTCATTATTCCTCCTCGCATCTTGAATACGTTCTGTGAAATATGGTCCCAGCACTTAAAAAACAAAACAAAAAACTAACAGAGAGAGAGAGAGAGAGAGAGAGAGAGAGAGAGAGAGACAGAGACAGAGACAGAGACACAAAGAGACAGAGACACAAAGAGACAGAGACAGATATAGATATGGCTGGTCAAATTTTGTAACCTATTCTCAAACCACATTATTTAAAACAGGATATACCAAAGTTGTCTATTTAAATCACTGGGAGAGCTTTAAAAATACAGAACTCTCAAAGCCTGCCCTAGATACGAGGTGGCTTCCCAGGCTTCAGGATGCTGTAAAGTTTAAAAAACTCCTCAGTGAAATTCTGATTAGCAGGTAGGTTTGGTAGTCACTATATATCTTAAAATACTAATATTAAAACCATATGCTAGAATAAACTTGCTCTCTTAAATCCTTTAAAAGACTAAATTGACTTACAGTGGAACTTCAATTCAAGATAACAGAAATATGAATATGAAAATGTATCCTAATAATGTGACTTAGATGTCAATAATTTAAGTAGCATTTGAATATAAGATACTGAGTTTTGTGGTTCTTTCTCTGAGAACTTTAAGGTATTCTATGCAAACTCCTAGCAGGTTTTCAACACAAGGGAGACATGAAAAGCAATGGCATGATCAAATACATTAGCACTGAAAAACAAACAAAAACTCCCAAACCTTTAGTCAAATACAGCCCATGAGAGGAATAAGAAAGTGAATGAGTGATAACCTAAGGCCTTTTGGCCTTACACGTTTGTTCCCAGTCCACTCTTCCCCTATAAGGGGAAATAAAATAAACATTCTTTCCTAGTTCTTGGCATAGTTATTCGGTGGGTAACTATTGTAAGTTAATTAGACATACAAGTTTAAAAAGGTAACATATAAATACCTAGGAAGACGAAGAGAAGTCAGGTCAGAAAACCTTAACTAGCTAGTGATGTAGTGTATAACGCCATTGTATCAGCACAGGAGTGAAGGCTTCAGTGTCCTTTAAGTGACTGACACGTGTGGAAGAGATGTGGTCCTTGTGACTCTGTGCTTGCTGTACGACTTGTAGGAATAATGAAATGCCTTCTTCACTGATGAGGTGAAGTCTCTCACAGACAAGCTGACAACACAATAAAACTGAGCTCCATTAGGGCTGACTGAAAGGAAAAGCTAACAGAAAGTCATTGGCAAAGATAACTTAAAACAAAAGTCAACCCTAAAAAACAAAAAAACCCCCAGATATATATATATATATGTATATAAAAACAATGTACACATCCATATCACTGACAGTTACAAGAAAATAGCCATTTATAGAAGTTACACAATGCTTTTAACAAGTCCCAAAACAATTTTGGGAAACAAATAAAGCCACTGGATAAATAAATATACATACTAGCAAATATAAAACAATTTCTGGTTACGAATTGTCATCGATCTCTTTTTAGGACCCAGAGAAATATGGTAGTAAATCTGGTCATGACTACATATATTACATGGGATTAAAAAATACAACCAAGTAAATATCCTCTAACAATGATACAAATATTTAAAAGAATGTCTTAAAAGTCAAACATTCATAACTGGAAATAGCACAATTTTAATAGGTCCTTAAGAGTTGTAATGTGTACACAGGTAGCTTGCTGTGTGCCTCATGGACCCATGGCCCCTGCATTTACTACAGTTGTGTGCTGTGTGCACTGACAGACTGGGCACATCTCAATTAAAAAAAGTACACACCTCCGATTAACTAAAAGGAAGTGTTCTACAGCTACCAATAAAGAAAAGATATGATTGAAAGATAACTTATTAAAATGAAAAGAAGCTGGCTAACTTCTTTATAATTTTCTTTAAACATTGTTATCAACAACTTTAGAATTACTCAAAGTAATAGAAAAAATAATGTATTAATTTGGTCTCAACTCTCAGGCCATGTAAACTTTCCCACAATGTATTATTTCTCTACAAAAGCGTGTTGTTGTTGACTCATCTATTGGCTGACTTACAGGAGCTCCTCTAGCACAGGCCTGCTTTTTGATTATTAAAGTGCCCACAGGCACTATGGTATATGTGTTTCCCCTTTTAAGTTGTGGGAAGGACTTTGAGACTGTATTTACTTAATTCCTGATTTTCAACAACTATGTATGTCAAAAATTCAATCTTGTACAGGTTTTGGGGTTTGCTGTAGAAGCATAAAAATGATGGGGCAAGGAGATGTCAACTATGTTCACGATTCTGAGAGAGAGCATCTGTAAAGGTAACATATGTACATTTTATTTCAAGAAAGACATAAGACAAACAGCATAAAGATGCCCAGGTGCCCTAAAGATAAATACATTTCAAAGATCCTCATTAAAATGAATCTGTAGTATTGTTCCTGCAAGCAAAATACCTTTTTTTTAAAATAAAAAAATCTGAATTGCAAATGCTTTTGCTTTTTTTTTTTTTTGCAGAAAATCTGCCATGATTATTTTTTTTTTAATGAATAAGGATTTTCCACAAAACAGGCTTGCTCTACATGCTAGATTTTTAAACAGTTCAGTGACACAATATGCTAACTACATACACAACAGATAATATAGTAAGAAAACACTCAACCTGATGAAAAGTTAAAATCTTCATTAATACACTGAAAACTGACAACTCATGCCTTTAAAATCAAAAATACAAAAATTAAATGTTTTCCTAAAAAGATTTCCTTAGTTTAAGGATTCATTTGAAAATGAAGCTGCATGTAATTTGTACAATAAGTTGTACAAGTAAACAGGTAATATACATAAAAAATTAACTGACATACTCCTCAATTATCAGTTGTCCACCTTTAATTTCCAATACTGTACTTTCTTAACAAGCATACAAAATATCAAACTTCTCTTTAGAAAAAGTGCCGTTCTTTGACATCCTTTACACAAAAACAGTCTGAGCCTGCGGCATGTTAATGCAGTTGAGAGGCAAAGCATACTAACCTTTACAAATTCTACCTTCCATAAAAAGCCTCCTGAAAAGGAGATTACACGCCACTATAAAAATATCAACCTCTTGTGGTAGCTGCATTAGAGAACCAAGGCGTGACGACTATTTTCATATAGCATAGAAAACCACTATGAGCACATTAACTGCACTGGTGGAGTGTACTGTGCCACGGGATTATGCATAGCTACTGTTAGGTACCAAGACTGTTACACAGAGTTTTAAACTGATTGTAACCGGGAGCATAACAGAGGTACTACCAGCCCATGCAAAGTAAAAATACTGAGTCACTGTGCTGAATACTTCATTCCTGGAGAAAACCCAAAGGCAGCAGTAACTGAATCAAGCCCAACAGGTGACTGAACTCGTTCTCCTCAAAGGTTAGTGAGCACAGTGAAGTCTGAGGTATACCTTTATCCATTAAATGTGTGCCATTGCAAGATATTACCATCTGGAATACATGTCATCACAATGGTTCAAATCATTTGAATATTAGTCATTCATATATTCTTAACTACCCAGTCTCTTGATTTTTGAAGATTTCACCTACAGTAGAATATTACAGAACAAAATATAAATGCATTTTTTAAATGAAACTTACATGGACTAAAAGTAGAGAATATTTTTAAACAAATATACAATATGCAGGCAGACAAAGCAGGAAAACGGCCATTCAAATGTATAATTAAAAAAAAAAAAACCTAAAAATTGACTATTTCCAGAAAACTATGAAGCGCCTTAACTAAAAGGAATGCATCATGAGATTCTAATCTAATACAGGTCAGAAATGTAAAAAGGTTATAAACCTTAACAGGAAAAATAAAACAACTTTTACTGGCCATTCCTGTTGAAATGAGAATAGTAAAGTAACAGAAAAGTGGCTACAAACCCACTGAGAGCACCAAACAGAGAGAAAATGAAAGTCCACTTTCATCTCTGTTATTATCATAAAATCCTGTGTAACTACAGGTCAAACTGCTGGTGGCAGAAACAGAATTCTTTGTAAGCTGCAGATGTCCTGTACATGAAAAGTTTCACTGGAGTTGTACTAGACTACAGACGCTTCTGTTTTAGCCTACCCACTGCATGTGTTCAATCCAAGATAGTCTCTTTCTGTAACCCTTCATTATTATTGGGCACCAAAGATAAGAAAAGCAAGACGGGGTACAAAAATGCAAAATTTCAACAGTAATGGCAATGTTTTTGTCTTAGTCCAAAAGTGTCCTGCATTCTCTCCCCCCTTCAGTGATCTGACAAGTCTCTGAACTTAATCTGGGGGCAGCAAATCATGCAATCGAAATCTGTCTCTGATGTGAGGCCGGACATCTTCATTCTGTGTGGAGAAAAGATAACTTTTGAAAAGCCACATAATTTCTACAAGACGGTCTTATAATATCTAAACAGCACCATGCAACTATTTACTTAACTGTTCTATATTAGTAAGTACTTTAGAGGTGATTTCAAGCATTTGAGAGGATACGTGAAAGTTCTATACAACACCAGACTAAACTTTCTAAAGGACTTGAGCACATGTAGGTATTGGTATCATGGGGGATACTTGTCCACTCTAGAAGGGCTATGAAGGGGTGACTAAGTATTAGAATACAACATAAAATAAACCCGAAATTTAGGCTCAAGGTTTTTTCTTTTCATTTTTCCTTTTTGTAAAAACAGTTAAGAGTTGTGCCATTAAATTCTACTTTCTAGAATTAATTGACTCATAGATAAGAAAACAATTCCTGCCGGCAATGGTGAGGCAGAGGCAGGCAGATTTCTGAGTTTGAGGCCAGCCTGGTCTACAGAGTGAGTTCCAGGACAGCCAGGGTTACACAGAGAAACCCTGTCTCGACCCCCCCCCCCCAAAAAAGAAAGCAATTCCTGTAAACAAAAGAAACCTGTGCAACAGTGAAGTCTGACAGGCCTCATTTTAATAATTTCTAATATAATTCAAGACTGTTAATGGAAAACAACAGTGGTCAGTGAGGCCTAAGGTTTAGGACCTTGAGTGAGGCTACAAATTATTAAAATTGCTACTTTTCCCCAGGAGAGGATCTTATTTATCTGCTTTTGAGCATCCCAGCCTCCAAGGGAAGGATTTCTCTTATAAAATCCATGAAGAAGGGGAGCCTTTTCTGAGTCCTTGTTTTATACATCCAATCTTCCTGGCTTCTTTATTATTTTCCTCATGTATCACTTAAAGAAGAAAGATGTTTAAACATCTTGACCTTCAGGGCATGGTACCACTCAAGAGGCAGAGGCAGGCAGATCTCTAAGAGGCCGGCCTGATACACATAACAAATTCCAGACAATCAAGATTACAGAGCAGGACCCTGCCTCAAACAACAAGAAAAACAAATCCATTTCTCGGGCCTCTAATAAACTTCCTTTGAATACCAGCTGCATCATTCATTGGAGGCTCAGTGCCCTGAGGCAGAACCTTGGCAATTACAGGTGATAATAAATTTCTCTGCTTCTAATCAAAATCATATGTTCACTAGGAACTCCCAAGTTACTAGCTTCCCAGGTAGGTGTTTTGTCTCACCACACCAGACAATCTGTCTTCTGTCTCTTTCTTTCCCTCTCTCCCTCAAAGGCTGGCCTCACTCAAACTCAGAGATTTGCCAGTTCCTCCCTCCCAAGTGTTGGAATTAAAGGTGTTCTCACTGCCTGGCAAGGAAAAATTTTTAAAAGATTTGGAGCTGGGCAGTGGTGGCGCACGCCTTTAATCCCAGCACTTGGGAGGCAGAGGCAGGCGGATTTCTGAGTTCGAGGCCAGCCTGGTCTACAGAGTGAGTTCCAGGACAGCCAGGGCTACACAGAGAAACCCTGTCTCGAAAAACCAAAAAAAAAAAAAAAAAAAAAAAAAAAAAAAAAATTGGACTTCCTTATGCTAACTGATCCAAAGAACTGTCTGCACCTCTGGAGTCTGAGTTCACAGTGCAAGAACAAGCTCACTCTTATGTTGCCAACAAGATCTCCGCAGGGTACTCCTACTGCTTATTTTTGTACATTTAATGACAGAGGACTGGCTGCAAGTGCCTTGTAGATACTTTATCTTTTCAATATGCAAATAGAAATAAACTACATAGAACACTTTTTTGAGACACAAGTTTCATTTCGTTCCAGGCTAACCTCAAGCTCACCATGGAGGTTAGAATGACCTAATTTAACTCATCTTGCCTCTACTACCTTACTTCTGGGATCAACTGACCCATGTGTACCACAACACTCACAACTTTTGTTTCAATATAAGAATAGGACTAGTTCAATGTCAATTGCATATTATTGACCCTGGCTCAGTGGTTAAGAGCATGGGCTGCTTCCAGAGTACCCGGGCTTAATTCCTAGCACATGGCATATCACAACGGTCTGAAACTCTAGTTTTGGGGGATCCAACACCCTCACAGGGACATGGAGACCAATAGCCAATGCATGTTAAATAAAAACTAATAAATTAAAAACAAACAAACCCCTAATCTCTTTCACTCTGCTGTAATCTTCTACCAGTTAATTATTTGTTGCTGCTGCTGTTCTTTTTTAGGGAGGGTCTCCTGGCATATATAATCTAGGCTGGCCTCAATCTTATGAGTCTGTTAACTTTAAAAGCCGATACATGGCCGGGCAGTGGTGGCACACGCCTTTAATCCCAGCACTTGGGAGGCAGAGGCAGGCGGATTTCTGAGTTCGAGGCCAGCCTGGTCTACAGAGTGAGTTCCAGGACACCCAGGGCTACACAGAGAAACCCTGTCTTGAAAAAAAAAAAAAAAAAAAAAAAAAAAAAAAAAAAAAAAAGCCAATACACATACAGATTTATTTGTACAATATAGTTCAACTAAGAACAACAAAAATCAAATAGACGATATACTTACCAGTTCTACAAGCTTCTCCAGAAATGGAATCAATTTTAGGAGTTCATTGTCATTTTTATCCATAAACCAGCTTTCTATAGGGATTCCATTAGAAAGCTAAAACAATAAATATATAATTAAGTTCTCTTTAACTACACTAGCCTGCTTCAGAAAACTAAAGAAACAGACTTAAGTAATGACAGGTGTAAAACTTCCACTGCAAAAAAATGCTACTAAGGTTTTACCAACAGCTCAAAAATATGAGAGAGAGAGAGAGAGAGAGAGAGAGAGAGAGAAAGAGAGAGCACTAAATGAGTAAAATGAAGCTAACTGATTGTCCAGTGTGGCTTACTTCCTCAGTGAATACAAAGTTAATCAACACAGAAGGTCCACTAAAGCATTTCTGCAATATTCATCCAAGCAAGTCACTAGCACAGTGCTGGTCACCGTGGACTGGAGAGACAGTTCAGAAAGCCTACGTGTGCAAGCTCTTACACAAAGACCAAGACCTTCCTACTCTTGTTCGTTCTCTCTCTCTTTTTAAACAGTCTCATTCTGTAGCCGATGTTCTGTTCTTTTAAGGAGGAGTCCTGCTCTGTTGCTGACCTTATACGCCAAAGCTTAAGCCCCAGCCCACCGTTTTCCCACCACCACATTACAAGTACAAGTGAAAGTACAGACTTAGGTGGGGACACTGTTTCTAAGGAAGCAATGTCTGAGCAGGGGCGGGGCCTTCCACCCCAGCACTCTCCGGAGGCAGAAGCGGGCTGACCTCCGGTTTGAGGCAGGCCTGGGCTACATAAAACAAATGAACAATAACTAGTATGAGTCCTTTAGTGATTCAGCTGGTAGAACAAGACTATAGAAAATATTAGCAAAACAGAAAAATTTTGCTAAAACCATCTGAGAAAGCACTTCAAATTATTTAAATCAATAGATGAGAATATTGATCATTTTAGTTTTCAAACATGTTTATAACTATAATTTCATAAAATATTAAAATTCTATTAAATGATTTACAGTCCTCTAATTCTATCTTCAGATTTACTACATAAAATTTTCTTAATTTGCTGGGCAGTGGTGGCGCAAGCCTTTGATCCCAGCACTTGGGAGGCAGAGGCAGGCGGATTTCTGAGTTCGAGGCCAGCCTGGTCTACAGAGTGAGTTCCAGGACAGCCAGGGCTACACAGAGAAACCCTGTCTCGAAAAACAACAAACAAACAAACAAAAATTTTCTTAATTTATGTTGTGCTTCATGTAGAAGACATTTTTCATACGTACTTATCTATTTGGCATTTCTAATACTAAAAAATAACTAAGTACACAGAAAAATCTTATGTTTTCTATCATACTCTCCTTGGCAGTTGTCTTCTTTCCATTTTACCCAACTGAATTATGATAGGAATCTCTTCCTACCTGATAGGCAAAGGCTTGTGGTGAGTTGTCAATTATTATAGTTTTGGAAAGATCTCTCCCAAGGATATTTAAGTCCTTTATATAGTTTCCTTGTACACAAACACAATGTTCTCGGAAAAGCCGATGCCTAAACAAAAATAAAAACAAATTTTAAAACATACACTGAAATATTCATATACCATAAACTTTCTAAATATTCCTTTCTCTCAGGAAGCAAACTGAAATATAAATACTGGGGCTAAGCTGTGGGCTAACTTCAATAAAAAATCCATAGCAATTATTGAAACCTTAAAAGAAACAAATATTACAATGGTTTAAAAAATGTTGGTTTACACTATAATGTCATAAATTACAAAAGGGAATTAAAACTCTAAGTTGTTTTTGTAATTTAATTACCCAGAAAAGCTCAGCTCAGATGCAGCATTTGGTTGTCAGCGAGGTCCTGCTTTTTAACCAATTTTCCAGATGGTTGACTGAGGCACAAGTGACTTGCCCAAGATCACAGTAAGTCTGTGGTTAGCCCCGTATTGGAACCCAGGATCCTCCTGGCTCCCAGTCCTTTGCTCTAACCAGTAGACCACACAGCCTCCCTATCCCTGTACATGCCAGAATAGAAAATATAAGAAGGTATGTTTTTGTACTGGAATTAAAATATTTTTTTTAGTTTTTCTTATAGTTTTTGAGAAAGGATGCTTGCTGTTGAGGCCAAAGCATTCCATCATTGCAAATTTTCCCAAACACCCTCTTTTTAAAAAATATGTGTGTGTGTGTCTGTGTGTGTGTATGACAGAGGGGGGGTAAGGGGGTAGAGAGAAGGAGGGGGGGCAAGCTTCAAAAGAATGGTGATTGATGTCAGGCAACGGTAGCACACTCCTTTAATCCAAGCACTCAGAAGGCAGAGGCCGGGCAGATCTCAAGTTTGAGGCCAGCCTGGTCTACAGAGTGAGTTCCAGAACAGCCAGAGCTACACAAAAAACCTTGGCTCGAAAAACCAAACCAAACCAAAATAATAACAAAAAAACAAGTTTAAGTATTACAAATGTAAACTAATAACCAATCTTATAAACTAAATAGAAAATTCTGTCATTTTAAAAGCTATTAAAAGCTGTAAATTCATATATACTATATTAATTATACAATCCACATTTATAACCAATATATCATCCTCTAAATATTACTGATAATTGATTTATGGGTCTTTCACCTTGAAATGCCATGCCCTTTGCCTTAATAGTTGAGTTCGTCTTGCTTCCTAATCCTAAACAAATTTTTATGAGCAAATACCCTACTCGTGTCTGTTCTTTTAGTTTTATTATTTCAAGAGAGAAGTCTTTCCAGCTGGGTGTGGCGCACGCCTTTATTCCCTGCACTCAGAGGCAGAAGCAGGTGGATTTCTGGAGATTTGAGGCCAGTCAGGGCTACAAAGAATAACTCTATCTTGATAAACAGGAGAAAAAAAATTTTTTCTACCCACCACTATGTCCAAGTTCAACATTTAAGAAGCACACACAACTCATTTAAAAAAATCCAGCCTGAGTGGTGGCGCACGCCTTTAATCCCAGCACTTGGGAGGCAGAAGCAGGTGGATTTCTGAGTTCGAGGCCAGCCTGGTCTACAGAGTGAGTTCCAGGACAGCCAGGGCTACACAGAGAAAACCTGTCTGGAAAACCAAAACCAAAACCAAAACCAAAAAAAAAAAAAAAAAAAAAATCCAGCCTGAGTGACAATGACAAAGAGGAAGTCTCAGGCACTAATCACCAGAGATAACTGATTCATTAATTCCCCCCCTTTTCTCTTCTTTCTTTTCCCTCTTTTCTACTTTTGATTTTTCAAGACGGGGTTTCTCTATGTAGCCCTGGCTGTCCTGTACTCTAGAGCACTTCAACAAATTCTAATCTGTTCATTTTTTGTTCTCAAGTTTTTCAAAATCCAATTTGATAGAATAAATAGGCATTTCCCAAGAGTGTAGATTTTTATAAATCTAGCTATTACAACACAGTGTAAAAGCATGGTTATTTCCCAGAAAAAGGGAAGCTGCAAAAGTACCAGGACTGTTCTGTTTACAACTGTTGCTAGAATAATAAAAAGAGTAAACTGAAATCTTTTAGAATAGTCTTTCAAAGCAAAATCTAAATTTATATACTTTTATTAATGTAAGATACAATGAGCATTTATTAAAGTATACTTCGGTAGATAGAAAATACCGTTTTTTTATTTATCGCTGTAGCTTATCTGATCTTTCAATTAAAAATTAAAGATCAAAGTTTAAAAAAACTAAGTGCTGAAAAAAAAGTTTTTAATTAATATACTTGCAACCACTCAACAAAAGTTGTTTTGAGTTTGTTTTTTTCAGACAGCATCTCACTGTATAACTCAAACTGGCATAAAATTCAGAGATCTGCCACCATACCTGGGAATAAAATATAACAGTAGTAAACTAGGTTTAAGATTTATAACTAAGACAATATAAGAGACACTCAAGAATCAATGCCCAGCGTAAGAGCTGTGCAAGCTTCCTACATCCCCTCTCTAATCTTGATCGCTCAGTTGGCCTCACTCCTGAACCTTAGAGAGCAAAGTGCTCTCTCTTCAGATGACAGAAATAATGGAATTGATTTTCAAAATCTCCCAAGGCATCCCTGCTAACCAGAAACACACTCCATCTGCCAGTTAATGGCATACACAAGGAACAGAGTCCAGATTAGAATAACCTGGATGACTAAGCCAATTTTAATTTCCAATTAGATGCAAGTAACATTTTCTTTGCTTGGGAAGAGGTAAATCTGCTCTTAAATCTTTTATATTATACTTCTACTTCTCTATGCCATTACAAAGGCAGTATAACAAGCATTATCTCAGAGACATGGAAGTAAAACAAAGTCACAGTGAAAACTTCCACCACCACCACCCTGCTCCCATGCCCCTCCCTGGAATTCCCAAAGAAATGAAGATATAGATGTAACAGTGAATAAATATAATTTGACTTTGGAACCCTTTAAGGAATGTCTGTCTGAAGTTACATAATTAGAAACTCTTAAAGAGTTGTGGGACTTAAAATATTAACTTACTGTTCAATACAATAAATCTCTAGATAGTAGCCAACTGCAAATGGCCATTAAAATTAAATAGAATCAAGGTAATTGCATAGATAAGTGACAGACATTTCTACTATTTCTTAATTAAATTTACCTGACCAGTTGCTTTTTAGGGTCTAGTATGTTCAGTAACTTGTCTGCATACACCTTCTTAGAAGCAGTAAAAAGAATGATCTACAAATTCAGGGAAAAGAAGTAATCAATTATACATGATCTAAATATGGGTACTATATTGAATAAAATAAAATACACAGGAAAAATAGTTTAACCAAATTTACCTCATACATCTGAGACATTCGTTCCAGGAATTCCCTGAAGAATGGTCTTAATCTCACATAAACCTGAAGAAATGCAAAGACATTTTTTAGCAAATAAACATAAAACAGAAACCATCTTAAGATATTGTGCTCTAATTTTGGATATGTTATAATTTAAAAGTTCCTATTTAAAAGTAATAGAAATATTGACTGAGTGCCGCTCAAAACAAATGTGTCTTATGTGCCAAAAGCACTTAAGACGGTCTTTTAGAGAGAGAGTAATTATTGTTTTATTTTTAATAACAAATACAACAGTACTTCACTGGAATGTAATTTCAAAAAGCATTTCAACTAAAAATAGAAGATTTCCCTCATTACAGATTTTGATCCACCAAATCGTCTCCATCTTCCAACCAGGGAGCATCCATCCAGTCACTATGCAGGCTGTGTGTCCAGTCCTAAGCTGACCTGTCTCAATGACCTTCCTCGACAAGTACTCAGATTTCTTTTAAACAAACACCTCTTAAAAACACTACTATTTATATTAAGATAAGGAAAAGTCAAGAAGGTGGTATCTGGATTGGTGAGTTTAAATACTCCCCCACACACACCCCGTTTAGTGTAGAACGGTAGATTTGATAACAACTGAGATTGTAAGTACACAAAGACAACAGTTCTGAAAGCCCACTGCTCAGGATATATATATATAAAAATGTGGGTTGAGACAAGGTTTCTCTGTGTTGTTCTGGCTATCCTGGAACTTGCTCTGTAGATCAGGCTGGTCTCAAACTTAGAGATGTGAGTCCCGGGATTAAAGGTGTGTGCCACTACCCAGATTTATATTACCCAGTTTCTTTAACACTATTGCTCTTGTAATACACTGCAATATTCAGTAAAGTACACAAATGTAAGTCATAAATAATCACTGAAACTACTTAAAAAAGACTTTCCAGTCCTCCATTTATATTCACTTGGTCACTAAATTTCATAAAAGTTTTGTACTCCACTGAAAGATGAGTACTGATTTCAGATACCATAAACAAACAAGCAAGCAGGCAAGCAAGCAAGCAAACATTCGTTAAACTGAATAAAATAGATTGTGACATCGTAACAAGCCCGTGGTGAGTATACACTTAATGCAGGCTTAGTTTTCAATTTCAAGTCTGTAATCTAAAAAAATGTCAAAAATGCCAGTTCTGGGAATGTTTTATGGCAAAACAGGGAAAGCATGCAACAAAGAAAACAAAGAAAAGTGACATTTTCCAATGACTTCCATATTAGACTAAACCTGTAATTGCATTATACACCCTACTATGTTTGTTATTATGCTATTACTATCTTTAACTGTAACATACATCTTATAATCTGACACTCTTTCAGAACGAAAAGTAGCACTGAAGACAGAAGAGTACACTGCTAGTGTTTCTTTAACCTGAGAATACAAAGAGTAAGAAGAGTTGCCTATCAAGGCTCCTCTCTGCAGGACAGATTCACCACTGTATCAGAAAAGGTGTCACAGAAAGGTTGGAAGACACAGATAACATAGTGGTTGATGGGGGAAAATTATTAGAAAAAAAATAAGGGTCAGGTCTCGAATAAGACCATAGGGAGTTGTGCCACGTGATGCAAAGGCACAATGATAAGCAAAAACAGAAGAGATGAGTACAAGCCCAAAATGGTCTGTGTCATTACATGTGGATATGAGAGTCAGCAAGGCCTACGTTTTGTTCTAAAGGAAATAAAAGTATGTATAATATAGTTTCTCTTGTTTATTAGATCTATTTGCTGGAGGCAGGGTGTGTTTGTGGTGTCCAAGGACAACTTTCAAAAATCCATTTATTTTTTGACCCAGGGATCAAACCCAGATTGTCAGGGTTCATGGCAAGTCTTTTCCTGCTGAGCCATCTTGTTGGCCTCAAAAGTTTAGTTCTTGACATTTAAAAGTTTAATTCTTGTTATTTAATTGTTATTAAGTCACAAAGATAGACATATGCATCATTTTAAATGCTTCAAACCTGATTCCACAAGTAGCCAGTAGTTCTGTTTTCCTTCTCCAAACAAAAAAGAAAAAAAATAATTCCTACTGATAGTAATAAGTGATTATTATCTGTAAGACTGACAACTACTCAAAAGTGAGCATTTGTGAATACCACATCATGCTTTTTTTTTTTTTGGTTTTTCAAGACAGGGTTTCTCTGTGTAGCCCTGGCTGTCCTGGAACTCACTCTGTAGACCAGGCTGGCCTCGAACTCAGAAATCCACCTGCCTCTGCCTCCCAAGTGCTGGGATTAAAGGCGTGCGCCAACATTATGCCAAATTTTTAAAAATTAGAAACATTAGTGGTGAAGAGAGTATGCTTTTAGTCCTAGGACTCAGGAGGCAGAGGCAAGCAGATCTTAGTGAGTTTGAGGCTAGCCTGATCTATACAGTGAGTTCCAGGACAGCCAGGGCTACACAAAGGAAACCTAGAAAACAACAAAACAACAACAACAACAAAAATGATTAGACTCTATTAGAAAGTTATTTTACTAAAATTTAAATTGTATATAGAAAAATTACATAAGAAAATAGTACACTACATTACAGTACTTGACAATGAATAATAGCTTATTTTCTCCATCTTCTTTGGTATCATGTCAATGAAAACTCCCTAACTATATGTACATAGTACAAAAAAATACGAAGAGAATCATACTTAGTAAAAGGCAATTACATAGAAAACTACTTATAAATTGATTTCTAAGTTCAAATTTAACTTAATGTATATTTGTTTATCAAACGTTCATCTATTTTTGTTTTGTTTTGTTTTGTTTTTTGGTTTTTTGAGACAGGGTTTCTCTGTGTAGCCCTGCTGTCCTGCTACTCACTTTGTAGATCAGGCTGGCTTCGAACTCAGAAATCCACCTGCCTCTGCCTCCCAAGTGCTGGGATTAAAGGCGTGCACCACCACTGCCCGGCTCATCTATTATTTATTATTTTAACAATAGGACCAAGAAGCAAAGAAAAATTCTACCTACAGATAAGCAGTTTCTACTAGTCAGTCTTTTTTTTTTTTTCCCAAATATTTATTTTTTATGTAAGTACACTGTAGCTATCTTCAGACACACCAGAAAAAGGCATCAGATCTCATTACAGATGGCTATAAGCCACCATGTAGTTGCTGGGATTTTAACTCAGGACCTCTGGAAGGGCAGTCAGTGCTCTTAACCGCTGAGCCATCTCTCCAGCCCCCTAGTTAGTCTGTTTAAAAGAAATATTTTACATGACTTTTAAGTCCAGACAGTATAATACTAACATAAAAAAATTTTTTTTCCACTGGCCATGGTGGCACACATCTTTAATTACAGCACTTGGGAGGCAGAGGCAGGCTGATCTCTGAATTTGAGACCAATGTGGTTTACAGAGCAAGTTCCAGGACCATCCAGGGCTGTACAGAGGAACCCTGTCTCAAAAAAGATCTTCAGTACTTTTTTTTTTTTTTTTTTTAAAAAGAATCCTTTGAACTTATTGATATACTATTCATAATTTTTTATAAATAGTAAATTTATAAGGAAGAATAAGGTTTACATGTGTGCTCAGCCTAGATAGGGCCCTGGGTTCCATTGACAGCACTAAAAGGAACATACATTTAGTAGAACTCATTAGAGATACAGGCCTTTAACCCCACTACTCCAGAGGCAGAAGCAGAGGATTTCATCGAGTGTAATACCAATCTGAGCTACATAATGGAACTGTATTTAAAAAATAAGATAATTAGTGAACACTATTTATTTAATAACCCAAGACAAGTGCAGTGGTGCATGGCACGTCAATACGTGTGATCTCAGCACTTGGGTAGCTGAAAACAGAAAACAAATGACGCCAAAGTCTTTGAGAAGCTAAATGCTTTCATTATCTGGGGAAAAGATCCTCCAACTAACAGATACACAGGCATGCAAAGTGGCTCTGCCCATTTCCAACCTCTGGGCACTCCTTAGTTTCCTCATCTATAAATGGATCCCGATGTTATGAAGGTTAGATAATACACATAAGCATATGGTTTTGTGGCCACAATATTTGAAGTGATAAAGCTGTTTGTTAACTGTTATTACCTACCTCTTTATTTAATAGTAACCAGCCGCCAGCATTATCATATGGGGCAGAGCTGAGCAACCACAATTCTAAAGGGAACTTAACAGTTCTTTTAAGAGAACCTAGTCTCTTAAAAAAGAAACATTACTGATTCCACTAATTTTTTTCTTAGCATTAGCATCAAACACAGAAACAAAGGCCAAATCTTCTCCAAGGACAGAAGACTACTCTAGTAGGAGCCATAGAGGCCTCAACTTCATAACCTATGTCATCATTTGCTTCACCTAGTTCCAGTAAGATGTAGACAAAGTATTTGTAGGAGGAATAAATCTAGGGATGAGCAGGGAAGGACTGAAACATCAGAATCAGTTTTTCCTTAACTATGGAAATAGAACTCAATCTGAAAAGGGATTCAGAGTTCAAATAGGATAAACTGAAGTTTAATGTATTCATGACATGATTTAAGTTGCCAATAAGCATAATGTCCATTATGGGAAAATGGCCATTTATTACATAAATTTAAGTATATAAATACATAAATAAAACTTTTAATGACATATTAAGAGAAACTGCAATTATTTTAAGAGCATAAAGTAGCCAGGTTAAAAAATGTTGTCTTTAAAAAACACTTTAGCATACACCAGAATGGTGGCTCAAACCTTTAATCCCAGCATTGTGGAGGCAGAGGCAGGTGGATATCTGTGCTATTAAGACCGCCCTAATCTACAAGAGCACATTCTAGACCAGACAGAGCTTCACAGTGAGACTGTCTCCAGTAGCAGCAAGCAGTTGTAGTAGTAATAACATCAATAATAACAAATCATTCTAGCAAGCAATCAAGAAGTGAAGGATTAGGAGTTCTAGGCCAGCTTGGGCTACAGAGTGAGACCTTATATCAAAAATATATAAAATTAAATAAAATCACTTTTAAAAAAATCTAAAGATAGTGGACCCTTCAATTTAGTGAACACTGTAGTAACTCTCAGGCGTCAGCTGCTAAATAAGAACTTTCTGAGTACGGTCCATCGATCCCTCCCCACTATTATATAGCCCAAGCAAGCCTCAAACTCACTCCCTGCTCCAGCCTTCTGAGCTTCAAGAACAGACATCTGGTTTTTTTCAATGAAGTATTCCTAATTTGAAAGAGATACTTCAAGAATTCCCAATGAAAAATATTTTCTAATTTTTGATAAGGAGAGAATTATAGATTTAGTTTATATCATTTTAAAATATAAATATTACTAATAATTATAATGAAAACATAGTGCCAATGATTACTTACTGAGAAGGATGGGAAAGTTTAAAATTATTTTGATGTATTGTTTTTAACACTTTGTAAAGTAAGTTAATATCCAAATACTGCTCTCTCCTAGTTAAACGTTAAATCAGTATTAAATATTCATAACCCCAAATGCTATACATAAGGCATAATTATGTACAAACATACACACTTATAGACAACAAAATTAAGTTTATAAAACTTGGCAACAAAATAACTCTTTAATTATAAAGTCAGAATTTATAAAAGAGAAAATGTAGTCTGGTATTTACAACAGAATTTTTCACTTATATATTTTTCTCTTCATGTAGCAAAAGTAAAGCTGTTTTTTCTAGGAAGAGTTAGAAGCCATTAACACTTCTAATTCTCTTTTTGTGGTGTGAAAAATATCCTGAGCTATATGATTTCTAAGAAAACAAAGTAAGAGGCTGAACTTTGCTAACCATTGGGCTCTCCACTGGCCTCTTCCCCCCAACTTTCCCCATAAAAGCAACCTCTACCAACAAAAGAAATCATCCTTTACAAGAAGCTCCCTACAACATCCTAGCTCCTTGAGTGCTTACCATAGTCTGATTTCTGGACAGCTGACCCAAAGTTTGTTGATTTTACTGATCCTCAGAAAGCCACTCACTGGCTAAAGTCTGAATGGTGAATACGGTCAAAAAATCAGATGCCCCTGCCTTACTGTACAGAATGAGGAGGTGGACAACACAGTTGCGTTTGATGCACTGTGGTGAGACATATGAGGTATCTTCTTTGTCTTCAATCAGCCACATTTGGGCTGAGTAGCTCTATTACATCTTCAAAAAACTGAGCTCCAGTTCTTGATGGAGACAGAGGAAGGTCATTGAGGAGGTGTTTCAGCTCAAGAGCTAAGTGAAAAATGTCTTTTGATTCAGTTCTGCTTGTGGATAGCAGTCATCTTCTGGATGGAAGAGGGAGTGAGATGACCTAGAGTCTTGAATTGGTGGATCTGCAGGAACAGAAACTAAATACAGTGGAGACCTCTTAACTGAGTAACACCATGAGATGGATTTCCTGACACTGTGTCAATATTAAACTAGCTACAAGTTTAAACGTGCACTGGGGGTGATCATGCACTTGTTCTTCCATATTAAATGCATCTGTACCATGTTATGAACAAATCCTTTCTCAACCATTATGCAACAATTTTTTTTTTAAGGAAAAATGTGTACTTATTAAGAAGTACAGCAATTCAAATAATCTGTACCTTTTGTGAGTTTAATACCCTCACTTTCAAGTCAGTTCTCTCATAGTTCTTATATACACAAACAAGTCTGTCTATTTCATCTAGCACCAGGAGTAACTAGCCACCTTTGAGATGGATCTTTTGTTCTTTCTCCATAAGAAATAGACATGTAAATACTAAAATTAGACTTGAACAATTCATCTGTCTGAAAATTCTAAGGGTGGTATTATCTAAACTTATTTCTATTCACCAAAATAAGAAGAGTACATATTTATGAAGTATGGCAATCTACAAGTATAGTAACTATCTGAAAATTCCCTCAATCTTAAGAAAGCCTATTACCAGATCATTATGAAATTTTCATTATAAAAATAAGAAT
This sequence comes from Uromys caudimaculatus, assembly GCA_028551405.1. NCBI lineage: Eukaryota > Metazoa > Chordata > Mammalia > Rodentia > Muridae > Uromys > Uromys caudimaculatus. The sequence continues at coordinate 52,635,574 of CM052701.1, forward strand.
TCCAATGAATACTGGATTACTTCCCCTAAGAATTTAAGTTTATAAATTTACAGTATATAATCTCATAATTATTAGGTTATAGGTCAGCAAATTAGGGCCTGTTAGCCAATTATGGCCTACCACTTACTTTTTAAATTATTAAGTATTATTGGAACACAACCATATTTTTGAGTATTTTTTGAGACAGGGTCTCACTACGTAGCCCACTCTGGCCTGGAACTTGAAATATATATAGCCCAGGCTGGCCTCAAAACCAATGATCTTCCTGCCACAGCCTCCCCTGTACTGGGATTGCAGTGCTGGATTACAGGTGCAGGCCACCACTTCTGCTCATCTCCTTTTCATGGCTGGTTCGTTTCGGGTTGGAACAGCAGAAAAAGTGGTTGCAACAATAGCCATAAAATCTAAAACTCCTGATTTAGATAATTAGTCATGTAGGCTTAACATAATTTATAACTTGAAACTGTTTTGAAGTGAGAGAAAAATAAAAGGTAGAACTGAAATTAGATATAGATGAATCTTTATAAGCTGAACACAAACTAAAAGTAAATCCCAAAAGGATATTTATCTCGCCTTGATTCACAGCAAGAAGCTAATTCTTAAACACACACAGACACGCACTCGCACGTGCGCACACGCACACACACAGACACGCACATGCACACACACAAGAATGGGATGCTATAGAACAGATATATTTAAGAACATAGAGGTAGGTGCCATGGATGTGCTATGTAAACTTCACCTCAACATATTATTTTAAAATAAAAGTATATACAGTATTTTATGGGTTTCTACCTTTAAGTGAGCCATGTTACATTACAGTGGTTAGATATGTAAGTTACATCTTACCTAATAATGTGGTTTCTCCAAAATCTCTTAGCTCATCCCAGACCCTTGTGTATATTCTTCTTTGCCAGTAGATGGAGACAACACCACTGAAAGTTTAAAAGACATCATTCCCTGTTTAAAGGGAGCTTGCTGGTCTGAAAAAACTGGGGGAGTCCTAAACCAAAGACCTCTCCGTTTTTAAAAACCCACGTCAAAACCACAAATCCAAGGAAAGTTACCCAATATTAACTATGGACAATCTTTAAAAATATAGTTGAGGGAATCATGTCCTTCATAAGGTAAATAAACCATAATACTAAAACTGCAATCATCTCTAAGCTTTTAAAACTCAATCTTCCTGCTCGTTGCTATTTAGATAGCTGGGTTACTTTTTGTTCACTTTCAGAAGTGCAACTCAAAATATGTGAAAAAGAAGTTTTTGGAATTCTATAAAAGTAAGTAGAATATGCTGTATACCTTTCTAAGCCTTAGTTTATATGTACTGTTATAAGCCTTTTATTCAAACAAAGACAATTAACCAGGTCCACGAGTAATAGCAACTTTTAAAAAGAAAAAGCAGAAATGGTGGAAGCAATAAGAAAAATTTCAATATAACATAACCATACTGAAAGGAGCCAAATGAATCTACTTTCCATATTTATTTCACTACTCAAAAAAAAAAACAAACACAAAAAAAGCAAAAAAAAAAAAAAAAAAAAAAATAGCCCAAAACTAAAACCACCACCACCAACAACAAAACACACAAAACAACCCAGAAGCCATTTGTAAGAGATAAATTTCAAATTGAGAAGCTTAAGAATTCTCAAATAAGCTTTCCTTTTGAAATTCAAAGGCCTAAAACCAGTTTTCAAAGTCATTCAAAATAAATGAGTAAAAACCTAACTACAAAGAATAAACGACAAGGCTACTGCATTAAAAACAGAGCACTAAGTTATTGCTACATTACTTATGTTGGCCTTGAGACTCCTGTCCCTTAAATGGATTAAAGATGAGCAATCTATCATTCAGAAAAAGCCTTAAACCAAGTAACAATTCAAAATAAGAAAATCTTAAAATCCATTATTTTATATATCTTTTCCTCTTCCCCTAATAATGTATCAGGACTAATATCACTTTAAAAGGAGATAAACATGCTATTCAGATATTATAATTCCCATCTAGATTAAATTAGAATGAAGATCTCCAGTAAAATAAATCCTCATGATTAATGACTACATAAAGTATTTGGCAAAGTAGCCCCGAAACATCTATTTAACTCTAAAATCTTATAATTCCTACATACAACTGAAATCTACGAAAAAACAACAACAACAACAACAAACAAACAAACCCCGAAGACCCATAACCACTTTGTACTTGCCCACCAAGAGCACATACAAACCAGGGACCTGGTCATTACCCACATAGCAAATTCGCAGCTTTATTAACCCCTGAGGTGGCTTCCCCTTGACAAGAAATGTTTGACTTTTCCCCATCTTTCAGCAGCTTGTGTATGTAAAGGTTATGTGTATGTAACAAATGCAAACACGCAAAAGGATTCTGCAGTTCTTAAAGTATAGTCATTTCTTAGCTAAGCCAATCCTCTGATGAGGAAATCCTATAAAAGTATGGCCAACAGATAATCCACAGTAAAATCTTAACAGTATTTATATTTTGCACTGTAACCTGTCCACCAAAGATGAGAAAAATGCTTGTACCTAATATAAAGCAGTAACTACAGGAGTTCTTGAATTCTGTGATTAATATAAATTAGGTATATTGAACTAAATGTAATTTTACAGATAACATTACTGTAGTAAATAAAAATGACCAACAAGGAATGAATTTTTTTTATTATTAATCGGATTTATGAGAAAAAATAAAGACAAAATCCCCAGGTATTAACCTGGCAAGTTGTTCTTGGGGCTCTGTATCAGTGTTCCTTGCCTCCACCTGCTGGCAAAGATTATGAAACTAGTAGAAATCACAAGTCAGAAAAGTTAGTATTTTTTTTGTTATAAATTAATGTTTCACATAACTACCTAGCATAATGCTACTTTGTGTTAATAAACCATTAAAATATTGATGAAACTACTAATAAACTACAGAAAGACACACTGAACATCACAAAAACATTTTTTTTCTACTCAGAATGTTACCTAATGGTTTAAAAATTAGGCTTAAAATGTGTTAATTACCTGATAAATGACATCTTGGAAAAGGACTGGAAAAGTGAGTGCTGCATCTTCCAGCTCATTCAGACTGCAGTGCACTAGTGTTTCATCCTTAAAACAAACACAGAGAAAAACAAAATATTAACAGAAACTTCAAACAACAGTTTGATTAAGTCATCATCACTCTTTGTAGAATTTATACTGTATGTGACACAGCAGATTAGGACAGGATTTCGCCTGAAGTCAGTAGCTCTCAAATATACTTCTTAGAGCAATAAACGGCATCAAAACCTTTCAGAAGCATAGCTCTATCTCTGATGATTCATATTCAGTGATAAACTCAGTTACCTCTATAGCAGATTCAAGTCTGAAAAACCACTGCTTGAGTTCTGCAGTTCAACTTTTTGTTAAGAACGTTTGTTACTCCTTTTGTAATTTAACTTATTTAGTTTTCTAAAGCAGTTTCACTCTATAGGCCAGGCTGTCCCCAAATTCATGATCCAGTCCTCTTGTATCAGCTGAGTGCTAAGGTCACAGAACCATGTGCCACCGCAATCTGCATATACTAACTACATTTCTTTGCAATTAGCTCATGAAAGTTTTGACTCTAATTATTTGTTTTCTCATATAACTCATCTCCAAACTTTTTATGAAAAAGAATCTTAATTTAGAATTAGATGTTATTTATACCTAACTATATTTCATCAACTAAATACCCAATGAAAACTTGTATCTGAGTATCAGATCCTGACTTCTTACCAAGAATAGGAAAAATAGGAAAGCTGTCTGTCCAAGAAAAACGTTAAGTCAGTATGTTTCTCAAAACCTAAATGTTGAAAAGGATGGGGGCAGAGGTGAATTGGAAGAACCAAGCTCTTGAACTGATTCCCAGTACCATATAATCAGGTAAGGTGGCACAAGCCCATTATTCTCAGTACTTAGGAAGAGAGAGCCAGGAAAACCAGAAGGTCATCCTTGGCTACATAATGCAAGGACAGCTTAGGCTATCTCAAAAGTAAAATGGGTCATCAGTAACTACCCTCAAATTTTTCAAAGGGCTTAGTTAAGATCTACTAAAATTGTTGGGTTATGTTGGTACATGCCCTTAACCCTGGCATTCAGCAGGCAGGGGCAGAAAAAATCTAGGAAGCAAGGGCTACGTAAAGAAACCCTGTTCCAACAAACAAAAGATCAATTAAAATGAAAAATGAGTGTTCATACTTTACAATTCCACATTACTAGATGTGGTTTTGGGTTTTTTGTTTTTTTTTTTTTTTTAATTTTATTTATATGATGAATACACTGTAGCTGTCTTCAGACACACCAGAAGAGGGCATCAGATTCCTTTACAGATGGTTGAGAGCCACCATGTGGTTGCTGGGAATTGAACTCAGGACCTCTGGAAGAGCAGTCAGTGCTCTTAACCGCTGAGCCATCTCTCCAGCCCCCTTTGTTGTTGTTGCTGAGACAAAGTTTCTTGGTATAGCCCTGGCTGTCTTAGAACTCACTCTGTAAACCAGGCTAGCCTCAAGATATCTGCCTCCTAAACACCCTTGGCTTTTTTTTTTTTTTAAAAGTCTCTAAATAAACGTGTGTATATATGGATATGTGTGAGATATGTATTTGGAGCAGTGGGGCAGTGACAGGGATCAAACCCAAGGCCTTGCACATGGCTAAGCAACTTCCCTGCCACCACTGAGCTATATTCCCCAACCTCTTATCTTTTCTCCCTATGTGGTTAGCCTCACTATATCACTATGGTTAGCCTTGAACTCTACTTGCCTCAGCCTTCCAACTGCTGAGTAAGTGCTAATACACTTGACTTCCTGCTAACATTACTAAAACAAAATGAGAAGCCAAGTGTGGTGTCATACAATCCTAAGCACTTGGAAGGCTGAGGTAGAAGGGCTGCAATAAATTCAAGGTTTGAGGTCAGCCTGGTCTGTAAAGCAAATGTTAAGCTAATTTGTGCTACATAGCAAGATCTTGTCTCAAAATATCACACCCCTAGAATGAAAGTCAAGGTATGTATCAAGGTATCTCAGTACTTATAAGGCCAGAAGATGAGTTAAGGGTTCAAGGCCAGCATAGGTTACACATCGAGACCCGTAACAAAGACAAAAATGTATGTTAAATCCATGTGTGTGTGTGACATACTTGTAAATATGTATTTATATATAGAAAAAAGTAAATAAAATTGCATTTTCAAAGACTCCTAGAATCTTGAAATATTTTCTAAATTAAGTCATATTTAATTATAGTAATTCTTCACCTACTTTAATAAATTAATCATTCTCAAACACTTATCCTTTTTCCCCTTTGCATTTAACCTTCACCTCAGAATCAAAATATGATCAAATTTCATTATGACTACCAACTCCTAAATCTCAAATGTAGCAAAATCTTTAATTTCTTCTTCTATTTCTTCTTCCTGAACTAGTTATGACCAGATTTAATTTTTTTCTTTTCTTTACATTTATTCTCTAAAAATATTTTAGAATTTTTGTTATTTCTTTAACATCTCTGAATCAAAAATAAAACCTATGCCGGGCAGTGGTGGCGCACGCCTTTAATCCCAGCACTTGGGAGGCAGAGGTAGGTGGATTTCTGAGTTCGAGGCCAGCCTGGTCTACAGAGTGAGTTCCAGGACAGCCAGGGCGACACAGAGAAACCCTGTCTCGAAAAACCAAAAAAAAAAAAAAAAAAAAAAAATCTCTGAATCATAAAGGCTATGATTATAAAGTATAACAACATAAATATGGTGCACTAATTAAAAAATGTGCAGGGGAGTGGTGGCACATGCCTTTTATCCCAGCACTTGAGAGGCAGAGGTAGGTAGATCTGAGTTTGAGGCCAACCTGGTTTACAGAGAGAATTCCAGGACAGACAAGGATACACAGAGAAACCCAGTCTCAAAAACCCAACCAACCAAAGAAACAAATAAAGTAAAAGAACTGACTTTTCTTTAAGATAAATTTTTTTGAGAATTAAATCACATTTCTATTTATGAGATACCAGCAATAAATGTTAAGCAATAAAATGTTGTCCAGCACAATCCATTAGATATACCTTTTGATGATATCAGAAAACTATAAGCAAATGGTAAATGTGGTATACAAACAAATACTAAAATGGGTTTGCAAATAAATATTGAATTCAAAGTTCTTTTCTACCCAAAAGTATAAAATGTAAATTTTTTTTCAGACAGAAGTCTCGTTAAATTGCTTAGCCTGCGCCAAAACCCTCAAAGCTACTCTTGTGTCTCAGCCTCTTTCATAGTTCAGACTGCATAGTTCACACCCCCATATCAGGTATGTAAAAATGTTTAAATAATATCAAAGGAAAAAGAAAGAAAGAAAAAAAAAAAAAGAAATCAACTCTATTTTTAAAAGTTGATTGGTAGCTGGGCAGTGGTGGCACACGCCTTTAATCCTAGCACTTGGGAGGCAGAAGCAAGTGGATTTCTGAGTTCAAGGCTAGCCTGGTCTACAGAGTGAGTTCCAGGACAGCCAGGGCTACACAGAGAAACCCTGGCTCGAAAAACAAACAAACAAAAAAGTTGATTGGTAATTAAATAAATTGGAAAATAGGACTAGGGCTCTAGGTCAGCTGGTGATGGGTGTTAGCATATAAAGCCCTAGGTTTACTCCCCAATACCAACACACTGTATCACACCTTAGATCCCAGCGCATGGAAGGTCAAAGTAGCAGGCTCACACGTTCAAGATCATCCTACAAGTAGAGGTTGAGGCTGGCCCAGGCTATATGAGACTTTGTCTTAAGTGGGGAAAAGGTAGAAAAGGACATGTTCTTATAGTTAACCTGCTGAAGCCAAATTGTATTTGATCCTTCAGGAAAACAAGATTCTAAAAATAAGAGGAAATCTAAATTCTAGGCATTCCAATACAATCAAATCCCAGGAGTTTTATGGCATTGGAGAGATATTCAGTGACTAAAAAAATCTGTTGCTCTTGCAGATGATCTGGGTTCAGTCCCAACCATCCAGTAACCCCAGTTCCAGGGAACTGTTTCTATGCAGGCAAAATATTCATACATAAAAATAAATACAACTTTTTTTGGGATAGGATATAATGTAGTATATAACACTTGTCTTGCATAGTAAGACCCTGGATCAATACCCAACACCTCAAAAAATACAATCAAATAAACTTAAGAACAAATCACAGGGTCTCAAGAATGTAGAGAAAAAAATTTCATTTAAATGCAAAAGTAAAAGTCTTATTTATTTTCAAAATGTGTCAGTTCCAAATAAACTATTCTAATGCGAGAGTGCCTAAATAAAACATTTCAAAACACTCAGAACATATTTGTAGTAAATATAATGACTCCTTATTCATTTGTATTCTGAATTTTAGCTCTTACCCCTTATACCTGTAAAGATAACACTCACCAGATCTAAGACCAGGGAGAACTCTGGTGTGCTTCTTGTTTTCAAAGGAAGAGCAGGTTTCCTATTTAGCTGTTCTTCTGTCAGAGGCGGAACATGTTTGATGAAATAATAGCTATAAATTAAATTTTAAGAAAATTTCAACATTTCTATGTTTTATACATATAAAATAGTACTAAATTCTAAATTTTAATTAGCTTGTCATATGCTTAGCTGTAGAGTAGTTGCCTAGAATGTGCAAGGCCTTGGGTTCAATCCAAGTACAAAATAAAATAAAAGCCGGGCAGTGGTGGCACACACCTTTAATCCCAGCACTTGGGAGGCAGAGGCAGGCAGATTTCTGAGTTCAAGGCCAGCCTGGTCTACAGAGTGAGTTCCAGGACAGCCAGGGCTACACAGAGAAACCCTGTCTCAAAAAACCAAAAATAAATAAATAGAATAGAATAGAATAGAATAGAATAGAATAGAATAGAATAGAATAGAATAGAATAGAATAGAATAGAATAAAAGCAGACTTGTGATGGCTAGTCTTCATTGTCTACCCCACTGGATTTATTAGATTGGCACAAAAGGAACTTCTATGCCAGACAGAATTTTAAATTATAACTAGACTCAAACACATCTTCATTAATCCCAAAAGGAAGAATTAACACATTTTCACCTACAAGAAGTAAAGTTTATTCCTGTAGTGTAGCTGTTCTCAACCTGTGGGTCATGACCCCTCTGGAGTAAAAGGAACTGTATTAAAGGGTTGCAGCATTAGGAAGGCTGAGAACCACTGCTCTAGTGTCAAACTCCAGGCCTCAGGCCTCAATGAATTCTTAGATGGCATTTTTTGCATGCTGATGGCAGTGTAAACGTTTTCCTTGAAAAAGCTCTTTTGAAATACTATGCTGTTTCAGCCCATCTCCTAGACTGCAGAGCACGGATGTCATGCTTTGGTCTAGGTTCACAAATCTGTGTGGATCGATCATATGGGCAGCAGACCACCAAACACTGACCATTTGGCCTTTTCTTTCAGTGCATGTCTGGCTCTGAGAAGTGCTCTGGAGCTTCATGGGTTGATCCTCTATACTGTGATTGGTATTCAGTATTTCTTTGCATGTCACAACTGATTAAAAGTTCCTTGATGCTTAGAATAAGTCCAAAATGACATATCTTGTCTTTGCCATTAGCTCATAAGGCACCCACTTATCAAGCCTTTTCACCTTTCCAATTGATTTCTTTCACTAAGTGACTGCTGAGTACATACTGAGTTACTTAGTAACTTACTGTACAGTTATAAGAGGATCAATGGCAATGACTATTCTCAACTTAGTTATTGTCAACTTTTGCCGACCAGCCACTATCTCTTCCTTTTCAAGTTCCCACTACAAAACATGTGCTATTGATGTTGTGAGTTTGTGTCATGTTTTACATTTTAAACTCAGTAAGAAAATGGCTTGAATTTGCTTTTTGTTTTTTTATCACCTCTAAAATATAAAATAAACATCAGGGACTGGGTATAGTGGCTCACATCTTTAATCTCAGCACTTGTTAATTTGAAGTCACCCTGGTCTACATTTTGAATTCCAGGCCAGCCAGAGCTACACAGTGAGACCCTATCTAAAAATAAGCAAAAAGCATATATTAAGCAGTAAGTCATTAGCAAAAGAAAAAAAAAATGTAAGAATTGTCATTAAAATGATGTGCAGTATTTCCTCATTTATTTAAGTATTTCAGTACCATAAGATGTATAGGAAGTAATTACTTTTGAACAATCTAACAGGATGACCTAGAAGACTAAAATTCTGTGTCTTAAGGGTATTTCCAAAGAGTTTTAACCATGGACCTGGGTCCTGACTAAATAAAAAAGAACAAAGGTGAAAGCTAGCAACACAGAACATTCATTTGCTTGTCTCTGCTTTCTGACTGAATACACTGTAATCAGCAGCCTCAGACCCCTGCCTGGCACAATAAGCATCATCTCACTGCCACACCCCCACTATGCTAAACTGCATCCTCAAGATGAAAACCAAAAACCCTTCCTAAGGTATTTGGTCACAGCAATGAAGCCATGAATAATTCAACACTTAACCCAATAAACTAATTTAGAAAACATGTAAGAAAGTACACAGATTAGTGTCTCCAAAAACTCACTAAGTACTAATACCCACAACTCTAGGTCATAAGCTCTTTGTAAGACAGATGCCTTTATTCATGAGATTATCTCCCACTTTTATGTCGAAATATCCTATTAAAAATACATCTACTATACCTAGTCTAGCGAACATAGTATTAAGAAAACATAAGGCCTAAGTTAAACAATGCAGAGTAGTGGTTGGTAGTCTGCCCTTAGGAGTGCCCAGATGAATGAGAGATGGATGTCCAACACCATCAGAGGGTATCCTGGTATGTGCTGCTGACTTGAGAAAAAGTTGAAACTCAATATCCAAAGTAAGATTTTCTGCTAGACAAATATCATTTCCAGTTTTATCATGAAACTGCAAATTGTTCAAAAAAGAAAATTTGATAGCCAGGAAACAACTCACGGGTCAAATACTTCCCAGTCTTCCTCATAGGTGGCCTCTGCATGGGCTGACGAGTATCCACTCTCTGGAGTTACTGGTGCTATTTAGTAAGAGGAAAAGAAAAGATTACTTTCATGTGTCACAAAATACACATTTTATTGTTTCTACAAGGAGCTTCCTATATTTTAGATTAACCACATAAATAATTCATAAAGATCACTTAAAAGCAAATTTAGGAAAACAAACGACTCTACATCCAAAGAAAATAACTGCTATTGATAACATGCCAAACTACAACATGGCTAGTAGAATTAAGATGTCTATCTATGAACTAAGAGGAAATCTACTACTATTAGAAGATAATATTCAGCAATAAAAACAACAGCAAAAACCCAAAAGTATGCTAGTTAGTTTTTTATTAACAAGAGCTAGAGTCCTTTTAGAAGAGGGAACCTCAATTAAGAAAATGATTCTGGGGCCAGAGAGATGGCTCAGCGGTTAAGAGCATTGACTGCTTCCTGGTCCTGAGTTCAATTCCCAGCAACCACAAGGTGACTTACAACCATCTGTGATGGGATTCGATGCCCTCTTCTGATGTGTCTGAGGACAGCTACAGCAACAGTGTACTCACATATATAAAGTGAATAAATCTTTTAAAAAGAGAGAGAGAGAGATTGATTGATTGATTCTATCAGACTGGCCCACAGTCAAGTCTGCGGGAACTTTCTTGATTAACTGTTGGTGTACGAGTGTCTACCCCACGATGGGTGGTGCCACTCTTGAGAAAGTGGTCCTGGTTTATAAAAACAAAACAAAAAACCAAGCTAAGTGAGCAACGAGGAGCAAGTCAATAACAGAGTTCCTGTATGGCCTCTGCTTCAGTTTCTGCTGCGAGTTGATTTTTGTTTTATTTTTAAGGCTTTTTAGAGATAAGGTCTCTCTCTATATAGTCCTGGCTATCCTAGGATTAAAGGCTGTGCCCCCAAGTTGCTTTTTATACAGCAATAAAAAGCAAGCCAGAGCAACCTATTTCTAATTGGACAGCATGCTGATAACAAACCAAATAGAGTTGTAAAATCTAAGAACCACAAACACTCCATAGTCCACTAATCCTGAACTGAGACGCAACTTGAGCATTATGTTAAGTAAAATGAGCCAGATAAAAAGAAGAGCACATAAGCTCACTATGTGGCTGTTAGGAGAGAGGCTGATCACCAGGCACAGTTTCAACCAAGAAGTTCTCATATGCTATTGTACCAAGACTGTAGATACAAAAATGTACTTTATATATCAAAAAGATAGGAAAAAAATGAAATAGATAAGTTTAGCTTAATTTAAATATTATTAAAATGTACATGTGAATAACATCACATAGCGCACACCCCCTCTCCTCATTTGTGTTGGTATGTAGATAGGAAGTTACTGTCTTGTTTTTGTTGTTTTGAGACAATGTCTTATTAGGTAGACCAGATCAGCTTTGAACTCAGTATGTAGCCTGGGATGGCCTCAAATTGCTAATTCTCTTGCTTCAGCTTCCCAAGCGCTGCAATATATAGGAATGTTCCACCATGCCTGGCTTTTCTTTCTTGTTTAGATTTATTTTATTTTGTATGTATGATTGTTTTGTCTGCATGTATGTATGTGCACTGTGTGAATGACTGGGGCAAATGGTGTTTGATTCCCTAGTACTGGAGCTACAAGTGGTTGTAAACCTGAACCCAAAGTCCTCTACAAGAGAAGCAAGTATCCCTAACCAACAATTACTGAGTCATCCCTTCGGCCCTAATAGCTCTTATTGTATAAGACAAGGTCTTCACTATTAAATCAAGTTGGCCTCAAACTTTTGATCTTTCAAGTGTTAGCAACACATGTAATTTTTCTGATATCACCTAAATCTGAAAAGAAAGTAAATGGAAAGAGAGAAGGAAGCAAAGAATGAGATAGAACACACAGGAAAGGAAACCTAAGCATAAGAATGAGCCCAAGAAAATATATATACATTTGTCCAGGAATTTCAAGTTTTTTGTTTGTTTTTTGTTTTTATGATTATAAAAAGTGAAGAAAGGCTTGGAAGCTACAGAGATGGCTCAGCAGTTAACAGCACTCGCTGCTCTTGCAAAGGACCTGGAGTCAGTTTTCAGCTCCCATGTGGTGGTTTATGATTGTCTGTAACTCCAGCTACAGAAAGTTTGATGCCCTCTTCTGGCCTTTGCAGGAACCAGTACAAAGACATACATGCAGGTGAAACACAAATACACATAAAACAAAATAAAAATAATGAAAATGGTTTATGAGGCCTGTGTAGAAATCACTGCTTTAGAAAAATTTGCCACTTCAAAATAATCCAGAAGCAATTCTATATTCTGTGTCCCATGATTCATTCTATTTGAGCCAAGTTCACATCAACTGACAGATATATTAAAATGATAATTTTCTAAAATGGTAATTTTAACTTACTCTAAAGAAGAGGGCAAAGGCGCTTGCAAAATAAACAAGTAATGTCTAAATAATACAGATTGCTAAGTGCTAGGTCTGTAGGTATGTCATCAAGCCCAGCTATTTATCTACTTTTAGTTGCTTATTTTGAGATGGGGAGTATAGCTGCGTTACCCAGGATGAGCTTTAATTTCTCAGGCTCAAGTCCTGCTACTTTGGAAACAGAGGCAGGTGGATTTCTGTAAGTTCGAGGCCAGCCTGGTCTACAGAGCGAGTTCCAGGACAGCAGGGCTACACAGAGGAACCCTGTCTTCAAACAGCACCCCCCCCCCAAAAAAAAACTTTAAAATAAGGAATAAAAAGCAGCATTTTTATCATTCCTAATTACCTTTTTATTAACACTACTGACTTTTCTCCTTATTTATATACTTTATTTATTTTGATTTTGAAACAAAGTCTCTCTGTGGTCCTGGAACTCACTATGTAGATCAGGCTGACCTTGAACCCATAATGGAGATCCATCTGTCTCAGCCTCCTGTAAGAGATGAATGTCACCTTCTGTCAGTCTTTTCATAACATTCCAGAATACCCACAATGTGCATTTGCTACTACACTATCATAATTTTTCTGTATATTTGGCTCTTTAATTCGATCATAGAAAGTTCATAGTCAAGGAGCCTATCTTAATCATCTGTGTCAAGTATTCCCATCACAAAACCCACTGTAGCTGGGAGTAGTAACAAGCCGCAGGAAGCTATGTTTAAGCCTAGCCTTAGACTAGGCATGATAGTGAATGCTTTTGATCCCAGCACTCAAGAGACAAAGAAAAGCATTATCTCTGAGTTCGAGGCCAGCCTGGTCTATAGAGACAGTTCCAGAACAGCCAGGGCTACACAAAGAAACCATGTCTCAAAAACATAAAGAAAAAAGGTAGCCAGCATTTAAAAAAAAAAAAAAAGGCCACAAGCAAGTCATTCTCAAGTATTACCATAAAGAACCAACTACCCACAATTTTTAACCTTACTTTTATGAGACAGGATGTCTCTACGTAATGGGGATGGAATCCATGGCATCATATGCTAACAAGGCTCTCTACTAACAAGCCAAGTCCTCAGTCCCACAGTTCTTTTTAAACATCTGAATACAGAGAGACATGATAGCACTCAGGAGGCAGAGGAAAGCGGATCTCTTGAGTTTGAAGCCAGCTTGATCTACAGAGCAGGACAGCTGGAGCTACATAATGAAAATTGCCAAACACAATTAGATCTTGTACTTTTTATGATCATGTACCACAGTACTTAGAAGTAATAAATTCAGATCTTGTGTCCACATTTCAATGTCAACTACTGCAGGAATGTGACAGTTAAGTTAGAACTTCGTAAAGACCTAAGATTAAGCTGCAAAGCTTCGGACAGTGGAAGAATCTCTTCTGGGCAAGGGGTCTCCACTTATGAATCAAACTAATCTACAGGTATGAGACTGCCTCTCTTCAGCCACTTTAGTCTTAAAGGTCTAACTAAGGCTATTGCATTTGATGACAGGATTCAAGAACAAATCTTGTTCAGTCTTTTTTTTTAATTTCAAGTAAAAAAAAAAACCTTAAGCCTTCAATCTAGCCATTTAAAAAATATGAAATATTGTGTTTTTATAACCATTCATAAGATGTATTAAGGGGCCGGGCAGTGATGGCGCATGCCTTTAATCCCAGCACTTGGGAGGCAGAGACAGGCGATTTCTGAGTTCGAGGCCAGCCTGGTCTACAGAGTGAGTTCCAGAAAGCCAGAGCTACACAGAGCTACACAGAGAAACCCTGTCTCAAAAAACCAAAAAAAAAAAAAAAAAGAAAAAGAAAAGAAAAGAAAAGATGTATTAAGTGAGTATTTTCTTCACCTGTAAGGGGTGGGATGTCCCGGGTAACTGTTTCTTCTGCATCTTCTAAACCATTATTTAGTGATGGCCTCACTTGAACTGCTTGATTTGAGTAAGCCGCTCCATTAGCTGATGTGGTGCTGGTAGTGATCTCATCCACCTGTTCCATGTCAAGTTGTTTCACTATCTCCTCAGCTTCCACAGCCTGTCCTGGGGAATCTGAGCCTGATGTTCCTGGAATTGTTTTATCAACAAACCATAAATCACTTCAAAGCACAAATTCTAAAAAAGCTAAGTGCAAACAACAATATGATTTATTTTTTATTACTCATACAAAAGCTAAACTGAGGGTACCATTGTTTGAAATTATCTATAAAAAACTCACTAAACAATGGGGAATAAGGATTTTTTTGTCTTTCAGTAGTAGTAGGCATTGAACCTAGAGATTCACCCACACTAGGCAAGTCCTCTGCCACTGAGCTGTACCCTCGGTCTCCACTCAATTTTTAAGGCGAGGTATCACTAAGTCAGGGCTTGAAAGTTCATTCAATCCTCCTGTCTGGGCCTCCCCAGTAGCTTGGGATTACAGACAGGCCTGTGTCACAAGGCCTAGCTATATAATATTTATGGACAAAGGTTTTGTTAAGTTCTCAAATAGTACCCTAAGTCAAATAACTACAGTTCAGAATTTCCCACTAAAGTACTGTATGTGAGTCATTTGATAAACATTGTCACCAAATGACACTCCATCTTCCAGCTCAAATACACCAAGCCTTCTAGCCACGATGGCAACTACAATTTTCAGCCAGAGAAATGTTATCCAAGAGCAGGCTAAATGTTTTCCTAACAATCAGAATCGTTTTTACTAAAAGACCCAAGGTTAAGTCATTTTTAAAAGACATGATATTAATTTTTAAGACATGGCTTATTTCTCAGTAAGATTCCATTTAAGTAATAACACAGAATAAAGAATTGCCCAATTCTTCTCCCACTATGAAGTACTATTTCTTTCTTCCTTCAAGTATAATTTTAAACAACAACAACAAAAAAAAAACAAAACAAAATCAACTTCCAGTACTCTCAATTTCCTTATACAATACTCTTCTCCCCTTGGTGCTTTATTTAATATTAACCCCTATCCTAAAAGAGTATGTCTTTACCTGATACCCAACCCCCACAATTTTTACTCTCCTAACTTTAATATACACTTATCTAATATACAATGCCACCAGTTAACTGATTTTTTACTAATAGGCAAAACAAAGAACAAAGGCAAAAGAACCCCACTACTACTTTTGAGCTTAATGTTTTTGACTGTGTGGTTCTCTGCTTCCATCTAACACACGCTATTGCCAGCACACTCTTAAATGGCGTAAGTCTAATACGCAGCTCCTACTCTGCCATATGGTAGAGTACAATGCTTTGCCAGCATCTGTACTCTTCTTTAGAGCTTCTTCTTTCCAGCCTCAGGAAAAAATGTCTCTATGGTGCTTCTGTGGGAGTTCCCTACCTCTACCTGCTCTTCTAACCCCAACTCAGTCAACAGCCTCTCTCAGTTTTCATGCCTCTCTTCAATCTCTTTTTACCAGACATTTCTTATACTTAGACATAAGGATATGCTTGGTTTCAGATATACAAACAATTCTTATGGGCTACATGATTTCTTTGGTTTCTTTCACATTAAAATCTTCATAGACTTCTACATTTATTATCACCTTTCAAACTATCCATTTTATTCTTCTAACTCAATGGTATTGAGCTTCCAATTTCAAGTGTTACACACCCAGTCAGGTATGTCTTTTTAATGCTCATCTGTCTCCTCTCTGACAAAATATGCCAGTAAAACTAAAAGGTCTTTTTTTGTTTGTTTCTTTTTTTAAGATAGGGTTACTTTGTGTAGACCAGTCTGGCTTGAAACTCAAGAGATATGCCACTATGCCCAGCTCAAAAAGATCTTTTAGCCGGGCAGTAGTAGAGCACGCCTTTAAGCCCAGCACTTGGGAGGCAGAGGCAGGTGGATTTCTGAGTTCGAGGCCAGCCTGGTCTACAGAGTGAGTTCCAGGACAGCCAGGGCTACACAGAGAAACCCTGTCTCGAAAAACCAAAAAAAAAAAGATCTTTTAAAAACTAAAAAAACTGTCATTAGTTAATGTTTAACTGTCTAAAAAATGGGTTTTACTTACCATTTTTATTTGCTGGTGAAAAAAAGTTGAAGACAGGCGAAAATATGGTCCCCAACAATGTAGTCCTTGGAGGACTACCTGAGCAAGGATTATCTTCTAATTTTCCATTTTGTTTTATATGTTGATTTGTCATTTCATAACTACCAGCTTCTAAGAAAGAAAGAGGAAAAAAAAAGTGTCTAGAAAACACTGTATTTCAGGTGTGTGCTATAAATCATTTTAAAAGTTCTTTCCTCTCAAAGTATTTCATGCAGACTTACATTAATATTCATTGAGTGCTTAGCAAAGCAATCCTGAGGCCAATTTCTTATACATCAAATGATTTTAATGTATTTACAATGTTTATAAATGTTAACATTCACTGAGTTTTTTCAACATTGATTTACATCTAAAGTTAAATGGCTGGAGAGGTTTCAAATCAGCACAGAACAACGGAAAATAAAGAAAATGCATGTAAGGAAGCAAACAGGTTACTAATTCCAACACAAAGACATAAGCTTCCTTCTGTTTACATTTTGGGACACTGGTTATTTCAAACTTTTCCTGATTATCTATCTCTAATGAATGTCAAGTAAATAAATATAATTTGATCCACAAACAAAGTTGTGTATATAATTTCAACTAAACTGTCATAATGTCAATTCAGTTACCTTTTTTCTTGGTGTTGGAAACTGGGCACGCTATGAAGGTACACTACCACTGTGGCTTAGTCCTAGCCCCAGTCCATTTATACTGTATGATAAATAATATATATCTGGTATTCTGCCTTTACTCATTTTAATTAATAAAAGTAAAAAATTTTAGGAAGATAATTTTTAATTTCACTTGATACTTTAATATTTAGCACAAAAATATAAAAACAAGGCAAAAATAGCTCCAAATGTTGTTGTTTTTTGAGATAGGATTATGATTTGTTACCTGGCTTGAACTCCCTTGTCCTCTGCCTCTTGAATTTAGGCACTGGCCTGCCATGCCCATCCTCAACGCAGGGTTTTTTTTGTTTTGTTTTTGTTTTTTTTTAAAACTTTACCCTTTTGACTTATTCGCTTTACCTTCTGGTCACTCCCTCCCATAATCCTTACCCCATCTCCCTCCCCTTCTCCTCTGAGGGGGTGGGGGAGCCCCTCAGTATCCCCCAAAGGCCACAGCAGGTGAGGAGGGACTTCTACTTGCAGTCAAAGGACAGATAGCATCAAAACATAAACAAACCTCCATTGACTGGACTTTTCCGTCTTACTCGAGACAACTGTTTGTCAGGCTTTTCTCCAGTTCTTGGTGTTGATGTGATTAAATTATTATCTATATCACGTTCAATTCTACTCCGTTTTGAAGGATTTTCTCTCTCTTCCTTAAGATATAATTGGAAAAAATTTATTGAGCATAATTATTCTGCTTTTCATTCTAAATGAAATATAATACATACTTCCTCCTGTTTTTCAGATACTGAAGAAAGGAAATGCAATTAAGACTGAAGAGTAATTGACAATTTTTTTTCAAGTGTTGATATAGTTATTCTACATAATTATAATGACAGCCCAAGATTTCTCAAGGCTCCTAAATTTCCCATGCTCCTGAGATAACTGAACTTTACAGTATCTTCTCGATTTCCAACCAACTTCATTTTAAAAACTATTCTAACCAACAGAGCTCATTTCTGTGATCTCTAGAACGAAAGCCCCACAGGATCTGCTGGTATTCAGACTGCCAAACCCGCAACACCCAAATTCATACCTAGCACTCTACCCACTGCCTTACTTGAGGCATGGCCTGTTTATACTACTTCTTGTATGACTGATGAAAATATACTGCCACGGGAGCTGGAGAGATGACTCAGTAGTGAAGAGCAGTTTTTGCTCTTGCAGAGGTCCCAGTTTCTATTCTCAGCACCTACATGGTGGCTCACAGCCATACAATCTATAACTCCATTTCCAGGTGATTCAACACCTTCTGACCTTCATAGGAACCAGGCACACTTACATATATACAGGCAAAACACCCATATACATAAAAAAAAAATAAAATATACTTCCAAGCATTACTTTGACTTACTTTTCTCATCTGTATAAATTTCCAGTGTCATTACTGCACGAGTCATTTCCTGCAATACTATGATAATGCTCTATATTATAGTTTCTAGTTTAGTTAAGACAAACTAAAGTCAATGAATAAAGATTAGATTTTTCAAATTACAAATGATACCTAATTTATATACACAATATTCTCATCTATCTTGGTTCATTGCTTCACTTTTTTCTTATTTTGGATACTTTAAAAAAAAAATTACAATTGTGTATGTGTGTGTTTGGAGGTCCAAAGACAGCACTGGGAATGACTCTTGGTGGCAAGCACCTCTACACACTGAGCCATCTCATCAGCTCGTTTGAAGTACTTTTAAAATATAGTAGCAAAGGGGCTGAAGAGATGACTTAGCAGTTAAGAGCACATGCTGCTCTTCCAAAGAACCTGGTTGTGGTTCCCAGCACCCATGCCAGACAGCTCATGACCTCTTGAAAAATCCAACTCAGGAAAGATCTGACACCTCCCCTATCCTCTGGAGGCATGCCACATAACTATAACAAACATGCATACATGCATACACATAAATGAAAATAATACAAGTAACTCTTTAAAAACCTACAGTAGTTAGGAGCTTATTGGATAAAAGAACTGGCTGCTTTTCCAGGACCGAGGTTTGATACCTAGCACCCAGATGACACAACCATCTGTAACTCCAGTTCCAGGGGATCCGAGACCCTCTTCTGGCCTCCACGGATACTAGGTACACAAGTGATGCACACACATACATGCAGGCAAAATACTCATACACACAAAGTTAAAACAAAACAACAGTAACGATGATGCGTGTGATGACACGGTGGGTAAAGGCACACACAAACCAATCCTGATATTCTAGAGTTCAACCCCACAGACCACATGATGGAAAGAGAAAACTAACTCCAACAAGCTGTCTACTGAACACTGGTACAAAGAGGGGCAGGGAGTAGGTTGGTGGTACTCACTCACCACATAGGCACACATACACAAAATATAATAAAATATATACCACTATAAATTTCCTAAACTGACTATATATATTTTAACTTATAAAATAAATGTGTGTGGGCCTTCATGAGTTTTAATGCATCATACGGGTCCAGGAGCCTATAGAGGCCACAGGAGGGTGTCAGACCCTTGGATCTATAGAATGCTGAGTTACTATGTGGATGCTAGGAACCAAACCTAGGTTCTTTCCAAGAGCAATAAGTGCTCTTAACCACTGAGACATTTCTCCATCCCCCAAATTTATTTTTATTTCATGCACACCACAGGTGTGTCTGGACGTGTATGCCTAGTATCCATGCAGGCAAAACAACAACAGCAACAACAACAACAACAGCAACAACAACAGCAACAACAAAAACAACAACAACAACAGCCCTATCTTTAACAGCAGTTAAAGACAGTTTTGAGCTGCCATGTGGATGGTAGGGACCAAACTCAGTTCCTCTGCAAGAGTAGCAAGTGCTCTTAACTGCTAACTATCTCTCTAGCCCTGTTATATTATTTTAAAGACAAAAACCTAGTATTGTAAATGGCAATAATTATAATTTCCTTTTTTGCATCATAAAAGAAAAAGAAAACATAGGCCAGCAAGGCCAGAGAGTAAGCATACTTGCTGCTAAACCTGATGACCAGAGTTCAATTCCCAGTACCCAATAAAGGTAGATGATGTGCCTTCAACTACTCAGTTGTCTTTCCAGTCCCCCAAAACTGAATTTTGTATTAGCAACAAACAACTACACAGTTGAGCTTTTAAAATTATTTATAAGGGGCTAGACAGATGGCTCAGTGGTTAAGGGCACTGGTTGCTCTTCCAGAAGCCAAGCATCCAGTTCAAAGTACCCACATGGTGACTCACAACCATTAGTAACTCCAGTTCCAGGGAGATCAGATTTAGCAGGCAATGCATGAAAGTAGTACAGAAAAACATGCAGACAAAACATTCATACAAATAAAGAATAAAACATTTGTTTTAAAATATTAAAAAAACATTGGACACAGTAGGAACGCGCACCTGTAATTCTAGACTTGGGAGTTGGAGGCAGAGGGTCGGAAGTCTAAGGCCACCCCGACTGCATTTTGAGTTCTGTAACTATGTGACTATATTAGAAATATAAAAAGCATTGCTGGGCAGCATGACGCACATCTTCACTCTCAGTACTCAAAAAACAGAAGCAGGTGAATCTCTGTGAGTTCAAGGCCTCCCAAGTCTACACAGCAAGTTCCTGGCCAATCAGAGCTACACAGTGAGACCCTAACTCAAAAATACATACTAAAAATAAAGTTAAAAGCATTATAAAACATCAAATACCTAGTAATAAAATTGGTGGAAATAAGAGCAAGACTTCCGTATTATTCAGAAAAAATAAGACTAACTCCACTGGGCTAGGGTGTAACTCAGTAGCACAGCACTTTTTATTCTGCTTAGACTTTTGTGGTTGTTTAGTTGGTTAGTTTTGAAATTTTTGAGACAAGTGTTTTTCCATTGAGCTCCGGCTAGCCTGGTACTTACTTTGTAGCCAAGGATGGGTCTAAAACTCGTGACAATCCTTCTATCAATGATTACAGGAATGTATGCATCACCCACTATACATGACTCCTTTCTATTTTTCTTCCTGAAGACAACAGGCTCATGTAGCCCAAGCTGGCATGCTATGTATCTGAGGCTAGCTTTACATTCTTGCCTTCACTACCCAAGTCTTTTCTGTTGTTGTTGTTCTTTATTAAGACAAGGCCTTGCTATGTAGCCCAGGTTAGTTAAGATTAGAATGCAGCACCATGCTTTGTTTTTTATTTCCTCAAAGCACACAAATCTCTCCATGTTCCCCAGGGCATCCTCCTATCTCAGCCTTGTAAGCAGTGGGACTACAGGTACTCACCACTGTGCCTGGCTCAAATTACCATCACCATGAATTGACAGACTCCAGAATAAGATGTCCATCCTCGATAAATCATCTACACATTCAATGAAGTGAATGATGTACAAAACTTATTATAATAGCAGTGGCAGCTTTTTAACAATCTAAACTAATTCTAAAATTTATATTAAATTACAAAAAAACTACAGTCATAAAATAAATTTGAAATAAAACAAAGTTCAAGTATTTTTATTTCCCCCGAGATTCCTCACAGAACACACAGTAACAGAAAGGCTGACTTGGCAGACGGGCCTGTAAACACCAGCACTTGAGGGGCTAAAGCAAGAAGAGGCTGTCTGTTTGAGGTCAGCCTAAGATACACATTAAGACCTCAATTTAAGAACACAAAAAAAGAACAGTATAAAAGAGAACATAATATAGGCATAAAGATAAATATTTTGTAATGAATCTGAACTTAGGGCACAATCAAAACAAAAACTGATGCCAAGGGAGGTGTCTCTGTAACATGAAGTAAGCGTGTGTGGTTGGAGATGAGGAAGGAGAACTTTTCCTTCTCTCCTTACTAATTTATCAACTAAGCTTGGTGTGGTGAGTCATACCTGTAATCCCACACTTCTGGAGACTGAATCAAGAAGACTGCATATGAGTTCAAGGCCAGTCTGGGTTACATAGTATAGTGTAAGTCAGCCAAAGCTAAAACAACTCTGTCTCAAAAAGACCAACAAGGGGCTGGGAGCTGAAGCTCAGTATTTACCTAGCATGAACAAGGCTCTGGCTTTGATTCCCAGTATCCCATAAGGCAGGTGATAATCCCAGCAGTTGGAAGGTAGAGGCTGGAGAATCAGGAATTCATGGCCATCCTCTGATACACAGAGGCAAGGTTGGAACTAAGCTACTTGAGACTGTTACAGAACGAAAAAAAAAAAAAAAAAAAAAAAGAGAAAAGATTATCTGCTTATTATTCCTGGGCCAGTGAAATAAATGCCTCAGCAAGTAAAGGTTCCTGCTGCCAAACTGCCTTGGATTCCTGGGACTCATTATAGGAAAGAACTGACACCCACAGTTATCCTATGACCTTCACATGTGTGTTGTGGCACATATACATTCACGCATGTACATATACATGCAATTAATAAACAAGTAAAATGTAATAAAATATTTATTATGGTATCATGGGTTATTTCATTCTAAGGACTACAGTATTACTATCTAATGCCAGGCATGGTGGTGCATGCCTCTAATCTCAACACTTGGGAGGCAGAAACAGGGGGATCTCTCTAAGTTTAAAGTCAGCCTGATTTATATAGAGTTCCAGTCCAGCCAGAACTTTTGGAGACTGTTTCAAAACAAACAAAATTGATATAATAATGTTTTTTTAGATTAAGAGACATAAATCCATCATGAAATCAATTTAAAGTTTTATGATCATCTTTTAAAAATTACAAAAAAATAAATAAATAAATCAGAGTCCATTACAATATTCAGAGTTAAAAACTGGGTGTGGTAGCTCTTTACAATCATAGCACTCTGGAGGTTGAGACAGGAGGATTGCTTTGAGTATCAGATGAGCAGGTGAACTTGAGCTATGGCATGAGAACTTGTCTTTTTAAGAGAAAGGGAGGCTGAGGGAATAACTCAGTGGTAAAGTGCTTGCCTAGACTGCATGATGCCCCAGGCTCAATCTTCAGTAATGTGTGTCTTATCTATAGTGAGGTTTACTTTGCATATATAATATAAAAATATTTCTTTCTATAGATCATAATTAGGAGATTGATAAATATGGTTTTAATGTGATATAAATAATTCAACATTTCACTAAAATTATACCATATCAAAACTGAAGCTTTCACTTCAAATATATTAGAAATCTCTTTGTACTAAAAGCAAAAGGGCTATATGAAAATAATTTCTGAGTGTTCTTGCCAACAGTTTTAAAGTTCTGAAATCAGAGGAGTATTGAGTCTTTGGACCAAAATACGGATTTGAAACAGACTGAGAATTTCATGTACTTTGTTACAGGTAAATGGGGAAGAAGAGCCCAGGGAGGCAACATAAACCTTTAGTCCCAGCACCCAGGAGGCATGACTAGGAAGATGTCTTGTGACTTCAAGGTAAGCCAGCCAAGGTTATACAGTGAGACCCAGAGCTGAGGATGCAGAGGCAGGTGGGTCTCTGTAAAGTGCAGCTTATACTACAGCTGAGTTACAGACAATCAGAGCTACATACTGAGACCCTGAATCAAAAAAAAAAAAAAAAATCTCCAAAAAATAAAAATGAGGGAGGGGGCTAGTACTCATATGCTGAAGCTTTATTCTAAGATAAGATCATAACTGAAGAAAGGAGCTTTCGAGCCGGGCAGTGGTGGCACACGCCTTTAATCACAGCACTTGAGAGGCAGAGGCAGGCGGATTTCTGAGTTCGAGGCCAGCCTGGTCTACCGAGGCCAGCCTGGTCTACAGAGTGAGATCCAGGACAGCCAGGGTTACACAGAGAAACCCTGTCTCGAAAAAAAAAAAGAATTTGTTACCTATAACCAAACTTATCACTGTGAACAAGGCAAGAAAATGATCGTTTTGCTATTTTTCAAAATATTTGTCTCAAAAACACAAAAGAAAGTCATAAACAGTCATAGCAAAATCATTATCATAAATAACAATGCACATTTACAAAATACATGAAAGTTTGTAAAACTGCTTTTCCACTTTGTACCCTCTCGTCTGAAAAGAGCCCGAAGCCAAGCACTTGGCACCAATTCCGATTTCCCTGATGGTTACAAGAGTAACTGACTTACTAAGTCACTTATGACAATCCATAACATCAGTGTGAAACATATATACTACCTCCTGTCAAGAAGTCATTCTTTCTTTTAATGTTGTACCAGCTGCACATACTTATGCTATTGCTGCTATACCCACTGCTCATAGCACTACACTACTAAATAAATGTTTTCTTCAATAACTCAAAACAGTGAAGAAAATCCTCTTTTGATTTCACCATGCTGAAAAACAGAGAAGGCTACTGGTTCAATGGCATGCACCTGTAATTCCAATTCTCAGGAAGTTAAGCCAGGAACACTGCTATAAATTGGAAGTTAGCCTGTGCTACACAGCAAATACTTGACCAGACTGGGCTATATAGCAAGAACCTGTTTAAAAAACACAAAACGACTACCAGGAGGTGGAAGCACACACCTTTAATCCTAATTCACTCAGTAGCAGAGGCAGGTGGATCTCTGAGAGTTCAAAGCCAGCCTGGTCTACAGAGCTAGTTCCAAGACAGCCAAGCCAACACACAGAGAAACCCTGTCTCAAAAAACAAAACAACAACCATGACAGAAAGCTAAATAATTTAGTTCAATGTTATGTTTGTCTTAGACTTTCATTAAATACCTTACATGTAATATTCCTGAAAATAAAACCAAAATGTGTATTATACTTTAAAAAGGGTTCTATTACTATCAACTTCTCTTCTATACATGCTTAGATAAAACAACCTATAAGCACAATTGTGTTTTACATAGGTGTGAGGTTAAAGTATCACCTTGGGCGTGCTTCCTTTAATGAACTTTTTAATTGAAGACAATAAGCCGGTTTCATTCTTTGATGGTTTTTCTCCTCCTGAAGGCAAGTTATCATCAACTTCTGAGTATTTCCTTTTTGCTCTGGCAGTGCGCTGTGTTTGGATTGTACTGGACTGCTGAGAAGCCTTCCGTGTTCTCAGCTTCATCTTTTATGGGTGCCACATGAAAACCTGTAGGAGAAAAATAACACAAGTTATTACCCAATATGCCCACAATAACTTACACAATAAAAATCTATTTCTTTAAAAGAGCCCAGATCTGCTGGGCAGTGGTGGCGCAAGCCTTTGATCCCAGCACTTGGGAGGCAGAGGCAGGGAGATTTCTGAGTTCGAGGCCAGCCTGGTCTACAGAGTGAGTTCCAGGACAGCCAGGGCTACACAGAGAAACCCTGTCTCGAAAAACCAAAAAAAAAAAAAAAAAAAAAAAAAAAAAGGAAAAGAAACAGAAACAGTGTTGTAAATTAACACACTTGTGAGACAAGTTAACCCATGAAATAACTACACAGAAAAAATCCAAAATCTGAAGACAGGGAGACTTGGAAGATGGCCCAGTGGGTAAAAAAACAAAAACAAAAAATAAAACCCTTACCTCCCCAAGAGCCTAATGACCTAGCCATGCTTGTAACACCTTTAATCTCATTACTCAGGAGGCAGAAGACGACAGGTCTGTGAGCAGAAGGCCAGCCTAGGATACATGAAAGCTTGTCTCAAAAAAGAATTAAATCAGACATCAAAATTAAAAGTATTTGTATACCAAGAACCCTATGTACAAACTCAAAAAGCAACCAAAGGGCCAGCAAGGTGCACCAATAACACAGTCTAAGTTCAATCTTCAGGACCCACATGGTGGGAGACGAGAGTCTCCTAAGTTGTTCTCTGAGTTCCACATGTGTATCGTGGCATGCATGTGTATGAAAAAAGTGTACAAATCTTAAGGAAACGATATCCAGAATATAGAACGACCCTCATCAGAGACCAACAACTGACTGAATTTAAAAAGAATGTCAGCACCAGACAAGGTGGCCAATCTCTTAAACCTAACATTCTGGAGACAGAGGCAGCTCTGAGGCCAGATTGTTCTATAGAACCACACAGCTTTAAGGTCCTTAAGAGGAAAATGCACCCAAGGCCAAAAGAGGCATTATTTTCTTTCTTTACTATCAATATGGCCAACTTGAACCCTTTCCTTGATCTAAATCAGAAGACAACTTGAAGGGGAAAAAAAAAAATCAGACTTAAAGCTGTAATTCTAGTAAGGGAAATGGCCGATTCTGCTATAACTGAGTTCTGTCTCACCTACAGAAAGCTGGTAATAAACTGCTCCAGCCTAACACTAACAATAGAAAACTTGGGTGAATCACAAAAGAATTAAGACTTTCTTGAAATCAACAGAATACTAAGGACTTGAAGTAACTAATCAAACTCAGAACCAAGAAAAGATAAGCCCTTCTTAGGAGAGACAGGAAACAAGCATGGGTTCTTCTGTAGAACAAATGAAGAAATAATTATGCCATGAAAACATGTGAGAAAAATCTAAAATTGTTTTAAGACATCAGAGCCGAGCAGTGGTGGCACACGCCTTTGATCCCAGCACTTGGGAAGCAGAGGCAGGTGCATTTCTGAGTTCAAGGCCAGCCTGGTCTACAGAGTGAGTTCCAGGACAGCCAGGGCTACACAGAGAAACCCTGTCTCCACCCCCCCCCAACCAAACCAAACAAACAAAAAAAGGACATCAGAATTAGTCTTTTATTTGCAAGTTTTTAAATAAATTTACTTAAAATGTTTTTAAAAATTAGAAATATATAAAATTATTTAAGGCTTTAATTTTTTCTTTAGATTTACTTATTTTACGTGTACAAGAGTTTTGCCTTTATATATGTATATGTACCAAGTGCATGCCTAGTGCCTAAGCTCAAAAGAGAAGTTTGGATTCCCTAGAACTGGAGTTATGGATGATTATGAGCCACCTTGTGGGTGTAAGGAACCAAACCCAAGTCCTTTGCAAATGCTCTTGACCACTAAGCCATCTCTCCGTCCCTAAAATTATTAATAAACTGGATGAACATGGGCTAGCATAAGCACACGTTATAGATCTGTGGTGCTGGAGCAATCTCTATTGTAAGAAACAAAGAGTCCAAACCATAAAACATAAGGAAGCATAGAAGATACTCTGAACTGCCACCAACACTGCATGTACCAGGTGCTTACACTGAGACAGAGAGAATAAATAAAAGAGCTGATCAGAAAGCAGAAACCTGCTGGGCAGTGATGGCGCACGCCTTTAATCCCAGCACTTGGGAGGCAGAGGCAGGAGGATTTCTGAGTTCGAGGCCAGTCTGGTCTACAGAGTGAATTCCAGGACAGCCAGGGCTACACAGAGAAAGAAACCCTGTCTCAAAAAACCAAAAAAAAAGTCAATGATGCATGAAGGTACCCTCTGCAGCAAAACTGACTAACCCAAAACCTTCACTTACAGCTCCAAAAATCCAAGTTTCCAAATAGACTCTACCAGTGTTTACTTTCTATTCATAATATTCAACATTCAGTAAAATACTCCAAGAGTTGGCAAGATGGCTCAGTGGGTAAAAACACTCGCCACACAAGCCTGACAACCTGAGTTCAAGCCCCAGAGCCCACATATAAGTGGAAGGAAAGAAATAACTCCATGACTTTGTCCTCTGACCTCCACATATACTGTGCCATGCTCCTTCAACA
The DNA here is from genome assembly GCA_028551405.1 of Uromys caudimaculatus. Taxonomy (NCBI): domain Eukaryota; kingdom Metazoa; phylum Chordata; class Mammalia; order Rodentia; family Muridae; genus Uromys; species Uromys caudimaculatus. The sequence continues at coordinate 52,663,218 of CM052701.1, forward strand.
CAGAGGTGTATACACACACCACCACCTCCACCACCACCACCACCTCCACCACCTCCACCACCTCCACCACCACCTCCACCACCACCACCACCACCACCACCACCACCACCACCACCACCACCACCACCACCACCACCACCACCACCACCACCACCACCACCACCACCAGGGGTGGGGTTTCAGCTCAGGTAAACAGCTAGCAGATAGTGTGGTAAACAGCTGTAATCCCACCACTCAGGAGGCTAAGAGTAGGAGAATCAGAACTTCCAGGCCAGCCTGAGACAATGCAAAATTTGTCTCATGTATAAGGTCCTAGAACTGTAAAATGGAGGGGAACCAATGAAACCAGAAGCTGACTTTTGGTTTTTTTGTGTTTTTTTGTTTTTTTAGTTTTTTCGAGACAGTTGTTTTTGTTTTTTAAAGAACAGATCAGTAAATTGATAAGCTACTGGCAAGAATAAGGGTAAAATACCAATATTGGGAATGAAAATTTGAAAATACAACAGAGCCTGTGTAGACTCAGAATTCCAAACATCTTTACATTAACCAATTCAGATGAAATAGCCAAATTCCTCAAAAGATGAGTCACAACCAAGGGATAGCGTGCAAATAGCTGTAATTTCAGCACTCAGAAGGCCAAGGTAGGAAGATTAGAACTTCCAGGCCAGCCTGAGACAGCAAAATTTGTCTCAAAACAAACAACAAAAATTATCAAACCTTACACAATGATAAATAGGCTGGTTAACCTCATATTTAAAATTGAGTATGTAGTAAAAATCATATGTAAAATACAAGGCCCAGATGACTTCACTACAGAAACCAATCAACACTTAAGATATTTTTATTAAATGCATACAGGCATTTTGCCTTCATGTGTATGAGATGATGATGTCAGACCCTCTGGAGCTTGAGTTACAGGCACTTTCTGAGCTGCCTAATGAGGGTGCTGGGAACTGAACATAGGTATTCTTGAAGAGTAGTAACACTCTAAACCACTGAGACACCTCTACAACCCACCATACAATTTCTCTTTATAACACACACACACCTATCTATCTCCATCCCTTAACAGAAGACTGGGAAATGATCATGCTTAGTAAAATAAATCTACGACCAGTGAATAAAAATGATAAAATACGAGAATAGTGCTTTAAGTCCAAGAACTTGAGACATAAAAACAGTATAAACCATTCATTTTCCTCAACATAAATTTGTTTTGTAGTTACCTGCTGCCCAAGTAAGTAGATTACAGGGGAAGGGTCTTGGTGCTAGAGGGAGTCTTTCAAAGGTTCACCATAAACTGCAACATTAATTCTGCTAGGTTTTCTAAACTACTATCTAAAATTTCAAACTTATATTATCTCACCACCTCAAATTCAACTTACCCAAAACTGAATTAATTTTTCTTATCCCATCCCAAAATATCTTCTTCCTGTTTTATTTGTTTCTCCTATACTCATCCACGTAATCAACTAACCAAAAAAACTTAAAACTCCATCGACCACCTAGTTGTGACACCTTGCCCTTATCCCCTATAATTAACTATGAAATTCTGGTTTTTGACCTCTAAAATTAATTTTTCAGTCTTTCCTTTTTAAATCCATCTTCTGAACTACACAAGTTTGTCTACTCTTACCAGGTTTCTCATCAATTGCTTTCCAATAAAAACTAAACTCTAAAATCACTGGCAAATACATCACCTTCCAATATGTAGTGTGTGTGTATGTGTGTTATAAATACATGGACGAGCTTGTGAGGAGGACAGAGGTAGACACCAGTTATGTTCCTCAGTCTTTCTCCACCTTATCAAGACAGAGCCTCACAGAACCTGGAGCTCACAGTCAGCACCAGCAATCTATCTGTTCTAGGTGCAGTTCTTTCTTCATTGTTATTTGCTGTCATTCTCTGTACTGCAGTAATCATAGTTGCTGACACTCTGTGCTTTCTACCTACATTCCTGTCCTCTTTACCACAACTATTATTTTGACTAATTACCTAGTTATCCTCACTGTTTAAAACTCAGCCCAAGTATCATATAACCAATAAAAACCACCTCCACACATATAAACTTCTGTAAGCCCTGAGGTCATCTCTCACTTAGCTCTTACCAAATGAACAGTAAAATAATCTGCTTCAATAGATTCAATCACACTTGACAAGAGTGAGTCCTCATGGCAAGGACCAGGAGATGCAGCTCAGAAGTTGAATCCTTGCTAAGCATGCAGAAGCACTGCAAAGAACTAAAAACCCTTGAAAGGCAGTGATCTAATCCACCACTTTAAGAACCTGGTACTCTACAACTCAGTCTTCACTGAACTTAATGAATTTGTTTTTCATTTATCTCAAACAGATCAGATGAGAGAAAATTCTATCTCTGAGTAATCATCAGTAGAGTAAGAATGTTTGCTTACAAAATGGGGGCAAATTAATAAAAAAAAGTTCCCTTCCTTTCTTTATCGTTCTGTAACTGAGTGTGTGTATGAGTGACTTCAGGCTACTGCACACAACTTTCAGAAGTGCATTCTCTTCCATCATGTGGGTGGGTTCATAGGCTCAAACTCAGGTGGCAAGCACATATCCTTACTCTCACTGATCCAAGCAATTTTTGAGGCAGACAATTACAAATTGTAAATTGTCTTGGATTACCAGATTATAATAATGGTCTACGTATAGGACTGGCTTTATCTAGGGGGTTCCTTACAATGCAGCAATTCACAATAATTTAGTATCTATGTGCATATATATGTTTTGAGATCTCCCTCTCAGTGCTGAGATTATACGCATTATCTTCTTGCCCGGCTCAGGGCAAAATTTATGTGTAATAAACTGCAGGAATGAGCCATGTGAACTTGGGAACTGTGCTCAGGTTGTCAGCTTAGCCCGTTTGAGCCATCTTACTGGCTGGGACAGTGTTTTCTCCATGATGTTGGCTAGACAGGGCTTAGCACAATAAGGCAACTACTTTCCATGAATCTACAACTCTAGCCTTTTATTTCCCCAAATATTCTTTATAATAGACAATCTGGGCTGGGCTGGACTTTGTCTTTAAAGCTTGATTTGAAATTTTTTTACAACTTTATCAACTGCCCTTATTTTCTTTTTTTGTTTTTCGAGACAGGGTTTCTCTGTGTAGCCCTGGCTGTCCTGGAACTCACTCTGTAGACCAGGCTGGCCTCGAACTCAGAAATTCACCTGCCTCTGCCTCCCAAGTGCTGGGATTAAAGGCGTGCGCCACCACTGCCCAGCAAAGTGCTACTTTCTACTATACTGTTTCATGTTTGTTTTGCAGCCATTGTGAAATGCTAACCGTTGGGACTCCAGCTCAAAGCACCATTACTCATGCTAGTAATGTTCAATCTCCCTTTCAACCTATTATAGAAAGCTATGCATATCATGAAATATGGGATCCTAATATAGAGAACTATCCTACTATGATTTTATGTCAAAGTTTTGTTGATGGACATGGTGGCTTATGCCTATAATCTAAGCACTTTTGAGATGGAGGCAGGAGGATCAGAGAGAGGTTCAAAGTCAGCCCCTGCTACACGGAAGACTCAAACCCTGTCTGCCCTGTCATCAAACAAAAGAAAGTATTTGTCCATAAAGTCTTATCTTGGAAGCCACCCTTAAATCTCACTATTCCTTATTTTGAGGGTCACAAAAATACCAAAGGACCCCCGGAGGCCTAAGATTCTCACTATGTAAATTTTACTTTCATCATGTTTGTCTTACCTAGACAACACTACCTATACCCCATACATCTAGTCACAACCATTATATAAAAATTTAACTTTCTTTGACAGGCAGTAGTAGTACACACCTTTAATCTGATCACTTGGGAAGCAGAGGCAGATGGATCTCCGAGTTTGAGGCAAGCCTGGTCTACAGAGCAAGTTCCAAAACAGCCATAGAACCCTGTCTCAAAACAAAACAAAGCAAAAAAAAAAAAAAAAAAAAAGGCAAAAGAAAATTTACCTTTCCTTAATTCCACTGTCTCTGAATCCTCACTTATGTTTTTAACAAGCTATTCTACACTTATGAATAAAATACAATAATGTTTTATTTAAGAATTTGTAATTTGTTTTTAGACAGGGTCTCTTTATATAGAGCCCTGGCTGTAGTCTAGACTGGCCTTAAACTCACATAAATCACCTGCCTCTTCCTCCCAAGAATTGTGATTGAAGCTGCATGTCACCACACCCAGCTGAATTTATAATTTTAAACAATGCATTTCAGAAACAATTTCACAAGACTCAGTATATATAAATGAAGTCAAACATGGCATTTCTCAAGAAAATCTCAACCACCTAGGTCTACCTATAGTTACGTTCAATAATAATTTAATACAGTTTAAATTTAAAATGCATATACTCAGTAGGACTTAGAAGGCAGAGACAGGAGGATCTCTGTGAGTTCAAGGCCAGCTTAGTCTACATAGTAAGTTTTCAGGCTGGTAAGAGCTATATAGCAGCACTTTTTCTTAAGGAGGAAAAACAAGTCATATATTCATACAAACATTAGTGAATACATCTGGCTTAGGTTAGGGCATAAGGATGTCAGAAAAGTAAGCAAAAACTGAAGTCAAAATTGCTAATTCTAACAAGTTTCATGCCTGTTAAATAGCCTAATTCTGGGCCATAGTGGCACTCACCTTTAATCCCAGCACTCCTGGCTGAGGCAGAAGGATCTGGAATTTGAGTAAGCTTGGGCTATATAGCCAGACCCTGTCTCACTAAAAAACAAACAAGTATATAAATAAACAACTTCATTCTCAATGTAGCACAAATGACTCCCTGTACCCAATCCAGTTTAAAATGGCTTGGCAACTTTAATCTATTAATAAAAATTACTTAAGAGCACACCATGTATAAGGTCCTCTTCACACATTCAATATGTGACTTAAAGTATCTTTCTTCCCTTATATTTTCATAAAAACTTGATAAATTAAAAATACAATGAGATGCTGCCCTTTTCAAATTCTGGCAAACCACTATATTCTTTATATATTTTTGATTCATCAATCAAAAGTATAATGTATTATAACTAAGATAACATAATACTACTTTATCAATCAGCAATTGATTCTGCAGTTAGTTACAAGTCTACTGTCCAGTATATCTTTTCTGAACAGGTTCAAGTTTCTTTTAGAGGCAGGGCCTCATGTAGCCCAAGCAGGCCTCCAATTTGTAATATAGCTGGGGATGACTATGAACTTCTGATTCTTCTGCTTCTTCCATCTCCCTGAGGTTACAGGCAGGAACCACCATAACCAGCTCATCTGGTGATGGGGATTTAGCAACCCAGAGCTTCCTGAAAGCTAGGCAAGCACTTTACCAACTGAGCTACATATCCAGCCAGATTTTGTTCAAATCATCCTACAAAGATGCCATCTGATCAAATACAATCTTGGAATAGGTTAGGTTAATTTGGAAAAGATAAAACTTTACCAATTGGGCTAGAGAGATGGCTCAGCAGTTAAGAGCACTGACTGCTCTTCCAGAGGTCCTGAGTTCAATTCCCAGCAACCACATGGTGGCTCACAACCATTTGTAATGGGACCCAATGCTCTCTTCTGGTGTGTCTGAAGACAGCTACAGTGTACTCATATACATAAAATAAATAAATATAAAAACAAAAACCAAAAAACTTTACCAATCATCAATTTCCTAACAGTGGGGGAAAAATAGCACCACTAGTTCAAATGAAATGTCTGTAAGGCAGCAGCACTTATGCAGAACAGACTGTTCTAAAACACACCTATCCTATTCGGTATTCCTACACAATCCTATTATTGCAATACAACTACAGACACATGAGAAAAAGACTACACCACTTGGCAGCTTTCACATCCTTTCAAACCATGCATAGGAGAGTATTAAGAATATAGGGAGCGGGGCAGTGGTGATGCACACCTTTAACCCTAGCACTTGGGAGGCAGAGGCAGGTGGATTTCTGAGTTCGAGGCCAGCCTGGTCTACAGAGTGAGTTCCAGGACAGCCAGGGCTACACAGAGAAACCCTGTCTGGAAAAAACAAACAAACAAACAAAACAAAACAAAAACAAACAAACAAACAAACAAAGAATATAGAGACTGAGAGGAAACAAGATGGGAAGTACATATGCTGCTAGTAGTAATTTACTGCAAAAAATAGAAAGTTGGGTAATTTTTTACATTTTACAAGTGATCTGTGTTTCTTACAATGTATATAGATACTTCATAATTTAAAAACAAACAAAAGAATATTGGGACTGGTCTGGCTGTAGTAGTAGCATATGCCTTTAATCCCAGCCCTCTGGAGACAGAGGCAGGTTAGATCTCTGCGAGTTCAATGCCACTCTGATCTACAAAGTCAGTTCCAGTACAGCCAGGGCTGTGACACACACACAAAAAATCATATCTCAAAAAGCAAAAATAAACAAAACAAACAAACAAAAAAGAATATAGGGTCTAATTGAATGTAGTAGTAACTTGGGAAAATCCTACAATACTGATTCTGCTACCTATAAACTAAATTTTATCAAAAAACCTACCCCCAAAACATCGTTAAAACACAGAGAAAACCTGCATTAGACATAATTTATCCCAATTCTTCTGAGTAACATAATTGGTCCCATTTTAAAATAAAATGACTCAAAAGTATTCAGTCTGTCTAAACTTTCACTCCCCAAACCCCTAAATCAAGCAATCCTAGAAAAGCAGTGAGGCCCAGGTCACTCCTAAAACTACTTCATATAAGAGCTATATTTTACCTTGACTTTCTTTATGACCTTGGGCTAAGTCTTTCAAATAAAAACTACAATGATGTTCACATGTGCCTGCTTATTACTGAAATTTAATCCTAATATGTAAACAGCAAATGATGTACTCTAGGTTGCACCTATTAAGCGGAAGGCTACTGAATAAGAAACATTAATATGTAATATAAGCCATGTTTTAATCTTCATTTTTATTGGGGGGGGGGAACACCTATAATGCTGAAAATTCGACATGACCAAAACAATTGAAAAAATTGAGGAACTCCTTATTTAAGAAAAAAAAAAAAAAAAGTACAAAATAGCTTCGACATGTCATTTCACTGCTTTTATAGAGTTAATTGCTGGACCACAAACACAAATGTGTTAACTTGGCATTTCATGAATCGAAATAAGTTATCTACAATCTAAAAATTATGTAGATGAGCCTATCATTTCAAGGCACTAATTTGTATACGGATGTAAACGTAATCTTGGTATTGTCTTAGTAGCACAAGGAAGATAAATTCCAGCCTTGGAGTAACATCTTCTCTGGAGCTTAGGATAGTTTCCCAGCAGTATATCAGTAGGTTTCCCTGAGGTACTCTTAAAGTGCTTAACATCATTCACACATTCAGCTACCACTAGGGCGAGAAGTAAATAAACACCATTTACTCATGCAATTATTTATCACAGAATCCTCGTCAAGAACGCAAAAGTAAACTCATACGGACATACCAAAAGTAAACAGCATGTTAAATATAATTAAGATTCACCCTTAACTAACCACTATGAAAATCAGAGGCCTCCTAAATAAGCTGGTTTTTACTACCACACTTGATTTTTAAAAGTAGTGATGTCAACTCAACATTTTACCAGTACAGAAGACGGACAGAAGTTCCAAGAACCTCTTTCCAAATTCTCAAAGGATGTTTATAAGAGCTCAAGTAGAGAGAGCAACGCCCCCCTAATGCACCCTACAAGAATAAAATACCGAAAACATTACGTGGGCCCACAAGAAGGTTCGAAAAAGCAATCTAACTTAGCTATAAGGTCCACGGGGTCAAAGACTAGGAACGTGAGATGGGGTTGGGGGTGGGTAGCAAAGTGAAATCTAACCCCAGAAATCACAACACAGGCCGCAGCCTAAGAGCTGAAGCTGGCGGGAAGTGAGCTCCATTGCCGTTCCCTGGGGAAAGTCCAAGCCAGAGCAGCTTCCACACAGTGGACGTACAAGGGGCCAACAGTGCATGCCTACAGACGCGCTGGAACCGCTGAAGGCTCGGCTTGAGAAGGGGAGGAGATCCCGGCAGACGGCCCTGGGAGAGGACTGAGCTTCAGAGCAACGGCAGCGTCTGGACCAAGGGAATTACCTTCACTGTGACGACAGAAGAGTGTTCTCGGGCTCCGGCGATGGTCCCGACTGCGCAATAGGTGGTGTCTTTCCCGCTTATCCCTCAGCAGCAACAGAACCAGCTCCTTCAGCCAGTCGCCATTTCCCGCCTACCGACCTGCTGCACCGCACGGACAGGGACCCGGATGAAAAGCGGCCTCCCCGCGCAGGCGCCCTGGCCTCCTCCTCCCCCGCCCGTCACTATCCGGAGAGGCGGGAGGGAAGGAATGCGGGAGGCCTGGGCGGCAGCGGGGGAGGGGGAAGCAACTTTTACTTCCGTGAAGAGGCTGAAGTTTCTGCTGCCTTAGGGAACTCACCAGTGCGAATTCCTGACCAAAAGAAAAACAAGAAACAAAAAACAATGAAAAACAAACACAGAGCCTTAGGGCCCGAGGAGTTATACTGGACGCAGCCTCCGAGGGGGCTCGGAGCGTGGGGGACGTTTGTACTTCGGGGGCCTCCGTAGCGGGCTGCGGGGTGGTCGCAGAGGGAGTAGGGAGGAAAGCGTTAGCAGCGGAGGCGGGGACGCCGGGGGCGGTTTTCCCTCCCGCCGCTAACGGAACCGCCTAGGGCCGGGCGACACTGAGAGCGCGCCCTGGCCCGGGAGGCGGGGTTTAAGAACGCGCCGCGCACCCGGCGGCCAGGGTTAGCGACTAGGCGGCGGTGGGTGGAGCCGGCGGGAAGGGGCGGTGCCAACGGCTTGGCGCGCTGGAGCGGGAGCCAGTGCCTTGCGCTCCCCAAGACCAGACCCAGCCTGGTCCCGGTGCCTTTGGAGGTTCGCGGGGTGTCCCCGAGGTTCTCTTCCTAGCTCACTTTCCTAGCGGGAACCCCTGTTGTTCTCGGACCTGTGAAAGAGACTCTTCCCCTCCCTTCCTCACGATGTGGGTGGTGATCCTGTACGCTTAAAACTCGAGTCTTTCAAATGGGTTTTCACACACGACTGTGGGCTCCATCTAGAATCTAGATGGTTCTTAACCTTGATGCTACGACCCTTTAATACAGTTCCTCACGTTATGATGACCCCACCAACCATAAAATTTTCTTGGTTGCTACTGCATAGCTGTAATTTTACTGTTAATGAATCGTAATATAAATATGTTTTCCCATGATCTTAGTCAACCCGTGGTTTGACCTCTGAAGAGTTGCAACCCACAGGTTGAGAAACACTGGTCTAGATAGCGCTTTTGACTGAAATACCAAACAGTTCTTATTATTCTATAAGAAATGTTAATTGAAAACGTGCTGTGTAAAAAGGATATAACTGAATTAGGAAAAGCAGCCACTGCATTCCCAGAGTTAATGCTCCACCAAAGAAGGGTAGGGGTGTGAGATGAAGTGAATTATAGACATGAAGTGATATGCGTAGTAGGGTAACGTGATTATGCCAGCGACGGGGTCTGGAAAGCTTTCATAAGACTTCCCTAAGTGAAGCATAAATGGGGAGTAAACGTTTGTAAAAGTTGTGTTCTTAGAAAAAGGAAACAAAAGGAAAATCCCAAGACACTATCTGTAGAAAAAAAGGGAGGGGGGGGATGGCGAGACAATAGCAGGTGAGGCAGAAAGGTAAATGGAGAAGTGTAGAGTGCTCTTGTAAATATTGTTTCTCCTTCAGAATGTAGAGCAGGTGGGTTGTCAAGATCTGTCAGAGCTGAGTCCTTTTGCAATTTAAATCTTCACAACACAAAATTGGTTTCAGACTGGGCATGGCAAGACCTGCTAGGTAATCATAAGGCTCGCGATTACTGAGGCAGGGGATTAAAAAGTTCCAAATAGCCTGGGCTGCGCAACAAGAACCTGGCTCCAAAAGAAAGAAAGAAAAGGTAAAGAAATCTTTGAATAAAATATTGAGAGCCGATGGTTTATGGAGCACAGAACAAATTGAGAGTCTGTATAATCATAGGTTCCTGAAAGGTTAACTGAAAATCAAAAAGTAATGATTATCTAGTGTGTATGTTATAGAAAAGTTATAGAATGAAAACCCAGGAATTATTCCTGTTGAGTACGTTTTTATTTCATGGGTTTGTATAGGCACACACATGCCACTGTTGAATGTGAAGGTCAGAAAACAATTCTGCGGTTCTCTCGTGCCACCTTGTGTGATTGAGGGATGACACCGAGATCATTAGGCCTCCGCAGATTAGCAATCTCTCTCGCTCCTGAAACAGCTTTTGTTTTTACTTATATGAGTGTTTTACTTGCATGTATACCCGTGTCTGGTGCCATATGAGGCCAGAAGAGGGCGCTGGATCTCAGAACTCCGGAAGAATAAAAACACAAAGAGTCTATAAATGGCATATTTTATTTAAGTTTTAGAATCATGCAGGTTTGAAATAACATTTTGAAACAATTTAATTCTTATTTTAAAATACGTCTAGGGTTCTGAAGAAGAGTCCTGGCTACTGTTACGGGCACCAAGTTGAGTTCTCAGCACCCACATGGCAGCTATAACTCCAGCTTCAGGAGATTTGACACCTCTGGCATCAGGAGGCACCTGCACACACTTGCACTACACACACACACACACCCCACATACACAATTTTAATTAAAGAAATACAGTTGGAGTAAAGGCCCATTGTGTCTATTATACCTCTGGGTAGTGTGAAGATTATCAGAATTAATCCTGTACTTGGGAGGCAGAGGCAGGTGGATTTCTGAGTTCGAGGCCAGCCTGGTCTACAGAGTGAGTTCCAGGACAGCCAGGGCTACACAGAAAAACCCTGTCTCGAAAAACCAAAAAAAAAAAAAAAAAAAAAAAAAAAAAAAAAAAAAAAGATTATCAGAATTATAGCTAGAGATGGGTCAACAGTTAAGAGAACTAGCTGCTCTTCCAGAGGACATGGATTCCCAGCATCCACATGACAGTTCAAAACTGTAACTCCATTTCCAGGGGATCCAACACCCTCACACAGACATATATGCAGGCAAAAAAAATACGTGTATGAAATAAAGATGAGTGAGTTATTAAAAATAATTTTTAAAAAGATTATCAGATTTGCTACATTCAGAAAAGTTGCAGGTTGTAAGCCCAAATGTTTTTGAAATTTATGAACTTTTTCCATTTTCATTTTGTTTTGTTTTGGGGTTTGGGGAGGGGTTGTTTTGAGGCAACATTTTATGTTTCCAAGACTGCCCTCAAACTCAATAAGGACACAAGATTGCCTCCTGCCTCACCTCCCAAGTGCTGGGTTACAGTGTACTTACCCTCCTAAACCCATTCCCACTAAAGAAGAGTAGATTGTTTGCTTTTCACCTTATCACTTATTTACTCTCTGGTCTACTACTACCTCCTCATCCTCATTATCAAAGTGAATTAAGTCTAAATATGAATTTCACTTTAAAAATATAGCTGTTCCATCCATACCCTAGGATAAAGGACACACCTAAAGGCTGTTAGATATTTATCTACAATCTCATTCAAATGAGATTATTTATAAAGCACTTAGCAAGGTACTTTTCTTCTCAATATAATAGTTGTAAATGTCATTAGGCCTAGACCTGGAAGCTTCTAGCCTCTGAACAATCTAGGCCTAAAAGGTTTTCAGCCTCTGAGACTTACTGCTGAATAAACTCGCCCTTTCTAGTTCTTTCTGAATTCGCAGGCTGGTCAACTCAGCTGTTCTGGCTCAAAACTGATTTAATCTGGATTCTTTCTCAGCCTCTGAATTGCTCTGCTTGGCCCCATACAACTTTGACAATATGTTCTAATTTTCTGGCTCCTTCTCATTGTCTGACTTGTTCCATCTTTACCCATGCCCAGCTTTCTCTCTCTCTGTAACCTGTCTCTAACTGTCCCGGTAAAACCGCCTCCTCCCCTCTCTGTGCTGCTCCCTCTTGTGTTGCCTCTTTCCTTTCCTCACGAGAGTCGGGCAGATCCTGTTCTGTCAAATCTTTCTCTGATTCATCACTTTGTCTCCCACTCAATTAGACATCACTTTCAAACATTGGTGCTTTCTTCTACAAACTAACTTTACCGTCATTGTTTGGGATTAAAGATGTGTACTAAGGGTGTGTCTGTATTCCAGCCAGAGGGATTAAAGTTGTGTGCTAAGGGCTGAGCAACACCACAACTAGAAACAGTTTGATTTTTGGGGTTTTTGGTTTTTTTTTTTTTCAGTAAATAACACAATCTCAAGTTTCACAGTGTGATCAAATATCCTGCAACATTTCCTCCTTTTTGTCTAAGCAAAAATTGCACACAATTGAACTTTCTACAGCAGACACAATTATCAATCCCACAAACTTAACAGTCCAAATGTCTTTTTATTTTTTTATCTTTTATTTTTTTATTTTTTTAAAATTTTTTTGGTTTTTCGAGACAGGGTTTCTCTGTATAGCCCTGGCTGTCCTGGAACTCACTCTGTAGACCAGGCTGGCCTCGAACTCAGAAATCTGCCTGCCTCTGCCTCCCAAGTGCTGGGATTAAAGGCGTGTGCCACCACTGCCCGGCCATCCATAGTCTTTCATAGGCAACTTAACACATTCCCTGAGTTCCATTCTGATGTTAAAACATCATTAATACAGGCTGATCTCATTGAACATTTTTTCCAACAGTCCAGTGTCTTCCAGCAAATCTTATTGCCCCTTTCTGTTTATCAAGTTACAAGTAGATTTTTATGAATTCACATATGAACTAGACATTTAGGCAATCTCATTCCATGCCCAGTTCCACACTAGTGAGTTGGGCTTCTTACCCATTGTCAATTGGCTGTTTATCTTGATCAATTTTATTAGGTACCATATATTCACTATTAAGCATTTTCTGTTCTCTTATTTCTACCTCTTGGCTCTCAAGCCTTTTCTTATTTCTACCTCTTGGCTCTCAAGCCTTTGTATTAGCATGGCTAATTTTTCTTGTACAGAATTTTTCAACATTTTCCACATTGGGTTTTTTCAAATCTGATGGTTTTCAGTTTGTCTGCAGCTGGAGTGATTTCTCTGACCTGTGGGGTTGTGCCACAAGTTGGAGTGCCAAAATGTTGTTTTTAAAACAAAATCCCAGTCATTCAATTTTACCAAATGAAGCCTCAGGAGCCAGGTGCTGGGAGAAAAGCCTACTAGCTTAGAAAGGCAGAGAAAATACCCAGCTGGCCTTCTTCCTCAAATGATGTTTCCAAAGGAAAAGGCCCGTGGGCCTTCTCCACAGTCTTAAAATCCCTCCAGATTCAGTGTTCCTCCTTTCTCCTCCCTGTGTGTCTATCGGTCCTCCTCACTTCCTTTTACCCTCTATGGTTTTTGATAGGTTCATTCCCTGTCAACTGGTTGCTTGTTCCGCCTCTTGACCTATGGTTGACTTTTATCTTGTTTACAACAAATAGAGAGCTCTTGAATTAAAAGTATGTGCTAAGGCTGAGCCAAACAATAACTAAACCACATGAAGCATTGGTTTGCGGTGTTTTCTCTCCCTCCCTCCCTCCCCCTCCTTCCCTCCCTCCCTCCCCCCCTCTCTCTGTCTCTCTCTCCTCTCTCTCTTTCTTTTGTTTTTTGTTTGCTTGTTTTTTAAACACAGGGTTTCTCTGTGTAGTCTTGGCTGTCCTAGAACCAACTCTGTGGGCCAGGCTAGTCTCCAGCTCACAGAGATCCTCCTGTCTCTGCCTCCTGAGTGCTGAGACAAAGGTGTGTACCACTACTGCCCAGCTTAACTTTTTGTGGGGAAGCTGGGAGAGGTTCAAGACAGTGTCTCTGTAGTTCAGTCTGGTTTCAAACTCCACATGTAGCTGACAGTGAACTTGAACTTCTGACCCATATGCTTATATTTTTACAAGGGCTGAGATTATAGACATGTGCCATCATTCCTGTTAAAACAGTTTCTGGGAGAGGGGGAAATGACATGATATTCACAAAATAATGTAATTATCTTAGATCTTTATTCTATGGCACAAATGGACTGTCCCTGTTGTGGCTTGAATGAGCCCAACAGGCTCATGTTTCTCAACACTTGGTCCCCAGTTGGTATTATTCGGGGAGGTGTAGTCACTGGGAGTGGGCATTGAGGGTTTATAGCCCTACCCCATTTCCTTCCTGCTCCCTCTGCTTCCTGTGTGTGGTCAAAATGTGATGAGGTTGAATGTGATCAGCCAGCTTCTCAGTCCTGCTGCAATGCTGTTCCCACCATTATGGAATCTAGTCCTTTAAAAACAAGTTTAATTCAGTTTTTTGTTTTGTTTTGTTTTTTGATTTTTTGAGACAGGGTTTCTCTGTGTAGCCCTGGCTGTCCTGGAACTTACTCTGTAGACCAGGCTGGCCTCGAACTCAGAAATCTACCTGCCTCTGCCTCCCAAGTGCTGGGATTAAAGGCATGTGCCACCACTGCCCGGCTTAATTCAGCTCTTAATTTGCCTTTATTCTCAGTATTTTATCGCAGCACCAGAAAAGTAACTCCGTATCTAATTTTAAAAAAATACAAATTGCTCCAGATATCCAAAACCTTTGAATCTCCACTGACACCAAAAGTAGAAAATTCCACAGTTAACCGTCAAAACTAGGATGACCTATATACATAAGGTGCACAGAAAACAAATTCTGCATTTAGATTTGGTCCCACCTCCACAACAACTCACTGGGATATGTGGAAATACTCTATGACATTAAAAAAAAAAAAAAAGAAGAAGAGAAAAATCAAAAAACCTGAGCTCTACTTTTGGTCCCAAGCACTTCAGATTATTTAACCTATGTAAGAAATATTATTTACTTTTTAGTTGAATCATTTGGTATATTAACTAAAATTTCATCCATTTATTACTCAGTGTTCTAGATGTTGGTAAAGGCAGCTTTTCTTCCACCCCAGGTAGAATCCAGCTGGACTTCAATATATCTGCCAGTTCCAACCCACTATTTAAAAAAGAAGTCTATACTGTATATGTTATCCACTTTTGTTACTGTTTCCTAAACAATACAAAATGAAATAATTTACACAGCATTCACAGTGTATCAAGGACTATAAGCCACCTAGAGGTCACTTAAAGATCTGAGATGGTTTAAACGGCTAGGGATGTAGCTCAGTGGCAGCATCCTGTGATAAACTGGTTTTAACATCAACTCACCACAAAATAAAACTGAGGAATTACCCCGATTGCCTTAATTGATGTGAGAAGACCCCTCCCATCCCATTTTTTAAGGGCATGACAGTTATTATTCTGCTCACTGGGCCTTCCCACTTGTTGCTGAGTTGGTTGGTCCTGTTGCTGCTGCCGATTGCTTTGCTGGTATCTGAACCAGCACTACTAGGCTTCTGTTACTAAGGACCAATGGCTCTCTAGGAACCTTTCAGGTTTTCCATGCAGGTTGGAACTGCTGAAACACTCAGCCTTGACCAATCAGCTATCACCCTCTCTAGCCTGAGAGAGTCCTAGTGTGGCAACTCCAACTGCAAAGGCCACCAGTCCCAAAGACCAGGCACCTCTCATGTTATCAGTCTCTCAGGTGTGAGCCAACTGTCGCTACTTTTTAAAAATGTTAACTAACACATTTTCGTAATGTATTATGTATATATTACATATACATTTCCCTTATCTCTCTCTCTAGAGAGCCCTAACTATTAAACATGACTAAAGCCTAGGGCACAGGGTTGAATGTTCAGCACTGTGTAAACTGCGGAGTGGTGGCACACATCTGTAAGCCCAGCACTTGGGAATGGAGTCAGCTACTAGGGACTTCAGTATCATCCTGGGCTATATGAGCTTGTCTCCAGATTACTATTTTGCTTTATGTAGCAAAATGTCTTGCTATATAAATCAGAATGGTCTCAGATTTGCAGAGATTCTCCTGCCTTTGCCTCTCAGTTGTGGGATAAAGGCATGCCCACAATGCCTGGCTAACTTTGCTTTTTTGAAATCGGATTTCTTGAGGAACAGACTGACTTTTAATTCACTATGCAGCCAAGGCTGGCCTTTCTCTTCTGATCCCATTGATTCCACTTTCCAAATGCTGGGATAAAAGGTATGTGTCACTCACTGTGCTAAGCTTAACAACTTTTATGGTTTTTATGTGTTTGAGTACTTTATCTGCATGCATGTTTGCATACCAGAAGAGGACCTCAGATCTCATCATAGACTGTTGCAAGCTATCATGTGGGTGCTGGTCCTCTGGAAAGGCAGCCAGTACTCTTAATGATCGGCCATCTCTCCAGCCCCTCTTTATTTTTTTAAAAAAGTATTCTTAAATACTTTAAATTGTGTGTGTGTGTGTGTGTGTGTGTGTGTGTGTATTTTTTATTTATTTATTTTTTTTGAGACAGGATCTTACTGTGTAGCTCTTAGAGTTAACTATGTAGGCCAGGCTGGACTCAAACTGCCTCTACTTCCTGAATACTGAAATTATAAGCATGCACACCACCATCCACAGCCCTCTACTTAAGAAGGGGGGGGTTGATAAATTATATTTTATTTATATAGCTAGTCACTTCTTTAATTTTTTTTTTTTTTTTTTTTTTTTTGGTTTTTTGAGACAGGGTTTCTCTGTGTAACCATGGCTGTCCTGGAACTCACTCTGTAGACCAGGCTGGCCTCGAACTCAGAAATCCGCCTGCCTCTGCCTCCCAAGTGCTGGGATTAAAGGCATCTGCCACCACTGCCCGGCAGCTAGTCACTTCTTAAAGATTTATTTTACTGCTTTTATATTATGTGTCTGTGTATTATTTAAGTTACCTGGTATGTGCGTGTGAGTGCAGGTGACTGAGTCAGAAAAGGGTAACAGATTCCTTAGAGGTGGAGTCACAGGCAGTTGGGACCTGCTTATTGTGGCTGCTGGGAACTATATCAGGTCTGCTGGAAGAACAACAAGAGTACTTAACACTGAGCCATCTTCCCCAGACCCCTTAGCTAGTTTTTGTTTTGTTTTTTTTTTTTGTTTTTTTTGAGACAGGGTTTCTCTGTGTAGCCCTGGCTGTCCCGGAACACTCTGTAGACCAGGCTGTCCTGGAACTCAGAAATCCACCTGCCTCTGCCTCCCAAGTGCTGGGATTAAAGGCATGCGCCACCACTGCCCAGCTAGTTTTTGTTTTTAATTGAACACTGTAAGTAGAAATATTATTGAGACTCTAGATTCTGTTCCCATCTCTGAAAAGTGCTAATTCTTGTTTCAGCAGCTTTCCAGTTAGCCTGCATTTGTGTCTGTGCACCATGCACATGTCTGGTGTCTGTGGAGCACAGAAGAGGCCATTGGAGCCTATAGAACTGGAGTTGTGTGAACCACCATGTAGGTGCTGGGGACTGATCCTGGGTCCTCTGCAATAACAAGTGTTCTTAACCACTGAGTAATCTCTAGCTCCTGAACTGAGCTCTTTTGTGGATGCTATGACTCCAAACTTGTGCAGCAGGCACTTTGCTGACTGAGCCAATCTCCCTAACTCTCAGTGTTCTTTTGTGTTTGGTTTGTATCCTTAGCTGGCTTTGAACTTTTTATGTTGCCTAGAATAACCCTGAGTTCCTGATCTTCCTGCCTCCACTTCCCAAGTGTTAGGTTTACAAGTCATGTCTGGTTTATGCAGTGCGGGGGAAGAAGGGGTTTGGGGAGAGGCAAGGCCCCATGCATGCTAGACATATACTACCAAATGAGCTACCTTCCCTACTTTTATCTACAGAGTTCCAAGAGTTTTTCAAGTCCTAACTTGGTAGGATTTAATCTCCCTAGTGTTTCCTCTGACAATATCACCAAGGGCTTGAAGTCTGGTTGTATCAGAGCAGGGAAGGTCTAGAATAGATATTCCCAAAAGGACACGCTGTTAGCTCCCAAGGACAAATGGCCATTTTTCCTTCCTTTCCACCTTCTTCCCTTTTTCCATTTTATTTGTTTTGTTTTGAGATAGGGTCTCATTAAATGCCACTTTGTCCTGGAACTCACTATGTAAACCAGGCTGGCCTTGAACTCAGAGATCTGCCTCCCCTCTGCCTCTCAAGGGCAAGGACTAAAGACATGTAGCCCCACTGCCTGGTGAACACATTTCTTTGCTGCCTTTCAGCATTACACTTTCCATGGCTAGACCCTATTTGTTGGGAATTCTCCAGTGGCCACCTCCTTGGAGCCACAGGGCCAGCTGAAGAACAGAAGTTTCCAGTGTCAGCCATCCTCGAAGTAACACCTTCCCTCACAAGTTTTATTTGTTTAAGACAAGGTCTCACTCTATGTCAGGATGGCCTGAAACCATATAACTCAACTGGCCTTGAACTTGAGTTTCCCTTACCTCAGCCTTCCAAATGCTGAGACTATGAGTGTGTATTCTCTGTTCTCATATTATAGCAAATTTTGTTACATGAACATGCAAATGAGCAGGCGGATACATACATCTATTCTTTTGGAGAAATACTTTTTTCTTCTTTGGAGAAAGAGTCCCATGTACACCAAGCTGGTCTTGAATTCACAATGTAGGGAACTTGAACTCCTGATTCTCTGGCTGCTACCTCCCAAGCGCTGGAATTTCAAACATACCACCACGCCCAGCTTATAAGGTGCTGGGAAAGGAAACTATGGCTTCCTGGATTTTTCTAATCTTGAATGAGTGCTAGGCAAGCATTCTACCTACATATTTCCAGTCCCACATAACCTTAATTTTTTTTTTTAAAAAAGATGGTATACTTTACAAATTATTTTTAGTTATATTTGTATTTTACAGAAAATAATGTGTTCTACACTTTATTTATGGGCCATTTTTCTTCCCCTGCTCATTACACTCCAGCTATGCTGGCTAGTTTTATGTTAACTTGACACAATCTATAGTCACCTGAGAGGCAGGAGCTTCAATTGAGAAAATGCCTGCAGAAGCCCAGGCTATAAGCAGGCTAGCTTGTGGTGTAAGACTCTGGGGAGTCTTAACTTACCCGAGACCCTCCGAGTGAACACATGGAGTCGGGGATTAATGCAAAATGCAAGAGAAATTTATTGATTCATTAGCATGCTGAGGTCGCTCTACATACCAAGACGGGAGGGCGACCTCGGGGAGCCTGTTCAGGGACCTTATATAGGATTTTAGAGCAGCCACCATTAGGCACAATGTGATTGGCAGGACAGTGTGACTTTTAAACTGATTGGTCTTTAGGGAATGAGGTAGCGGGGGCTTAATCAGCCCCTCCCTTCCAGCCTACGTGCTCTCTAACCTGTTTCTTCCTTGTGCTCAGAGGGAGGAGGAGACCCTGGTGGAATATCTCAAAGTTTCTGAGCTGACGTCTCAGTGGGACACTTTCTTAGTGATTGATATGGGAGAGTCTAGTCCCTAATCAAGACACCAGTCATAGGACTGGACTGTTCTGAGTAAAAGCTTTGGAACCTTGAAATTTTGGAACATGATCTGATGTGTGTATACATGTTTGGGTGTATGTGCATATGTGTGCATGTAGAGGCCAGAAGTATTGACAATATCCAGTGTCTTTAATCACTCTCCATCTTATTTTCAGCACAGGGTTTCTCATTTACCCTGGCATTCATAGATTCTGCTAGGTTGGCTAGTCAGTGAGCTCTAGGGTCTAGCTTTACTTCCCCAGGATGGGGATTTCAGACAGGTGCTATCACACCTGGCATTTATATATGGTATTGGGAATCTGAACTCAGGTCCTCATTCGTGCACAGAAAGTAACTTTACAGCCATCTCTTCAGACCAGTTTAACTTAAATTTTAAAACTTTTGTGTTTGTGTGTGTGTGTTTATGTGTGTGTGTGTATGTTTGATGACAGAGAACAAATTTGTGGTTACTTCTCCTTCGACTTTTACATGGTTTCCAAAGATGAAATTCTGATGTTAGGCTAACACTGCTGAGCAGCAAACACCTTCCCCTGCTAAGCCATCTTGCTGGCCTCTTTTCTAGTTAAGACTTTTTGTTTTGTTGTTTTGAGGCAGGTTTTCTCTATAGTTCTCTCTATAGACAGTTCCTGGCTGTCCTGGAACTTACTATGTAGACCAGGCTGGCCTCAAACTCACAGAGATCCACCTGCCTCTGCCTCCTGAGTGCTGGCCTGACTTTTAGTAACTTTTAAAATTCATCCTTATTTTACATTTTTAAAAAGATTTATTTATTTATATGTAAGTACACTGTAGCTGTCTTCAAATACTTTTTCTTCTCTTTCCAGCTCCACTCACTCCAGCCTGCTAGCTGTAGCTGTCTTCAGACACCCCAGAAGAGGGCATTAGATTTCATTACAGATGGTTGTGAGCTGCCATGTAGTTGCTGGGAATTGAACTCAGGACCTCTGGAAGTGCAGTCAGTGCTCTTAACCACTGAGCCATCTCTCCAGCCCTATTTTACAAATTTTAATTAAAGTATAATTACATCATTCCTCCCTTCCACCCCCACCATATAATCTCCACTCCCTCCCAAATCCACAGGGCCTCGTCTTCTTTAACCATTATTGTTACATATAACTACAAATGAATAAACATATAAAAACCACCTACAGAGTCAGTTCAGTGTTGCCTGCTCATGTTTCTGGGGTTGACTACTTAGTGCTGGGTAGTTACCAAGGTGGCCGTCCCTGGGGAACACTCTCTCACATTTGTAGCAGTTAACAGCTTATAGTTCTTTATCTAGGGTGGCAGCCCATGAGACTGCTCCCATCTGCATTGGGATATCAATTGTTACTGTTCAGGTCTTTTTAAAACTTCTCATATATTACCTGATCACAGTCTCCCCTACCTCCCCTCTCCCCCAGATACACCCCCCTACCCCTACTACCCTCCCTGCCCTCAGAAAAGAGCAGGCCTCCCAGGGACATCAACCAAACTCAGCATAACAAGCTACCATTAGACTAGGCACATACCATCACACCAAGGCTGGGCAAGGCAACCCAGAAGGCAGAAAAAGGTCCCACGAATAGGCAAGAGTCAGGGCAGCACTCCCTCCACTGGTAGGCTCCCCATATGAACACCAAGAGTCAGGGCAGCACTCCCTCCACTGGTAGGCTCCCCATATGAACACCAAGCTATCCGGCCATAACATATATGTACAAGACCTAGGTCAGGCCCGTATAGGCTCCCTGATCTCCCAGTCCCTCCGAGGCCCAGTCAGTTGATGCTGTGGGCAGTGCTCTAGTGATGTACCCCTGACCCCTCTGGTTCCTCTAATCCTGATTCTCCACTGGACAACCTAAGCTCCACCTCCGTTTGGCTGTGGATCTCTGCCTCTGCGTTCATCAGCTGCTGGATGAAGTCTCACTGGTCGCTTTGATGCCAATCTTTCTAGCTTCTGGCCCCAGAACATTCTGCAGCAGGACAAACTGAAGGTGGAAAGTTTTAGGGCTAGGTCGGTGTTCCTATCCCTCCACTTGAAGCCTTGCCTCATTTGTTGTTCAGGTCTTGTTTAGGCAGCCATGTGGTTGAGATTTCATGGGTGTGGCTCCCTGACATAGCTACAATCTCAGAGCAGACTTCCTGGTCCTCTGACTCTTACAGTCTTTCTGTTCCCTCTTCAGAGATATTTCCTGAGCTTCAAATGCAGTTGTGTTGTGGATGTCTCCATTGTAGCTGCGTTTTGTTCTCTGTGTTTGAATAGCTGTGATTTTCTGAAATGGTCTTCTGCTGCAAACAGAAGCTTCTTTTGATGATGGATGCTAGCTAAACTCATCTGTGGGTGTAAGGACAAGTATTTGGAGTGCAATTAGAAATTATAGTGTTTTAGGGAGTGTAAGTAGTAGGTTTTTCTCTTTAGTCTGTGACCTCTCCAGTCACAGGTAACTGGCTAGGTTTACAGTACCAGGCATGATTTCTCTGCTGTCGAGCAAGCCTTCAGTATATTAGAAAGCTGTTGGTAAAGCCCAAGATATGTTCTATTCTTTCACCAGTGTAGATCTGGTTCAATGACTGCTGTGGTTCGTAGGCTTTACAGCTGGGTAGGACGACCCAATGCTGCTCTTCCTTAACAGCTTGCATAGTGCAGATCCTACGAGAGCAACTTCTCAGAAGCTTCCAGATCAGTTCCAGTTGCATTACTCCAAGTTCTGTCTGAGGGGTATCATGTCTTCAGCAATGAGAGACAAATCAGGGCAACAGCAACAGCTTATATTGTTTTGTGTCTCTTGGAGTCCGTTACCCAACAACTTGAGAGGGGGTTTCTCAGGCATGATATTGGAGTTTTTGTTAGGTAGTCAATGGTTCTTTCAGGAAGCATCACTGCCCCAAGTAGTGTAAGTTCTTTTAACAATCTCTGCCTCTGTCTCTATCTCTCTATCTCTCTGCGGGTATACATACACATACATCTATGTGGTGGTTTGAATGAGAATGGCTCCCATAGGCTCATAGACTTGAATTCTTGGTCACCATAGAGTGTAATTGTTAGGAGGTGTGGCTCTGTTGGAGGAAGTATGTTACTAGGGGTGGGCTTTGAGGTTTCAAAAACCCAAATCAGACCCAGTGTCTGTCTGTCTGAAGTGTACTTAATGATACGTAATCCTCCTCCCCAGGTTTAGGTCACCCCACCCCCCATTTTCCCATTTCTCCATTTTTTCTCTATTTTATCTGTTTCATGCTGGCTGCTTCTATTTGATGTAAGCTCTAGAACAGACTTTGTCTATCTTATTTATATATCTCACTACCTACAACTAATGCTAAGGACACAAAAGACTTTCAACCTTTGCAGAATAAGCTGGCTCTATAGTAAACAACCCCAGTCTTCTAGTCCAGTTTAACCTAAAATAAATGATACCATTTATTCAAATTTCAATGTCAAGAAGTAAATGTTTATATTCATGTAATTTTATATATAATCACAACTGTGAAACAAGTTTAACTTTTAATTTATTAGAACCCAGGAAGTGATGGTTTTTTGTTCTTTTGCTTTTTGGGTTTTTTGTTTTGTTTGTTTGTTTGTTTGTTTTGGTTTTTTTGAGACAGGGTTTCTCTGTGTAGCCCTGGCTGTCCTGGAACTCACTCTGTAGACCAGGCTGGCCTCGAACTCAGAAATCCACCTGCCTCTGCCTCCCAAGTGCTGGGATTAAAGGAGTGCGCCACCACTGCCCGGCATGATGATTTTTTAAAAGCAGAGTTCCCATCAAATTAACACTTAATTCAGGGCAAAAATATATTAAAATAAAACAAAATGAAAAAAAAAAAAACAACCCTAAATCTTAAGGCAGAAGTAAAACACCGTAAACAGAACAAAATAGCAAGTCTAATACAGACTGTAGAATGTCACAATTTAAAGAGATCCACATAGTATTTTATAGCACTAAAATGTCAATACAGTCAGAAATATTATCAATTGGTCCAAGATTCCTCAGTTTATAAAACGTATAGGCTGCTAATTGAAGTTTTTGCTATATAAAGATAGGAACCATAAAATCAAGTGAGTGTTTTTTAATGACAATGGAACCAGCAGGCATTTTTATGGTCTTGTCTATACAGTTCTACAGTATCAAGTATGGACTATCACTAGGCATTTGTAGTTTAGCTCCCCTTGCTAATGCCCGTGGTTGTGCCTCACCCCCCTTTGACTGCATTTTATTGTGAATCATACTTTTTACTGCAGGCCAAACTTTACTGACAACAAAAGCATAAACTGTTTAGTTTCTTGTGTGTGTGTGTGTGTGTGTGTGTGTATGCAGTTACATGTGTGCACATGTAGGCCATGAGTATATATGGAGGCCAGAGGGTCAACCTGTTTATGTGTGTGTGTGTGTGTGTGTGTGTGTGTGTGAGGGGTGTCCCTCAGGAACAACTGGCCCTTATTGTGACCTGAACTTGCTAACTATAATTAGGCCAGGATGGCTGTTCAGTGAGCCTCAGGGACACACCTGTTTCTGTTTCCTCAACACTAGGACAGCAGATGTAACACATGCCCAGTGGTTTACAATCTGATATAGTAGAAAAACCAATTTTAATAAATTATTCCATCTTTTCCTGGCCATTAAATAACTTTGGACTGAACTGTAAGAACTTCAGATCTCAGCAGGTGAACAATACTTCTGTTAGTACGTCAATTAGAGCCTTAGTGTGGGGACTTTTCATGTCCACTTACTTGTTTGCTGTTTTTCAGTGTTGGAATCAAACCCAGGCCTCACACATCTGAGCTACAGTCACTCTCCAGTATTTCATGTTTACATGTAATTAATAGCAGCCCTTCTAAAAAAAAAAAAAATGGGAATAATAGCCTTGGGATTAACAGCCTTACATTTTCTCCTTATGACCAACACCTTTAATTTTTAGGGAACACAAAAAATTAAAAGTGCTTGAAATCAGTAAACAAGGATTAGCTAGCTTATATATCCTAATGAATAATGTCAAAAGACACAATACAATGCACTGAAAATAATTTTGTAAGTCTAGCAAATGAGCTTGGTGGGTTCTTAACTAACATTAATTACAAATAGTCATTTTTATTACAAAGTTTTCAGCTATTTCAGTAAAATAGCTGTGGACTTCACGGTACTTCTATTCATCTGTTCATTAATAAAAACCTGTTAAAATCCCTTACTTAGTAGTTCTGGAAAAGTCTAATCAAATACGATCATTAAAATTACCAGAAAAGCTTCGCTGTACTGATTGTAGACTCAATTCAAAGTGGATTTAGTCTCTTTCAGGATCTGACACTTATACTGGTGAATATCCACCAGCTTGAACGCTGAAAATATAAAGAATTTTAGCCAGTGCTCACCAGAGTTAAACAGTTCTGGTATTACTTGAAAAATAAAAATACATTGTCAACCATGCATTCCACAACTTCAAGAACCAAGTAAGGAACAACTGATAAATATGGTTATGACGACCTAGGCTTCCGTCCGGCCTCAGCCCAGTCACAGCAGCGCCCATGTAAGAGGGACAGAGGAGGAGGAGGCCGTTCTGTACCTTTGCCCATTGTTTGGCACCCAGCCTCCCCTCTTCTGTGTAACTATTCTATCGTAACTTCTTAAAGAGTGTTAAATGTAGAGGACACCTATGGGGTAACAAAAATGCATTAGTGTAGACTTTGTAGCTGAATAACTTCTCATTGTGGTTATACTATGTGCAGCATATAACCTGTACAACCATTTGTTCCTGTTTGTCTCTTTGTGAAAAAAATTAGGCTCAATAAAATGTGAAATTTACATTAGTTTGCTTTAAAATGCAAAGATTAACTGTTTTTGGCCCAGCTGTGTCGTAACCAAAAAAAGTATCTGCTTTGATAATATAATATGAAAAAGTTCACATATGTACATCGGTACATTCCTTCATTCAAGTTTCCTTAAACCTATCTCAATGTATCTTTATAACCGATACAACTGATCTTTACAACGAAAGTCAAAATTGACAAGTAGAGATGATCCGCCGCACAGCACTTTGGGTTTCGGGAATTCTTTAGACTTAAAGGACATCACTGAAGCGCTGTTTGCCATAGTCTGCAGGATCCATCTGAAGCTCTCGTTCTTCATCATCTGCAAGCAAAATAATAGGTATCAAGAATAGAGCTCTAAAGTTGCTGCAGAGAACCAGCTTCAAAGTGTCTCCAGTTTTTCAGGTTTACAGCAATCTTTTCTCATTATCCCTTATCTGTTATCTTAAACAGTTCTCTGTTTCTTAGCTGCATGGCTGAAGAGTAAAAAGTCTATCATTACTTTGCAAGATTTAATTTTAACAAATATTCTGAGCTGGGCATAGTGGCTCACACCTGTAATCCCAGCTCTAGGGAGCCTGAGGCAAAAGGATTAGGAGTTCAAGACAAGCCTGGACCACACAGGAAACTTGAGGTCAACCTAGGCTACATGAAACCCCATCTCAAAGAAACTACAACAACCATCTCCAACCTAAAAACAGAACAAGAACCACCTCTGACAGGTGTTAGGGAAACAGACAAATGCTGGACAGGACAGAGCTAGCAAAATGTTACGAACTCACAGCACTGAAGAGCTAACCCGAATCTTAGCTGGTTTTATTGGGGTTTTATGTGCCTGTGAGGTCAGAGTTTAAGGTAATTCTCCATAGTTCCAAAACAGCCTAAGTTACAGGTAACATTCTCACAAAACCACCATCATCTTTTCAAACTATAAAGGTAATCTATACTAGTCTTAAAAAAAAAAATCAGAAAATAAGAGAGGAAAATATACATTCTCCCCAGTTCCAATATGTAACATTTCCATGAAGTTCTCTACAAATAGCTTACCCATAACTTTCTAAACAGAGCACACTAAACCAAAAGTTAGAGCTTTCTTCACCAAAAAAGAAATTATAGCTGCTAGACCACCAGAGCCTTTTGAGCAAATGTAATAAATGACTCTAGTGAGCGACTTGCAGTTTGACTTCTCTGGCTACAGTCTCATCTGTCAGTTGCCAGTTTTGTAGGTTCTCTGTATCTCTCAATAATCATTTCCCCCTTAAATTTTGATATACCACTGTTCAAAATAATTACAATTATGTTAAGATAAGAATGGGGGGGGGTGCTGGAGAGATGGCTCAGCGGTTGAAAGCACCAGCTACTCTTCTGGAGAACTCAGAGGACCTGGGTTCAATTCCCAGCACCCACATGGCAGCTCACAACTGTCTATAATTCCAGTTCCAGAGGATCAGACACCCTCACACAGACACACATGCAGGCAAAACACCAATACACATGAAACAAAAAATAAGTAAAAATTTAAAAAAAGAATGAAAGGAAGTTTAATTAGGAGTTGGCTTTGTGCAATGCTTCCTTTTGTTACTTCTTTCTTAGTATTGCTATAATTTACTGAATACCATACTAAAACTGAAAAGCATGGTGGTTCCATGGGTATGCTTTTGTATGTACTACTGGGAAGTTGAAAATCATACACTGGTCTATTATAAATTAGGGACCATCTTTAAATCTTAATCATATTGAATTAAAATTTTTATTAATTCTTGGAGAATTTCATACAATGTATGAATGTAGGCCATACTGACTCCTACTCCCTCACGGAGATCCAAGCTGCCCTACAACTGTTTGTTTTTGAGACAACTACACTATGTAGCTCAGGCTTGAACTCACAGTCCTCCTATTTCACCGTTCCACGTGCTATTTTGGTCTCTCAAAAATGACCCAACAAGCCAACTTTCTTTTTCCTTTCAACAAGTTTCCTGTTAAAATCATAGAAATTCTTGTTTTGAATTCAGGCAACCATTTTGTATCATATTCTGAAAACTGATCAGTTCTTTTTTCGGAGGGGGTGCTAGGGACTGAACTCTGACTATCTGCATACTTGTCAAGTGTCCCACTGGGCTCCATCCTCAGTCAGTTTATCTGTGTTAGGTCATCTGCTTTTCATCTGTTTTTATGGTGCTATGGATAAACCCAGGGCCCACTGAGCCACATCCTTAGATTGCTTTTACTTTTTATTTTGAGATAGCATCTCACTAAGAGTTGCCTGGGCTGGTCTTGAACTTGTAATCCCTGTACTCGGCCTACAGAATAGCTGGAATTAGAGGTTTGTGCCACTAGGCCTTGTTTGGTGATCAGATATCTCTAAAGTAAAATGCACCCCAGACCTATTAAAACATTTGCAAAACCTAAAGTTACACTATATCATATTTGTGTTTTGTAATCATGACACTTTCTTGTAAAAAAAACAAAATAAAACAAACAAATACCTCACCAAAAACTACACTTCAAACAAAACAAAACAAAACAAAACAAAAACCACCTTTGGTTTTAAAGGGGGCACTTTTGTAGAATGCTCTCTGGAGAATCTGAGTTATAAAGCTTCAATTTATGTCCAATGTACACATCTTTTAAGACATTAGTAGTTAGTGAAGACAATCACTATGGAGTAATGGAACATTCTGAGAAATTCAACACAAAATTTACTGCAGGAAAAAATGTTCTTACTTTTGTGAATTTTTGCATGAGTAAATACAAAGACAGAATGAGATGAAAACAAAGGTTCTAGGAATAGGAAACACTGAAATCTGTTCCTGGATCAAAACTTACGCACAAGCTAGCTCCATCCTTTGGACCTGCACTGCGCCTTCTCAGTACAAGAACAACTGTCCTACCTCAAAGTGAAATGGTGGGACTGCAGTTTCCAGCTGCAAAGTCCTCTATAAATATAAGGGAAGTTTGGCAACCTTTATCTACGTTCCTTACTGTGCACATACATGTGTGCTTGTGTGTGCACGTAGCTCAAGACTAAATCAGGCACTGCACATGCTGGACAAGCACTCCACCACTGAGCGAGGTACCCCAGTCTTACATTAGCACAACTTTAATACAATGCTGATATACTGTTTTCAAAAATCCCATAGGACTTTGGAATATTGCATTTTTTAAACTAACTATAGTCTGTTTTCGGTGTAGTTATTCTACCCAGATTTCAAGTTTCTATCAACAACTTATTTATACTTAACTATAAACCTATACAATTACCTGACAGAATATAACTGACACTGATGATAAATACAGAAACTGAGTGTTTAATTTCTACAGAAAGTAGCAGAACCTGTAGGCAGCTAGCTATGAGGAAACAGCCAAAGAAATACAACCAGAGAGATAAGCATACTTTGTGACATCAGTGCTAAGCTTGCTGTTAATGTAAGAAAGGACTATCAACTAAAGAGCTCCTAAGACAACAGGGCTCCCAAAGTCACAAATCACCCACAGGGCAGAGGACACTACCCTTCAAAGGAGGCAATCCAGAGAGAAAAGTCTATAGTTTCATTTACTTAAAAAAATTATTGAACAAAACACTTAAATAGTGCTTTATAGAATGACGTGGTCTGTTTTAAGTGCGGACTGATACCAAATCCTGTAGTCCACATAACTTCTGTTAGATAAGTATATATATTTCTGCTTACAGTTGTGGGAATTATGGCACAAGCCTTAGTATTTACAAGCTCACAGTGTCAGCAAGTGAAGGAGAGATGATTCACACTTAGGCTTTTCAGCACTGGAATGCAGGCTGAGCTTCTGTTTGCAGATAGTGGCTAATGTTTATTAATGTTTAGCAAATAAATTGGGAACTTCTTTGATTTTTAAAGAGTAAAGGAAACTTACAAATTTCTACCATCTTATAAAAAAGATTTTAAGTTTGGGACTGGAGAGATGAATCACCAGGTAAGAGCACTTGCTGCTCTTCCAGAGGACCTGAGTTCAGTTCCCAGCACCCACAATTATCTGTAACTCCAGTTCTAGGGGATCTGATGCAGACACACACACACACAGAGTCACAAATACACACACTCTCAGGGGGGTGGGGCAGAGACAGGCAGACAGAAAATTAAAAATAACAAATCTTTTAAAAGTTTTAAAGTTTTTATGTATATGAGTGTTGTCTGTGTACGATCCACATGGGCTGGAGGGCAAAAAAGGGTGTTGGATTCCCAGGAACTAGAGTTCCAGATAGTTATGAACTACCATGTATATACTGGGCTTCAAACCTCGACCCTAAGAACAGCCGAGCCATCTCCCAAGTCCCAAGGTTTTATCTTCTTATGACAGCAAAGAATGGACTAAAACATACACTGTCTATCATGTTTCCAGATTTAATCTTTTCACATTTTTATATTAATACAAATAAATTATTTCCTTTAGAATACTCTGGGTTTGAAATAAAACTAAGTCACTATTATAAACACAGGAAAGAGGCTTTATTTAATGCTATACACAAACATTGGAGGTAACAGTACTGAGTTCAAAATCACTTGCATGCACAGAGAACAGAGTTAGGCCGGAATGCCTTAGTTCCCTAATGGCTAAAGCTACCACTTCACAATGCTGATAGAGTGTGTTTAACTAACAGAATTTTAGCCTTTAGCTAGAGTCTATAACTCTGTATATCCCACACCTCAAAAAAAAAAAAAAATTGCTTCCACAATCAGCAGAGAGAGCCTGTGCTCACAGCTTTATCAATGCTTGAGGTCCTTCCTTCCTCTTTTCCTTCTCTCAAGGTTTTGTTGCTAGCAAGATGGTTTAGCAGTGACAGCACTGGCTGCTCTTCTAGAGGACCCAAGTTCAATTTCTTGCACCTACTTGGTAACTCCAGTTCCAAGAGATACAACACTACTTCTGTCTTCTGGCATCAGACACACATGCATCCAAAAGACACATAAAATACTAGGAAAAAAATTGTAAAGGAGAAGAAAAAGTGTGGCTCTGCAGCAGATCAGAATAGCCTAGCACTCTCCGTCATCCATCTCAGCCTCCTGGGCGCTGGACAACGTGTGGAGACCACCATGCCTATACACACTTCAGGGTTGGGTGGCTGTCTGGTGTTTGTTTTTATTATTGGTTGTAAGGTTCCAACTGTGGGGAAAAAATCATTTTTCTTTCCTGAGTTTGAGGGTAGATGTACCTCAGGCATTTTGAAATCAAAATTGTATTTTCCAATAGTATTTAAGTTGTACACAACAATTCCGCTGAAATTTCTAGATAAAAAACTGCACAGAGACTTTCTTTTACCTCTAACTCCAATAAGTGGCTTTGTCATCATCCCCACCCTACTTCTCAGTTCTAACACCCGCTTGGGCTGTGAGAGCCCAATAATTATGTGGGCACAGTGCCAAAATGATTTCAACTCTGTGAACTCTGACCCTGCAATAACACCTGGAATCTAACTTGTTAAGTTAGGGCTAAGTCTGCCTCCTCACTCTTTGGACAGTTAATAATGGATCTAAAAAAATCTTACAAGTATGTCTGAAGTTATTTTAGGTCTTTTAAATACTCCTGTTAAAGTCAGTGTATCCAATCTATCCCCCTTTACTGGGGCTACTGTCCCTGTTTATTTCTGTTCTATGATCAGTATCCTTGCAGTGGTCCACTTCCTGACACTATTACTAATGGATACCAAAATAAGATAAACATTAAAGAACAACTCTCAACCTAAATAAGACTTACTTGAAAATCCTGGAGTATAAGCTTAGACCTGGGGTTGTACTTCAGTCACTAGCATGCTCACCCATCCCATGTGAGGCTCGGGGGTTCTTCCCCAGCCATGTGATGGCATATGTGTTTAATTCCAGCATTTGGGAGGTGAAGGCAGGAGGATCGAGAGTTCAAGGTTGCCTTCAGCTATGTACCAAGTGTGAGGCTAGACTGGGCTACAACGGATCCTAAGGGGGGAAAAATTAAAAACTAATCCCCCCATTTCACTGAAAATATCCAAGGCTCTTATATTCCTTAGAACAAATGAATTTATTATTTGTTTTGCGAAAGGAAAAGCAAAGTGATAATGAGAACTGGCTGTGGGGACGCAAGAAAAGGAAGAAGTCACTGAAGGCAGGCCGCTCACGTGCGCGACCCCACACAGATATCAAGTGAGAGTCTGTGTTAAAAATCACCGGGCTTAAGGCAGGCAAAATGTAAGAATTATTAATACTTGACATAAACTACTCTAATAAAGACATCCAATTATCTAATGATAGAGATCCTTAGTGCGGGGAGGGGAGACTCTTCGAAGTGCAGGCAAGCAAGCTGTGACCAGAGTTAAAGAGCACTCACCATGCTCAGTTCTAAGAACAGAAGCCAATGAAAAAGCATAGTATTAATAGTTAATAGCATTGTTTGAATCCTGAGTACAAATACTACAGGAGAGTGGACACAAAAAAAGAACACAGATTAAATACAAAGTAAAATAAATGAGAATTCCTGCTCTCCAAGAGCTTACAATCTAACTGGTGATATGATAAACATGAGTGAAAGGGCCGTAAAGTGTGACAGATAATGGCGGACAAATAATTCAATCAAATCATAAAAGCAATGAATGAAAAAAGGAAAGTTTATGAGAAAAGATGATGTCCTTATAGAACTCCCAGTATTTATTAATCTCTTCACCAATAACTATATTTATCCTTAAACTGGGGTGGACCACAAAGCGATGCCTAGGAAGTGTGACTATTAGTTTTCCCTTTTATCCTGACTATATAGTATTCAACGGCAGTTATATTATTCTCTAAGTTTAAAAAAGACATAACTCTTGTCTTGAACCTAAGTAAATTTTTAATAACTATAAAAAGAAATAAGAAATCAAACTGGTTATAGCAGAAAACTCATGCACTGTACTACAAAAATCTTACATTTTCCCTAAGATCATGGGTAACTTTTATAGATTCCATAAATGCTACTGAATACAAGCAGGCAAAAAAGAAACCCAAAGCCCCGCTATAGCACAGCAGTGTGGTCTGAGGCGTGTATACAGTTAAGATTCTGAACTTTTACCAAGTTAAAAGCTCAGAAGCAACAGTTAACAAGAAAAAAATGTGTTGAATCTGTGTATTAAACATGAAGACAAATCTTATAAACCCTTCATGAAATATAAATGTTTAGGTTCTCAGAGCATTCAGCTGTCTAGTGTTCCACTAGCAGCAGAGTAAATTTCTGTTCATTATGGAGACCATATTTCACTTGTGGCTTTGCTTTAACAAGAAGGCTGTCAAGCCAATATCTATGCAGACTTGTAATAGTAAATGTTGGCCACTGACATTAGAAAAGGATGTTTCCTGAAAGTATTTGCCTTAAGTAATGCCTACGATCATTTCAAACAATTTAATTCTAAAAATTTTGAGGATTCAGCATTTCATTATCACCTCAATAATATATATAAGATAATCTAAAAATGGAAAAAACTTCAAATTATTCATAGATAACTTGTACTATCACAAAATCGTTCTCAAAGCTGAAAAATTACACAGAACCTCGAGTTAAGATTAAGATACTATGAAAAAGCAAACAAACAAATAAAAAGATACTACTATGATTGCAAGTGGGGAAAATTCTACACAAATTCAACCAAAAACCTAAGAGGTGAGTTTCACGGTCACAGCATGGAAGCCAGGCCACGCTCACCTTGGACGTCTTCCTCTCCACCATCACCATCTTCTTCCTCATTGTAGGCCAGCTCAGCCTGCTTGTCTGCCTCATACTCACCCACGTTACCATCATCCCCATTATAATCCGCCAGTTTAGAGCCATGCTGCGGATCAACAGGGGACTCATTTTCATCAAAGAACCGGCCTGTGAAGTAGGTAGAGGATTAATTCAAGAGTAAAGAGCAGAAAAGAAGGGGCCTATACTGAAGACAGATGAGAAGGTAGGCAAGGGAAATCCAGCAATTTTCAGGGTACTGGTCACAAAAGAACACATTTTAGGAAGGTTACATAAGACAAAAGTAATTAAGAATGAAGACTCAAAATACCTTTTAAAAAAGTAGTTTATTGATCATACTACAAAGAGAGGAGTGGGCTGAGCAGCAACTCCATTCCTGCTGTACCCCAAAATAAAATTTATTCAAAAATTTCTCTTTTGTGTTTAGTGTTTCCTGTTAAGATCTAATGTCTACTGCCAGCCATGGTAACACACTTTAATTCCAGCACTTGGGAGGCAGAGGCAGGTGATCTTTGAGTTCAAGGTCAGCCTGATCTACAGAATGAGCTCCAGGACAGTAAGGGTTACACAGAAAGTCCAAAAAAACAAACAAACAAACAAAAAACCAAAAACAAACAAACAAAAAAATTATTACTGTCTATCCTTTTGTTGAGACAAAGTCTTACTACTGTGTAGCTCAGGCTGGTCTCCCCAATGCTGGTGACTTGAAAACTTTCTTAAAGAAAAGGTTCCATGTTTAGAATTCCTTTTCTACTGACCTACAATTTCTTTAATATAAGTACTGATTGAAAGTGACACTTTAGAGAAGAGAATAAATCACTGTATTAGTATATACAATATACACTTAAAATATGTAGTCTTGCTGGGCAGTGGTGGCGCGCACTCCTTTAATCCCAGCACTTGGGAGGCAAAGGCAGGTGGATTTCTGAGTTCGAGGCCAGCCTGGTCTACAGAGCGAGTTCCAGGACAGCAAGGGCTACACAGAGAAACCCTGTCTCGAAAAACCAAAAAAAAAAAAAAAAAAAAAAAAAAGCAAAAAAAAAAAAAAAAGCAAAAATGGGGCCAGTGAGGTGGCTTGGCGGTAACGGGGAGTCTACCTCTCTAATACATATATTCCAAACTGTGAAAGTAAACATGCTAGGTGCACTGAGAGCTAATTCACAGACATTCATAACTATTGTGAGCTGGGAATAAAGCTTAGTGGTAGATCACTTGTCTAGAGTATGTAAGGCTATGTGCTCAATTCCTAGAACTATGACAAACAAACAAAGCAATAAAAATGCCGCTAAACTACTTTAACATTAAATTTAACCACAATTAATATTAAGTGCAGAAGAGCTATTCAGCTAGATATTCAAGAGAGATAAGTGCTTGCTGAAGAAGTCTGATGGCCTGAGTCAATCTGGGAACCCACAGTAAAGGGGAAAGGAGAGCGACTCCCACAGTTATCCTCTGACCTCTGCAGTTCTCACCACGGCACTTGACAGAGTTTCTCTGCGGAGCCCTGGCTGTGCTGTCCTGGAACTCTTTGTGTAGACCAGCCTGGCCTCTGCTTCTCTGAGTGCGGGCATTAAAGGTGTGCATCACCACACCCAGCTATGATTTTGTTAATTTTTTTCTTCTAACTACATTCCAAATAGGTGAACGAATATTTGGGACTGAAGCTGAAAGTTAAGCCTACTTGTTTATTTGGAGATTACAATTTATAGGAATGTCAGACTTACATTAAATTTGGCAATTTATGTTTTATTGCACTATATCTATATGTTCTTAAAATGTTGTCAAATCTTTTGCAGAGATAGAAAGCTTTATGACCTGTGGCCATATCTACATGGAGTTGTGGGTCTACATGATCTTTTAAAATTGGAAATGATTACCAATTTTGGGGAGGGGGAAGAAGGTTGTGTTTTTTCGAAACAGGTTTCTTTAGGCAGTCCTGGTGGTCCTTGAACTCACTGTGTAGACCAGGTTAGCTCAAACTCACAGAGATCAATTTGTCTCTGCTTTTAAAGTGCTGGGATTAAAGGAGTGTGCCACCACCACCCAACAATTCCCAATATTTATTACATTTATTTAGTGTCTGTGTTCACACACCTGCTTCAGTGTGTATGTGTTGGTACAGCTTGGCCCTCTCTCCCCCACCATGTGCCTTTTAGGGACAGAATTCAGGTCCTCAGTAAATCACCTCATTTCTATTTGGGAATTATAACAATCTTCTTTTTTTCCCTCTTTCTCTGTGTGTGCATGTGTATGTTTGTGCAGATGTGTCTTAGTGCCCACAGAGCACATAGGAGTGAGAATCCTCTGGAGCCAGAGTTATAGGAAGTTGTAAGCTACCTGATGTGGGGACTGTAAACCAAATTCAGATCCTCTTCAAAGGGGATATGTACTCTTACTTGCTGAGACATGTCTTTAAAAAGATTTGTTTGTTTATTGTGTGTGTTGTATTTTTAATGTGTGTATGTATGTGTGTGTGGGGTGTGTGATGTGTGCACGATGCCTGCGGAGGTCAGAAGATGTTGGATTCTTTGGAGCTGGAGGTATAGGTGTCTGTGAAACATGGGTGCTAGGAAACAAACTCAGGTCTTCAGCAAAAGTGTAGGCACTCTTAACTTGAGAGCTCATCTCTGCCCATCCCCAAACCCCTCCCCAACCTTTAAGATACACAGAATCATTTCAGTTAGGCTAGTCAACTAGTGAGCCCCTCCACCCTACTGATTCTCTCTCTCTCTCTCTCTCTCTCTCTCTCTCTCTCTCTCTCTCTCTCTCTCTCTCTCTCTCACACACACACACACACACACACACAGAGAGAGAGAGAGAAAGATTCATTTATTTTCTTGAGACAGGGTTATCACTTTGTAGCTCTGACTGGTCTACAGCTCATTTGTAAATCAGACTGGCCAGGAACTCATACAGATCCAACTGTCTGTGCCTCAGGAGTTTCAGGATTAAAGGCGTGTAGTGCCTTATAATTTTTAAGTATAAGAGAATACAAAAAGTTTAGGACTGCAGTGGTGGCGCACGCCTTTAATCCCAGCACTTGGGAGGCAGAGGCAGGTGGATTTCTGAGTTTGAGGCCAGCCTGGTCTACAGAGTTCCAGGATATCCAGGGTTATACAGAGAAACCCTGTCTCGAAAAACCAAAAAAAAAAAAAAAAAAAAAAAAAAGAGTGAGGGATAATTTAAACAGAGATAGCACAAAATCTGTATACAAACACTGCTGAAAGAAATTAAAGATGACATAAATAAATGAAAAGGCATAATTACTGTGAAGATATTCTCAGATGGGGTCTACAGAGTCAATGCAATTCCTAACCTAGCTGCTGGGGCTAGGAATAGGGTTCACCAGGTAAAGTGCTTATTGCATAAGCACAAGAATTCAAAGTGATCCTTAGAACCCACATTACAAAGACACAGAAAACTGAGCAAGGAGGCACATTCCTAGACAATGCTGAGAAGTGGGGATAGGGCCTGGGGTCAGTTAATTGGTCATCCAGTTGTGCCACATGAGTGAGTTCCAGATTCAGTGAGAAATCTGGTCTCAGAAAGTAAGGGAGAACAATTACCTAAGACATCAATCTCTGACCTCTACACACATGTGCACAAACAAACGTGTGTCTATACATATACCCCCCCCCCCCCAAAGTAAGATAATCAACTGCCTTTACAGCAGAACAGGTCCTTTAAAAACAACCTCAAAGAATTGCAGTGGATTGTGAATAGCTGAAATGACTTGAGGAACAAAAACACAGCTGAATGATTCTCACGTCACAGTCTCTTAAACTACTTTGATGGATTATAATCAGAAGTCTGATCTTGACATTAAGGACAGATATGTATACCTCAGACCATAATTCATAATCCAGAATTAAACCAATACATTGGTGGTCAATCGATTTTTGGTAAGAATGTTAAAATTATTCAATGGGAGTTTCCCCCTCCCCTTTTGTGGTGCTAGGGTTTGAAATTAGAGGGATAGTAAGAAAGCAGCCAATAAAATTGAGAAAAATGCTGTATGGTGGTGGCCCATGCCTTTAATCCCAGCACTCAGGAGGCAGACAAAAGCGCATCTCTGAGTTCAAGGCCAGCCTGGTCTGCAGAATTACGTTCCAGCAGGGCAGTGAGGACTATATAAAGAAACCTCATCTCAAACACACACACATACACGGGGGGGGGGGGG
>CM052701.1:52713683-52736974 GCA_028551405.1 Uromys caudimaculatus
CCCCCCCCCCCCACAAACCAAACAAACAAACATACTTTCTTTAGTGTGTACGTGCATGCATGTAGAACGTGGCAGTCAAGGAAGTCAGCTCTTTTCTTCCATTGCTGAGGTAGGGTCTCTGTTGGATGTGCTATGCTACAAAGACCAGGCTAGCTGGCCTGATCGCTTCCAGAAAAATCTGTTTCCATCTCCTATCTTACTGTAGTTCTGGGGTTGCAGATATGTGCCACTACATCATCCTTTGAATGTAGATGTGAGGAACTGAACTCTGGTTGTCACAGCTGCACAGCTAGTGCCTTCACTGTCTGAGCCAACTCCCTGGCCCTGATTTAGTTTTGACTAAAATACTTTTTTCTCTTTTATCACAGGACCAAAATTTTAAACAATACAGACATTAAATCATCTCAGAACTAATATCATACAAGTTTTGTTTTTGTTTTTTCGAGACAGGGTTTCTCTGTGTAGCCCTGGCTGTCCTGGATCTCACTCTGTAGACCACCAGGCTGGCCTTGAACTCAGAAATTCACCTGCCTCTGCCTCCCAAGTGCTGGGATTAAAGGCGTGCTCCACCACTGCCCAGTTGTCAAACAAGTTTTTAATGAGTGAATATATTTCAAAACAGGAAGAAATGGTCACTCTCGTACCAACACAAAGCTTACCTCTCCCATGTGGAAGGCGATTGCTTGAGGGGGCCTCACCCTCACTGGCATCATTTCCAGGCACACTGGGGATATTTTTAGGTGCTACATGATCATTTCTACCCAGTTCTTGGCCATCATTTGATTGGATCTTATGGGTCTCCTGTTGTTGGATAAAGATTTGGTAACAATAAGTAATTTTCAGTTTTGAATCATTAAGCCACTGATGGAACTATTAATGTGTGTGTGCATGCACAGGCAAGTGCAATCATCCACAAGTTTCTTTCCTTCTACCATGTGGGGAGTGGGGACCAAATTCAGGTCATCATGCTTATTGGCAAGTGTCCTTACCTACTGAATCATCTAAGGGCTACAAAAATACATTAAAAAAAAAAGTTATCAAAGATGTTTTCCTTTTACTGTCATCACCTTTGTGCAAATGATAACTTTAATAGTCTACTCCCCCACCCACCTCTTTCTTCTTTTAAGAAAAAAGGTCATAGTTTTTATGCTGCTTACAACTTCCTAGATAAAACAGACCAGGTTAGCCTCAAATGTATGGTGATTTTCCTGCCTCTGCCTCCCAAGTGCTGGGATTATAGGAACAAGACACTATGTAGAGTCTTAAACATAAAGCAACTTTCTTAAAACAATATTTTTGTAACTTAGTGAAGGAACTCCTAAATTTTTTATTTATATATTAATTATATATATATATAATTAACATATTTTTTATTTAAAAGTTTTTATTATGGAAAAAAAATCTATCTATCTCCCTGTCTGTCTGTCTCTCTGTCTATTTTGGTTTTCAAGACACGGTCTCTCTGTATAGCCCTGGAATACATCTCTAATAATAGCACACAGGAAACAAAGGGAGAAAAACCAAAAGTTTAAGGCCACCCTTGGAAACATAGAAAATTTAAGTCCAGTCTGAGCTACATAAGACCCTGTCTTAAAAGGAAAAGGAAAAAAATATAATTATTAACTAAACTTTTAGACTTCATGCAAATTTTTTACTAGTTTTACTACTATATCTTTTTCTGTTCCAAGATTTAACTCAGTAGATACTATAAGGAGTTTTGGTCCTCAAGTCTACTTATTCTCCTCTGGTCTGTATAGTCTTTCTGTCCTTGTATTACAAAAACAATACAAAATTTTATTTATGGATACTAGACCGAATTTTTAATAATATCTCTATGTCATAATATCATATTCTTTTAAGTTTTCAGTCATAAATTGTTTTGTCATCTATTTTTGTCAAAACCTGAAAAATAATAAAGGCTTTCAGGGAATAACACGGCACTACAGCAAGCCCCCCCCCCGCCACTGTACTCCTCTGAACTTCCGGTGTCTCAACACTACCTCTAACCACACTCAGTACCTCCACAATGGCTAATGACTCCAGCCTGTCACTAGTTCATCCTCACACTCTTCAAAGCAGAGACAGATAAATAGCAACTTGTCTCAATCTGTAGACTGAAAAACTGAGAGATACAACACCCTCAATATCCTGCTGCAAAGCTGAGGAAAATCTAAGAACAAAAACCTGACAGCCTTGACTTCTAGTCCTTAGATGTTACCAAAGAACAAAAGAAATACTTTTATTATTAAGTCACTCTTTACTTTTAATTACAAAATTTTATACAAATCACATTTAACCAACTGATAGAGTATAAAAAAAACTCATGCCCATAATAGTTAGTGATCTTTTAAAAAATTCCCTGTATTTCTACAATGACCTTTATGATAGCTCAACTCAAAATGAATAAATCATTTGCTGACTCAAAATGTATCAGGCAGAGTTGGGCATGTAGCTCAACAGAACATATACTTAGCTGGGCAGTGGTGGCGCACGCCTTTAATCCCAGCGCCTGGGAGGCAGAGGCAGGAGGATTTATGAGTTCGAGGCCAGACTGGTCTACAGAGTGAGTTCCAGGACAGCCAGGGCTACACAGAGAAACCCTGTCTCGAAAAACCAAAAACCAAAAACCAAAAAAAGACAGGGCATCAGACCACTAGAGACTAATAAGAAAAAGCTTGACAATTCTGTTCTGTTTTCTCAAAAGAATAAAAAAAAAATGAAGCTGGGTGTGGATATTATCCACCTGTAACACCATCACTTGAAATGCTCAGGCAAGGGGATTGTGAATTCAAGGCCAATTTGAGTTATACACTAAGAGAAAGGGATTCAGAAAAGGAGGAAGGAGGGGGAAAAGAAGGCTTTTCAGTAGAAAGCCATCCACCTTAGAACTGACATTAACAGCAATAATAACCATAAAAATAATTTGTCTAGCCTATGCAAAGCCCTAGGTTGGATTCCAAACCTTAAGAAAAAACAGGTAAGTTGATATATTTGTACACACATCCATTTTACTCAACAAACACATGTCCTCTTTTAAAGCAGGCAGACTAGAATTCTTAATGTGTTAGGACAAAAACCAGCTACTTCTAAATTACATGAATTATAACCAAAGCATACATTATTTAAATACTTATTTTTAATTTACCTTTTGTTCCTGCAAAAACTGATCTGCTAATTTTTTAATATTTTCTTCATGTTGTGCTCTTAACTCCTTGATCTGTTGTCCACACTGAAAACTAAATTAGAAAGAAAGTCATTCTTTAGACTGCATTGGACTGAGTGCTCCAAGTCTCACATATGATTAAAAAGACACAACATCATCCAGTAGAGAAACTGTGAAATTCAGTCAAAATCATAAATACTTGAATCTTTACAGGGGGAGGCACTGCTAAAGTTAACTGAAAAAACAGAAAGCAGGCAGATGCAAGCAAGTCTTCCTCAAGTGTTTTACAAATTGTATCTATAAAGAAACAATTGTCAAGGCCAATTTCAATCACAGCAGAGAAAAATGCTGTATAAAAGAAAATTCTTGGTTCTCATCAAATAGATGAGAAATGCTAGAAGTAGGAGCCAATAAAGAATGACAGCTATTCATGTCTTCAATAGTACTTTAAACACCACAATACAAGGCTATACCATGCAATAAAGCAAAAGGAAGAAATAGTATACTGTCAGGAAAAAAGTCAAAACAGGTAAAAATGGTTACTTCCTGCTGGACAAATAGTCAAAGAACACAAACATTCTTGAACATAGAAACAAGTACTTAATGAATATGTACACACATGCTAATGTCACAATTATTGCAATTAATCTTACTGAATACATAGATACTTGCTAATGTTCATGTTATTATCACAAATTAAACCTAATGAATACATAGACACATCTTACTGTTCACATTATTATCACAAATTAAACTTCCTGTCTTGATATCATTATACTATCTTATTCTTCTATCTTGAGACCAAATTAAATTCAAACTATAAACAATGTTGATAGGGCGATGAGGAAGCGTCCCCATTATAAATTAACATAATTATTTAGAAAGCAATCTTTCGTTAATGTTATACAAGCAGCTAACTGATAAAACATTTTCAGTAAACATGTTTGTGAATATATACTAGTGAAATATTAAGAGGGAAAAACCTCAAAAAATTATATAAAAATAAAAATGAAACCATCTATAATTATTTGTTTTACTTTAGCATTATTATTACTATGACATATTTGTGTATATGATGTGTGATTTAGGATCTGCTTGCAGACATGTGAGCAGGACAGTGTACCATGACATGGAGATGTTACAGGGTAACTTTCAGGAGTTAGGTCTCTCTTCCATGGCAGGATCCAGGGGCCA
The DNA here is from genome assembly GCA_028551405.1 of Uromys caudimaculatus. NCBI lineage: Eukaryota > Metazoa > Chordata > Mammalia > Rodentia > Muridae > Uromys > Uromys caudimaculatus. Next base: position 52,718,041 of record CM052701.1, read on the forward strand.
CACTCAGGTAGTCAGACTTGCACAGAAAGTGCCTTTTACCCACTGAGCCATCTTGTTGGTCCAAGTAATACTGAGAAAAGGAAATTTTCTACAGTGGTCCCACAAGTTTATAGAATCTAAGTTTTGACAAATTGATATGCTAGAAAAAACACTGAATACTGACAGGTAAAAAATATTCACACAGTAAGTCATTATGCATAGATAATGAAGAAACAGAAAAACTGCTGTGCCTAACTTGTGGTGTGCAAACCTAAAACCTCAGCCCTTTACCATAAACTTGATTAAACCTGTATGGTCCTAAGGAGCCCCCACCTCCTCACTATGGAGAAGTATGAGTGAGGGACAGATCAAGAGCAGGAGCACGCACTCCTTAGCAATGTTGAGGACATGCCCCAGGGTTGTTTTCTGGAGTCCCTCAGAAAGAAAGTCTTGTTTTAGTCCTTACTATATCCCATTCAAAAAAACCTGCTGTCATAAGACTTTTCTGTTTGACAATCTAGGTCACATAATAGATGTTTTCATAGTGTTTAACATATTAAAATAAAAGATTTTAAATTTACAAGAACCTTTGAAAGATAAAGATGAAGAAAATGAAAGAGAAAGAGCAGAGGACAGATAGGAAGAATTGCATTACATACAAAAGCTGGACAAACACTTGAGACTCACAGAGGCTGCTGCATGTGGCATCTTACCTCTCGTATTCTAACCGCTTTACAAGGTATGTGTTATTTTTCCTGAAATCTTGAAGCTGATCTTCTTGTCTAAGAAACTCCTGACGAAGTTCAGCCAGTTGCTCTAGCCAGACAAGGGAAGGAGCCAAAAAAGAATCAAATTTACTTAATGTAATACTTTCTATTGAGAATCTACAGAATGGTCTTTTAATTATGTACATTTTCAGTTTTTCTACTCAGATTCTCAAGAAGTTAAATAACATGTATGGTCAGAGGTTAACCTTGGCTGTAGCTCCTGTTATTTTTGTGTGCCTGAGTGTTTATCTGTGCCCCACATATGTAGGAGCCCTTGAGGTCAGAAGAGGTGTTACATGTCCTGCCTCTGTCGTTACATATGGTTAGAAGTCATCATGTGTGTTCTAAAACCAAACCTGGGTCCTTTACAAGAGCACTAAGTACCTTAACTGCCACACCACCATCTCTTCAGCCTTTCTTCCTGAGGTTTTAAGCCAAGGTCTTTCACTGAGATCTGGGCTCTCTGAGCAGGCTAAGCTGGCTGGTCAGTAAGCTCCATAGCTTATTGATGCCTTTTTCATTGTTCAGACTATGGCTCATGTAAGGATCACTGAGGTGACTCCAGTTCTCAAAATCAAACTTGTTTTGCCAAATCTAGGACCCAATATTCATACAAACTGTAGAAACATGCTTTTACTGCTTATCAAAACTCCTCCCATTTGGCTCTACAACAGCTTTAGCTGCTATTTAACTTTCTCAGTTTCTAAAAATATCCATACTGCTTCATCACTGGAGCACCAGATATTTCAAATATCATGTATTGTCCAACTTTGCCATATTTTTTTTTACATTATTTCTTGGCTTCAATTTTGAAGTCTGTATTTACTTCTCCTTTACTAACAACCATGTTCCTCAGCAGCCCCATGTTAACAGAACACTTGAGTATTTAGGTAGGATTTGAACATAAGTTCTTAGATGCATCTTGCATTGCATTGCAACAGTACTGCAGTCTTACTTTTTCTTTTCTTTCTCCCCTCCCCGTTTTTGGAGACAGGGTTCTCTCCATGTAAGTCTGCAGGCCTGGAACTCACAGAGATCTACCTGCTTCTGCCCTGAGTACCGAACTGTAAGGCTTGCACTAAGATGCCTTGGAAAGCAAGCAAATGAATGACCTCTTTATCAGTTCCTGCCTTGAAGTCCCTGGATAACAGACTATAATCTACCACAGGAAATAAACTCTCTCCTCCCCAGATTGCTTTGGTCATGGTGTTTTAATCACAGAAATAGAAAACTAAAGTATTTTTAAAGTTAGAGCATTACATTTATTTATTACTTATTTCTCTACATTCCAGGTTTCTTTCTATCTTAAGAGAACCTCACCAAAGCATCTGAATAGCAGATTAGACAAAATACAGAATAAGAACTCCATCTTGTTTTCCCTAGAGATGTAGTGGAGATATAAGCTACAGTTCAGTTTTCTTTGAGAATTTTTATATGTGTTTATGTGCTTGTACACATGCATACACATGCATTCGGAGTCCAGAGATCTACTTGCTTCTGCCTCCTGAGTGGTGGGATTAAAGGCATGTGCCACCACCACCTGGCTCAGCCATCTACTACTCAATTATTGAAGATTTCAGACATGAAGTAGTCTTTACCTTTACTCTATAATTAAAAGTCTCTTGGAGGCTGGAGATGGCTCTGAGGTTAAGAGCACCAATTGCTCTTCCAGAGGTCCTGAGTTCAATTCCCAGCAACCACATGGTGGCTCATAAACATCTATAATGAGATCTGGTGTCCTTTTCTGGCCTGCAAGCCTATATGCAGGCAGAACACTGCATACATAATAAATCTAAAAGAAAAAATTCTTACCCTTTAAATGATGTATGTCTGCCATCTGATATGATATGTTGTTTTGTAGCTTAACCTAAAAAAGAAATTGTTTTCATTTTAATAATATATAGGTTTTTTTTTCTTTTCTTAACACAATGTCCTATGTAGCTCAAACTATTCTTGAACTCCCTATGTTATTTTTGTTGTTGCTGTTTGTTTGGGTTGGGTTTTTCTTTTTGAGACAAGGTCTTTTTTTTTTGTTTGTTTGTTTTTTTTTGTTTTTCAAGACAGGGTTTCTCTGTATAGCCCTGGCTGTCCTGGAACTCACTCTGTAGACCAGGCTGGCCTTGAACTCAGAAATCCACCTGCCTCTGCCTCCCAAGTGCTGGGATTAAAGGCATGCGCCACCACTGCCCGCTGAGACAAGGTCTTTTTATATAGCCCTGGTGAGTCTGGAATTGCTATGTAGAGCAGGCTGACCTTAAACTCATAGATATCTGCCTGCCTCTGCTTCCAGTACTTGGAACTAAAGGCATCTGCCACCATCGCCCGGCTCTCCTCTGTAAAGTCAAGTATGACCTTGAACCCCTGATTTTCATGCCTCCACCTCTAGTGCTTACATGTGTGCACCATTTCACCAACCAAGAATACATCGCTTCATTCATATTTACTCAAGTTCACTTTGAACTTAATTATAAATGTAAACAAAAACTCTATTTATACCCCAACTCTACTTTAAAAAGAATTAAGAGGTAAATTCTGGTTCTGTAATGTTTATTTTTAAATTGCAAGAGAATGTTCACCTGATACACAGTATAACAATTTCCAATGTTTCAAAGTTTGAATTGAACATCATTTATTGACTTCCCTCCCCCAAATCTTACAGAAGACTTCTCACTAACTCAATATTAGAATAAGATTAACTCTTTGAAACAGTTACTATCAAATCAAAAGTGATTCCTGCTTATCAGGCTTTTCCAAGGCAACACAGGATCTCTGTGTTCAGGTATGTACTCAAGATTCATAGCCAAAGTCACTATCCTTTAGAAGTCAGTACAAATGAATGCTAAGAACATAGGTGTACAAAACCTGACTGAAACTAAGGCTTACCACTCAAAGTAAAAGTAAAAACACGTACTTGAACAACATAAAATTTGTTATGTTTTAAAATTATTTTTCCCCTTTATACTACAAGCAGAGAAATGACTCCTGAGGTTGTCTTCTGACCTCCACATACGTACAGAGGCAGGAGCATGCTCCCCACCCCCAATAAATAAATGTAATGAGACACACACACAAATGGTGGGGGCAGGGAGAGGGAAAACAGGCACACACACAAGTCAGCCAAGCAAGAGTTTGCGGTGTAGTAAGATATGAGAAGCTAACTGAAAATCACTGGAGCTAGAGTTTCAGGCAGTCATCAGCAACCCAACATGGGTGCTGGAAACTGAACTCAGGTCCTATGGAAGAAAACAAGGTGCATTTAACCACTGAGCCCTCTGCTCAGCCCCTAATTCTGGTTCTTACTACTACTGATTAATTAGAAATTAATTAGTAATTAATTTGGGTTCGTCACATTTCCACACTCACTCTTAAATAGGCAATGCTCTAGAAAGTTCTTAAATTACTTAGCTTTTCTTCTAAATATCTTCTAGACAGGATACAGCACAAAACCTCAGAAGTATTATCTACCATTTATCTCACAAAGTGATTCTCATTCTCTGGGTTCTGTGTAGCCTCTTTCTCTCCTTACTTACTAGCTTTTGCAATGATCTTGTTTTTTTTTTTCTGGCACTGGGAATTAAATCCAGGGCCACAAGTCAGGGAAGTGTTCTACCACTAAGCTATAGTTATATCCCCAGTCCTACTTTCAGGCCTTTTACTTAAAATAGGCAAGATATTGTTACTTAAAAGTATACAAGAAAGATAACGTATATGTTCTCTTTCAAGTTTCTTTGCAGGTGAGTGGTGTTGAAGGGTGGCCAGACAGGTAACAGTCACAAACATAGCCCATCTCTTGTTCAATTACAACTACAATCAGACACTGTGGTGGTTTGAATAAAAATCACCCATATACTTGAATGTGTAGTCACCAGGGAGTAGAACTGCTTGAAGGAATTAAAGGATTAGAAGGATTAGGAGGTGTAGCACTATTGGAGGAAGTGTGTCACTGGGATGGGCGTTGAGGTTTCAAAAGTCTATGCCAAGCCCAGTTTCTCTTTCTACCTACAGATTATGATGTAGCTCTCTGCTATTGCTCTAGCACCTGCCTGCATGCTGCCATGCTCCCTGACACAATGATAATGGACGAAACCTCTGAAATTGCAAGCAAGACCCAATTAGACGTTTCGTAACAGTTGCCTTAGTCATGATGTTTCTTCCGGGTAACAGAACAGTGACTAACAGTCACCAATACAGATTTCAAGTATCTGACTGAAATGGTGGCTGGGAATATTGGCCTTATATATATACTCCTAGCTACTGGACAGACAACAGAAAGACTGCTTGAGCCCAGGAGTTCAAGACCAATGTGGGAAATATAGTAAGACACTATGTAGAAAGAAAGAAAGAGCCGGGCAGTGGTGGCGCACGCCTTTAATCCCAGCACTTGGGAGGCAGAGGCAGGCGGATTTCTGAGTTCGAGGCCAGCCTGGTCTACAGAGTGAGTTCCAGGACAGCCAGGGCTACACAGAGAAGCCTGTCTCGGAAAAAAAAAAAAAAAAAAAAGTTTTTTTTTTTTTTTAGAAAGAAAGAAAGAAAGAAAGAAAGAAAGAAAGAAAGAAAGAAAGAAAGAAACAAAGAAAGAAACAAAGAAAGAGAAAGAAAGAAAACAACTTCTACAATGGTGGAAACAACTTGCTTGGCCTCAGATTCTACTAGTAATCTCCTTTTAAGCAGTCCCTAAAAACAAAACTTTTTTGAAAAGTTTTATCTGGTCTGTTTTCATTGCTAATGCCACTTAAGATTTTTTTTTTCAACTCTCAATGCTTATCAGAATGAGAAGAATTATGTCTCAGCTAGTGGACTGTAACATAAAAGAAATTACGTCCTAGGACTGGAGAGATGGCTCAGTGGTTAAGAGTGCCGACCGCTCTTCCGAAGGTCGTGAGTTCAAATCCCAGCAACCACATGGTGGTTCACAACCATCCGTACTGAGATCTGATGCCCTCTTCTGGGGTGTCTGAAAGACAGCTACAGTGTACTTACATATAATAAATAAATTTAAAAAAAAAAAAAAAAAGAAATTACGTCCTATTTATCCTTATCCCCAAGTGTTCAAAATCTGACACCAGTAGAACACTGAACGTATGCATGCTGAGTGACTCCCTAGACTTGTATGCCCCATGCTCTTTGTACTTTGTACTCTTCCCTACTTGAATTATCTTCATTCATGCTTGTATATTTTTAATTAGCTTTCAAGAATTTTTTTGGGGGGGATGGAAGATTGGGTCTAGTATCCTATCTGGCTTCAAACTAGACATTGTAGGTGAGAATGACCTTGAAACTTTGTTGTTATTTTTTTTTAAGATTTATTTTATATATAAATATACTTGTAGCTGTCTTCAGACACACCAGAAGAGGGCATTAGATCCCATTACAGATGGTTGTGAGCCACCATGTGGTTGCTGGGAACTGAACTCAGGACCTCTGGAAGAGCGGTCGGCACTCTTAACCACTGAGCCATCTCTCCAGTCCCTGTTGTTGTTTTTTGAGGTTTTTTTTTTTTGTTTTTCAAGTAGCCCTGGCTGTCTTGGAACTCTCTCTGTAGACCAGGCTGTCCTCAAATTCACAGAGATCTGCCTGCATCTGCCTCCCAAGGGTTGGGATTAAAGGCATGCACAACCACCAGCCAGCTAACCTTGAAACTATTAACCATCCTGCCTCCACCTCCCAAGTGCTGGGATTACAGGCTGTCCTTCACACACAGTTTATGAAGTGCTGGGATTGCCTGGAGCCTACAAACGAGGCCGGCACATACTAAGATACACTACTCACCTCTCACAGACTTTTGAACTTCCTCACATAATTCCTACCAATGCTTTCATTGTCTTAAGTGTTTATTTCTCCTCTACTCACCTGTAATACTAATCCCTGGGATTTGGAGTCTCTCTAAAAATTAGGCCAATTCACTGTACTCTCTGGCCTCTGCCCTGTCAATGTCTTTTTCACTGGTTACTTTTCTCACTGCTGTGACAAAACATTAACCTAAGGGAATCTATAGTTATACAGTTCTGAGTGTACAGGGTCTCATCTGATCTTGGATGCTAAACAAAGTGGGGCCCAGTTAGTACTGTCACTGGAGAAGTAAACTACAAAGACCAAGGATTAATGCTGAGTGTAGTCTAGTCATCTGGCTTTATGTATTTGGACAGAACATTGTGGCATCAGGACTGTGTGGAGGGAGAGAGCTGTTCTGAGGCTGACCCCTTCCTGTCTTCCTCTTTGAAATATCTCTATGGACGCACCCCAGACACCTACTTCCTTCAGTCAGGCTCCATCTCCTCAAGTTTCCAGACCTCCCCAAATAACACCAGCACCTGGGTCCTAAGCCCTACGCATAGAAGTCTTTTCTGAGGACGCTTCATGCCCAAACAGTAACACTGTTCTTCTTATGACCTCTTTTCTTGGGTACAGGCTCCTGTCTCTTCTTCTCAGGAAGAATTATCTTATATTTCCCAGCATCCTTCTTATTCATCTCCAGCTATTTCATATACTCTCTCTAATTTTTCATCCTCTAGTACCTAAAATTGCCTCTATTTCCTGCCAGCCCTTTCTGAAATTCTTTTACTCCTTTCCCCAGCCTCTGTGGTTTGTCTAGATTAACTCTGGCAGGTGTTACCAGCTCAGTTGCGCTGCTTTCCTTCTCATCTGGGACCCTGAAAATGGCTCACCTGTGTCTGCTTCAGTTTCATCATGGCTTGCTCTTGGGCAACTTAGCACAGCTATGACCGATTACTACAGAGGTTACATATACTTAGTTTTTTTTTTTTTAATTTTTTTTAAATTTTATTTATTTATTCATTTATTTATTATATGTAAGTACACTGTAGCTGTCTTCAGACACCCCAGAAGAGGGCATCAGATCTCATTACGGATGGTTGTGAGCCACCATGTGGTTGCTGGGATTTGAACTCATGACCTTCGGAAGAGCAGTCGGAGCTCTTAACCGCTGAGCCATCTCTCCAGCCCCATATACTTAGTTTTTAATAAACTACTGCCATATCTTTCTCCTTTGTCACGAACACCAAAATAATGACAGCCTTGGTGTCTGTATCCCATCCTCACCCCTCATTTTAAAACTATTTCACACTCAAATGATTTCTTTCTTTTTTTTCCCTCTTTTTTTCTTTTCTTTTCTTTTCTTTTCTCTCTCTCTCTGTCTCTCTGTCTCTCTCTCTCTCTCTTTCTTTCTTTCTTTTTTGAGACAGGGTTTCTCCGTGTAGCCCTGGCTGTCCTGAAACTCACTCTGTAGACCAGGCTGGCCTCGAACTCAGAAATCCACCTGCCTCTGCCTCCCAAGTGCTGGGATCAAAGGCGTGTGCCACCACTGCCCGGCCTCAAATGATTTCTACAAACAATTCTATCTTCTTTAATATACTTAGTAGTTAATATATTTAATATATTTAGTAGTTATACATGTGTATACATGTATTTTTTGGTGGTTTTATTTTTTAATCTGTCCAGTGAGATGGTTCCGTGGGTTAAGGAACTTGCCACCCAGTCTAACCACCTATCATGACAAATTATTCTCTGACCCTTGACATGTGCTATGGCCCACATATGCACACAAAATAAACAAATATAATAAAAATGCATTTTTAAAAGATGTATTTATTTATTTTATGTATACAAGTACACTGTAGCTGTCTTTAGACACACTAGAAGAGGGCACTGGATCCCATTACAAGTGGTTGTGAGCCACCATGTGGTTGCTGGGAATTGAACTCAGGAACTCTGGAAGAGTAGTCAGAGCTCTTAACCGCTGAGCCATCTCTCCAGCCCATAAAAATGCATTTTTGAAGCTGAGAAGCAAAGGCAGGAGAATCAAAAGTTCAAGCCAGCTTATACTATAAATAAAGCAAGTTTCAGACTTCAAAATTCACAAAGAAACCCTCAACAAAAAGTCCATAGTCTTTCCCCTTCACCATCCACCATGAGTCAGCAGCCTAGGGATGATACAGGAACTCAAGAGATTCTGATAAATAGGTTCAGCAATTACTCATCTATACTGTTTCTGGCTAGAAAGCATGCCAGCTGTATGAAAAGAGCGCACCATTAATAACTTAATATCACTGATAATCAACTTACAAAAATGTAAGATTTATTTAGGCTTTCCTTTCAAAGATTTCAGTTCACAGCCACTTGGTCCCTTTGTCCTTTGAGCCTGTAGCAAGACAGCACAATGTGACAGGGAACACAGAACAATGGTCTGTTCATCCCTTTGCTGGGGAGCAAAAAGAGAGGAAGCAAATGGCTTGGGATATCAAGATCACCCTTGAGGGCACACCCCCAGGCCTCACCACTGGTGCCATCACCTGTGGACTGGGAACAACTCCTTCAACACATGGACCCTTGCACAATGTTCAAGTTCTAATTAGGGGCTAGAGAGCTAGCTCGGCAGGCAAGAGCACTAGCTGCTTTTCCAGAGGACCTTTTTCAGTTCCTGGCACCCACATGGCAGCTCACATGCCTAACTCCATGTTACAGAGGATCTGATGGCCTCTTCTGGCATCCAAGGACAATAGGCACTCACATGGTACACATACATACACTCAGTCAAAACTCATACGTATAAGGAAAGAGCCAAGCTATAGCATAATGAATGCCTCTTAAATGCCTGTTTTACACCAGATCCTGTGGTAAATTCTCTTGATATAGTTAACCTCATTTAATGCTTACAACCACCCTATAAAGTAGACATAACAATATTCTCCACTTCACAGATGAGAACCCTGTTCCCTAAGTCACAGGCACGAATTTTGGATATTTTTCCAAGCAATACCAATCTAAAGATGTGCCTAAGACCACTGCACATGTATTAAATCTGATAGGGATTAACCTTGACCTCTCACATCTTACACTGTACATACACACCTGTAATATCTGATCTGTTTCTCTTGAAATAGTAGTGGACATCATGCCTTGTTACATGGTGAGTGGAGTGTATAAGTCAAAGTCTTGTTATGTAGTTCTGGGTGGCCTGGAACTCACCACCAGGCTGGACTTAAACTTACAACAATCTTCTTGCCCCTGCTTCCTGAGTGCTTGGTTTAAAAGCATGCAGCATGCTTGTCTTGTTACATACTTTTAAAAACAATTTGATTATATTATTTATTTGCATGTCTGCATGCTTATGCCCATGTGTGGTAGTCAGAGGAAAACTTGCAGGAGCTGGTTCTTTCCTTCACCATGTGGGTTCCAGAGGTCAAACACGGGTCATCGGGTCAAGTGCACTTACCTGCTGGATCTATTAGTTTCATATTTTAAATGAGCAAAGTCTTTGGTCATGGTTGGCTATGATGAGCCACAATTTTTTTCACTTACTCATTAACTGTATTTTTAAACTCTGTTGTATTGTGGGACACATTCATTATTCATTCAATCAGTGATTTATAAGGTACTTTCTGAGTGCACTATATCCTAGGACTGAGATACAAAGTGTTTGGCTGGTCCGTTAACACTGAAACCATTCATTCCATTAGCCCATCCCGAGGAAATACTGGGCACCCGTAGGTGAAAGGTACTGACAAGACTAGAGATAGAGAAGTACACAAGAAACAGAAGAGAGGTTTTTGTTTTTGTTTTTTCGAGACAAGGTTTCTCTGTGTAGCCCTGGCTGTCCTGGAACTCACTCTGTAGATCAGGCTGGCCTTGAACTCAGAAATCCGCCTGTTTCTGCCTCCCAAGTGCTGGGATTAAAGGCGTGCGCCACCACTGCCCGGCTCAGAAGAGAGTTTTGATTAAATGATACAAATTCTGGAGTCATGGGCATGCATAATCGAGGTTTTGTGAGCAAATATGGCTACTTAGGAAAAGAGTAAGACAAGGAGGATCTGAACTAAAAGTTATGAGCAATATGAAACAGTGGTAAATAGAGGGGAGCCAGCAAAGGAGGGTAAGAACAGGAAAACCTGGGGTCGTGGGAACCAAGAGCATAGAGAACTGGAGAAAAGATGCTGAGACACGGAGCAGGACAAGAAAATACAGGCATGAGAAAAACAATTCTCTTCAAGAACATTTGACTGCAAAGGGGAATTTCAAGCATTTTTCAAACGCTAGGGAACAAATTTATACAGAGATTTATTAAAGGTCTCTGAGAAGGTAGAGGAATTAGATCCAAAGAACAAGGAGAAAGATTGACTGAGGGAAGAGCCTTCCCTTAACTAAAGAGTAAAACAGCACAGATGTCAAAAGGCCTGCAGATTTGGTAGAACAAGTTTACTGTACATTTCTGAGACAGGGTCTCTCTGTATAGCCTTGGCTGTCCTGAAATTCTCTGTAGACCAGACTGGCCTTGAACTCAGAAATATGCCTGCCTCTGCTTTCCAAGTGCTGAGATTATAAGGCGTGTGGCACCACCTTCTGGCTTTACCATATAATTTTTAAAACTGGCAGGTGGCAACCTTGAGAAAGGAGAAAAGGAATTTAAATGGGGGGGGGGGGAAGGTAAGAAAAGGGGATGAGTTAGTTGGAAGGGGAAAGAGATATGAAGAGTATCTTCAAGTGCATACTGCTCAGAGAGATTTACTTAAAGTGTCACTGTTCATCAGTATGGTTATATGACTTTCTCCAACTATGCTTGAAATAAGCACGCGAAGCAGAATGTAGTGTTACACATGAATAATTCCAGCATTGCAGAGGCAGAGGGGCAGGGGCAGGGGCAGGGGAGCAGAGGGACAGAGGGGAAGGGAGGCCGATGGGAAGGGAGGCAGAGAGACAAGGATCTGGGGGGTAGGGGTGTGGGAAGCAGGGGTAGGAGGACCTTTGACTGTCTTTTATTTTTCATATAACTTTCCCTAATTTTGTGAAACATGTCACTGACATTTTGTTGGGATTGTGTTGCATGTGTTGGTCACGTTTGGTAATTTGGCCATTTTACAGTACAAATCCTGCCAAACCATGAGCATGGAAGATATTTCTACATTTTAATGTCTTCTTCAGTATTTCTGAGAGGCCAAATCTTTTAAGTTCAGACTCCGTTTTAGAGAACCTGACCTAAGATTGAACTCAGGTAAACTAACAGGCTGGGACCTAGCATTAGTTTCCAAGTTGCCCCCCAACAAAACCTGAGCCCAGCTCCAGTCTCTAGGCTAATCCCCAACAAGACCAGAGTCTCCAGGTTATACCCTCAACAAGACCAGAGTCTCCAGGTTATTCCCTCAACAAACCTGCACCCCAGGTTACAAGCCCACCCCTTGCCTAATGACCACCAATGCAGAGGGGAGCAGAAGTTAAGTTTATGATATGAGCCGGGCAGTGGTGGCTCACGCCTTTGATCCCAGCACTTGGGAGGCAGAGGCAGGCGGATTTCTGAGTTTGAGGCCAGCCTGGTCTACAGAGTGAGTTCCAGGACAGCCAGGGCTACACAGAGAAACCCTGTCTCGAAAAACCAAAAAAAAAAAAAAGTTTATGATATGGTTCCCAGCACCAGCCAATTATGTTAAAGGCCACAACAGCTTTCCAATTAGATGCTTGCACACGTATTCCCTGATTGCTGGTTACTATAAAGCCTTGCCCCAATAGACATTTGGGGCTCCCCCACCACCAAAACTGTCCTTGTAACAGCGGTGCATTGGGGGGTGGGGAGGGAGCAAGCTAGCTCTAATAGAATAAAGACCCTGCTGTGAGTTGCATCAGATGGGCTCCTGTCTGTTTTTTGGGGATCACTAACTTTTCCCTAGCACAACATTTCCACATTTTAAAGTTTATTGTGGAAGTCTTTCACATCCTTGGTTAGGCTTATATTTAGTTTTGTTGTTTGTTTTTAAGCTGTGAATGTCCCTCCCCCCCCTTTTTTTTTTCGGTTTTTCGAAACAAGGTTTCTCTGTGTAGCCCTGGCTGTCCTGGAACTCACTCTGTAGACCAGGCTGGCCTCGAACTCAGAAATCCACCTGCCTCTGCCTCCCAAGTGCTGGGATTAAAGGCGTGCACAACCACTGCCGGGCTTCCTTCCCCTTCTTTCTTTCCCAGCAAAGAGTAGACAGGAAAACAACTAATCTTTGTGTGTTGGATTAGTATCCATCTATACTACTAAAATCACTTATGAGACTTTCAAGAGTTTTCTGGGAGTCTACAGCAGTGGTTCTCAACCTGTGCGTTGTGACCCCTTTAGAGGTCCAATGACCTTTTCACAGATACTTATCAGACATCCTGCATAGCAGATATTTACATTACAATTCATAACAGTAGCAAACACAGTTACGAGGTAGCAACAAAAATAATGTTATGGTTGGGGGTCACCACAACATGAGGAACTGTACGTATTTTATTAAAGGGCTGCAGCATGAGGAAGTTGAGTCCATAGGGTCCTCAAATATAGGATCATACAGATTTTTCTTCTTCCTTCCTATTTGGAACTCTTATTTCCTACTCTTGTCTTACTACTTTAGCTAAGTCCTCAAGCATTATACTAAGTGGAGTAGATATTTTGTCTCATTTCTGATTTTTAAAAAATGCTTTCAGCTTTCTTGATCTATATTATGTGGCTATTGATCTATCATATCATGTTTACTATGCTGAGGTATGTTCCTTCCATTTGTTTCTTTAGGGCTTTTATCATGAAATGATGTTGAACTTTGCCAAAGGCCTCTTCTTGGCTATCAGATGACCATGCGATGTGCTGTGTGCAGTGTGTGAAGGCCAGAGGCTGATGTCAGATATTGTATTATTCTATTGAGTTTCAATTGTATTTTTTGAAGACAGGGTTTTTCACTGTTCTGCCATCTCTCACCAAACCTGGACTTCACCTTTTCAGTTAGAGCGGTTGACCGAGGAGCCTCTGGGATCCAACTGTTTTCCCCCATTTCCCTGGGTCCCAGCCCTAGTATTGAGGTCACAGACTGGCTGCCATGCCTTTCATATAGATAATGGAAATCTCAACTCAGAGACTCATGCTTAAGCAGCAAGGACTCTGCCACGGAGCCATCATATCCCCAGCCTAGTTTCTGTCTTTAAGCATGTGCATGTACTATATTATATTTATTGATTTGAACCATCTCTGAATGAAAACCTGGAATGAAACCTTGATTATAGTATGTGCTCTTTGTAATGTGTTCCTAAATTTGGTTTGCAAATATTTTTACTGGTAATTTTTGTTTTTATGTTCATCATGGAAACTGGTCTAACATTTTCTATGTTCTTACCTGATTTTAGTATCAGGGTAATATTAGACTCACAGGATGGGTGTTACTATTCTTCTCCTTTTTGTTTATATGACAGGAGCACCGGTGTGGGCTTCTTTAAAAGTCTAATAATTAGTAGTCAGCAGTGATCTGTCCATTCTGAGCTTTTCTTTGTTGGAACTCTGCTAGTGATAGGCCTATTCACATGGGTTACTTCTTCTGGATTTAAGTAGGTCATATGTGTCTAGGAATTTATAACCATCTTTAATAATCCTGTAGATTTTGTAATGATGTATGTAATATTGCTCTTTTAGTTCTTCACTCTCTATTGATTACTTTTGCTATGAGTTTCTTGATATTGCTCATTTTTTCAAAAGAACTTTGTTTTGTTACGTTTTTGGTTCTTATTTTATCGTGAAAAAAGTGTATACTTAGAATTAGCCAGCTGGACTAAGATTAGATGATCCCAATCTTTTTTGATTAATTTTTATTAATTATTTTATTTATTTTTATTTTTGATACTTTATTTACATTTCAAATGTTTTCCCCTTTCCAAGTCTCCCCTTTGGAAACCCCTATCTCATCCCCCCTCCCCCTGCCTCTATGAGGGTGCTCCCCCACCCACCCACCCACTCCCCTCTTTCCTCCCTGGCATCCCCCTATACTGGGGCATCTAACAGTCTCAGGCCCAAGGGCCTCTCCTCCCCTTGATGTCCAACAAGGCCCTCCTCTGCCACATATATGGCCCGAACAATGGATCTCTACATGTGTATTCATTGGTTGATGATACAGTCTCCGGGAGCACGGGGGGGGGGGGGGTCAGGCCAGTTTACACTGTTGTTCCCTCCATGGGGCAGCAAACTCCCTCAGCTCCTTCAGTCCCTTCTCCAACTCCTCCATCTGGGACGCCACGCAGAGTACAACGGTTGCTGTGATTTGAATCTTGGGTATTCCGAACTTTTGGGCTAATATCCGCTTATTAGTGAGTACATACCATGTTCATTCTTTTGTGACTGAGTTATCTCACTCAGGATGATATTTTCAAGTTCCATCCATTTGCCTGAGAATTTCATGAAGTCATTGTTTTTAATAGCTAGTAGTACTCCATTGTGTAAATGTACCACATTTTCTGTATCCATTCCTCTGTTGAGGGACATCTGGGTGGTTTCCAGCTGCTGGCTATTATAAATGTGGCTGCTATGAACTTAGTGGAGCATGTGTCTTTATTACATGTTGGAGCATCTTCTGGGTATATGCCCAGGAGTGGTATAGCTGGGTCCTCAGGTAGTATTATGTCCATTTTTCTGAGAGTACGCCATACTGATTTCCAGAGTGGTTGTGACAGCTTGGAAGCCCACCAGCAATGGAGGGCTGTTCCTCTTTCTCCACATCCTCGCCAGCATCTGCTGCCACCTGAGTTTTTGATCTTAGCCATTCTGACTGGTATGAGGTGGTGTTTTGATTTGCATTTCCCTGATGACTAAGGATGCTGAACATTTCTTTAGGTGCTTTGCAGTGCTTCGAGTTTTCTCAGTTGAGAATTCTCTGTTTAACTCTGTTCCACATTTTTCAATAGGGTTATTTGGTTCTCTGGAGTTTAACTTCTTGAGTTCTTTGTATATATTGGATATTAGCCCTCTTCGGCCCTCTATCAGACTTAGGATTGGTAAAGATCTTTTCCCACTCTGTTGGTTGCCGTTTTGTCCTATTGACAGTGTCCTTTGCCTTACAGAAGCTTTGCAATTTCATGAGGTCCCATTTGTCGATTCTTGATCTTAGAGCATAAGCCAATGGTGTTCTGTTCAGGAACTTTTCCCCTGTACCCATGTGTTCCAGTCTTTTCCCCACTTTCTCTTCTATTAGATTCAGTGTATCTGGTTTTATGTGGAGGTCCTTGATCCACTTGGACTTGAGCTTTGTACAGGGAGATAGGAACGGATCAATTTTCATTCTTCTACATGTTGACCTCCAATTGAACCAGCACCATTTGTTGAAAATGTTCTTTTTTTCCATTGGATGGTTTTAGCTCCTTTGTCAAAGATCAAGTGACCATAAGTGTGTGGGTTCATTTCTAGGTCTTCAGTTCTATTCCATTGATCTACATGTCTATCACTGTACCAATACCATGCAGTTTTTATCACTACTGCTCTGTAGTACAGCTTGAGGTCAGGGATGCTGATTCCCCTAGAAGTTCTTTTATTGTTGAGAAGTTTTTGCTATCCTGGGTTTTTTGTTATTCCAAATGAATTTGAGAATTGCTCTTTCTAAGTCTATGAAGCATTGAGTTGGAATTTTGATGGGGATTGCATTGAATCTGTAGATTGCTCTCAGCAAGATGGCCATTTTTACTATATTAATCCTGCCAATCCATGAGCATGGGAGGTCTTTCCATCTTCCAACGTCTTCGTCTTCTTCGATTTCTTTCTCCAAAGACTTGAAGTTCTTGTCATACAAATCTTTTACTTGTTTGGTTAGAGTCGCACCAAGATACTTTGTATTGTTTGTGGCTATTGTGAAGGGTGTCATTTCTGTAATTTCTTTCTCAGCCTGTTTATTCTTCGAGTATAGGAAGGCTACTGATTTGTTTGAGTTAATTTTATATCCGGTCACTTTGCTGAAGTTGTTTATCAGTGGCAGCAGTTCTCTGGTGGAGGTTTTTGGGTCACTTAAGTATATGATCATATCATCCACAAATAGTGATATTTTGATTTCTTCCTTTCCAATTTGTACCCCTTTGACCTCCTTCTGTTGTCTAATTGCTCTAGCTAGAACTTCAAGCACTATATTGAATAGATAGGGAGAGACAGGGCAGCCTTGTCTAGTCCCTGATTTTAGTGGGATTGCTTCGAGTTTCTCTCCATTTAGTTTGATGTTGGCTACTGGTTTGCTGTATATTGCTTTTACTGTGTTTAGGTATGGGCCTTGAATTCCTGATCTTTCCAAGACTTTTATCATGAAGGAATGTTGAATTTTGTCAATTGCTTTTTCAGCATCTAATGAAATGACCATGTGGTTTTTTTCTTTGAGTTTGTTTATGTAGTGGACTGCATTGATGGATTTCCGGGTATTGAACCATCCCTACATCCCTGGGCTGAAGCCTCCTTGATCATGATGAATGATCGTTTTGATGTGTTCTTGGAATCGGTTTGCAAGAAATTCTCCATCGATATTCATAAGGGAAATAGGTCTGAAGTTTTCTTTCTTTGTTGGGTCTTTGTGAGGTTTTGGTATCAGTGGAACTGTGGCCTCATAGAATTGAGTAGTATTCCTTCTGTTTGTATTTTGTGGAATAGTTTGAAGAGTATTGGTATTAGGTCTTCTTTAAAGGTCTGATAGAATTCTGCACTAAACCCATCTGGTCCTGTGCTTTTTCTGGTTGGGAGACTTTTAATGACTGCTTCTATTTCTTTAGAGGTTATGGGACTGTTTAGATGGTTTATCTGATCCTGACTTAACTTTGGTATTTGGTATCTGTCTAGAAAATTGTCCATCTCATCCAGATTTTCCAATTTTGTTGAGTATAGGCTTTTGTAGTAGGATCCGATGATTTTTTGAATTTCCCCAGAATCTGTTGTTATATCTCCCTTTTCATTTCTGATTTTGTTAATTTGGATACTCTCTCTGTGCCCTCTGGTTAGTCTGGCTAAGGGTTTATCTATCTTGTTGATTTTCTCAAAGAACCAGCTCCTGGTTTTGTTGAGTCTTTGTATAGTTCTTTTTGTTTCTACTTGGTTGATTTCAGCCCTGAGTTTGATTATTTCCTGCCTTCTACTCCTCCTGGGTGTATTAGCTTCTTTTTGTTCTAGAGCTTTCAGGTGTGCTGTTAAGCTGCTAGTGTATGCTCTCTGCAGCTTCTTTTTGGAGGCTCAGAGTTATGAGTTTTCCTCTTAACACTGCTTTCATTTGTACCGTAAGTTTGGGTATGTTGTACTTTCGTTTTCATTAAATTCTAGGAAGTCTTTCATTTTTCTTTCTTTCTTTCTTCCTTGACCAAGTTATCATTGAGTAGAGCGTTGTTCAGCTTCCATGTGTATGTGGGTTTTCTGTTGTTGTTGCCACTGAAGACCAGCCTTAATCCGTAGTGATCTGATAGGAGGTATGGGGTTATTTCAATCTTCTTATATCTGTTGAGGTTTGTCTTGTGACCGATTATACGGTCAGTTTTGGAGAAGGTACCATGAGGTGCTGAGAAGAAGGCATATTCTTTTGATTTAGGATGATATGTTCTATAGATATCTGTTAAATCCATTTTTTCCATAACATCTGTTAATTTCACGGTGTGTTTATTTAGTTTTTGTTTCCAAGAACTGTCCATTGAAGAGAGTGGGGTGTTGAAGTCTCCCATTATTATTGTGTGAGGTGCAATGTGTGCTTTGAGTTTCAGTAAAGTTTCTTTTATGAATGTGGGGGCCCTTGCATTTGGAGCATAGATGTTCAGAATTGAGAGTTCTTGGTAGATTTTTCCTTTGATGAGGATTGTCCTTCCTTATCTTTTTTGATGACTTTTGGTTGAAAGTCGATTTTATCCAATATTAGAATGGCTACTCCAGCCTGTTTCTTGGGACTATTTGCCTGGAAAATTGTTTTCCAGCCCTTTACTCTGAGTTAGTGTTTGTCTTTAACTCTGAAGTGCGTTTCCTGTATGCAGCAAAATGCTGGGTCCTGCTATGTATCCAGTCTATTAGTCTGTGTCTTTTTATTGGGGAATTGGAGTCCATTGATGTTAAGAGATATTAAGGAATAGTGATTGTTGCTTCCTATTATTTTCGATGTTATTTTTATGTTTGTGTGGCTATCTTCTTTTGGGTTTGTTGAAAGATTACTTTCTTGCTTTTTCTAGGGTGTACTTCCCTCCTTGTGTTGGCGTTTTCCATATATTATCCTTTGTAGGATAACATATTTGTAGGATAACATAAATTTGGTTTTGTCATAGAATATCTTGGTTTCACCATCTATGGTAATTGAGAGTTTTGCTGGGTGTAGCAGCCTGGGCTGGCAGTTGTGTTCTCTTAGTGTCTGTATGAGATCTGCCTAGGATCTTCTAGCCTTCGTAGTCTCTGGTGAGAAGTCCGG
>CM052701.1:52737474-52778141 GCA_028551405.1 Uromys caudimaculatus
CCTGATTTCTTTCCTAACTTTTCTAACTCCAGGGTTGTTTCCCTTTGTGATTTCTTTATTGTTTCTATTTCCATTTTTAGATCCTAGATGGTTTTGTTCATTTCCTTCACCTGTTTGATTGTGTTTTCCTGTAATTGCACCTGTTTGTGTTTTCCTGTAATTCTTTAAGGGATTTTTGTGTTTCCTCTTTAAGGGCTTCTAGCTGTTTACCTGTGTTCTCTTGTATTTCTTTAAAGGAGTTATTTATTTCCTTCTTAAAATCTTCTATCATCATCATGAGATGTGATTTTAAATCTGAATCTTGCTTTCCTGGTGTGTTGGGGTATCCAGGGATCGCTGTGGTAGGAGAACTGGGTTCTGATGATGCCAAGTTGCCTTGGTTTCTGTTCCTTATGTTCTTGCCCTTGCCTTTTGCCATCTGGTTATCTCTGGTGTTAGCTGATCTTGCTCTCTCTGACTGTGGCTTGTCCCTCCTGCAAGCTTCTGCATCAGTACTCCTGGAAACCAGCTCTCTCTGAGAAATTTGGGCTTGGAGAGCTGTGGTACAAGGTCATCTCTGGGGTGCAGACAGAAACCAGAAGGATTCTGTCCCAGCTGTTCCTTGGTTCCTGTGCCCTGATGGCTCTGCAAGGGTCCCTCTTGATCTAGGAATTTGAACAGAAGTGGTGAGCTTGCCCGTGCTCAAAGGTGTGTCGGCACTCCTGGGAGACCAGCTCTCTCCTGGCACTATTTGAGTATGGAGCCCTGTGTCACAGGATCAGCTCCCCAGCTGCAGAAGGAAACCGGAAGACCACTCCTCAGTCCCTGTGTCCTGAGGGTTCCGGGTGGATCCCTCTGAACAGAGGCACTGGTCTTAACCCAGCTCACAGGCTTGTCCACACTCCTTGGAGGCTAGCTTTCTCCTGGTGCTATTTGGCTATGGAGCCCTGTAGTCAGATGATCTCAATTTTGTTGGCAACATCCAGAGTGTCATAATCAGAAGCCAACCAAACAAGCCTTCTTCTATCTATCAGACCACATCCGTGTCACAAGAGTTTCTTGATGGCATGTTTGATGTGGTGTTTGTTAGCCTTGACATCCTCAGTAAACAGTGTGGTATTGTCCTCCATCATCTGATGATGGCACAGTGGTCAAGCTTGTTTCTCCGGGCTTCATTCTTTTGAGGGTATTTGTAATGACTCCAGAGCTGCAGGAAGGTGGCTGCCGATCTCTGTTCTGTGGCCATGGATGCCTTTTGGCACTGCCTTCTTAGCCAAGGCCTTCACTTTGGCTTTGGGAGGGGCAGGGGCTTCTTTCTTCACTTTCAGCACCATCTTGGTGCAAGTTTGTTTTGTTTGTTTGTTTGTTTTTGTATTATTCTTTTTATTTTTTTCCGAGACAGGGTTTCTCTGTGTAGCCCTGGCTGTCCTGGAACTCACTCTGTAGACCAGGCTGGCCTCGAATTCAGAAATCCACCTGCCTCTGCTTCCCAAGTGCTGGGATTAAAGGTGTGCACCACCACTGCCCGGCTGTATTATTCTTAATCTCCATTTCACTAGCTTCTGCCCTGATCTTTATTTTATTTTATTTTATTTTATTTTTTTTTATTTTTGGTTTTTCAAGACAAGGTTTCTCTGTGTAGCCCTGGCTGTCCTAGAACTCACTCTGTAGACCAGGCTGGCCTCGAACTCAGAAATCCGCCTGCCCTGATCTTTATTATTTGGTTTGCTCCTTCTTTTCTTTTAAGACTGTGAGGTATATCATTAGTAATTTATTTGAGATTTCTCTGATATTTCAACGTCAACACTTATAGATAAAAACTTTCCTCTCAGACCCACCTTAGATGTAACCCCAGAGACTGGTAAACTGTTTTCACTTTCATTTGATTCTAGAAATTTAATTTGTCCCTGATTTCTTCAATATTAAGAGACTATAGTTTCCTCTTTAATATTTTATACTTTCTATTGTATCTCTTGCTACTGAGTTCTAGTTTTTTTATTCTAGTATGATCTGATAAAATAAATTATTTTGAATTTTTTTAATCGTTAAGACTTGCTTTATGTCCTAAAATATGATCTATTTTAGAGAGAGCTCCATGTGCTGTTAAGAGGAATATATATCTCATTCTTACTGGACGAAATATCCTGTAAACCCATTTAATCTATGGTACACCTTAGCTCTTCAATTTCTTGACTTTTAATCTGGATGACATCAGTAGATAACCTATCTAGGGATGACAGTGAGGCACTAAAGTTACCTGTTATTTTTATCAGGACTTATATATACTTTTGTGTCTATTAATTTTGTTTTATAATGTTGAGAGCCCAATGTCTGATGCATAACATTTACAATCTTCTTTTAACAATTGTTTAATTAATTAATGTTAGTGTATAGAGGCATGCAAGCCACTCCACACCTGTGGAGGTCGGAGGACAACTTGTAGAAGTTAGTTTTCTCTATCTGTAATGTGAGTCCCAAAGATCAAGCTCAGATCATCAGACTTGTAGCAAGCACCTTTAGCTGCTAGACCATCTTGCCTGTCTAACTAGTCTACCTTGATGAACTGATCTGTTATTGTGTATGGTTTTCCTCATCTTTTCGGGCTAATTTTGGCTTTAAGTTTATTTTATCAGCAGAACAGCTACACCAGCTTGTTTCCACTGTGTATTCGCTGGGGAGATTAAATCCTTTCACTTTCAGGCCATGTTTGTCTTTGGTATCAATATTTTAATAGGACTCCTTCTTCCAATCAATGAACAGAAGATATCTTTCCATTTATTTTTGTATTCTTCAATTTCCTTCATCAGTGTTTTTAATTTTCGGTGTAGGAGCTTCTCATGCCTTTGTAAAATCCCAAGTGTTTTATTTGTTTTGTTGTTAATGAGAATGGAATTGTTAATGATCTGCTTTAACAGCCCACTGCCTGTGAATGGCAGCATAACTGATTTGTGTGTCCTGGTTCTGTAACCTGAAGCTTTACCACATTTGTTAGCTCTACCCTTTTTTTGGTTGGTTGGTTTTGGAGGGTTTGGGGTGGGGGTGGGGGGTGTTCCCAATTCTTTGTCTTGAGACAGGGTCTTACTGCATGCCTCTGGCTGGCCTACAACTCATTATATACACCAGGCTAGTCTCAAGCTTACACACACCCATTTGCCTCCGCCTCCCAAGTGCTGGGATTAAAGGCATATGCAGCCACACTCAACCAATTTTCAACTCTTTTTAAATAGTTCTGAGTTAATTATACTACAAACAAGTACATTTTGGATTATCTTCTAATTAGTCCAATCCTTCACTCCAAATATATATGTAATGATTTTCCTGTGGCTTATCTCCTTCAAGAGGATCAAGTATGAGCTGGAAATGGCAGTGCAAACCTTAAACCCCAGCACTCAGGAGGCAGACGAATCTCTGAGTTTGAGGCCAGCCTGTTCTACAGAGTGAGTTCCAAAACAGCAAAGTTACACAGAGAGACCCTGTCTCAACAAAACAAAACAGAGTATTAACTCTGGGCCAGTGAGGTGGCTAAGTGGGTAAGGGCACTTGTCCTCCAGCCTAACAATCTGAGTTTGATCCCAGAAAACCACATAGTGGAAGGAGAGAACTACCTCTCACAAGTAGTTCTCTAACTTCTACCCACCATGTCTTAAGTTAGGGTTTCTACTGCTGTGAAGAGACACCATGACCAGGGCAACTCTTATAAAGGAAGACATTTAATTGGGGTTGGCTTATAGTTTCAGAGGTTTAATCCATTATCATCATGGTGGGAAGCATGGCAGCATGCAGGCAGACATGGTGCTGGAGGAGCCAAGAGTTCTACATCTTGATCCCCAGGCAGCAGAAGGAGACTTCTTGCCACACTGGGCATAGCTTGAACATATATGAGACCTCAAAGCCCACCTCCACAATGACTCATTTCCTCCTAAAAGACCACACCTCCTAATAGTGCTACTATTCCCTATGGGTCAAGCACTCAAATACGTGAGCCTATGGGGGGCCATTTCTATTCAAACCACCACACTACAAGACACATGATGTTGGTAAAATTTTCTCCCAGAAAGAGATATAAACAATGCCTTCCCCTTCTCCAAAGGTCCCAACAATAGGCAGAGGCATGACTACATCAAAGTTCAGTCTAGGGAGCCAATGAGTGTATAGCTGTATAGATAGTGCCTTTCTCCCTTAGTCTACAGCAGTCTATATACTCTATTGCTCCCCATCCTGCTTTTATGTGGTTCTGAGATCAAACTCAGTTCCACATGCTTGCACAGCAAGTACTTTACTGAATATCAGAAAATTATCTCAATAGAAACATTTGTTTTTCCCATTCTCTTTCTTGTTTGTTTATTTGTTTTTCAGGACACAGTTTCTCTGTATAGCCCTGGCTGTCCTAGAACTTATGCTATAGACTAGACTGGCCTCATGCTATAGATCAGACAGATCATCTGACTCTGCTTCCCAAATGTTGGGATTAAAGGTGTGTACCACCACCACCACCACCACCACCACCACCACCACCACCACCACCTGGCTAAACATTCTTTCTAAATGCTTCCATTTCCTGGGATTACAGGTATGTGCCACCATGCCCAGCTCTTATTTTTTCAAAATAAAAATTGTATTATATTATTCCCCTTATCTTTGAGGATAAACTAAAACCCCTTAGTATGACATTTAAGACTGTTAAGTGTCTGGTCCTAAGAGGCCCCAAATAAACCAACAGTATACATATAATCAACTGATTTCTACATAGATGCCAAAACAGTTAATAGTAAATGAAGAGACCTGTGTATAGTTTTTCCACAGTGACAACTGCGATAGCTGTTATAAACTGAAGGAGTAGGACTTATTTGGGTTAGTTTCAGTACAGCTAGCTTCAGTGCTTCTGGGCTTAGCTGAGAGCAAAACATTTTAACATAGGAGTTTGTTTATCTTATAGCAGGAAGCAAAGAACAGTACATAAATGGACCAGGGCCAAGATTTATCTTCTAAAGGCCTCCAGTGGCCCGCTTCCTCCTCCCCTAACAGTCTGTTCAAATACTGAATCTAGTAAAGATGAAACCATTGTTTAGGTTAGAGCCCTTATTAAGCTCTCTGGATACAACTAATCCCCTAGGTCACCCCAAATTGACAAGATTAGTCATGACAAGGTTCTTCAACATGATGGGACAGGTGAATAAAGCACATGCAAAGCAATGTGATATAAGAAATTAACTCAAACAGACCAAAGGCCTGGAAGTAGACCTGCCTAACTTTTAGAACAGGAAAAAGATGAATCATTGATTCATTGCTTATAATAGATCTGTATAAGTTATTTTTATCTTCTGGCTTTAATTCTGGTTGATATGCACTTACATGTTTCCTTTCAAGAAATCTCCATTAAGGCTACTAGCCTACAATGTATATATACATGTATGTAAGTAAAAAAATGTGAGTATAGTGTGATATTTAGAAAGTATAATAAGAAAAGATTATAAAAATGGTGCATACATGTATGTCCTTGCTAGAATTCAGCATTGGATATCTTCCTAATCACTCTCCATATTATTTTTGAGACTGGGTTTATCATTGAATCTTGCTAATTTAGTTAAGAGTGGCTGGTTAGCAAGCCCCAGAGATCCTTCTGTCTCTGCTTCTCCAGTCTGGGATTCCTGGAGTATACTGCTGTACCTACTTTGGTGACTGAACCATCTCCCTAGACAACCTTTCCCCCATGGTGAGTGCAGTCGCAGTGTGGATGCATAGATTAGAGGTCAACCTTGGGCATCATTACTCAAGAGTCATCCACCTTGCTTTTTAAGGTAGCATTGCTCACTGGGATCTGCAATTTGCAGAGTAGGTTGGGCAGGCAGGCAGGCTGGCTGGCTGGCAAGTCCAAAGGATATGTTTTTGTTTTCTCAGTGCTGAGATTACAAGGTTATAAGACCACATCAATCTTCTCAGGTGGGTTCTAGGGATTGCACCTAGGTCCTAAGGCCTTGTGGGAATGTACTCTACTGACTGAACTATCTCCCCAGACACTATGTCCACCTTTTAACAGGTAATTGTTGTGTTTACTTTTCATTAATTTAGTTCTTCCTATTAAGAGTTTTAAATTTTTGCTGTATTTGACATGCCTTTTGGGTGGGGTATTTTTGGTGTTGTTTTGCTTTGGTTTTGGGTGTTTTGTTTTGTTGTTGTTGTTGTTTGGTTTTTTTTTTTTTTTTGAGGCCTCCTAGGCTGGCCTCAAACTCAAGCTTAGTCTGCTTCAGATTCTTGAGTAGGCTGGAATTATATTATAGGCCTTTGTTACCATGGTTGTCCATGGGTTGTATTAGCTTCAGTCTGTTGCTGTAAACCAATACTGACCAAAATCAACTTGGGAAGAAAAGGTTTATTTGGCTTCCATTTCTAATTCATAATCCATCACGGAGGGAAATCAAGGCAGAACCTTAGACAGGCAGCGAAAACAGAACCCATGGAGAAATGCTGCTTACAGGCTCACACTCTGGCTAGCTTGCATTGTTCATGCTTAGCTATTTTTTTTCAAAGATTTACTTATTTTTATTTTCTGTGTATGAGCATTTTTGCCTGAATGTGTGTCTATGTACCACATGTGTGCTCATGCTCAGGGAGGCCGGAGGCCCTGGAGTTGGAGTAACAGATGGTTCGGAGCCAGAGTACTCAGAATTGAACTTGGTCCTCTGAGAGAGCAGCAAGTACTATTAATCTGTGAGTCATCGCTCTTGGCTTTTTTTTTTTTTTTTTTTTTTTAAATACAGTCCAGTACTACCTCCAAGGAATGGTGTCATACACTGTGGGCTGG
Organism: Uromys caudimaculatus; assembly: GCA_028551405.1. NCBI lineage: Eukaryota > Metazoa > Chordata > Mammalia > Rodentia > Muridae > Uromys > Uromys caudimaculatus. The sequence goes on from CM052701.1 coordinate 52,744,256, forward strand.
GCCCTTGTACATCAATTAAAAATCAAGATATCTCACAAACATGCCTCTAGACTAGCCTGATGCAGGCAATTCCTTAATGACCCTTCTCTCAGATCACTCTAAGCTATGTTAATTTGACAATTATGGCTAACCAGGACATTGAGTCTTAATTTATTTTTGCTTTTTTCTCCCCTGCTTTTAAAATCATCTTTTACTTTATTTAAATTTGTCATTTTTACTTGTCAAGATGAGTATTAGCTCACTATATTCAAACTTTTTTTTTCTAAAGGAAGTATGTATGGTCATAAATACTCTCAAATTATTGTTTTAAATGTATCCCACAATTTTTTGATATGAGTATTTCAGTTACTAAGTTTTATATGTATTCAAACCTCCATCCTGATTTCTTCTGCGTTATATGAATTACTAAGTAGCATTGTATTCTATTTCCAAATATCTGACCTTGTATGTGGATTAGCCTAATACAGTGATTCTCAACCTTCCTAATGTGGTGACCCCCAACCATAAGATTATTTTTGTTGCTACCTCATAACTTTAATTTTGCTACCATTATGAATCATGATGCAAATATCCGTGTTTTCCAATGGCCTTAGGTGACCCTTGCAAAAGGGTCATTCAACCCCCAAAGGGGTCACAACCCATAGGTTGAAAACCAATGGTCTAATACATGCGTCAATTTTGATAAGTCTATACTAATAGATACTGTGATCAAGATACCACATGCTGTTTAAATTGTAAGAGGCTGAATAATTTTTTTAAACCTTTTGTTTATTAACTGTTGGGATGAGAATTACTGTAAATGGAATTTTTTATTTTTTAGATTATGCTTTGTGTATTTTGAGGTCATAATCTGTAAATTGGTTTTTTTTTGGTTGTTTTTTTGTTTGTTTGTTTTCGAAACAGGGTTTCTCTGTGTAGCCCTGGTTGTCCTGGAACTCACTCTGTAGACCAGGCTGGCCTCGAACTCAGAAATCTGCCTGCCTCCGCCTCCCAAGTGCTGGGATTAAAGGCGTGCGCCACCACTGCCCGGCTAATCTGTAGATTTTAAATTATGTTTTTCTTGTGAGTTAGTGAGTCTGGATTCCTATTTTAATAAATAATATCCATTTTCTTTTAGTTAAAAAAAAAGCAGAGACAACTAAAGAACAAATAGATAAAAGTGAACCTCCTCAACATCCAAAACTGCAAAGAACATTAGTGACAGACTGAAAACACAACCTACAAAATAAACAATCCTGACTGATCTTGACAGCTAGAATACATAAAGAATGACAGCTCAGTAACAACAGCAATGGCAAGTATAAAATGAACATAGGGAGCCTCTCTAGCCACCATGCTTTGCCCACCATGAGAGCCTAGTCTCCCTGAGCCATGAGCTGAAGTAAAGCCTCTCTTCCTTTGATGAGGAGGACAAGGTGGGAAGGGGCTGAAGAGATGGCTCAGTGGTAAAGAGCATTGGTTATTCTTCCAAAGGACTTGGGCTCAATTATCAGCACCTACATGGGGGCTTGTAACCTTTGGAAACTCCATCTGTAAGGGACCTAACAGCCTCTTCTGATCTCTGAAGGCTCTGCACATACATAGTACACAGACATACAAGAAAAAAAAAGTAATACATACTTTTTTTCCCCCAAGACAGGGCTCCTCTGTATAGTGTAACAGGGCCCCAGATCTTAGTAGACCCTGAGACCCTACCACAACTGACTTCATGGTGGAAGTACCATTCAGGCTGTAAAACTCAGCACATAGACACACCACCTAAACACAGGCCTAATCCATCAAAGTACACAGTCCTGGGAAAGTCGCTAAATGTACTAGCCTTGCTTTTGGGTTTCTGTAGTTCTGCTTCTAGCTAACTGTTCTTGTTAACTGAAGTATGGCAACCCAGGACACGGCTTTTGTACTTAAAAGCTCACCCTGAGAAAGGCTCAGGCTACACACTGGAATCCCAACCACTCAGTTTAGGCACTGCCCACTAATAAAGACTTTCTAGCAGGGCAGTGATGGTGCACGCCTTTAATCCCAGCACTTGGGAGGCAGAGGCAGGTGGATTTCTGAGTTCGAGGCTGGCCTGGTCTACAGAGTGAGTTCCAGGACAGCCAGGGCTACACAGAGAAACCCTGTCGAGGAAAAAAAAAAAAAAATTTCTATTGGCTTAAACATGTGTCAGAGCAGCCTTCTCTGATGACCCAACAATAGCCATGGATGCCCTGGAACTCATTTTGCAGACTAGGCTAGCCTCAAACTCAAGAGATCTGCCTGCTTCTGCCTCCGGAGTGCTGGGACACATTTAAACATTATAAAGCATCTTATCAATGTAAGACTTTATTTCTTCATATCAGTTAATAAAACAAGTCCCTGAGGCAAGAGAGACATCTCAGTGGTTAAGAGCACTAGTTATTCTTGTAGAGGACCTGAGTTTGGTTCCCAGCACCCAACATAGTAGATCATAACTCCAACTCTAGGGGATCCAACATTCTTCTGACCTCTGCAGACACCAGGCACAAACACAGCACTCATATATACATACAGGCAAAATATTCATGCACATAAAAATAAATCTAAAAGAAAAAGTCATTAAGAAAACTGTTTCTGACAGCAATATATAAGATGACTGAAAATGTTTTCATGATACTCCATAAACTTAATCCCTAAACTTTCTTCTCTTCATTAAATATTAAACTGAAACAAAGATATTTTAGGGTTTTGAAATGAAAACCAGCCATGGGAACCTAAAGTCCCAGGTACATGGGAGGCTAAAACAGGACGATTACTTGAACCAAGATTTTAAGACCAGCCTGGGCATCACAGCAAGACTCCATCTCAAAATTAACTAATACAGGAGGGTATGTAGGAGAAAAACATGAAGAAAACAAAAACAATATTCTCCCCATGCTAGAATGACAATGAGTGGTTTTACATCAGAATATTTTGTTATCTTCCAGAGGAAGTGTATTCAGATAAGTGAGTGATCTGTGTTGGGTAGCACAGCACATATTTTCACATGCTTTGATTCTAAAACTAGGGCAAACTGATAATCAGTCATCAAATATTTACATAATTCATAATGTCAAATTTGTGTTTACAACAGTCAGTTTTTAGTTTTCTATTTTATTTTGATATAATACTCATACTAACTTACAGGGGACATTATAATGTTTTGATACACATATACAATGTATATTGGTCAAAGCAGAGTGATTAATGTATCTATCACCTCAAGTGCTTTTTGTTTCTTGCTGGAAAAACACTTAAAACCCTTACCATTATTTTAAAATGTGCAATGCATTACTCTTACCTGCGGTCAGTCAACCATGCAAGAGAACATCAGAATTTATTCATCCTGTTATCTAATATGGCACTTGTTGCTCAACCTCTCCCAGTTGCCTTCTCCCTACCAGACTGGAGTTTGTTTTGTTTTTGCAGTGCTAGGGATACAGCTCAGTAGTATCATGCTTGCCTACATGTGCAAGGACCTGGGCTGGACCCCTTACAACTCCAACTCAAACACACACACACACACACACACACACACACACCTCTCCTGCATGCTAGGCAAGCATTCTGATACACATCCTCCCCATATAGTATTTATTTGGGAAAAAATAAAAATATAGTCCAAACCAGGAATGGTGCACATCTACAATATAACAGAGAAACCCTGTCTCGAAAAACCAAAAAAAAAAAAAAAAAAAAAAAAAAACCAGAGAGAGAGAGAAAGAAGAGGTTAACACACAGGAAACTATTAGCTAAATAAGCTAGTGTGGCTCAAGTAATAAGGTAAACTATGCATAAAGAAGGAAAGGTGCGATCTAGATTAGAAGTCCTAGGAGCTACAGAGGGATCAGACAGTGGATTAAAGAGGGAAAGACAAAAAAGAAGCAAGAGGATGAGTCAAGGAAGAATGACACAATCAATTATGGCATAGAAAGGATAAATGGAGACAGAACTCAGCAGAACCACCAGTCTGGAACAGTCTGGATTGGAACCACCAGTCTGGAATAGTCTGGGTCAGAAGCTAATGGAAGACACAGGTGGTTGGAAACACCCTACAGAAGTTTAAAAGATTGAACAACATTCCAACTTCATGAAGAAATTGATACAGCCACTCTGAAAGTAAGGTCTGAGGATGCTCCTGTTTATGGGGGAGAACTGCTTAAAGGGAGAGCCCAAAATCCTAGCCTGTTTTTATTAATGGTTACATGTCATGTACAGGACTAATATAGTAGGATAGGAAGCTGAGAATGAAGGTACCAATTTTTCATGATTTTGAGTTACATGAAGTAGCAATTAAATTACAGTTATAAAGTAGCCAGATTTTGGCAGGTGAGTCAGAGGAAAAGCACAAGTAATAGAAGCATTTAGAATGATGGAAGGCTGATTCTTAAAGTACAGAGAAACCGACAAGCTCCAGAGAGTCAGGGAAGACAACTATGGGAGAAACCAACTAAAGTTAACTGAAAATGGATCAGGAAATGGGGAAGGAAAGAAAAAGTCAAACAGTATGCTGGAGCTAGAACCGGATCTTGGTCAGGAACACATACAGTTCCATCTTGCCTAGTCAGTCATAAGGGAGCAGTAAAGGAATAATAGCTAAGATACCATTTAAGATTTTTTTAAGATTTATTTTTATATAAAAGTTTTGTCTGCATGTATGCCTGTGTGCCATGTATGCGCCTCATGCTTGTGGAGGCCAGAAGGCTTTAGATCCTGTGGAGCTGGAGTTACAGATGGCTGTGAGCACCACATGGGTTCTGGGAATCAAACGCACATCTTCTAGAAAAGCAGCCAGTGCTTTAAACCAATGAACCATCTCCCCAGCCCTGTTTTAAGAATTTTAATGGATTTGTTAATTTAAACTTCCAGAGAGTAAGAGAGATTACCATCCTCCTTTTATAGATGAGGACAACTGACGCACAGAGACGTAATTTGTCTGATTTCTACTGATGCCATGTAGTATAGCAAAGGCACAATGAAGTGCAGCAAAGGGCACACCTACTGCCCAGACCTGGTTTCTAAGTGAGTAGCTGCTGTGTGTCAAGGCTTTTATACACACACTTGTGTGTGTGTGTGTGTGTGTGTGTGTGTGTGTGTGTGTGTGTATGTGTGTGTGTATGTGTTAAATACCTATACATTGTGATGTACACACAGGGGAGAAAACTTTTGAAGGAAAAATATAATATGTTCCCATTCCCCTTTCTTCATTCAACTAAAGCTACTTGTAACTTTTTACATATTTTATGTATTCTTTTTAATATATTCTCAGTCAGAGATGAAGTCCTTCACCCTTAGACTTCACCAGCCTCAACACTTTAGTCCCTCCCTGAAGCCCTGTGCAATTAGTGCAGAATTGCATAGAATAGCTGGTATGCAGTGGCTGAACACTCAGGTGAAGATTTTGTGACCCTGCTCATCACAAAAGTAGGGGGAGTAAACAGTGCAGCAAGCCCAGCAGGATGGTCTCTTCTAAGCAGGCACAGGTAAGCTTCTAAAGATACTTGTTTCACTTGAAGAACAGTCATGTACAACAGGGGCCACAATCCAAAGGCCCAGAATCTAAGGAGGAGATAAGGCATCGGGGACGCACACATCAGGGAATACCAAGGCAGAACAGAGCAGCAAGAGGGCAGCCATCTGCAGCCAAGATGAGAAGTCTCACAGAAACCCAACCGTTTCCGGTACCTTGCCCTGGGATTCCAAGCCTCCAGTGCTGTGGAGAGATAAAGTTCTATATCTAGTGTGTGGTACTGTTATGCCTGCCCTGGTAAACTAATATACACCTCCAAGTTAAAATGCTTTACAGACTAAATAAAATATAGTAAGTTTGAGAGAATCTAGAGAAATGGGTCTGATTTTTCACTTTCATGGACAGTGATGAGAACACTTTTTCTTACTCTCATCTTGGAAATGACAGAAATGGCACAATGAACTGGAAGAAGGAAATATCACCTTCCTGTTTCCAGAGCTGGGATTCCTGTATCTGTGTGGTGGCTTGAATAAGAATGGCCCTGATAGGCTCAGGTTTAAATACTTGGTCTCCAGTTTGGGAAAGATTAGGAGGTGTGGTCTTGTTGAAGGAGGTGTGTCACTGGGGCCAGGCTTTGAGGTTTCAAAGGAGTTATATCATTCCCAGTGTTCCTCTGTGACTTTTGCAGAGGACTTGGCTTCAATTCCCAGTATCCACATGGTGGCTCAAAACCACCAGTAACTCCAGTTCCAGGGGAATCCAAAACTTCTGGCTTCCTCAGGAATCAGATACTTATCTGTTGCACAGATAAAAAGCATGCAGACAAAACTCCCATACTCATAAAATAATAAAAATGTAAGTTACAAATAAAATGTTTTCTTCTGTAAGTTGCTTTGGTCAGGGTGTTCTGTCATGGAAACAGAAAATTAAACCACTTAATAGTTTTACAGGATCAAAGTCCATCAGATAGCAGAGCAAAGAAACAGCTGAGAGCTCACGTTTTGAGCCACAACCACAAGACAGAGAGTGCTAGCTCAAAGGGGTCCATCTTGAAGACCTTACTTTAATACTCCAAACTCTCATGGGTTTCTATCTACTGTATCCAAGAGTTTTCCATGTTTTACAGTTAAGTGTATAGAAGGTGCATAAGTCTGCTGATCTCTAGCCCTCTCAGAGGATGTGCATACTGTATAGAGAAAAGGGTACAAGAAACAACTGAGAAACTCAGTTTTCATCGAGTAAGAAGGTAGAGGCCAATGAGGATAGAAAGGTTGGAAGCTCATTAAAATCTCATTGAACTCGAGTTCCATCCCCTGGACCAATGTAGTACACGGAGAAAACCGACTGCTACAAGTTGTCCTCTGACATCCACATGTGCCCTAGGGTGAGTACACACACAAATAAAATTCAATTTAAGGACTGGCAACGTGGCTCAGCAGCTAAAAGCACTTGCTGCCAAGTCAGATGACCTGAAGTCAGATCCACATGATGGAAGGAGAGAACTGACTCCAGAAAGCTGTCCTCTGATCGCCACACATACGTACGCACGTGCGCGCGCACACACACTAAAGAAAGAAGTTTAATCTTAAAAGATTTAAGAGTGTAGAAAAGAAGTCATCTACTATAGTGCCTATCTAGAAAGTCTTCAGAATCCTGATATACCAACTGAAGTTGCCTAAGTTATACTGTCAATAAAATGGTGAGCACAGGTCCTATTACATAGGACATGATCATAGTCCAATCTTAACGATTTTTAAATTTAAAATTTTGTATTTTCTATCTGCGTTAAGCAGCAGCCCTAAGAGGTACTTAAGCATACACAATTTTATTTTCTTTCAAGAATTATAACGACAGATATAAAGTTTCTGTTCCTAAGAACTTATTTTTAGATTCTACCATTTCAGCTAATTTCATTAACAATTCAAATTGAGAAGATAATGGATTAACGGTGCCCAAGTCACAAGTGTGGCTCATATACGGTTCCTGACTCATCTATCACACTTTCAACACAAAAATCAATTGTTTTTAAATCTACTTAGCAAAATACATCAATTTATAGAGATTTTTAAAAAGCCATACTGTTGACAAATATATGTTGAGCACCAAAAGGGAAGGCCCCATCCTGAAATAAAAAAAAAATTAATATTGATCAATCTGCACAGAATGATGAGACAATGCCCATACCATATACCTGGCAGCCTGTGTGCCCGTGAACGGAAGGCGGCCACATAGGACAGATGATTACCACTGCCAGCTCAGCAGCTGAGCTTGGAGGAAAGGTGGTATCTACACATAGGCCACTCTAGAGAACCAGAACTTACAGTCAGTCTCTGGAAGCGAATGGAGACTGTGGCGCTGATATGGGGAAAGTCTGACAACAAACAGGGTTGCTGGGGGGCTGGGGAGCTTCCAGGGCTACCATGCTGAAGGCATACAGCAACCGCCGGCTGGCTAATATTTATACATTACCCTAGAGGTGAAAAGAAAAACCCTAGGAGGGCCGAGGAAAGGGCTCGACCTTACCTTGTCATCCTCGCATCTCTTCCCCAGGCCTTCTCTGGCCTGAAGCCGGCTGCTGAGGCGGCCGTAGTCGGCCTCCTTCTGGTCGATCTGCTTCTTATGTGTGTCCACCAAGAGCAAGAGGTCCGAATTGCGCTTCTCCAGGCGCCCACGGGCCACTTCGGTGCGCTGGACCTGGCCCTGCAGCTCGGCCACCTCCTCCTGAAGCAGAACGTGGCGGGAGGAGATGCTCCAGTAGTTGAAAGCAAGGACGACGATGACTACCAGTAGCACCACCAGCACGAAGGACGGCAGGCGGCCGGCCCGCCGGTTGGCTCCGAAACCCACCATGAGGCCGGTGGCTCTGCCGCCGCCGACACCTGCGGGCAGCGCCGGCCTGCTCTCCGAGCGGCCTCGGGACCCGGTCCCCTAGGGACGGGCCAAGCAGCCTGAGCGCGGAGGGGGGCGGGGCGTCGCGGGTCCTCCCCGCCCCCTCTGCGCCCCCACCGCGCCCCCTCCAAGAGGCGAAGGCTAGCCGGCTCTCGCCGCAGGGAAGCGGGAGAAGCCGGCGCTGCTACTAACGACCCGATGCCTCAAGGCTGGGGGCGGGGACGCGAGCCGGAAGGGGGCGGGTTTCTTCGGTCCACGCCCACCGGCTGGGGCCGGGGCGCCCAGGGGGGCATTTGCTCGTTTCCGCCGACGCCCCCTCTTCTCGCGAGATAGTGGGCTTCTTCTCGTCCCTCTTGCGGCCCTGTCTCGCGAGGGTTCTCTGGAGACTGGGGCGCGGGGTCGGAGTCGCGCTGCGTACCTGGGTGGGTGTGCCTGCTGCTGTTACCTGGTCGTGTCCCCTGAGGCCAGGTTTAGGGAGGTCCTGCTTTAAGCTGGCCCCTTGGCAGAGTTTCGTCTGTCAGGACAAATTCTGAGACTGTTACCCAGTAGGGAAGGCTCTAGGTGAGATGGGACCTGAGAGGGGTGTCTAGAAAGGTTTTCTGCTTGTTCTTGATTGTGCCAACGAGGTGGAAAAAAACAAAACAGTTAACATTAGCCCCACAAAGAGCGGTGCCCAGACAATACAGCAAGAGAACCTAAGCCTTAGGAAGCTTTGGGATTGAGATGTGTTAGCAGGCTGGTTTCCAAGGTTACTGCTGTCACGGACAGGAAGAATTCCAGAATGCTGTGCTCCTGTTTTAAAACGCTCTACTGCTTTTTCCTCGACTTAGCTGAAGAGAAAGCCCAGAAGCTGCCCTCAGTGAATGGCAGCTAATGCGCCGTTACTGACGGCTGACACATTCCGAATTAGCAATAGCAGTCCTTACAAGTTGTTTCTGCACGCCTAGTTTTACATCCCTCCTATCCCAACAACACTTTTACAGATGAAAAAGCCAGAAAACAAAGATATTCGGAAACTTCAAAGTCCTGTATCTTCTGAACTGGGCTTAAAGCCAAGTAACGGAACTCTTAACGCTATTACTTTCTCTGCATCGTAGCAGGTGTTGTTCCACGTTTACCGTTATTTTTAGTGCTACAGAGAATCCCCTGCTTGTTCCCTCTGCGTGCTTCCTTTATATTTGTTTAAACAATAAAAAGTTACCGGTTTTCACCTATGTAACCAGAGGATAGATTTGTTATTCTTCACACTCCAGGTCAAGAACTTCTGTGAGCATAAGCACTCAAGAACACAAACTTAAGTGTTTTTTTTTTTTCAAACCCGCTGATAGTTTTGAGACATGAAAACTTTTCTTTTCTTTTCTTTCTTTCTTTCTTTCTTTTTCTTTCTTTTTTTTTTTTTTGGTTTTTTGAGACAGGGTTTCTCTGTGCAGCCCTGGCTGTCCTGGAACTCACTGTGTAGACCAGGCTGGCCTTGAACTCAGAAATCCACCTATCTCTGCCTCCCAAGAGCTGGGATTAAAGGCGTGCGCCACCACTGCCCAGCACATGAAGACTTTTCAACAGTGAAAAAATGTTCCATGTTTCCTGAGCATTTCAAAAATAAAGTGTATCTGCTTCCAAAAGTATACTGTACCTTTTTAAAAAAAAGATTCATTTATTATGTGTAAGTACACTGTAGCTATCTTCAGACACTCCAGAAGAGGGTATCAGCTCTCACTATGGATGGTTGTGAGCCATCATGTGGTTACTGGGATTTGAACTCAGGACCTTTGGAAGAGCAGACATCTCTTCAGTCCATACTGTACCTTCACAGAGGAATGTTTCTTTTTATACTATACAAACAACAACAACAACAACAAAGTACCAGAATTGTTACTGTTTAGTTCACATCAAAATTGAAGGTTAATTGTGCCTGCAATTACAGCATTTGGCAGGTTGAGCAGAAGCTGGAAGCCAGCTTGTGCTTCATACAAAGTCCTTGTCTCCAAAAGTTGAGCTCTGACTTCAGAAGATCTGAGAAGTCATCTCTGTCAGAGACAAAAGCCTTGGCCGATATTTTATTATATGAGAATTATATAGAATGAGATAAAGTTAAATATTATGTTAGGGTAAGATATAAAGTTAAAAAAAAGAGAGAGGTTGAATTAAAGTTATATAAAATAGTACAAAATCATGGGACAAATGTCAGGGGAAAGGCGATGAGATTAACAGAGAGCAGGGAGAAGCTGAGGAGGAAAATGTTATTCCTAGGGGTGGCGCTTAAATTTTAATCATATCATTTTGTAAAGAAAGGGAGGAAACAAAGGAATGCCTGCTGTGGGGCTGGAACACCTTGACTTGCTAATTGAGCCAAGCCTGACTGGTCTCTGGCAGGAAGGAATGCCCGCTGTGGAGCCCGAGACACTCTGGCTAGCCTAGGACTCTTCTTCTAGCAGAATATGCCAAGGCCTCAAGCCAAGGCTTTTGTCTCTGACAATCTCCACTCTCAGATATCAACCAAGCAGCCTTGACAAAAGGAAACCAGGTCAAAAAAGGATTTAAAGTAATTACTACATTTACTTATTGGAGGGGGCATGCATGCCATGGCACATGTGTGGAGGTCAGAAGACAACTTGCAAGAGTGGGTTTCCTTCTCCCATGTGGGTCCTAGGGATCGAACTCAGGATGTCCAGAGTGGCAGCAAGTACCGTTCCTATTGAGCCCTCTCTCGGACCCCCAAACTGGAAATCTTAATCATTTATCCTACTAATATATTATCTCAGCCAGTAGTTGAAACTCCATTAAATGATATTAATTTCTTAAAATGTTATTCTTCCCAAGGATGTTGTATTTTTAAAATGGGATTCTGACAGATCTACCTCATATAAAACACACGCACAAACTTTTTGCCAACAGGTGCTTTAAAGCCCTATCTGACCATTACTCTATTTTATAGACCCCACATAACTTTTCTAGAGTTGTAGGCTAGGGACTGCCGAGCTGAGGCTTGAAAGCCTCTTTTCCTCTCCTCCTGGAGATTTTCCCCCACAATTACCTCCTCAACCTATCCCCATATTAAGGTCGAATCTAGAAATCACCGAAAGAGCATATAAGTGCATTCCTATAGCCAGTTATGACAGAGGGATTAATCAAATAAAGGCAAACACCAGTTCTTTAAGCCAGGTGAGCAAGATGAACCCCAACAGTGGAGCATGTTGACCGTGTGTATCCTCAGTGTGATGTGGGGGGGAGGATGCTCTGCCGTCCTCTCAACTCACAGCACCAGTCTGATGGCGAGAAAAACACCAGAAAAATCTAAGTGAGGAGAAGTTCTACAAAGTCCCTAAACAATACTCCTCAAAGCTGCCTTTGGAGTACAGTTTAGTGGTAGAGTGCTTCCCTAGGTTTGATCCCCAACACCACAGATAAAAACAACAACAACGATAAAAATCAAAGCTAAAGAAAACCTGAGAAACAGCCGCAACTGTAAGGAGCATGACAAACAAATGCAACATGGAGCCATGGACCAGAACAAGGCCATTAGGTAAAAATTAAGGAAGCCATAACTAAATACATTCTTTAGGCAATAGGGTGGTGGTTTGAATGAGAAATGTTCCCCATAGCCTGGGGCATCCGAACACTTGCCCCTCACTTGGCAGTGCTCATTTGAGTAGGTTTAAGAGGTGTGGCCTTGCTGGACCCAGCATGTTACTGCAGGGCACAGTAACACATATGGGAGAGTTTTTAAACTACTTCTAGTTTGCTCCCTCTGCTTCCAGCCTGAGGTTCAAGATTTGAGCTCTCAGCTTGATGTTCCAGCGGCTATGCTTACTGCTGTGCCTGATGCTTCCCTGTAAAGGTGATGGACTACTTCCTCTTTGAAACCATAAGCCCAAATAAACCTTTTTTTCTAGAAGTTGCCTTGGCCATGATATTTTATCAAAACAACAGGAAACTAACTAGTACAAATAGTAATGTTTTATTATTCTTTCATTTTGTTTTGAAAGGGGTCTTATATATCACAGGCTGACTGGCCTCAAACATGTTATGTGGCCAAGGATGACCTCTGACTTCTGATTTTCCTGCCTCTACCTCCCGAATACAGGGATTACAGACATTCAACCTGTTTAAGTAGTGCTGGTGACCAAACTCGGGGCTTCACATATGCCAGGCAAACGTTATTCCACCTGAGCTACAATAATGCATTGTGCATAGCTCATTGTCACAAATACACATATAGTAAAGGCTGTTAACAAGGGAAAGTGGACATGAAGAACTCTACACTGTCAGAACTTTTCTGTAGATCTAAAACTATTCTTAAAAACTTATTTAAACTTATTTTTTTTTTATAATTTCATACACGAATACATTGACTTTACATTCCCGTCCTTCCAACTCCCTCTTCCCACCACCTCCCCTCTCTAATCCATAACTCCTGCCAGTTAGTTTTACATGGACTTAGGACTGACCATTTGGGCCTGAACAATCTGTCAGGGGGTTGTCCCTGAAGAGACGTAGTCTCCCTCCCTCAGTAGGCACTGACTATGTGTAATTCTTCATCTACAAGGGTATCCTTGTGAACTTCTTTCTGTCCATGATGTCATGGTGGCTGGTGCAGTCTTGTGCAGGCAATTAAAGACAATTTTTAAGAAGTCAATTCTGACAGCCTTAGTGGTATGTGCCTTTAATCCCAACATTCAAGAGGTAGAGGCAGGCTATCTCTATGAGCTTGAGGGTAGCCTAGTCTAGTCTACATAGCAAGTTCCAGGCCAGTCAAAGCTACATCGTGAGACTCTGCCTCAAGGGGGAAAGAAAAAAGAAAGAAAGAAAGAAAGAAAGAAAGAAAGAAAGAAAGAAAGAAAGAAAGAAAGAAAGAAAGAAAGAAAGAAAAAAAGAAAGGCAATTCCTGGGGCTGAAGACATGATCCAGTGGTTAAGAACTCTTGCTACTCTTGAGATGAAGCTGAGTTCAGATCTCAGCACCCACTTTATAGCTCACAACATCCTTAACTCTAGTTCCAGGAGATCTGAACCCCCCATTTTGATGTCTGGAGGCACCAGGCATGCATGTAGTATATATGCAGGCAAAACAAAGAAAACAGAAACAACTCCAAAACAATTTTTAAAAAAGAAGTCAATTCCTCTAGCACTTAGGAGACAGAGACGGCAGATCTTGAGTTCGAGACTAGCTTGGTCTACAGAGTGAGTTCCAAGACAGCCAGAGCTACACAGAGAAACCCTTTCTTGAAAAACCAACCAACCAACCAAACAAACAAACAAAGTCAAATACTATCTTTTGGGATATTGTTAAGATTGTCAAATATAGATGCTTATATTATTATATAACTAGAAACACAGGCTAATCATAGATGATATTTTAAGAATTAGTTGGGGATATAAGAACATATTATAGGAGCTGCAGAGGTGGCTCAGTAAGTAAACTACTTGCCACTCAAGAATGAAGACTTGAGTTTAGATCTGTGTCAACCAATGGAAAAGCTCAGCACAACAGATATGTCTGTAAACCCAGCACAGGGTAGGGGTAGGATACTGGACCCAGCTAAATTGCTAGTGATTGTTGAACAGCCAATCTAGTCAAACTGGCCAGTTCCAGTTTCAGTGAGAGACCCTGTCTCAAAAAGACACAATGGAGAGCCACTGAGAAGTATATTCAACATTGACATATGACCACCTTCACACACACATGCCTACTTGCACACCAGACATGTGTCTAGAGCACAGACATACATGCAGGGAAAACACTCATACACATAAAATAATTTTTTAAAAATCTGCTCATAAAGACAGTTGGGAAAACGGCAAGTGTGAAGTCACAGAGGAGAACCAGACCCTTCAATAACAATCTTTTCAACAGGGTATACAGTCTACCATTTGCTTCTATTTGGCAGCTAATTTTTTTAAAAAAAGTATTTTAGATTTTTAGTATGTGTGAGAGTTTTGTCTTCGTGTGTATCTGTGCACCACACACACTGGTCCTTGAGGAGGTGGTGAACCTCTATGTGGGTGCTGGGTAATCACACCTGGGTCCTTTGCAATGAGAGCAAGTGCCTTTAACCACTGAGCCAACTCTCCAGCTCAGTAGCTAAACTTTTATGCCTCAAAAATAAGGGCAGCCATCACCCTTCCCAAGCGGGAATTTCCATCAACAGTGGTGATGTAAACATGGAAATGCTTACCAGTTTGATAAATGCCACTAGGTTATATGTTACTGAGGTATTACAATCTAGAGATTAAAGGATGCCTCAGTCTTTGCACTAAAACAGCCAGTTTTCCAAGGCAGAGCATATCTGATGATTGGAAGATTTTCTGACATGTAAACGGACCTGTCTGTGTCTTAGTTAAGATTTCTGTTGTAATGATAAAACATCAGGACCAAAAGCAACCTGTAGAGGAAAAAGTTTATCTCAGCTTACAGTTTACAGACTGTCTCTGAGGGGAATTCAAGGTAGAAACCTGGACAGAGGAGCTGAAGCAGAATCCACTGGGGAGTGCTGCTCACTGGTTTGCCTCCAGGTTCATTCAGACTGCTTTCTTATAGCACCCAGGACCACATACCCCGGGAATGGCACTGACCAGGAGAAGCCCTCCCACACAAATCTTTAATCAAGAAAATGTTCTACAGTCTTGCCTACGGGCTAATCTGATGCGGCATTTTCTCAATTAAGATTTCCTCTTCCTAGGTGACTCTAGCTTGTGTCAAGTTGACAAAAACCAACCAACAAACCCTGATTACAAGAGCTATGAATGGTATGCTCTGGAGTATAATTGAAAAGTATTATGTTGAATACTTAGGCTCAGCCAAACATTTCATCAAGTCTTTGATGACATGCTTGCAGAACTATAGAGACATACAAAGGAAAGTCATCTCTGCTTCTTAATTTTGTAACATCAGACAAGCTGCCCAGAATCCTGGTTTTCTCATTTATGAAATAATGTATTAAAATTAATCTTGGTTCCATATACTACAGAAAATACATAAAAATCAGTCAAACAACACAGAATCTGCATCTCTTTCACATAAAGTAAATTCACAAGCAAGGTTGGGGTAGAGCTTAGTGGTAGAACTTATGCTTAGCACATATGAGGTTCCGCTTCAATCTCTAGCACCACTAACTAAACAGCAGATTCGCCCAAAGTAGGCTGTCAAAAATAGTATGGCAGGCTCCTTCCACTTTGCTCTTAGTATCCTACAGGGTCATCCTCATTTTTATCTCTGGTCATGACATTCTTGATCTAGGAACCAGAAGGAAGGATAAATAACACTGCTCCTCCAACTTTTAAAAAGATTTCTTCAAATATACATGCATGTCCCTTTACTTCTTGTTGACACAAAGTTAGTCATACATAGCCCTAGAGACCAAGAGGGCAAGGAGATCCAGCCATATTATATTCACAGTTGAAAGTAGAGGTCTCCCAAACCCCCTTCTTGGGGCCAGTTTCCCTGTATAGTCCAGCTTGGCCTTGAATTCACAATCCTCCTGCTTCAGCCTTCAGAGTTGTTGGAATTATAGGTATATTACTAACATACCAAAGGAGACCATTGTTTTGACTTCTCTCATTTTGTTTTTTGAGATGGGGTCTCGGTGTGGGCCCAAAACCAGCCTGAACTCACCACAAGGCCCAAACTGACCTCCAGCTCACAATTTTCCTACCTCAGCCTTCCAAGTGCTGATATTACAAGCATGGCCAACTATGTCTGGCTCTCACAATATCTGAGGTTGTGGATGCTAATAATTAACACCAATTGCCTCACAGGTGAGAGGCAAGTGCTCTACCACTGAGCCCCATCCCCAGTCACATTTTTGTATGATTATAATACAGACTCTACCAAATTTCACAGCTCTGGGTTTGATGCCCTAGTGTATACAACACACACACACACACACACACACACACACACACACACACACACACACACCTACTTAAAAATAAAACAATTTTTTAAAAAAGAAAAGAAAGAAAGGTTCTTCCAAAGACCCAAGCTTCCAGTGTAGGAACAATTCAGTTCCCTTCTAGAAAACAATTTTGACACTTCTCACTTCCTGCTGCTCAGTACAAATAACCATGGTCTTACTGCACTTCTACAGAATGGCATCTCAAGATATAATACATTGAAGCAGATTTCTTGTGTGTGTGACACATCTGTCTCCAGGACGTTCATAGTGTTTTTCTTCAGAACTACTCACTTCTTTCCAATGTCTTTAGACTTAGGTGCATGAGCGTGTGCGTGCGTGCATGCGTGCGTGCGTGCGTGCGTACACCAGGGCATCAGACCCAGAACTTTGCACATGCTGGCCAAGCACTCTGCCACTGAGTTATATTGCCAGCTCTGAGGTATGTTTAAAAGACTCTTTTAAACAGGACAGGAAGGGAATTTACAGGTTACTTAGTCTAAAACTTCCACATGATAACTGAAAATCTCAAGGCATAATGTGACTGCTAAACATTTTTCTGTTTTACTGCTCAAAGGCAGGTGCAAGGTCAGGACACAAGCTTCTTCACAAAATGGCATTGTTTTGGGGATACTCCTAGAGAACAGCACAGTGTTCTTGTTTCTCCACACTTATGCGTTCACGTGCTCTGAGTCTTCATTCAGCTACAAATTCTAGAAGGCACCAACTGGATCACTTTTCTCCTCTCTCTCTCTTAGTAGGTAGCTCACAGAGTAATCTGTAATTTTTGTAGCACATAGTGGGGTTAAATAAGTATTTTTGACTTGTTAGTCACTAGTTTTCAGCTTTCTTTTCAAAAACACAATGGTGGGCCTAGAGAGATGCTCAGTGATGCGAGAGCTTACTGCTCTCCAAGGGACCGGAACTCAGTTCCCAGCACCCATACCAGGCAGCTCACAGCCCCTGTAACTTCAGCTCCAGGAGTGCCCAGCGTCACATTCTACCCTCCTCGGGCACAACACCCATTTGTACATACTCACATGCAGACACAAACACGTGTGTATAATTTCAAATAAAAATATATCCTTTAAAAAATAATAGTTTGTGTTCTTTAACATTTGCTTCACTTCCTTTGCAGCTTTTAAAAACCAGACTTAGGATCTTGGCAACCAATGAAAAAGCAGCCATGCTTCTGCACAGTCTGCTGCAATATATTTTTTTCTGGACTTGGCAGAAAACCCAAGGTTTCTGCCCTATTTTTTGTTCTCTGCACTGCAGTTCATCTAATCTTCTCATGGTGGCTTTCTCTGTGAGACATGGTTCTGTAGAGTGACCCAATTAAACATGTCCCCGTTGAATGCAATGGGGCTTTACATGGACTTGGTTCCAAACAATTAGCCTATGAGACTCCTAACCACTTTTACTTACCACCCCCCACCCCCATTCCCTGTTAGCGTGCTTGCTGCAGAAACTAACCTAGTCTTACATTAAATACTCCCCATTAGCTTTCAGGTGGCAGAAACAGCTGCCAGCGGAGCTGTGCAAGTATCACACTGTTCTCCATAAGCAGAGCCTCATTTACCCGTTGTCTGAGCTTTAAGTAGAAGCTAAAGGCTTTTATTTAACCTACATAGTTTTTCACTAAATTGGCGAATTTCAGCATGCCGCTCTCAACCGTGAGATCCCCTGATGTACAGCAAGGAGACACAATGATGGATTGAGCTCACCTCATGGCTCCTGGTCAGGTGCTGTGTTTTGATTTCTTAGTATCCTAGAGAAACGGCACATCACATCTCAAGGCAGAGCACGAGCCAGAGATTAGGGAGAAGGCTCTTGGAACCGAGCGATAACAGTATCTTGGAAACAGTCACCCTTTTTTCACGTAATGCTGGAACACAGTGTTCTTTCTTTTGTTAGCTGGACTCCATTGGAGTCATTTAACATATATTAACAATTAGTGGTATTTTAAGGAAGTCCTTTTAATATACATAGACAAATAAGTTGGGTTGAACTACATATTACTACATGGCACTGTCTGCATGCTGTGTGACTCCCTGCTCTGTGTCTTGGTACACTGTTTCTTTTCTGTAGAATATGTTCTCTTTGCATTCTCTAAACTCTTTCCCTGCCTTTCCTAGATTCATCTTACACTGGGACACTACACTTTTTATAGCTACAACACAGCTGTAGTTTACTTCCTTATCTTGGTTATACACTGTGAGCATCATTTGTTTTTTCTGTTGCTTGATTTTGAGACAGTATCTTGTTTTTGTGTGTGTGTGTTTTTTTAAGATTTATTTATTTTTATTTATATGAGTACACTGTCGCTGTCTTCAGACACACCAGAAGAGGGCATTGGGTCCCATTACAGATGGCTGTGAGCCACCATGTGGTTGCTGGGAATTGAACGCCAGACCTCTAGGAAGAACAGTCTGTGCTCTTAACCACTGAGCCACCTCTCCAGCCCCACTATGAACATCTTAAAGGCAAACTTTGCTCTTCTCATTGACCCATCACTCAGTACTCTGGCTGGCAGTTTAGGATGCTCACAGTTGACGTGCCTCTTTGGGGTGTGAATTACTATCCTTGATCTTTCTATTTCATAGGAAAATCCTGACAAGATTAATTTTTCCTGTGTTTTTAAAATCAAAACAACTCCATAGCTTCTAATGCTTCTGAAAGTAATGAATGTTTGTCTAAAGAAACAACGCCAGCCCAGTCCCAACTGATTTGTCTACAACAGAACTCTTGGACCTAAGGCCCAGGGATCATTGCAGAGGAGAAGGCAGGAAGAATGTAAGAGCCAGAGGACCAGAAGTCAGCTGGGAGCTTGTATCGCCTAGGACAGTTAGAAGCTACATCCGTAAAGTCTCACGACATGACTAGCTAAACATGAGCTGAGCAAGAACACCACCACTAGGCACGCTAATGTGAGGAGGGGAGCTGGGGACCCTGCACGGAGGGCTGCAGGCAGCCAAGGGATGCTGAGAGCTGGATAGGTCACTTTCCCCAGAGTAAAGCACAACTGGATATCCCATACCAAATGGTAGGCCATAAAACATACAGATAACATTACACAGACAGAACAGGCAGTGTGTGTGTGTGTGTGTGTGTGTGTGTGTGTGTGTGTGTATGTATAAATAATGAAAAAAAGAGATCATGAATTTGAAAGAGTCAAGAGAAATATATATATATATGAATGAGGGAGGAAAGGGAAGGGGGAAATTATAAAATCATATAAGTTAAAAATATAGTAATTAATTTTTTTTAAATCAACTTTAGTGGCTTGTCCCTCAGTTTACTAGTTCTCTCCTGTTCTTCGGAGTGATTTTCTTTTCTTAACAAATGTCTTTATTTCTAGTTCTAAAAAAGCAATCCAGGTAAGGGGATAATTCAATTGCAAGCATGAAGACCTGGGTTCAATCCTTAGAAGCCATGTAAAAATGCGGGGTGTAGTGGTGCATGCCTGTAATCCTAGTGCTGGGAGGCAGACAGGAGGAGCCCTAGGGTTCGCTGGTCAGCCGGTTGTCCTCTCCTCCACATACACGCACACACGTGTGCCTGCATATGCCTAACTCGCCACCCCCACCCCCGCCAACACAGTCATATGCTTATCAGAACGAAGTCGAAATTTCTGGTTTCTTTGGAGAATCAGTTGTGTCACATGATGCTTTTTTGAAAACTGTCTTATGAGAGACTGTTTTTGCTGAGAACACACACGTGTTGTTTTTCTGGAAGCTGCCTGGAAAAAGGGCACGTGATGTTTTGTTAGAGCGGAGGCTTGAGAGAACACGTGATGTCTGGAAAGGGTGGAAATATAGCCCAACAGTGGACAGTGGTGTCTGGCATCGGTGCACCTTGCCACTCTTTGCTGGTCTTCGTTGGGCTTTGCTGACTCTGATCTTCTCTGTCACTGTTCACCCTGTCCTCTTCACCGACCATTGTTTGTTGTGACTTCATAGAGAGAAACGCACCAAAGAACTTCCCATGATATTCTAGCAGCGTCTTGATACTTCCGCAGAGTTGGGCCGATGAGCAGAGCCTTGCAGTTTCTTCTGGATTGGACTGCTGTTGCTGATTTGTGAATAGTGTTTGTGAGCTGCTTCGTGGGAACTGAACTGCTGATGCCCTGATCAATGGAAGATTGGAACCATGCAAAAGAACTATTTCAAAACAGGTCCACATCTCCCTTTACCATATTAACCTTTCGTTTCTGCTACCTCTGGTGGGTGGTGGGCCACAAGTGGGGTTAAAGCATCTAAGAACCCTTATTAAAGTAGGCTTTGAAAAATCTAAGCCTATACCATAACATTTTCTTTGTGAATACTAAAAGTATCCCTATTTTCTGACTTTTTTTTTTTTACCTCTTATAGGTAACATCTATGTCAATAAATTTTAAGCACTATCTAGATCAAGTTTTGGTTAATGCATAGAAAGATATGCTATATTTACACATCCCTTAAAGAAAGACACTAAGTATTTAGATACTTATTTTTGGAAGTGGTGGTGGTGGCGGCAGTGGCAGCAGCGGCGGTGGCAATGGCAGACTTGACCTCTGAGCTACAGCACAAGCTCATTATATAGACTCTTAGGATAGCACGAAACAAAAATTGCCTCTCATAAAGCTTTAAAAATTCAAAGAAAGCTGATGCCTGGTGGCATATGTCCTTAATCTCTCCATCTGAGAGGCAGAGGCAGAGGCAGAAGATCTCTGTGAGTACAAGGCCAGCCTGGTCTATAGAGGGAGTTCAAGACCAGCCTGGTCTACATAGTAAGCTTCAGGCCAGCAAGAGCTACTCAGTGAGTTCCTGTCTCATAAGAAAAAAAGAAAAGAAAACCTATTTAGATTGCCTCAGGAAAAGAAGCATCTATTCTACAAATGTTAAAATGTTAATAGGTTGAAACTTGATCCAGGAGTCTGTCTCTCATGATCAAAGCTCTGAAAATCAACCACTTCTTCCGAGGCCCCTCTTTCTCCGTGTTTTTTTTTTTTTTTTTTCCCCATACATTCTACTGTTAAACTACATCTTCTTATACAGCCATTTTATTTCTTTTTGTTTATTTGTGTTTTTTATTTTCTATTTTTTAATTTTTGGATATTTACTTTATTTACATTTCAAATGTTTTCCCCTTTCCAGGTCTCCCCTTTGGAAACCCTCTATCCCATCCTCCTTCACCTTGCCTCTATGAGGGCGCTCCCCCACCCCCCACCCACTCCTGTCTTCCCTCCCTAGCACTCCCCTATACTAGGGCATCTAAAACCCTCAGGCCCAAGGCCTCTCCTTCCACTGATGGCCAACAAGGCCCTCCTCTGCCACATATGTGGCCAGCACCTCCAGAGACTGCCCCACTTGGGGATACATCCCATGCATAGCCACCAAACCCAGTCGTTACTGTGGTTACTAGGAAGTGCTTGTTGATGGGAGCATGATAAGCTGTCTCCAGAGAGGCTCAGGCAGAACCTGACAAATACAGAGGCGGATGCTCGCAGCCAACCATTGGACTGAGCATGGGGTTTTGGATGGAGGAGTTGGAGAAGGGACTGAAGGAGCTGAGGGGGTTTGCAGCCCCATGGAGGGAGCAAGAGTGTCAACTGGCCTGACCCCCAGAGCTCCTGGAGACTGGACCACTAACCAAAGAATACACACGGAGGGACCCATGGTGCTCTCCGTGTTCTTTCAGTTCTCCCTTCTGCCTCTGAGTTCTTGCCTCCTCTTAACTTTCGCATAACTTACTCTGGGCTTTTAAATATTCTTTCCATCCAAGAGTAATAACAAATCACAGAGGACCTCGAGGAGGGGGAAGTACAATCAGACTTCTGCTTTCAGGGTATTTTTTTTCTAACACTTGTGATTATGTCTAAAGTCTGAGGCTGGCAGAAAGAGTCATGAGAAGACTGTCACAGTGAAGATGAAAATGAAATGTCACAAAAGGAGTCTCTCCCCTAGACAACTGGATTGATGCTGGGACCACTCACTGCAACACAGAACCTTGGAGAATTCTGAATTAGAAGCTCCTTTGCCCATGAACTTAGTCATTTCTATAACTTGCTGAGTACACGTCTCTAAGTCTTCAAGATCTCCATCTGACGTTACGTTTTGCTATCTTGCTAGAGCTTGACAAGGGCTCTGTGATGACGTAGTTGTCTTGAGTGGTTTCATCTTTAGTACTATTCTATCATATTGAAACGAATCCTGGTGGTAGGATGCGAAATGTCCTCTGTAGAGGATTGCTGGAGGTTAAACACAGGGCCTTCTACATGTTAGATAAACACTCTATCCCAGAGCTACACCCCTGCCTCCAAGAAAAAAGAAATTATAACCATATTTTCACTACCAATCTTCTTTGTTAAAATTGAAGGTGAACAACCACCAGATCATGTTTTATGGAGAAGGACTCAGTTGAATCTCTGATAGTTCTGGGAACAGTGACAAGAGTCTAGGATCAAGATTACCTGAAGCAGATGGCCAATAAGGTAATAACCAGCAATCACTTAATGTTCTATTGAATGAACACATATAATAATAATAATAATAATAATAATAATAATAATAATAATAATAATAATTGAATTAACATATAATAATGTTATATTAAACTGAACACGGGTTCTTGGAGAGGATTCATGTTCAGTCCCCAGCACCCACGTTGACTCACAGGCATCTGTCACTCCAGTTCTAGGCTGTCTGATGCCCTCTTATGGCCTCTCAGGTACCAGGCACACAGATGGTACATATACATACATGCAGGCGAACATATACATACAATTTAATAAATATTTTTAAAAGTTCTAATTAATGTCTGCCTCTTGGAACACTGCTTTTTTTCATCAGTAAACCTATTAATTAGTTTGATTGTAGTTTTAAAGCTTTCTTCTGCCAGGTGTGGTGGCACATGCCTATAACCCCAACACGCTGGAGGCAAAGGCAGGAGGATTCCTGCAAGTTCAAGGCTAGCCTGCTCTATACACTGAATACCAGGCTAACCAGACTACACAATAAGATCTTGCCCCAAATAAAGTTAATTAAGTAAAATTTAAAATCCCTCCTTAAAGTAAAAAGATTCTTTGAGGGAGAGGCTTGGAGAGGCAAGATGTCATAGCAGACCAATATACTTGGTGTCGTAGCTGAAAATCAGAGTTTATTTCCTGGAAACTCATGGTGTAAGGAGAGATCTCACTCCCACAGTCTGTCCTCTGGCCCTTGTGGCATACGCCTACCTCCCTCCCAAAAATAAATGTTGAAAAACCTGTTTGCTTCAACATCCTTGCTGACATGCTTGGTATTAAGGTCCCAAGGAATCTACCTCAGGAAATGCCGTTCTAATGACCTCTACTGCGAACTTCATTCCAGAAGCATGCCATTTGGCTTTGGGTCAAAAGTTATGATCTTCTCCTAGCTGTAATCCTTTCAGGTGCCATAAAACATAAAAGAAGAGCCTGACCATCTATTTCCTCACATTTGGCTCTGAGGACAACTCTTTTAGTTTCTACTCAGAGTCAAAATAATTTATGGTGGTATATCCTTTTTGTTGTGTTTGTTTTTGTGAGACAGGATTTTACTATGTAGACTACGCTGGCCTAGAATTTGCTATGTAGACCAGGTTGGCCTTGAACTCACAGTAAACCACCAGCTTTTGCCTCCCAAGTGCTAAGATTAAAGGTGTGTACCACTATGCCTGGCTATAAATAATATTTTTAATGATTTATTTTTACTTTATGTGCATTAGTGTATATGTCTGTGTATGATTGTCGGGTCCCCTAGAACCAGAGTTACAGACAGTGGTGAGCTGCCATGTGGGTGCTGGGAGTTGAACCCAGGTCTTCTGGAAGAGTAGCCTGTGTTTTTAACTGCTGAGCCATCTCTCCAACCCCTAAATAATACTTTTTATTCAAATAGTCTGTGTTTATCTCATCTTTGGATAAGAAGTCCCCTTATCTTGGGAAAGAGACTATCCTTTTGCTGATACAAGTCTTCTAGTCTCACCCAATTGGATCTTTTTGATGTCTTGAGGTAATTCTACTATGCAGTAGTGCCTCAATATCGGTAGCCAAAGGGCCACTAAGTCTGACATATGCATCATATGAAACATCAAACACTCTACAAGAATATCTAACATTTCATAGTGTGTTATCAGCTAGAGGGTTGATTTATTTTTTAAGATGTACTGATGTATGTGAGTATTTTGCCTGCATCTATGTATATGTTCCATGTGTGTATTTGATGCCTTTGGAGGTTAGAGGAGGCCATCAGATCCCCTGGAACTGGAGTTAAACCTGACTATGAGCCACCATGTGAATGCAGGGTACATGAACTCTGGTCCTCTACAAGAGCAGCAAGTGCTCTTGGCCACTGAGCCATCTCTCCTTTTGTTATGAGAACAGAGCCCAATAGGAAGTCAGTCTTAGTGACTAAACATTTTGTCAGCAGCTGTACACTTCAACGGTGGCATAAGCTTTTCTAACAAGGCAAGTCAGTCCACTATTTATCTTCCAGTCCTGTTGGAGGTGGTGCTCCTTTAGCTAGATTCTACTTTGGGTAACTTAGTATTTCTAAGCAAGTTTATTAGTGAATCCTTTATAGCATCCACTTTGTAACTTCAAGAGTCTCCTGAATCAATACTACAATTCTTCCTCTTGAGATCATCACTTTTTAGTGCAACTTTTTAGATAATGTGTTTTGTAGAGACACAACTGGTATGAGTAGCTGTTGGAACAAGCCTGGTGTGGTGGAAAGAAGCCCCATGAGTCTGTCCTGGGCACTGTGGTTCTGGGTGGGACAGGAGACACTCGGGAAGTGGCCTCACGTCTTCCCACACAGTCCGACTGGCAAGTGGAGGCTGTGGGAAGCCTTTGTGGGCCCTGCCCGTGGGTTTCTGTGGCTTGGGACGCCGGACTAGCTACTTAGGCTTGGGTGAATGGGTACTGTCTGGGAGCGCTGAGAAGCCTTCGGAGAGAGATTAGACACAGCTCCTTAATAGAGGGCCTGATCCCTCACTTCCCATGGCGGGTCCAGATGAAGAGACAGTCCATAATTCTAAGACGTTTATTTTCATTGTGGAGAGTGGCATGGATGGAATTGTACCCCGTGGCCTCTGGGAGATGCGAGGCAGATATAGTAACCGGGAAGGGCGTGGCTAAGCCTCTAGGTGTCTCATTAACATGGGGATGGCTTGGGGCTGTGTGGCCACGCCTCTACCTGAAGAGACCATGACTGGAGCCAAAAGCCTCCCAGGAATGTTGGCATAACGTTTTCCGGTCCCTTGCGGATTGTTCTGCTAGGTCGCCCAGATTTTACACCTATGCTCAACTGGGTGCCAGACGGCCTGTCACAGATCACTGCCCCACAAGTAGCTGACTCATACCTTTATTTCCAGCTCACTGAATTCACCCACGTCGTATGTTATACATCTCAATTCCCATGAAATAGCAAGCTTCTTGAATGAGGAACCCTGGTCTTTACTTTTCTATCCTATTTACAGAAGCACTAAATGCATTTTCCCCTCCTTGCAGTAAAGTTGAACAGACATAAAATTCTGATCTCCCTCCCCCCCCCTTCATGAATCTTTTTTATTGAAATAGGATGCACAATCAGAAGATCAAGCAAGAGAAAAATAGATCATCAGTAATTTGTCATAAAACACACATACCTCAGACTCTTAGTCTGGAAAAGGAACTGCAGCCCTCCCCATCACTATGCTCCTGAAGACAGCTATGGGGTTGACTTTTCTTTTGTTTTGTTTTTTGTTTGTTTGTTTGTTTGTTTGTTTGTTTGTTTGTTTCGAGACAGGGTTTCTCTGTGTAGCCCTGGCTGTCCTGGAACTCACTCTGTAGACCAGGCTGGCCTCGAACTCAGAAATCCACCTGTCTCTGCCTCCCAAGTGCTGGGATTAAAGGCATGCGCCACCACTGCCCGGCTGATGTTGACTTTTCTAAGTGCATACTCTTGAACACTAGAGACTGATCTTGCCCATTTTGTTTTGACTTTCCACAGATGAGAGGAAATATCATGTGTCCCTTTGTATATAGTTTCTTTTACCCAACATTGTGTTTATGAGACTCACAGTATCATATGTAGATGTAGATGAATTGTGTATTCATATGTATTTACTCTTTATACTATTAGTGTTCCATTTGGGTAATCTCTAGTTTAGAGATGTCAGCAGAGTCTTGGTTTAATGACTGACTGATATTAGGCCCCAGTATTCTTTACTGGACCCTCAAGACTGGGTCATTAAGATCTCTGTCAAAAGAATTTAGGCAAGATACATGTAGTGTTATAGAAGACAGGCAGAGTTTAGTACAGAATGAAGCACTCTCAAGGGTTGAGAATGGACAGTCACCAAAACTAACACTGTTCATCTCTACATTTTAGGTCATGCTGCTAAAATTCTTTCCCCTCAGGAGACATAAGTGAAGTGGAGACTTAAGGGTTCTTTGGAAAGTCAGTTGGATGGTGTTTTGCTGGGGCAAACACATGAAGGAATGTTTCATTAAAGTAGACACAGGTGTGAAAGACTAAGGCCGACTCATGAAGGAACGTTTCACTGAAGCAGACACAGGAGAGAGGATGTTTTGCTAAAGCAAGCACATAAAATGACACGTGTTCTTTGCTAACAACACGAATGTATTAGTCTGGCTTACATTGCATAATTGAGCTGCATTTGTCCGGACTCCATAGAGAAACGCACCAAAAAACTTCTGGTGGTGTGCTGCAGTTTCTTGCTGCTTCCTCGGACTGGAGCTGATTGGATGCATGTGCTAAGGCAAGACCCATCCTAAGGCAAGGCAGGTGGAGGACACGTGATGTTTGCAGGGTGTAAGACTGAGTGATGGAGGAGAGCTTGGCTTGCTGGTACAGCGAGCTGTGCAATGCTAGTGAGTCTCACGTCTTCACTGATCTTCACTTCCCTGAGAAAGGCACAGCTGAGAACCTTTCCTGGCATTCCTCCTGGTCCCTCCTGCTAATTCTAGCCTAGGCTGAGGTCTGGCTGTCTCTGCTAGGTAGTGCTACTCGCTGCTGATTTGTGTTTGCTATCCTGACTCTATCAGACTGGACTGCTGATGTATTCGTGAAGTGATTGCGAGTAGATTGAGCTGCCACTGACTGCCAACCTGTGAACTGAACTGCCAATTTCCAGACAACACAAATGGGAGTTGTTCCAAAGAACCTTTCTAAACATGTCCACTTCCCCTGTATCCTTTCTTTCCCACTACCTCTGGTGGGTGGTGGGCTACAAGGGAGGTTAAATCATTTAAGAACCATCATTAAAAATAATGTTGAAGGGGCTGGAGAGATGGCTCAGTGGTTAAGAGCACTGACTGCTCTTCCAGAGGTCCTGAGTTCAATTCCCAGCAACCACATGGTGGTTCACAACCATCTGTAATGAGATCTGATGCCCTCTTCTGGTGTGTCTGAAAACAGCTACAGTATACTCATATACATAAAATAAATAAAAATCTTAAAGAAAAATAATATTGAAAAAAATTAAAGTTACACATAAGCAATATCCACTCCTCTTTCTAAGGTACCAACAACAAACTGATATGTAATTCCACCGAAATTCACTCAGGGGAACCAAGGAGTTTATTGGGCTTACTTAGAGGACCCAGTTACTAGAGTGTAGACACTCCTCCCATCCTAAGACCCCTGAGAAAGTCTTTACCCAACAGGAATTCTGTTTCCATAGCTGTATAGATGGAATGCTCCTCCCCGAGGCCACACACAGTCAGG
Organism: Uromys caudimaculatus; assembly: GCA_028551405.1. Classification (NCBI taxonomy): domain Eukaryota; kingdom Metazoa; phylum Chordata; class Mammalia; order Rodentia; family Muridae; genus Uromys; species Uromys caudimaculatus. The sequence goes on from CM052701.1 coordinate 52,772,235, forward strand.
ACAGAGGTGCCTACGATAGGTAGCAGGGAGCGGTTAGAAATTCAGGTGAGGGTTTGGTGACATTTCCCACTCCTCTACAAAGGGATGTATACAGTCAACAAGCCAAACTGGGATGGTGGATTGCAAGCCAGCCCAACTGAATGCCCCATGATGGTGATTGTTCAGCTCTGGTCCTCTGGTGAGGACAGCCCTGTGAAGTACCCCACTCCCTCCTCTGGCTCTTCCTCTTTCCATTCCCTTCCTCTGGAAGGGTCCCTGAGCCTTGGAGAGGGTGCATAAATCTCAGACTATTCTCTTCCAATTCCAGTGATGTCTGACTTATTTTCCTCCAACTCCATCGAGGGACCAAATCCTCATGTCCTATCATCATGCCTCCGTTTCCAGAACACAGCTGTTAGGATATCTTTCTGCCATCTCTCCTACTACAAAACACAATTGAGGAATGGACAAAAAATAGGAATGAGAAAAGTATCCGAATGGACTGTATCGATAACCTATGATTGTAAACACATATGAGGAAAGCTTTTTATCTGGCACACCATTTAGTCAGTTGATAGCAGTTGCTTCTCCATTGAAGCCTGGGACTTCCATGACCACAGATTTTGTTCCAGTACCAGTTCCTGTACCAGCTGTGACTTTTCCTCTGTAGAGCTGAATCAGGCCTTAAGTCTGATAAGAAAGTGAGTCCATAAGTACTCACAGGACTATGACACAAACCAGCATATCTTACCTTGTACTTCCATTGTGAAGTAAGCAGAATCCATGACTGAATAGGGCTTTTGATCTTAATTCCCCTCAGCGTCCTTAGAGGCAACTCCTATTATTACAGGAGCTATCTCCCAGGGAAGGGACACTTTGGGCCCAGTCTTAGCTTTCTCCAAGTTTGGCAACCTCTTCAGGGTCTTCCAATTCGGTTCTTGAGTGCAACAAACAGTGGCAATAGCCTTTATAGTTTTAGAGGTCTCTGTGACCAACAACTCCTAGGAAGGTAACGCTCTCCTAGCACTAGGATTTCTAGTGAACTGACTATGGCTTCTAGGAGCAACTCTTTTTACATTTTGTTTACTTAAAAACACTTGCAGGTTATTGCAAACTTTCCCTAGTCATCTTGTGGGTATCACAAGATACCCACCTTACCTGACATAAAGTTCCCCAGAATTCCACAATACCAGGCCTTTGCTTCCTTTGACCTAATCTACCACGCTTACTCCTTCAGGTGCATCACACGTCTGTTTAGAACAAACCTTTATATAGAAGGTGGACCCTCTTCCTCTTTGGGCTTCATAGCTACAAAACCCTGCAGGCCAACACTTCCATTTCTTCTCTTTTATCTAATTAATCCTCTAGGTCAAAGGCCAATACAGAAGCCCCAGCCTCATATCCCTTTCTCGCTACCCTCACGCACATCTGTGACCTTCTGCCATGATGCCGCCCAGTCTTTAGATGTTTAATAAATCCCTTCTTACCCAGAGCAGTGGCTGGGCTGCCTCTGTAGATACCTGGCAATACCTCTGCTCCTGATGTGCTACTCCCAAGGTTTGTAAGGTCTGCTCTAGACTTCGGGCTATTCTCAAAGGCTCTTTATACTCCTGGAGTAGACTCCATTCGTCAAGCAGGAATCACTCCGTACTTCTTAGAAGACCTCCATCCTCAGCTTTCCCCTTCAGAGAGCTCTGTCCAGGTGGCCTCACCTGATCACATGACTCACTACCTTCTTCACTGCCCATGTTCCTGCCACTACCTCCTATGAGCCCTATGGGGAGGAGCCACCATATCCAAACCTCCTCTATAAATACCCTTGCTTTTCAGATGCTTGTATTCACATATTAGGAACAACATTTTGCTCTTCTGAAATTCATCCTTGGCTTTGTCATAGCCTACCGACTACAGAAAGTGTTCTTACAATTCTTTCCCTAGGGAACACATTGGTTATTTTGAGACAGAGTGTCACTTTGAATTCCTGGCCAGCCTGGAACTCACTATGTAGACAAGGCTGGTCTTAAACTAAATTGATCCACTTGCCTCTGCTTCCTGACTGCTGGGCTTAAAGGTATGTACCATCATGTCTGGTTAGCTGCTCAGTTTTACAAACACAAGTTGGTCAATTTCCCTAAATTCAGTCTTACAGTGGTAACATCCACTTTATGAGGAATTAACTTTTGTAAATTGGATAAGCATAGAAAGAAACTTGCTAATAACAGCTCCTCTCTCCCTCTCTCCCTCCCCCTCCCCCTCCCCTTCCCTCCCCCTCCCCTCCCCCTCTCCCTCCCCTCCCCCCTCCCCCTCTCCTTCTCTTCTCTCTCTCTCTTTTCCATGTGGAGGGTCCAGCATGTTTTCCTATGCCTCTTTCAGTTATCCAAGCAAGGATAGGTCTAAGCTACTATGAGTTTTGCAGAGCCCAGCACCGTGGATGGGACACTTCAGAATGTTTGGGAGGCAGAAGTGAAGAGGTCACGAGTGTGAGGGCAGTGTGGGTTACATGATGAGATTCAGGCAAACCAGGAAGACGGAGCAAGACCCTGCCTCAAAAAAATGAACAACACTGGAGAGATGGCTCCATCAATGAAGTACAGATCCCAAGGACCCATGGGAACAGCCGGCCATGACGTAGGTCCAGTGCTGGGGAGGCAGACACAGGCAGATTGCTGGAGCTTCTGAACATTCAGCTTTGCTGAATCGGTAAGCTCCAGGCAGTAGAAGGCCCTGGTTCCAAAAATAAGATTGAAAAGTGATCAAGAAAGACACCGCATGTCAACCCCTATCATTCACTAGCACGTACACACACCTATGCGTGTGTGTATGCGTGCACACACACACAATACATATAACACACACACACAAGCTTCAGCCCTAAGATCCTCCTACCTCAGCCTCCTGAGAGGTTGAAAGAACCACATCTGTCTTAGGAATATATATTTTGAAACTTGTAAAACATACATGCTATATATTTAACTCTAAGGTCATAATAAATATCCACAAATCTAACATCCAACCTTCAAAGTGCATTTTTTCTCTTCTCATGCTTGCTGGGTTTTGTTTTGTTTTGGTTTGGTTTTGGTTTTGGTTTTTTCAATGCAGGGTTCCTAGAACTCTCTCTGTAGACCAGGCTGACCTTGAACACACAGAGTTCCGCCTGCCTCTGCCTCCACAGTGCTGGGATCAAAGGTGTGCATCACCACCGCTGGGCTGCTTGCTTCTTTCTGATTGAAGCCTCATTGAGAATTTGACCTCCCTAGTTCACACTATTTGTTTAATATTTGGCTAAAACATTTCAATCTCAGCATAGGCAGCTGTATTCCACCTCAATATGCAGTTATTTTGCAGTTTATTAATGGTGTGAATAGTTTGAACACATATATTTAGGAGAACTGGCAAGTAGGCATTTCTGTCTCAATCCTGTCTGCACTTCCACAGATAACTGTGTGCGGATAACTGTAGGAGGCAGATGATCTCTAACATACATTTGGAAATGAATTCTAGTCTCTCCCTCTGTCTCTCCACACACACATCTCCATATTCAGACATGCACGTAAAGAAAAGGATACAGGAGAAAGAAGCCATAAAAACAGCTCTCCTCGGATTCTCTCCCATTTGCCCTTTCCTGCCCCTCGTTCTGCAAATGCAAGCACATCGCTCTCTGTGGTGTTCGCATCTCTCCCATTCCCTGCTCGTGAAGTGGGTGTGCGAAAGGCAGGTTGCTATTTCCTGCTACAGCACTTCCCTTTCCGTCACTCCATGGCTGCGTCAGCTCTCATGAGCCATCGGATGGATGCTCTTTTTGGGGTATGTGAGGCAGTGTGATTGAATACTCGGGGGAAGGTGCAGCATGGGAAGGAAGTGAACACTCTGTCACTGTGTTACCTCAGTTCTGTCACCAGGTGGCAAAGACAAATGTTCTCTGTCAAATGGCCCCAAAGTTCATCAGAGAAGAAAGAAATGGAAGATTTTTAAAAAATGTTTATTTATTCTCTCAGATATTAGAAATGGAAGGTTTTTACAGCATCTGAGCTCATATAGCATGCTTACTTCACCCATGAGGTATGTCATTTCTGTAGTTGGCACTTCAGTTTTAAGAACACGTATACATGTATAATTATAGTCTTCTGTTCCACCCTTCAGAACATGTGTGTGTAAATATGTATATATGTAATAGATATATAGAGAGCACTGAGAACTCAATAGGCATTTGCTTGTATTTATTTGTGAAGTATCAAGAACACAAAGATGAATGAATTAGACATGGATTCTGCTCTCAAAAAGCTTGGGGCCTAATGGAATGCACCTTTCTGAAATGACGGTTTTGTTTTGTTTTTTTTGTTTGTTTGTTTGAGACAGTGTCTCAAAATTTGTCTTATGGTGACTTTGAACTTGCTATCTAGCTTAGGCTGGCCTAGAACTCCTCTGCTCTTCCTTCCTTCACCTTCCAAGCGCTAGGATTACAGGTATGCACCACCATACCTGGTTATTAAAGTGACAATTTTATTTTTAATTGAATTGCATTATTTTAAAGCAGGTATATGTATGCACATGAGCTCAGGTGCCCACAGAGGCCAAAGGTGTCAGATCTCTCTGAAGCTGGAGTTATAGGTGATTGTGAGCTATATGATGTGGGTGCTGGGAATTGAACTCAGGTCCTCTGGGCAGAGCCCTCTGGCTCAACTTAAAAATGACAATCTTATACATGGGGTTGGGGGGTGTCTATGAATGCTAAAGCCTAGTAGGGGACTGGAGAGATGGCTCTGTGGCTTAAGAGTACTGGCTACTCATCTAGAGGACCTAGATACAAGTCTCAGTGTCTACATGGCAGCTTACAGTCTTCTGTAGCTCCAGACCCAAGGGGTCCAGTAATCTCTTTTGGCTTGCTTGCAACCAGGCACACAAAATGGTACACAGATCTACAGGCAAGCAAAACACCCATACATATAAAATAAATACTTTTAAAGTAATAGAATTTTCATAGTTCAGACTTAGAAAACAGAAGAAGCCCAATTTTTTATTATTTACATATAATTTTAATTTTAATGAATTCTATTATTTTTTAGAACAATTTTAGAATTATGAAGCAGTTCCAAAGATTAGAAGAGCTCTTACACATTCTTTACATAGGTTACCCTGATGGTAATATCACACTTGATTAACCATAGCACACTTAATCAAAAATAGGAAATTAACATTAGTAAGACCCTAAGACACATACTTGGTTTGGCTATCATAATTTTTCAAAAATATCTTTTGTTGTAGGATTTGAAGTAGGATCTTATATTTCATTTGTTTTTCACATTTCTTCTGTTTTGTTTTACACATAATTAGTCAACTTGGGGAGGCGTACATGCCACAGGTGTCAGAGGGCAGCTCACAGACATAGTTCTCACACTTCCACCGTGTGGACTCTGGAGACTGAACTCAGGTCATCAGACTTGGCAGCAAGTGCCCTTATCCACTAAGCCATCTTACTGACCCTCTTTGACTTTTAAAGATTTATTTTTATTTTCATGCCTGTGTCTGTGCATGTGAGTGTGTTCCATGTGTGTGGAGGTGGTTGAGGAGACCAGATCTCTTGGCACTGGAGTTGTGAGCCACCTGATGTGGGTCCTGGGAACTAAATTTAGGTCCTCCAATAGAGCAGCAAATGTTCTTCTGCTGAGCCATCTTTCCAGCTTCTGGGAGTTTCGTTTGTTTTGTTTTGCTTTGTTTTGTGTTGTTTTTTTGTTTTGTTTTTGTGTTTTTGTTTTTCGAGACAGGGTTTTGCTGTACAGCCTTGGCTGTCCTGGAACTCACTCTGTAGACCAGGCTGGCCTCGAACTCAGGAATCCACCTGCCTCTGCCTCCCAAGTGCTGGGATTAAAGGCGTGTGCCACCACTGCCTGGCTCTTTGTGGTGTTTTGTTTTGTTTTGTTTTGTTTTGTT
>CM052701.1:52778641-52841141 GCA_028551405.1 Uromys caudimaculatus
CCTTTGCTGGGTCCTGCGATCTCCTGCGAGGGATCCCTGTCCAGGCGCTGATCAGCCGTGGGGTCCCGTGGCCCAAGCTGAGGTCTCCGGCCGTAGCCGGAAGCCGCCGGCTTTCAGTCTCTGGTGAGCTGTGGGGCGCGTCCCTGGCCCTCCGCTGGGTCCTGCGATCTCCGGCGAGGGATCTTTGTCCCGGCGCTGATCAGCTGTGGGGCCCTGTGGCCCAAGCTGAGGTCTCCGGCCGTCGCCGGAAGCTGCTGGCGGTCAGTCTCTGTAGTCTGGTGAGCTGTGGGGGGTGTCTTTGGCCCTCCGCTGGGTCTTGCAATCTCCGGCGAGGGATCTTTGTCCCGGCGCTGATCAGCTGTCCATATTCTTTACTAAAATATCACATGTATGTCTTCTAGGCTACTGGTTAATAGAGTACCTGTTCCCCTTTGAGACCTCTTGAATGAGCTCTCCACAGTGTGTATTACTCTCAGCACTACTATCTCCCAGGCTCTGTTAATCCTACCTGACCCCCATGACAATTTTGAGCCAAGTCTGAAGATCGCTTTTATTAAAAGCCAGGACCATTCTGGGGTTCCCAGAAAATGGCAGTGAGTCGCATTGTGCAGAGGCTTGTAAAGGTAAACTCATAAGACTCTGTATTTCCCATCAGGTCCAGTCAGGGGCAAGCATACATCTTGACATACTTCCTGCTTGCATACCTCCTGCCTACATGTGATCAAGCACATCTGGTGCAGTTGGGTCAAACATACTTGTTTAGGGGAGCAAAGACATGTGACTCGTTATCTCTTATAAACAATAGTATCTGTCCTTAGACAAGGTACTTACAAGTTATAGGCATTTTTGTTTTATGGATCTTTTAGGCACAGTAATTAAAACTTAAACTATAACATTGGCTCTCACAGCTCCGACTAGATTAGCCTGTTAACAACCATCTAAGGTCTGTTCATGGCAGTCAACATTTTTTAAGTCTAAAGTCATCCTCCAAAAACCAACGTGGTCACTGTCTTCAGAACTGCTGTCAACTCCTGAATTAGTTAATTTTTTTTTCTCCCGTGATACAACACTATGATCAGCTTATAGAAGGGAGGGTTTATTTTAGTTTACTGTTCCTAAGATGGAGTTCATAATAATGGGGAAGGCACGGCAACACGTAGGCATTGTGGGAGAAACAAGAGGCTTGCTAATCACATCTTATTTATACACAGGAAGCAGGGGAGGCAGAAAGGAAGTGGGGTGTGAAATGAGCATTTCTGGATTTGATGGAGACTCAGTTGTGTCAAGTAATGTTTTCCTGGAAGCTGTCTTAGGAGAGGATGTTTCTGCTGAAGCAGACACATGAGAGGATATTATGCAGAGAACAGACATGGTGCTTTCTGGAAGCAGCCTGGTGAAAGACCATGTGATGTTTTGTTGTAGTGGACACTTGGGAGGACATGCGGCATTTGGAAAGAGTAAAAGCATAGCCCAACAGACAGCGGATGACACTCTGGCATTGGTCTGCCTTGCTGGAGCATAACCCATAGACAGCGAATGACACTCTGGCATTGGTCTGCCTTGCTGGAGCATAACCCACAGACAGCGGATGACATTCTGGCATTGGTCTGCCTTGCTGGTTTCCGTTGAGCTTCACTGATGCTCGTCTTCACTGACAACACTCTTGCATTGGTTTACCTTGCTTTCTTCGCTGATCTTCGCTTGTCGTGACTTTGTAGAGAGAAACACATCAAAGAACTTCTGGTTGTGTTCTGACTGTTTTCTTTTTTCTGTTTCAGTGGACTCCTGCTGATTGGTGGAGACTCACTATTTCTTCTGGTTTGAGCAGCTGCTGCTGATTCATGTTTGGTGTTTTGCTAATGGACTGGACTGCTGACAATGAAGATTAGAATCACCCCAAGGAACTACTTCTACCCGGGTTCACATCCCCCTTGTCCCATTAACCACCTTCCTCCCCTACCTTTGGTCGGTAGGCTGTGAGGGAGGTTGTAGCTTTCAAGAACTCTTATAAAAGTAGGTTTTGAAAACTCTTACGCCTACAGGGGTAAGGCAATAAGCCCTCCAAGCCCCACCCCAAGTGACATACTTCCTTCAGCAAGACTCCACCTCCTGTCTTAGGGTTTTTATTGTTGGGAAGAGAAACCATGACCATAGCAACTCTTATAAAGGAAAGCATTTAAATGGGGTTGGCTTACAGTTCAGAGGGAAGCATGGCAGCATGTAGGCAGTCCTGGTGCTAGAGACAGATGAAAGTTCTGCATTTAGATCCTCAGACAGGAAGAAGAGGAAGCCATTGGGCCTGGCTTGAGCTTCTCAAACCTCAAAGCCCTCCCATCAGTAACACACTTCCTCCAACAAGACAATACCTACTCCAACAAGGCCTCCCTAAGCACCTACGGGGTCAATTTTCATTCAAACTACCATACCTCTTAAATGTCCCATAACCTTGCAAAACACCACCACCAACTGGAGACCAAGTGCTTGACCGTGTGAACCTGGGGGGTGAGGGAGGGTCATTTTTCATTCAAACCACCACAGTGTCATAAAATGGAAAAGGTTCTAGTTAATAATAAAGTTGTACACAAATGGAATAGATAGAGCTATCTCTACCCTGTATCTTTTCCTTGTATTTGATGATGTATTTTCTAAGAAAATGTTTTATGACCATATAAAAAGGCCCATGCAGAGAAAACAATGGACAATTGAAGTGCACGAGTTCAAAAATAAATAAACAAATAAAACCCAAGCCTACAGCCAGATTAATGTATTTCCTTAGATACAGTCTCGTTTCTAAAACACCATTCATCTAGGAAACATAAGGATTGTATTGGTATAAGCATGGCCTCTTTGTTTTGTTTTTCTGTGACAAAATGAAAGCTTTGTCTCTATTAAAACAAAGATTTGGCAGAATCAAGTTATTTTTCTTGGAAGTCATGCCATCTGTTTCCTAAAGTACCATAGACTATCAGCCAACAGCAATCCAAGCTGTGACGTCTGATGGTTAGTTACAGGAGTTATTTGCTTTTTCATCAGTGGGATTAACAGCGTACTTGTCAAAGACAAGAGGCTCACAAGAGCAGCAATGAGATCTGTCTCATCTCCCCAGAAAACTATTTCTTCCTAAAGAAGGGAATAGGTTTTGAAATGACTTTCTCAGATCCATCTGGAATCTAAATTTTCAGTAAAGCATATAGTATAAAAGAGAAATGTGTCTGGGGTCGATGAAGACACAGAGTGTATGAATCCAGTTCTTTGGAGCAACAGCCGGTGCTGTGAATGGCTGAGCCATCTCTCCAGCCCCTCATTCATTTCTTATCCATGAAAACTCACTGAGCAGTTTTGCATTTGCCTGGATTAGAGCCTAGTATATGGCAATCACTTTTTAAAATGTGAAATAGTGTATGAAACAAAGTAAGAATTATGGAGTGGGGCATAGCTCATAGAGCATGCATTAGCATATATGAGACCTTTGAGTTTGTTCTTCTTAACATCCTTTGAGAATGATATCTCAGCCACTTACAGCATCTGAGGCTCCTTTTCAAGATCATCCATGGTTTGGTCTCTGTGTATGCAGTATTTCTTCTAAGTAACACTTCTCGGAAACTCTGTGTTCCACTCAAGTTTCATATACATCTCCCTTCACATACACTCCTGTTCTCATCTCACGCCCCGTTTTAATCCTAGCCTCAATCACCAAATAGTCACACCTTCTTTATTTCAGAGACTACTGTAAGCTTCCAGCCATCTTCTTTTATAGCTTTGCACAGCTCTCTTCACATACAAGACCTTAGCATTCCATTTAGTACATGTCTTAATTAGGTTTTTATTCCTGTGATAGAACAACACTGACCACAAGCAATACGGGGGAGGAAAGGATTGATTCAGCTTACAGTTAGTTGTAATCCATCGTAGAGGGGCAGGATCCCCGAGAGTGGGGCTGATCCAGAGAACAGCCATGAAGGAGTGCAGTTTACTGACTTGCTCCTCACTCCTTGTTCTGCCTGTGTTATTATAGCACCCACAAACCACCTGCCCAGGAGTGCCACTGACCCCAGTGGGCTGGGCCCTCCTCTATCAATTAGAAATCAAGAAAATGCCCCACAGGCTTGTCTAAGGCAATGTGACAGTGGGATTTTTTTCAATTGAGGTTCCTCTTTGACTCTATCTGTGTCAAGCTGACAAAAATTAGCTGGGACAGTATGTATTTACCCCAGTCATTATGTCTAATTATCTCACGTGAGTTCATTAGTCTAGTCTCTAGTAATATACAAGTAAAGGGAACAGTCCACAAGATGCAATTCTTTGCATAGCCTCCTCCTCCTCTTCCTCCTCTTCCTCCTCTTCCTCCTCTTCCTCTTCTCCCATTGAGTTATTTGAGCTACTCATATACTCTTGTGAGGGGACAATCACTGGAACATGATTAACCTACTAGGGACCACATCATTAAAGAAAATTGACTCTCAGCCGGGCAGTGGTGGCGCACGCCTTTAATCCCAGCACTTGGGAGGCAGAGACAGGCAGATTTCTGAGTTCGAGGCCAGCCTGGTCTACAGAGTGAGTTCCAGGACAGCCAGGACTACACAGAGAAACCCTGTCTCAAAAAACCAAAAAAAAAAAAAAAAAAAAAAAAAAAAAGAAAGAAAGAAAGAAAATTGACTCTCCCTCTCCCAGGAGCCATAAGCAGTCAATAGCTCCTCAGGGATTCATCCAAGCTAGAATGTTGGCTGACTTGGCATTGTGCAGTGTTGTGGGTTTGGGCTAATGCTGCTTGTATTATGTTAATCTGGGTCCCCAAATTGCAAGAGAATCTGCTCTTCCACAGGTGAGCCACTGAGGGAACCCTGCTCCCACTTGGTTTTGATTGGTAAATAAAGTTGTCAGCGGCCAATGGCAGGCGGGGGAGACAGAGGTGGGACTTTTAGGATTCAGAGGAAGTAGGAGAGATCCGCCCTGACGGGAGAAGCAGAGGAGAGACACCATGCCTGAGAGGTGCAGGACAGAGAGCATAGCCACAGTGTAAGAGCTGGAGGATCGTGGTCCATGAGGGCTGCAGTCTGGGCCTAGGGCAGCAAAGATGGAATATAGAGTTTAGTAAGTAATAACCTGGGAATATTGGAAGGGAGGTGGATTAGGCATGTAGAGGTTAAGAAGTGGCCTGGCCGGGCAGTGGTGGCACACGCCTTTAATCCCAGCACTCGGGAGGCAGAGGCAGGCGGATTTCTGAGTTCAAGGCCAGCCTAGTCTACAGAGTGAGTTCCGGGACAGCCAGGGCTACGCAGAGAAACCCTGTCTACAAAAAAGCAACAACAACAACAACAAAAAACCCCAACCAACCAAACAAACAAAAACAAACAAACAAAAAAAGAAGTGGCCTGGCCATTGAGTTGTTTAAGGCATATAAAAAGATAAAGGCTTTGTGTATGTGTCTTTCATTCGGGATGGATAGCAAGGAACGCACCGCCGCCTACATTGGAGTAGGTAGCCAGAAACGCCCTTTGGTATCGATTTCAGCAGATTTAACTGTGTACAGTGCAAGTCTTTAACATTTTTGAAAATTAGGACTATTCAGTTTTTAATTTCATGTGTGTTTTGCCTGTATGAATGTCTGTGCACCGTGTGTGTGCCTGATGACTCTACAAAGGTCAGCAAGGCTATTCATGTCCTGGAACTGGACTTATATCTGGTTGAGAGCCACCATGTGCTGGGAATCGACCTGGTCCTCTGGAAGAGTAATAAGGGCCCTCAATTGCTGAACCATTTCCCCAGCCTTTGTGCAGGCAAGAACAGCCGCTGTGAGTTCATATGCGGCTGTCCTGTTGTGTCCAGAGGACACCACCGTGCTCTGCAACCTTGCCTCACGTTAAGCTTCGATTACCAAAGTCTCCCATTTACTTTCCTGTTGTGAAGTTATCTATAGAGATAAGAGTTCCTATAACCGATAAAGGAGGTTTGGGAAATTCAATGGAAAGATAATAAAGACTTACTGTTTAAATAGCACACATTCTACCTACAAGAAAACAAATTTGAATTATGGAAATTATCCAGCTAGTTCCTGGTAGAGCATCGATAAATGTTAATGTAATCAGATGTCTTAAATATCTTGAGTGTGTGTGTGTGGGTGTTCTCTTTCAAATTTGATTTATTAATGGAATAAACTTACTTTAAAATGAGATCCACTCTTAAAACTTACAGAAAGTCAAACCATACAAGTTACAAAATTTCAGGGCCCTACTGCAATCCTTACTCATTGTTGGCCATTTCCTCCTCAAGGAACGGAACTACTGTCTTCCACAAGGTGGCAGCAGTGCTCATTCCTCAGCAACCTTTCCCCAAGGTCCTCGCTGTCCTTGATGGCTCAGGGTCACAGATAAAGATGTAAAGTGTCACAATCTGTTCCTGGTACTGAAAAGCCAGATCAAAGCCAGATGCCTGACTCACGAAGGGAAACAGGGCTGCAGAGCTGTGTCTGTGGAGAGAGACTTTAGGAAACAGGTCAGGGACGGAGTCATGGGAGCAGTGGGGTGAGCAACCATGAGACCTATCCATCGCCTGTCTCCCTGGAAGTCCCGAAAGACCTAAGGCCCGGCTTTGTAAAAATGTGTATCCATCTGTCACATAGTCACACTCTCGCTCGCTCTCTCTCCTCTCTCCTCTCTCTCTCTCTCTCTCTCTCTCTCCTCTTTTTCTTCTTTTTCCTTTTTGTTTTTCCCCTCTTCCTTTCATTTCCTTTCCCCCCGCCCCCACCCTTTCTTCCTGTGGTCCTGGGGATTGTCTTTGCGGCTACTTTTGGTTTTTGTTTTTTTGTTTTTTGTTTTTTTTTTTTTTTGGTTTTACGAGACAGGGTTTCTCTGTGTAGCCCTGGCTGTCCTGGAACTCACTCTGTAGACCAGGCTGGCCTCGAACTCAGAAATCCACCTGCCTCTGCCTCCCAAGTGCTGGAATTAAAGGCGTGCGCCACCACTGCCCAGCTCTTTGGGGCTACTTAAACAATGAAACAAAGCCTGAATCTTCTTGTTTGTTTGAGGCCCTGTTGCTCAGCGCCTGTTTTACCCCTGGGATGCAGGGCAGCAAAGACCTTGCCCTTTCTGTAGAGTCCTTTCCTGGAGATGTGAGGCCATGGCTGGATCTCCCACACTGAACACCCCACCCCACCCCATGTACATATATGTCTGTGTGTCTAGGTCATCTTCTTGGTTTCTCAAAACAGTTTTTTAAATAATAAATAGTTGTTATGTCTAACACAAGAATCTAAAAATAATCATCATGTTGAATATTTTGAGTCATGTCAATTTATGCTAAAATACTTATTTTTCTTTAAAATTATTCAATTATTTCTTGAAGTTCCTTTCCTGACTTATTTCTTTACACAAAACAAAAATTCTGGGCTGGAGAGATGGCTTAGTGGTTAAGAGTGTTTGCTCCTCTTGCAACAAACTGGAGTGTGCTTCCCAGCACCCACATCGGACAATTCCAGCTCTGGGGGACCCAGCTCTGTCTTCTAGCCTCCAAAGTCATCTGCACACACACACACACACACACACACACATACACACACAGAGAGAGAGAGAGAGAGAGAGAGAGAGAGAGAGAGAGAGAGAGAGAATATGAATGAATGAATTTGCAAAATGCTAGACATGGCAGTGGATGCCTTTACCATTAGCCTAGCAGTCTGGAGACAGAAGCAAGCAGACCTCTTCTGAGTTCAAAGCCAGGCTGGTCTACACAGTGAGATGCTGTCTCAAAAAGCCAAATTCTTTTGTTTAGTAACTGGGGATGAGGGGTGGACACATGCCATGGCATACTTGAGGAGGACAACTTGGAGGAGTCAACTCTCACCTTCTACCATGTGGGTCCTAGAGGCTGAACCCAGGTCTCCAGTCCTGGTGGCAAGAGCCTTTACTCACTAAGCCATCTTGATGGTCCACAGTGAGGTGTCTCTTTTTTGTTTTAAATCATTTATATATGTCTGTATAAGCGACATTTATGTACATGAGTGCAGGTATTCTCAGAAGCCAGTTGGAGCCCCAACTGGAGGCGGTTGAGTCAGCTGATGTAGGTGACAGAATCTGAACTCAGGCCCTCTGCAGAGCAATACAGCTCTTAACCACTGAGCATCTCTCCTGTTATTATGTCTCTTTTAAAATCACAATGCACACACCTGAGAAGATTGCCTACTCTGTAGCCTGTTTGTTAACGTCTAGAACAGTGGTTCTCAAACTGTGGGTCACGACCCTTCTGGAGGTGAAATGATCCTTTCACAGGGGTTACCTAAGATCATAAGAAAAAACATGATTATGCTACGGTTCATAACAGTAGCAAAATTACAGTTATGAAGTAGCAATAAAAATAATTTTAGAGTTGGGGGTCAGCACAGCATGAGAAACTGTTTTGGAAAACCCTGCTGCTATTAAGGTCATAGTGTACCATGACTGGACAGTTCCCTGAGCTAGGTGCAAAATGGAGGACTTCTTTTTCTAGTAGGACTTCCTCTTCTCCATCTTACCTTATCTGGGGAGCCCGACCCCCACATCTTCTACCTAAGGAATGTCAAGTAGCCCTTGGCAAAATGACAGGTTCAACTCCCTTTTCCCCAATAAGAACCTGCCTGGCAAGCACCTGGAATGCTGCTCCATGCAAACCAGGCATGCCCAGTACCTTAAGCCCCAGCCAGTGCACACTCAACTGAAAATCCCTTCCCACTCCCCAAGTTTCATAGAGCCCTTGCTCACCCCAGTAAAATACACGCCCAAGGTGTATCACCGAATGTCATCCAAGAGAGCTAGCTATAACACTGAAATCCCCAGAGAATGCTCCCGCCCCTCACAGCTGGTGAGTAGCGCAGCAGCAGCAGCAGCAGCAGCGGCGGCGGCGGCGGCGGCGGCGGCGGCAGCGGAGGCGGCGCCTGGACACCCTGAGGGGGGAAGCCCAGTGCAGAACCACAGAACTATATTAAAGGGTCAGAGCATTAGAAAGGTTGAGAATCACTGGTCTAGAAACCCATACCCATCTTACTAAGCTCTGCTTGAATCATGCGACTTGCTTTGTTCCTTGAAAGGCAGATGGCCCCTCTGGAGGGCCTTGTGGCAAAGGCTTGAGAGGAAGAGTCCTCTCTCCTGGGTTGGTTGTTTGCTGAGTCAGTGTTTTGCTACACAGTCCAAGCTAGCACCTGCCATTCCCCTCTCCCCTCTGTTCTAACAGTCCAGGTGATGACCCAGAAGTTTAGAAGTCTACTCAGAATAACTCTGCTGATCAGTGCACATGCTGTAAAGGTGAAATGTAAACTTCTGTGTTCTAAACTGCTGATGTGGGCGTTGTCAGTGCAGTTCAAGCAGACTTCCATTGTAAGTGGGCTGGCTATAACTCCCGTGGGGGAAAATTGCTCCAGAGAGGGTGGAACCCATATTTTTTTTTTTTTTTTTTTGGTTTTTTTTTGGTTTTTTTTTTTGGTTTTTCGAGACAGGGTTTCTCTGTGTAGTCCTGGCTGTTCTGGAACTCACTCTGTAGACCAGGCTGGCCTCGAACTCAGAAATCTACCTGCCTCTGCCTCCAAAGTGCTGGGATCAAAGGCGTGCGCCACCACTGCCCGGCTTGGAAGCCATATCTTTATATGTGTAAAACACAGATCTTTGTAAACTACACAACCAGATACATATCTGCATTCAACTCTTGGGGTGGGGAGATGAAGGACCAAAGTCTAAACAGGCTCCTTTACGAGATAATAGTGAAGTAGAGATTCAGAAGCACTGACCTATATGATCGGGTTATCTTTAACTCTAATCTGGTGTAGGGGGTGTTACCTCTGGTGGTTCATTCAATTCTCCTAGGAGGTTTTTTAAAAGAGTGATATCCAACTCTACCTTTCAGATCCGAAGTTAATTGGTAGAATCTACATGCCTTTAAAAATTATTAATTATTTTTATAGGCCTGGAGAGATGCTTCAATATTTAGGAGTACTTGCTGTTCTTTAAGAGGACCAAAGTTTGGTTCCCAGCACCCACATTTGGCACTCCTAACCCCATTATGCCTGCTCTGGAGGATCCAGCATCTTCTTCTGGCCCCGTGGGTACCTGTTCATATGTGGCACACATTCATACAGAGACACATAAAAGATGTAAATAAGGAAAGATTTATATAAAAATACCATATGTGCAGGAGCCTATAGAGGCCAGAAGAGGCTGTTGGATCCCTTGGAACTGGAGTTACAGACAGTTGTGAGCCAGCATGTGGTTGCTGGGAATCAAACCTTCAAGATTAGTAAATGCTCTTAATTGCTGAGCCATCTCTCCAGCTCCAACACACTTTTTGTTTGTGTTTTTAAAGCCCCCAGGTGATTCTAATCTACAGGGAGGGCTAAGAAGCATTGTATCCGATATTCCCAAAGGCTACAGCACTGTTTTGGCAAGGTTGAGGATCCACCTGAAGAGCAGAGACATGACACAGAGCTCCAGGAGTAGCTAGCACAGAGTAGTCTCATTTCTGCATTCTGTAGGTTATTCTGCCCTCACGAGTAATACCAAAATGCCAGATTCATCAGGAAGAGATAGCAATGTCCATTTTCCATCTTTCCTTGCCCCGTTTCATGGCACGCTATTGGAATGCACAGCATCTTTTGTGACTCATTTGGAAAACATAAGAAGGGGAAATGAATGGCTGTGGCTATTCCTGGCGTGGAACTCAGAGTCAGCATTTTCTGCACAGAGGCAATGAGGAAGCCATCTCTCTCCTCAGCTGCTGAGTTCTGAGTTCTTGCTGAATGAGTTTAAGAGCTATGCAGCAGCATTCTTTATTTTCTGTTATCAGAGACCCTTGAGATGCTCGAGGGAGACGTTCACATGCATTGTAAAGGTGAAAATGATAGGACTGGAGAGTTAGCTCAGCAGTTAAGAACACTGGCTGCTTTCCCACAGGTCCAGGGTTCAGTTCCCAGCACCCACATGGTGCCTCACAACCATCAGTTACTCCAGTCCTAAGTGATCCTATGCCCTCTTCTGGTCTGTGAGGACACCAGGCATGTAAGTGGTGCACATACAGACATGCAGGCAAAACACCCATACAACAAAAAGTAAACATAACTTATTTTTGAAATGTTGAAAATTAAACATTAAGAGGGAACTTTCTTCTTAGCATGGAAAAGGGGCCCTGGGCAACTCAGGAGCTTATCATGGCTGAAGCTGGGATTAGATGGATCACTGCTTTTTCCCCTGAAATGTCACTTGCAATGGACAGTGGCATAGCTGTGTTTTAATGAAGTGACTCTGTTTTCAGTTAGTATGCCAAAGCTATAATGTGCTAATTAACCAAGATCTCACTCCGGATTTCTCTTTTCTACGCGTTCTCAGTAAAACAGCAAAGAGAATGGCTCGTTTTCTCTAAGGCACTAACTTTAAGGTATACATCAGGTTTCCTGATGCTATTTTTGGTCACTGAGCACCTAATTTGAGGGCAAGTGTGGAGATACTTGTAGACAAAGTGTGAAATTTCTTGAAGCAACGAAGAGAAAAATTTCCAGGAAATTCTCTCCACACAGAAGAGAGTCAGCGTTGTTGACAGTTGTTCACCATGGGCCTGTTCACATTGCTGATGGATTTTGGCAGATAAAAGAATTAAAAAGTATTTAACCTTATTAGTAGGGACAAGGGTAGATTTGCAATACAGAAATGCACACACTGTGCAGCTCAGAGGACATGAGTGCAAACTCACCTGTAGCCCATTTGTCATTTCTTTTTCTCTATTCAATTGACAAATAGAAAGCTTGTGTTCGCCACGTGCATCATGCCATGTTGTAGTACGGATGCTTCGTGGGTTGGCTAAATTGAACTGGTTGGTATAAATTGCCTCTCATTTGGAAGAATGGCAACAGAATGCAGTGAAACCTCATCAGACTGTTCAGGAGCCCGGGTCCTTACCTGGGGAAAGTACCCAGTGTCCATATAATGACTAAGAGGTGGGCATCCATCTGCCTTAAGCTAAGTTAATTACATCCTCTTTCCTGGGAATTTAGCACTGGAGTGTGGAGCCTCTCGTCAGGGGAATCAGAGAGTGTGAAGAGTTGGGTTGGGGCCACCCATTTTTTCCATTAAGGAGTTGCAGAAGGAGCTGAAAAAGCCAATCTTCGGAGAAGTCAGAAGACGTCATATGACAAAGACTTCATAGAGTTTAGCAGACATGAAAACAGTATTTTCAGTCTTGACTTCAATCCCATGTCAAGTCCTGTGTGACACTAGCTGCCCTGCCAGCTTTCTCAGATACACCATCTTTTTAAACAAGAGCACTATCTCTCCATGATTATGCAAGTTTGTATGGGATTTTGTTCCTCCCAAGCAATCCCCCCTACATGGCTAAACTCTGAAGGATGTAGGCCATTTTACTGCAGACGCCTAGCTTCTGAAAACTTTGCTAGAATTCTCTAGTTTAGCCTTCCAGTATAAGAATTGGTCGTTTAGCCCAACAGGTGCTGCAGGCTTTGTGGGCAAATAGTTCCTGAGGAAATGCTGAATAGCGTGAAAACTTTCCAGCAATGGGCACACATGTTTAACCATACACATTCTAACCAACGACAGAAAGGTCCAAATATGTAAAAACTTGTGAAATTTTCTCTCTTTAACCAAACTCAGCTCTACTAGGATAGGTGGACTTAAAGCAGGTACGCGCGGCAATGAAATATCTCATCATAAAAGGATAAGAAAATGGAGAGAATTATCACCCCCCCCAGGATCTAACCCCTTTGCTTCTGCTTTAGACCTCTGACACCAATTATGTAAATGTGCTCGCTCAGTATTGGGCAGCTTTTGCATTATAATTTAAATATAGATGCCATATGAAAACAAAAGGGAATGCACTGTTCCTTTCAGAATTTAGAATGTGAACTGATTTGCTGCTTTGTTTCTCTGGAATTACCAGGCAGCTGGAGAAACAGCTGGACCAGTTTCTGAACATCATCAACAAGAAAAAAAAAAATCCCTCCAGTTTGAATTACAATAAGGGTTTTCATCTGAATTTTATAGTATTGTTTAATAAATACAAAACATGATTTACTGGAAATTGGCAGCTTTCCTGTTTACATTATCAAGTGTCTTATGAGGCTCAAGCCAAATGAGACAGAAGTTTCTGGATTCACTTAGTGTAATCAGTTTGGATTTTATTTGAATGACTAAAAAATCCATTTTAAAGGAGCTTAAGAGTAGAGGCTAGATACATAGTGCATTCCTAGGTTTCTGTACGTTTTAGGCCCAGCTATTATTATTATTATTATTATTATTATTGTTGTTGTTGTTGTTTGTTTGTTTTTCGAGACAGGGTTTCTCTGTGTATCCCTGGCTATTCTGATACTTACTTTGTAGACCAGGCTGGCCTCAAACTCAGAGATCTGCTTGTCTGTGTCTCCCAAGGGCTGGGACTGAAGGCAGGCACCACCACTGCTGGGCAAGGCCCAGCTATTATTATTGTTATATCTTGAGACAGGATTGGCTGTGTCTCAAGGTGATCTGTCTCATGTCTTAGGTGCTAAGATATCAGACATCGGTCACCATAATTGAAAAGGCCCAGTTCTCCTGGTAGGCCCAACCTTACTGTGTCTTACGTTTTTGATTTGCGAAATGGGAATAATGGCAATATTGTTTCCCTGAATAGTGAAGAGAATTAAATGAATTAATTTGTATGAAGTATTTAAAAGAGTGCCTGGCACACAGTAAGTGATATTAGTTACTATTATACAGTACAGTATCCTTTCAAAGCCAATCAGTAACTCATGTATATCTTACTATGGGTGTTGAACAGCATGGGCTGTATAAAGGATTGTAAGCTGTACACTTATGTGTATAATCTAGTGACTTTGTATGTACAAGCAGTCTTGATCTCAGATTCCAAACTTCCTACTTCTTTACTGGCTCCACATGCTGCCCGGTAAAGTGCTTGAATAATTACCCTAAGACAGTGAAGGTCAGAATTCTGGTTAACTCTAAGTACAATAAGGTCAAGATTAGTATTGCGTGGATCCAGTTGCAGGTCCTAGGAGGAGGTACAGCCTCATTGGCATGCACCAAAACGGAAGACAAGAGAGCCCGGGAAAGCTGCTAACAAGAAGGCTTGACTTGATACCTTATTCCTGTGTCATATTCAGGGGAAGAATATTTAGAAGTCCAAACAGACCTCTTGTATCAGGATGTCTGCAGATAGCACCATCTAGACTGGGGACTAATAAGAGCATGTTGAATCCCTGGCCAGAGGCAGTGATTTCATGCTATGCCAAGAAAAGGTACCAATCAGAGGACCCAGAAATTAACTCGGTTCCTGGAAATGGGCAGAGGGTCAGCACTGAGCTCTTCTAGAAGTGAAAGTGAGGCTGAAGCAGCTCGGAAAGTACACGTTTACAATTAGCCTTGGGTAGCCAGGCAGTGGTGGCGCACGCCTTTAATCCCAGCACTTGGGAGGCAGAGGCAGGTGGATTTCTGAGTTCAAGGCCAGCCTGGTCTACAGAGTGAGTTCCAGGGCTACACAGAGAAACCCTGTCTCGAAAAACCAAAAAGAAAAAAAAATTAAAAAAAGAAAAAGAAAGAAAGAAACAATTAGCCTTGGGTAACAGCAGTCCCTGGGTATGAGCTGTGCAGACTGTGTGTGTCCAAAAGCCCAACTAAGAAGAGCTGGGAATGTTGGGAGTGAAAGAAGAAACAAATGCTAGCATGTCCACTAGGGGAGAAGTGTTCTTTTTGGGCAGCATCTTTTGTCTTAACATTAACCACAGAAACCACACTTGATGCCATTCTCTCAATAAACAAACGAGGGTCTTAAATATGTCATGTAACCCTAGAGACATCCCTGAGATATGGGAAGAAAAAAACTATTCCAAAGAGAAATTGTTTGTTTCTTCCTGCCTATAAACTCTGAGACAGTGAATATTTTCTCCCTCCAATCTGTGTCCTTAAATATTCTCCATAGCAGGGCTAGAAAAATAAAAAACAAAACAAAACTGGTCTTCTTAACATAAATTTATAATCCAAGGTTTAATCCCAGGTTAAAACCTTAAAACATAAGGTTTCGAAACCCAGTCCTAGGCAGGAAGCTCAAGGTAGACCTTGTCTAGCATTCACAAGGTCTGGGTTCTGTTAGACTCTGAGTGCAGAGTAAAAAGACAGCAGGCAGGAAACAGACTAGAGTCTGACCTCAACAGATGAAAATGTTTCAAACAGTGAAGAACAGACAACCTTCAGCAGGAATGAGGGTACCTCCAAGGGGAAAAGCTGGTTCAAACCTTTTATAGAGGTGGAATGAGTAAGTTGAGGCAGCTTCAGCTACATGTGGTCTGCAGTCTCTCTCTCCTGGTATTGTTTTCTCAAGCCAGAGAGATTATCTTGAGAGACAGGCTGTCTCAGCAGACATTCCTCTCTGGGCTGACCAATAAAGGTTGAGCAAGACTAGCTGTAACTTCATAGGAGTTGTGTTGTTACAGCCAAAATGCTCTATAGCAGCTCCAGTCTTTAGCATTGAAAGAGAAAAGGATTTAATTTGAGAAATCAATGACAGTATTAGATAGAGAACTACATGTTTTTGGTTTTGGTTTTGGTTTTTTTGTTTTGTTTTGTTTAGTAATAAATTTTAAGTTTATTTTAAATCAAGTAGATGCTTGTTTTTTTTATTTTTTTATATCTTTTTTGATACCTTATTTACATTTCAAATGTTTCTCCCTTTCCAGATCCCCCCTTTGGAACCCCCTATCCCCTCCTCTGGTCCTCCTGCCTCTATGAGGGTATTCCCCCACCCACCTGCCCACCCACTTCCCACCTTGGCATTCCCCTATACTGGGGCATCTAACACCCTCAAGCCCAAGGGCCTCTCCTCACCCTGATGGCTAACAAAACCCTCCTCTGCCACATATGTGGCCAGCACCATGGGTCCCTCCATGTGTATTCTTTGGTTGGTGGTCCAGTCTCCGGGAGCATCAGGAGGTCAGGCCAGTTGACACTGCTGCTCCCTCCATGGGGCTGCAAACTCCCTCAGCTCCTTCAGTTCCTTCTCCAACTCCTCCATCTGGGACCTCATGCTCAGCTCAATGATTGCTGTGAAGTGAATCTTGGGTATTCCGAACTTTTGGGCTAATAACCGCTTATCAGTAAGTACATACCGTGTTCATTCTTTTGTGACTGAGTTACCTTGCTCAGAATGATATTTTTAAGTTCCATCCATTTGCCTGTGAATTTCATGAAGTCATTGTTTTTAATAGCTGAGTAATATTCCATTGTGTAAATGTATTTATTATCAGAATTTTTCTAGTTGTAGGAGACAGTCATGTATGTGAGAACTGTGTATTGCTGTTCAGAGTATCTGCTCTCAGGCTGTTTAGTCTCTTTACCCAGGACCAATCACAACTATAAGTGAAAATTCCTTTTTTTCCTACAGTCTTAATTTGTTGTCTAAATCATGTAGGTGGATCAGCTGAGCACATGGAAATCAGAGTCTAAAAGAATTGCATTAGTTATTTTGTATTTGCTAAATCGATGAGATACTTAAGATGCATTAAACTGATAGAGACAAGGCTGGAGAGATGGCTCAGCAGTTAAGAGTAAGTCCTGCTCTTCCAGAGGTCCTGGGTTCAATTCTCAACACCCACATTACGTGGCTCACAGTTGTTTCCGAGTCCAGCTCAGGGGACTCAATACCCCTGGAATCCCTAGGCACTGGCACTCATGTGCACATACTTAATCCACACACATAATTAAAAATAATAAAATAAAATAAAGATATGATACTGACAGTGATGGTTAAGATGAACATGGGAAAGGAAAGAAAATAGACCAAAGAAAGGAAGAAGCAGTTGAATCCCCAGCCTTGACCTCTGTGATAAAAACCTCACTGTCACTGTGTTTAGGCAGAATGCTTGCTCCAAGGCCCTGTGTTTGATCTCCTGAACTGAAGAAAAAAACTTGTTTACAATCTGGATTTCCAGTTTATATATTATCCTGGAGTTTTCTTTAGCTTCCCCCTTTTATTGACTTACTGTTTCAGCCATCTGTTAACCTAGCAGGGAGGGTGAGGGAACAAAGTTAATGGCAGAGGCTTTATGTGATCTGGCTGCTCCTTCTCCTTTGTTATGAGCGCTTGTCTATAGGAGCGCATTCTCACTGCAACTCTGTGGGAAAGTCTGTTATTACCAAGAAGGAAGTCAGGCTGGAGAGATGGCTCAGGGGATAAGCATATTGATGGTTCTTTCAGGGGACCTTGGTTCAATTCCCAATGCCCACATTGCAGCT
Source organism: Uromys caudimaculatus (assembly GCA_028551405.1). Lineage (NCBI taxonomy): Eukaryota > Metazoa > Chordata > Mammalia > Rodentia > Muridae > Uromys > Uromys caudimaculatus. Next base: position 52,795,885 of record CM052701.1, read on the forward strand.
CACAATTGTAACTCTAGTGACAGGGGATCTAAGGCCTTCTTCTGGCCTCTGTGAGCAACAGTTAGACCCCTGGTGCACAGACATACATGCAGGCAAAACTCCCATACATATTACATAAAAATTAAAAAAAAAATTAAAAATGGAAGTCAAGACTTAGCAATAGGCCTGGAGTCACAGTGCTGGGAGTGTCTGAAACAAGGGGATTGTGTAAGTTTAAGACCAGCTGGGTCTATAAAGTGAGGAGCAGGTCAGCGGGACTACAGAGCAAGACCCTGCCAAAACAAACAAACAAAACCCAAACCCCTTAATTAAAACAAGGGCTGGAGATATGGCCTAGTGGCTAAGAATACTTGCTCTATGTTGGAGGCACAAATGTCTCTGCACCCACAGATCACTAGGGAAACCAGGAATGTTAAATACTTAGGGCGTCTCCTCAGTGGAGGAGATAAAACACTTGTTTTCTTATCCAGAAAGCTGGGAGTGGATATTGTTAACAACCTTGAAGTGGAAATTTCTGGTTTCTTTGAAGACTTAGTTGTGATATGTGATATTTTTTTCTGGAAACTGTCTTATAAGGGGATATTTTGCTGAGAACTGATCCAGTGTTTTTCTAGAAGCAGTCTGGTAAAAGGTCATGTGATGTTTTGCTGGAGCAGATGCTTGAAAGGATACATGGTGTTTGGGAAGAGTGTGAGTGTCACCAGACAGATCGTGGACGATGCATTGGTTCACCTTGCAATTCTTTGCTGGTCATTGTTGGGCTTCATTGACGCTCTGGCATTGGTTCACCTTGTTTTCTTCACTGATCTTCACTTGTCACGACTTTGTAGAGGGAAAGCCATCAAAGAACTCCTGGGGGTGTTCTGGCTGCTTCTTGCTGCTTCTTCAGACTCCTGCTGATCTGCGGAGCCTTAGGAATTCTGGTTTGAGCCACTGCTGCTGACTCCAGTGGACTAGATTGCTGATAACAAAGATTGGAATTGTCCCAAAGAACTACTTCTAACCAGGTCCATGTGCCCCTTGTCCTATTAGCCATCTTCTTCCCCTACCTTTGGTCGGTGGGCTATAAGGGAGGTTGAAGCTTTTACGAACCCTTGTTAAAGTAGGTTTTAAAAAAATACAAGCCTACAGGACCTGGTGACCTTTTGCTCTCTGTAGAGGCAGACCTTACCCAAATCCAGACTCTCCCTGCCAGACCATTGTCTTTATCTCCCATTTAAAGAACCTATCCTTAGGGGAGATGTCACATGTACTTTATAGCCTGCTGACCTCTCTGCTGTCTCAATCAGAGATCATACCAGATGCAAGGCCCTTAAGCTATAGAACCCATCTTCAAGGCCACATGTACTTTGTAATGGATTTTTTTTTTAAGATTTATTTTATTTATTATATGTAAGTATACTGTAGCTGTCTTCAGACACTTTTTCTTCTCTCTCTGGCCCCACTCGTTCTTGCCCCGCTTGCTGTAGCTGTCTTCAGACACCCCAGAAGAGGGCATCAGATCTCATTATGGATGGTTGTGAGCCACTATGTGGTTGCTGGGATTTGAACTCAGGACATTCGGAAGAGCAGTCAGTGCTCTTAACCAATAAGCCATCTCTCCAGCCCCTGGAATTTCTATATAGTCACACCTTAAGCTTTATTGTGCACCTAGATATGGAATGATTGTTGCTTTTTATCAAATTTCATTGTGTTTAAATGTGCCCACAACATTACTTGGCATCAGATTCCTTGAAGTTTGATCCAGGTTGATGAAGTCAATCTGAACTGAGTTTTCATTCTCACCTGCCTACCTGACATCTGCAGGGTTCCCCTCAGCTTCACAGCATGAGGACCTGAGTTCAGAATCCAGCATCCATGTAAAAAGCTGGCTATGGCTGCCCTCACATCTGAAGTCCTGTGTGTTGGGTGCAAGTAGAGAGAGAGGGGTGGCTGGGATTTGCTCTGGTGTCAAGGAGAGACCCTGTCTCAAGGGAGTAAGATGGAGAGTGATTTAATAAGATGCCTGATGTTCTGCTCTGGCCTGTGCATGGGAACACACACCTGTACATACAAGTGCACGAGCAACACACACAGAGACACACAGAGACACAGGCACAGACACACAGACACAGACACAGACAATGACACACACACACAGAGAGAGAGAGAGAGAGAGAGAGAGAGAGAGAGAGAGAGAGAGAGAGAACCAAAAAACAAAACAAAACCCAAACCAAATCAAACCACCAATAAAAGTACGGACATAGCTAGGTAAGCATGAGGTCCTAGGTTCAATTCCCAATACTAGTGTCCAAAAATAAAGGAAAAGAAAAACCAGCAAGAAAAAGAAAAAGAAAAAGAAAAAGAAAGAAAGGAAGGAAGGAAGAGATACACCTACCCTTTCCAGTTTTATTTTATTGTTCAAAACAAATAAGTAGCCACACTTGATTCTATTGGGGGAAGGAAGTAAATCTCCAGCTCTGAGAGAAGGGACAGTAAATAGCTGAGGACACAAAACAACCTCCTAAGCATTCATATCTCTTAGTTTGCATTGATGATTTTGGTAAATTCACCTTTCAAAAACGCCCTGAGGAAGGAAGGGTATGTGTGAGTTAAATTAGTTCTGAGATCTTACGTGACTAAACAGGGCTTGTGTTTGTGGGTACGGCGTTTTGGGAGGAACTTATTTCCCAGAGCCTGCAGATGCTCCCCACAGAGCTGCTCTTGAGAAGTCAGAGACTTAATGCTCATTCCTAATACTCTTTTCATTCTGGAAAAATAGTGTGTGTCTGTTCCCGGGGCTCGAAGATTTTCCAGTGCTGTCGGGGTGAGGATGGGGTAGATTTGTTTCGCTGTTGTGCAGGACACTTGGCAGGCTCCATAAATTTGAAAATTCATGTTGTTCATTTTGGGCCCTTTTCATGAATTATGCCCTTGATAATTTCTCACAGTCTATTTTCTTTTTGCTTCTACTCAGTTTTATTTGCCATTTTCCTTATTTTATTTCTTTTATGTCCTTTTTCCCCCTTCTTCAGACAGGGTCTCTGGTAGGCCAGACTGTCCTTGAGTTGATTATCCTCCTGTCTCAGCTTCCCAAATGCCAAGATTATAGTTGGGTACTACCATGCCTAGTAAATACTCATGAATAAATTATTCTCTTTTTTTCTGGGGATCAGACACAGGTCCTATCCCATTACCCAGGATTCTATGGTAGAATTGAGAGGATAAATACCTATCAAAGAGGGATTTATTAGATTGGCTTGCTTGATGTGATTTGGGTGGTCCATCAATTGCTCTCTTCACGCTGCAAAGACTGAGACCCTGGCAGCTGTTCAGTTCAAGAGGCTGGGTGCCTCAGCTGTGCCTCAGCTGTGCCTCAGCACATTGCTGAAGGCTGGAGGTCGCCTTTCGCCTGGGTCTGAGTGACTGCAGCAGCAGCAGTGGCAGTGGCATGGAGGAACCTGTGAGTAGGGTCAATGAGGTCAAGAGCAAGAAGTGGACAGAGTAGATGTCACCAAGGTGACGGGTAGAGCCTTCTATCCCCGCCAGGAAGGCAACTGGGCAAAAAGCAGTGCTTCCTGCCCTGAACTTCCTTTTTCTTGGCCACCATTGGAAGCTGCTGCCCACTTTTAGGGTGGGTTCTCCATGTCAAACAACTTGATCAAGACCATCCCTTGTTTATTTGTCCAGTTGCTTTATCTTATAGTTAATTCCAGATCTGGTCAAACTGATAACTAAGAATAACCATTATACTAGACACTAGGTAAGGACTCGACCCTCCTCAACACTCAGATTTATTGTTTGAAAATCTTTTTCTGACTTAGTGCCTGTTCCCTTTTATTTTTGTCTTTATACTTTTTTTTTTTTTTTAAGACAGAGTCCTGCCACATAACCCTGACTGTTCTAGAACTTGCTACATAGACCAGACTGTCTTCTTCGAACTTACAGCAACCCACCTGCCCCTAAGAGTGCCAGGACTACAAGTATGTGCCACCACACCCAACTTGGTCTATATTATATGTTAGATGTATTTCTTTTTAAAAAAGATATATTTTCATTTAAATTGACATAGTAATTATACACATTTAAGGGGCAAAATATAACATTTAATTACAGAGCTGAGTAACTGGTATAGTTGTAACCTCAGACATTTTACATTTTGTGTAGAGAACATTAATTATCCTTAGAGGCAGTTCTTTTTAAAATAAAAAAAATTAACAATTTTATACAATATGCAAATGTATTTTGATCATGTCCACCCCCAGCTCCTCCCCTCACTTTGCTCAGACCTCCCTAGATTGTGTTCTTCCCACCTCGTGCCTTCATATCTTCTCTTCCTCCTTCTCCTCCTCTGCTTCCTAGAGCCCACTGAGTCCAATTAGCACTGCCTGAAGGAGTATGGGTGACTTCCCAGTAACCACACCCCTGAAGAAAAATGACTCCCCTTTCCCCAGCAGCCATTAATTGCTAATGGTGTCTCAGCTGGAAGTTGGACCCACAAATCCCTCCCCCACCCATGCTGGAATGACTGACTGGCTGTGAGGTCATATGTGCAACAGCCATGCCATGTCCAGCACACGTCCTGAGTGTAGGATCACTGGTGTGCACCACCACACCCAGTTCCAGTATAGTTTTGCTGAGTTTCTTTTCCAGTCACATTGGGCTTTAAGATCATCAGGATTCTAAAAACTATCTTGCTGACCCGGGCGTGGTGGCCACAGTGAGTTCCAAACCAATCAGGACATAAAAATTACACCACCACCTCCTCCTCCTCCTCCTCCTCCTCCTCCTCCTCCTCCTCCTCCTCCTCCTCTTCTTTTCTCTTTCTTTCTTTCTTTCTTTCTTTCTTTCTTTCTTTCTTTCTTTCTTTCTTTCTTTCTTTCTTTCTTTCTTTCTTTCTTTTTTTGGTTTTTTAAGACAGGGTTTCTCTGTATAGCCCTGGCTGTCTGGAACTCACTCTGTAGACCAGGCTGGCCTCGAACTCAGAAATCCACCTGCCTCTGCCTCCCAAGTGCTGGGATTAAAGGCTTGCTCCACCACTGCCAGGCATATGATTCTTTGTGTGTGTGTGTGTGTGTGTGTGTGTGTGTGTGTGTGTGTGTGTGTTCACTTATGTTTGAGCACACATGTGTGGGGACATTCATGTGTGTGAAGTCCTGGAGTCCTGGGGTTGATGTTAGGTGTATTCTTCAGTTGTTCTTCATTTTACTTATTTTTAAAAAAGGACTGTAGACTTTTAAAATTGTTTATGTGTATTGATGTTTTGCCTCCATGTATAGGTCCCACATATGTTCCCGGAGCCTGTAGATGCCAGAAGATGGTGTCTGAACCCTGGAGCTGATTATGGATAGTTGTGAGCCACCATGTGGTTGTGGAAACAGAACCTGTGTCCTCTGTGAAAGCAGAAATCAGTCTCTAACCACTGAGCCATCTCTCCAGCCCAACTCCATTTTATTTTTTTGAAGTAGGGTCTCTCAAGCAGGGTGAAGCTTGGAGCTCACCGAATGCAGCTAGTCTAGCTTGACAAGTTACCCCAGGGATACCCTGTCTCTGCCTCTTAAGTGCTTGGGTTATAGGAAGCTGCCACACCCACCCAGCTTTTTATGTGCTTTCTAGGGATCTGAACTCTAGACACAAGTGTGATATCCAGAGAGCCATCTCCCCAGCCCTCTTTCCCCAACATGATGTCTTGGTACTGCATATGTAATGTAACATTTAAGTCAGATCAAATGTATCTAGCTCCTCAAGTAGCATTTCTTTAATATTTATTTTTATTTCATTTCATAGATGTTTTGCCTGCATGTATGTCTGTGCACCAGACGTGTGCCTTGTGCCTATAGAGGTAAGAAGAGGGTGCCAGACCTCCTGGGACTAGAGCTGCCTGGGTCCTCTGGAAGAGCCGCCAGTGCTCTTAATCCCAGAGTCACCTCTCTAATCCTATATTTAGCACATTTATATTTCCTTTCCTTTCCTTCCTTTCTTCCCCCTCCACTCTCTCTCTCTTGGGACAGGGTCTCTCTTCATAGTCCTGGCTGCCCTGGAACTCACTCTGTAGACCAGGCTGGCCTTAAATTTACAGAGATCTGCCTGCCTCTGCTTCCTGAGTGCTGGGAGCAAAAGCATGCACCACAGCACCTAGCAAAGGTTTATTTGTATGTGTACATATATGTGCCTGTGGGAGTTTATACATGTCACATGCGTGCAGGTGCCCGTGGGTGCCAGCGGGCAGCCTTTGGATCCCTTGGAATTGGAGTTGCAGGTAGTTTTAAATCACTTGATGTGGGTGCTGGGAAGTGAACTGGGGTAGTCTGCAAGAGCAGTAATGCTCTTAACTGCTGAGCCTTCTCTCTAGCCTAGAATTTCTCAAGGAAGGCACTTGAACTCTTCTCTCCACTTTTTTTGAAATGCTACTTTTCCTCGTCCTCCTCCTCCTCCTCCTCGTCCTCGTCGTCCTCCTCGTCCTCGTCCTCGTCCTCGTCCTCCTCCTCGTCCTCCTCGTCCTCCTCCTCGTCTTCCTCCTCGTCCTCTTCTTCCTCCTCATCCTCCTGCTCTTCCTCCTCGTCCTCCTCTTCCTCGTCCTCCTCGTCCTCGTCCTCCTCCTCCTCCCTCTCTTCCTCCTCCTCCCTTCTCTTCTCTGTCTCCTCTTCACCTGTAGTCACCCTAGTGTGCAATTGTACATCAGAACTTCTTGCTCCAACGGATCTACCATTCACTAGCTATGGATGAATCACTCTCTGTCCCTCCTTACCCAGAACCTCCTCAGCCTCTGGAGACACCATTTCATTCTCAACAGCTAGGACATCAGCTCTAAACTGTTCACGTGGGTGAGATCTGGTACTTGTCTTTCTGTGCCTTATTCACTTCACTTCCATAGTGATCTCCATTCCTACCCCAGGTCACAGGGTCCTGTTCTGTTTGTGGCAGTAACTGAGTCTACCCTCCACATCTCCTCTATCTATTCATCCACGGATGCCGATTTAAGTTATCTCCATTTCAACAACTTTTGTGCACAGTGTTGCAGGGAGTACAACTGTCTTTTTAACACATCAACTTCACACCCTTTGTGCGTACACCCAGTGCACGCATTGCTGGATCATATATGGTCATTTTACTTCTGATTTTTCAGTGTCTCTGCATACAGTTGTCTATACTGGCTGTCTAATTTACACTCCAAACAACAAAGTGCAAGAGTTCCCTTTTCCCTGGATCCCCACCAACATTTATTTTTGTTGATTTGATAATAGTCACCCTTACTAGTATGAGATTCATTTGAGTGTTCAAATTTATTTCTCTGATGATTAGTGATATGGAACATGTTTCGTATTTCTGTTGACTATTTGTTATCTTTATTAGTAAAAGTCTATTTAAATCTGGTGCTATCTATCTATCTAAATCTGTCTGTATGTCTGTCTATTGATCATTTATCTGCCAGTGCTGTGGATCAAATACACAGATCTGCACATGCTGGGCAGGTGTTACTCTTCTAGATGTTTCTTCAGCCCTAGTCCCATTTTTAACTGGGTTGTTTTCTGTTATTAATTTATTATATATTTTAGATATTAACCTGTCAGATGGATAGTTCACAGATATTTTCTCCTATTTGGTAGGTTGAATTCCACTCTGATGAATACTGCCTTGGCCATGCAGAAGTTTTTTAGTTTAATGCAATCCCATTTGCTAACTTCTTCTTTTCCTGCGTTTTTCAGGACTTTAAAAAATTGCTCATTATAATCACTTGAAGAATTTATATTTTCTTCCAGCAAAAAATTTTTTTTTTTGGTTTTTTTTTTTTTTTTTTTTTTTTTTGGTTTTTCAAGACAGGGTTTCTCTGTGTAACCCTGGCTGTCCTGGAACTCACTCTGTAGACCAGGCTGGCCTCGAACTCAGAAATCTGCCTGTTTCTGCCTCCCAAGTGCTGGGATTAAAGGCGTGCGCCACCACTGCTCGGCTTCTTCCAGCAAATTTATATTTTCAGGTCTTCTATTTATTTTTTAATCCATTTTAAGTTGATTTCTGTAATTCCTGTACATTAGCCATTTCTGAACAAACCACTTAGCAAAGAATTCCCACCTATCTGAACATGGATGAAAAACCCAGAGATGATGTAACAATAGAAACTTGGCGGTAAGCACTTGAATTCATTTGAATATAAGTAACACTGACCAACAAATGGAAATATTGTTGCTGAAAGCTGCAAATATTGTAATCCCCAATAAGAGGGAAATAACATGTTGTCCAAGAATTCCCAGTTGGATTGTGGAGAGGGTGAGGGTGTGGTTTTTTTTTTTAGAGCAGGTAGGCTCTTGATGGTATGAATCAGGAAACACACCGCTCCGATTTCCTTCATTTTCAGTGGACTCTCTTTACCCACTCTCATCTCTCCACTGTCTTCCACGTTTATCCTTTTTATAAAAACACGAGTGCTGAGCACCCTTCTACATTAACAGAACACTTACTAAACGTTATTGAAGTAATTTTGCAGGTTGCCCGAGATGGCAAATTCTCTGAGAATTAGGGATGATTATTAATCTTTGCAATCTCTCAGCACCTCTCAAATACACTTGGACACAGTTCACCATCAATAACGTTTTATTCTTTATTTTCTTGAGTCACAGTCTCACTCTGCAGTCCAGGTTGGCCTTGAACTTGTGATCCTCCAGCCTCAGCCTCCAGAGCATTGAACTTATGGGCATTGATCACCACACCTAGATAGGCAAATCTTTTAAATAAGTGACTTATGTTTTGTTGCTAGAAAAATAGCTAATGACTAGCTAGAAAAATAAGAAGAATGTGTCACCATTTGAGAACAATCAAAGGCTTACAGGCAAACTAGAGAGCTACTGCAGATGCTTCTAGTGCCTCATTAAAAATATTGTATTGCTTTAAAGATTCATTTTTCCCGATTAAATAATTTTTCATATTCTAATTTAATTATTTACACTGCCCTAAAAATAGCCACTAACAAATACAGATTCAATACTGTTACTTCGTTGCCAAAATAGCCTTTAAGTCTTTAATCCTGTCAAGTTGATTTAATGCCTATTCAGTCATAGCTGGAAGTCCTTTCTGATCTAGCCTTAGTAAGTCTGCCTCTTAATTTTCTCTGTACTTCCCACACCATCAGGGTTGCTTGTGGTTTGGGAACATGGCATACACATTTGTGCTTTTATATCTTTGCCCATGGTGTTTCTCAGATGTCACACTTGCCAGGGGCAGTGGCAAACACCTGTATTTCTGGTTACATAGAGTCCGAGGAAAGACTGTCTAAGCCAAGGTCTTGGAGATCAGTCTGGGAAACATAAAGAGACCCCTCACTTTGCAAGACAGAATAACAAAGACCTGCCATTCCTCCCTCATCCTTCTCTTGTTTCTGCACCCATCAAGACCCTCGGTCCCTCAGGGTCCAACTCGAATGCTTTGCCTACAAGCCACTCTGTCTCTCAAGTGTAAATCCCGTGTGATTCTCTTCCCCTCCTGAGATAGGATTTCCTCTGGAGGTGATGTTTCCATGCTCTGTGTATTGTACATACATGGAAAATCAACCAATCTCACCTCAGAGCTGAGTTATGAGCAATCGTGTTGTAGCTAAGTGTGTACATTTAACCTTCTCTCCTACATCGAGAACTTTCTGATTTATGTTTCCTTTTCTCATATTTGAACTATGTCTTATATACTCAAAAATGTTATCACAGTATCTGACATTAAATGTTTGGCAAATACGCTTTTGAATAAAAAACACATCTTCATATAAAGGAAGAAATTCTTAGTACAAGAGAGGCTAGATGGAACCTGAAAACCATAAGGGTCTAGAAAGGTAGAAAATCTGTCTCTTAAACCATAGGTGGGATTCTGTCCTGACAACAGAGAATACTTATCCAGGGGAAAATGATATCAATTGCTTAATGACACATATTAAAGTAATTCTCAATCTGACACACTCAGAAAATGTGAAGCAGTCATTATTCTGAGTGCAGATGCTTCAGATAGAAGAACGATGCTTTATTTGAGTGGGCAGATCTCTGTGTAGAGCAGGAGCCCTGCTCCTGTAGACAGGGTGGAAGACAGGAAGCACAAGGGCTTGATTCTTTCTTCTTGGTAGGTTTAGAGGATAAAAAGATGAATGTCCTTTTTTGAGCACTCGTTCTTAGGAGAGCAGAATCTGAGATGTAAGAGGGACAAGAAACTGAAGATAGATATGAACCTCATTGTTTGCTGGGGAAATGATTACACCAAGGGACCTGGCTGGCTTTGGTGAAGTTCTTCCTGGACCAACTCAGTCTTTGTATGAAATTTTGTTAAACTGTATGTTTATGTGTGGATACATGTGTGCACATGTGTGGATCTCAGGGGACAACCATCAAGTAACCTGGGCTCATAGGAGCTCACAGAGACTGAACTAAAATCAGGGAGTCTGCATGGGACTGACCTAGGCCCTCTGCATATATGTTATATAGTTGTATACCTTGGTCTTCTTGCAGGACTCTTAACAGCAGGTACAGGGGCTGTCTGATGCTTTTACCTGCTTATGGGACCCTTTTCCTCCTACTGGGTTGGCTTGCCTAGCCTTAATATGAGGCAAGGTGCTTAATCTTTTGTTTGTTTGTTTGTTTGTTTGTTTGTTTGTTTTTCAAGACAGGGTTTCTCTGTGTAGCCCTGGCTGTCCTGGAACTCACTCTGTAGGCCAGGCTGGCCTCAAACTCAGAAATCCACCCACCTCTGTCCCCTGAGTGCTGGGATCAAAGGCGTGCGCCACCACTGCCTGGCAAGGTGTGCTTAATCTTATTGAGACTTGACTTGTCATGTATGGTTGATAGCCTGGGGAGGCCTGACCTTTTCTGAAGAGAAATCAAGGAGGGGTGGAAGGGGTTGGGGGCATTACTGGGAGGATAGGAGGGTGGGGAAAGTGTGGTTGGATATAATGTATGAGAGAATAATAAAAAAATTAAGAATAGGAAAAACAAATGCAACGTTCTCATTGACTCTGACGTCAAGGCCACCCCTTGGGCATGGAGATTATATTCTAGTTCAATCGCCTTTGGAGGAGATAGTATCTGGAACAGAAAAATGAGACTATAAAAGTGGACTGTAACCTAAGAGTTGGACCGGGATGTCCTAACCATGGTCAGGAGATTTTTGCTGAGGACAGGAAGCTGTCCAGTCTGAGAACTTGGGGCACCTATACTTTTAGTCCATGAAGCCTTTCAGGATAGCCCTGTCATACCTTTCAAAATCATAGCCCTTTTTTTCTTTTGTTTTCTTTTGGTGTTCGGGACAGAACCCAGGGTCTCACATGTGCTAGAACACTACTAAGGAGCCACATCTCCAACCCCAGAAATCAGAGCTTAGTCTGCGATGTGTGCTGTAGAGGGACTTTAATGAGAAGGACCCAAGTTAGTGATGCTCTGGTTAAGAAAAGGCAATACTACGGGTGTGGTGGCGCATGCCTTTAATCCCAGCACTTGGGAGGCAGAAACAAATGGATCTCTGTGAGTTCAAGGCCTGCCTGACAGACTTACTTTATATAGTAAGTTCCAGGACACTCAGAGCTATGTAGAGAGACTCTGTATCAAAAAACAAAAAGTTAAATTAAAGAAAAAACAAAACAGGTGATACTCCTTCCTGCCAAAACCTAGGGCAATGCAGTCCTGGTTGGAGAGATCAGCAGGCCGTGGGTGGGGTGGGAATGGGGCATCTAAAGTAAAGGCATCCAGATATTTCGGACACATCTGGGAGCTGGTACCTCCCTGACGTGACTGTTAGTTTTAAATGTCAATTTGACCCAATCTAGAGTCACCAGAGAAGTCTCAGTGAGGACCTGTCTATATCTGATTGTCTATGGGCATATCTGTGGGGGGTTGTCTTCATTAGATTCATAGAAGTGGGAAGACTTGCACATCTGTGAGAGGTACAAGGTAAATTCCTTGGGTTCAGGCCTTGGAGTGTATAAAAGAGGAGAAGGTGAGTTGAGTACCAGCGTGTATGCACTCATTCTCTGTGCTCTGACTGTGAGTGTGAGTAGCTGCTTCAAGTTCCTGATGCTTTGGCTCCCTTACAATGATGGTCTGTGACCTGGAATTAAAATGAAAATAAACTCTTCCCCCTACATTGCTTTTGTCTGGAAACCAGAAATGAAGCAGGGATACCTGGGGACTCCTTCACAATAGAGAAGGGAGCTAGCATCCTGGTAATTTGGAAGGTGGGGTCCTCAACCATTGTAATTTGCAATTTTGTTTTGAATATAGCTTCCTTAAAGACATGAAAGCACAATACTGTGGTTCTCAAAGGCACAAGAAGCCTTGTGCTTTTGTTTTCTTGAGACAAGTTCTTAGTATAGGCTGGTCTGGAATCCACATTGTAGCAGAAGGGTGACCTTGAACTTTGATTCTTTTGCCTCTACCTCCTAAGTACTGGGGTCATAGCTGTACACCAACACACCCTATTCTACATGGTTATGGACTAGGACTCAAGAGTTTTATGCAAGTTAAGTAGACCCTCTACCAACTGAACTCCACCCCCAGCCTCATATGGAGCCTTTTAATGAACAATCCTCTGTACTGGGCTCGATAAACTTGAGAAAAAATAAGCACAGTATTTTTTTTTTCAGTTTGACTTTATTGGAACCCCATCTTTCCAGTCTCCCCTGAACTTCTGCTCATCTTTTAGAGGCCTGCACTAGACTCTTGGATTTCATCCTGTTCCACCTTCTGCTCTGTATCGGAGAGGAAATGACACTTTGCAGATGCACTGTGTGCAGGATGATGGGTGAATCTTGACCTGGGGAGCTTCTAGGCAGATGTGATTTCTTCGACTAAGCTGGGATGCTACTTGAAACATTGTATAGCAGCCACCATCTTGCCCTTCTTGACTGAGTCTGCCATCTTACTTTGGAGACAGCATTCGGTGCATTCAGTTCCTCCCTGCTTTCTGGATTCTTGGTGCTTTGCCTTTTTATCCCAACAGCTGCTTATTTGCATACCGTCAGAGACACAGCCCTATCATCACACTAATGGGTTTCCTCTAGCTTCTTGGATATTTTTCCTTCCTCTTTTAGATTTTATAACAAATAGTAACTTTGTCTTCAACAAAAGTGCTTCCTGCTTGAAAAATTCCACGTCTCCCAGTTACACAACAAGGCTGGACTTAATAGACATCCTTCTGATGCAGGAGCGCTCATGCTCATCTGTGAGACCTCCTGAAGCTCCGAGTTTCTTCATGGGTCTTTCTGGAGTTGTAGAAGGGATAGCATACCCATCACTCCATTTATCAGTTCAGCATTTATAGACTGCCAGCTTCTCTATTCCAGGTCCCAGGCTACTGTCCAGCTTGTGAAATAGAGCATTTGACCGTTTGGTTTTAGTCTCACAACTATGTCAGGAGAGCATTGAAAAGAGGAACATTTTCCCATGGCTACTAAATGCTGCAAGGGAGCAGTCCACGATACTAAGGTGATATGGGGTGGTAGTGGTATTGGAATCCAAAGATACTAGTGAAACATAGTTAAGGTCAAGAGCCAGCTAGGGGTCAAACACCTCTAATTCAATCACTGAAGAACTTGAAGGGGATCCATTTTGGGGTTATGTGAGCTACACAGTGAAACTTTGTCTCAAAAATGTAAAAGTTGGGGATGTAGCTCAATATTAGAGCTACTACCAATCCTTAACTAGCAAGTGTGAAGTCTTGGATTTGATTCAGGCAAACATGTAGACAACATCTTTTTTTTCTTTTTTTTTTTTTTTTTTGGTTTTTCGAGACAGGGTTTCTCTGTATAGCCCTGGCTGTCCTGGAACTCACTCTGTAGACCAGGCTGGCCTCGAACTCAGAAATCCACCTGCCTCTGTCTCCCAAGTGCTGGGATTAAAGGTGTGTGCCACCACTGCCCGGCTAGACAACATCATTTTAAAATTAAAATAGGGCCAGGCATAGGGGTGCATGACTTTAATCCCAGCATTCGGTGGGGGCGTGGGTGGAGGCAGAGGCAGGTGGATAACTGTGAGCTGGAGGTCAGCCTGCTCTACATAGTGAGTTTGAGTACAGCCAGAGCTCCTGTCTTGAACCCCCTCAAAAAACGGTCAGATTTTTTTCTAGTCTAGTATAGGGTTTTTTTTTTTTTTAACAGTTATGTGTTATGCTGATATAGTAAGAACATGCATGTAATAAGAAATTAATAATTCATTATTTTAAACGAATATATTTCTCACAGCACTAATGTTTTGCATTGACATTATTTCAGTGCTGGGTCTTGTCACCTGCTGGGGGAGGGCTCTACAACTCAGTCATACCCCTATTCCAACTTAATTCCTTTTTAACATTTCCTTTCATTGAACTCTTTCCAGGTAGGATCAGTGAAATAGCTTAGCGAGTGAAGGTGCTTGCCAGATCACTGAAGCCCACTTAAAGGTGGCAGGAGAGAACTGATTCCACAAAGTTGTCCTCTGACCTTCACACTCGTGCGTGGCACCTGAGTGTTCATATTCCATGCACGCGCACACATTGCTATTATTAATAATAAAATCTTTGAAGGTGACTGTCTCTTAGTGAAGTTCTGGAAAGGAACTTTAAGTCTGCAGATGGAGAGGACACAAAGGAAGGGAGGCATTTCCCCCCGGTTCTTTGTGCTATACAGCTCCTGACCATTGTGCTTTGTTGCAGAAGTCTGAAGATGTAGTAATTCTTTCTAAAAGTACAAGGAAAGGTCCACCACTTCCTGTTCGTTGCCCAGCTAAGGAGCTCACCTCAGCCTCCTTTTGTCTTCTGAAAATAAAAGGAGGGTTGGAGCGGAGGGTTTTCTAAAGCGCTAAACGCGGGCGCTTACAAGCTTCTGTGGTTGCACCAGAGTAAATAGCTATTGTAAAACAGATGTTCACCAAAATAAGGGTGCTCGAGGCACAGGGGCCCATGGAGCTGACTTAGGGCAGTGCACAGGTGGGGGCAGCCGCCAGGTCGGGGCAATCGTGGGTGACTGTTTTCTGCAGGTGCAACCTCCTCGCTATGGGTTCCAAGAGGGCAGGAACTGGGTGTTGCAGGGTGCAAGACATGACTCCTGAAACAGCTCAAATGTTATTCCAGGTTGTAGACACCGATCTTGTGAAGTGTCCACACACGACCCGGCCCAGGACAAACAGCATCCATACCAACCACCGCCCGCGAAGGGAGAGAGCCAGGGCTTGGGGCGCTAGGGGGCTGGCCCGACTGGGCTCAGTACTGCTGTTTTGCGTTGATTGCTTCCTCCGCCCGTTCATCATCCCCATTCCTTATCCTGATTGGCTCTTCCTCCTGCTAATCGGTTCCGCCGCGCTGACCTCCATTGGCCCCCTACCTAGGCCCCGCCCCATGAGCTGGGCACAGGCAGTGGGGCGCCCGGGAGAGAACCCAGCTTGCTTGGGGTTTGGGGGAGGCGGTGGTGGCTCTGTAGAAGGAAGAGGAGTGGGGCGGGAGGAGGCAGCGGTGGCGATCCAGCCAGGGTGATGGTGCAGGTGCTAAGGGCAGGCGCGGAGCTGCCGCGCTGAGGGGCGACGGGTCCGGAGTCCGCAACGCCGCCGCGTCGCTCCGGAGGACGGGCGAGCGGGCGGGAAGATGCTGAGCAGGTTGATGAGCGGCAGCAGCAGGAGTCTGGAGCGCGAGTACAGCTGCACAGTGCGGCTGCTGGACGACAGCGAGTACACCTGCACCATCCAGGTCAGCGCCGCGCCGCCCGCCCGCCCGCCCGCTCGCGGGATACGGCTCCCTAGACTCGGCCAAGTTGGCGGGGTCCGCCGCCCGGGGTCGCTCCAGCTCTAACCCCGGCGCGGCGCTTTGTCCGCCCCGCAGCCGCACCGCCCGGCGCGCGGCATCCCAGCCCTAGCTCAGCCGGGGGCTGGTACCACGCGCCGCGCGCCCCTGCGGGGTGAGTCGCGTCCCGCACCCACAACTCCTGCTCTGCGCCTTCTCGGGCGGGGGACCCCGAGTCTCGGCTTCTCCAGCCGGCGGATAGGCAGCACCTTGGGCGGGCAGCCTTGCTAGGCGTGTAGGGCGGGAGACGCCTGCCCCAGCCGCCCCGTCGAGGGGCGCGGGCTGAGGCTCCCCGGGCCCCGCCAGGCCCGCCAGTCAGCCTTTATCTCCCTGGTTGGAAGGATAAAGGTTTATGTCATAATTTCTCCTGAGCGTTTGTGAGTCAGACGGAACGCGCAGCCCATGCAGAGTGGCCTATTGAAGGCGCCCAGCCCTCTGTGCTTCGAGGATCTAGCCCCCTTCCTTGTCTTTTGATCCCCAAATCTCAGCGTGTTGGTTATTTCTGGGGTTGGGGGGCGTGAGGCAAAGATTTAGCAACAAGTTCCAGCGATTTGGAGGTTAACAGTGGCTGGAGAGAATCAGGGACTTACGGAAAAGCCAACAATGCAATAATGCCGCACAGCATTTCTTTCAGAACCTGGTTTTTACAACCCCTTGCTTGTGTCCCTTCACTACTGCTGTGTGGCGCGTCAGGAGTCATATATGGTTTCCCCTAGGAATGCAGTCTGTCCTTTATAAAGTCAGAGATTGAAAACACTGACAATGCTCTCAGGTTTAGTTCTTCAACCAGAGGACCCTGCGCTCACCGCCAAAAACTGCTCTTTATGGAGAAGAAAATTTGAGTTGGACCCAAAAGGGTCTCATCTGATCCCTTTCCTTTCCTGCAAGAACCTGGAGGAGGCTTCTAAGCATAGATGGGGGGAGGGACCCTCTCAAGATTTTACCTTCAGGGTGCCCCCATCTATCTTCTGTGGGTCGCTCTGTCTGTCTGTCTATGTATCTATGTATCTATCTATCTATCATCTTGCTGACAGAGCACAATACCAGAGAGAGAGAGAAAGAGAGAGAGAGAGAGAGAGAGAGAGAGAGAGAGAGAGAGAGAGAGAGAGAGAGAGGTGAGAAAGACCCTGGGTAGAGAGTAGATGCTTAATGCTGACTGTGCTCAGTTCAGCCTCCTCCCCAGTAACCCCCCTCCCCGCCCCCAAGCCCCGGACTTAAGTGCTGACTGCTGCTAAAGATCCAGGAGAGTAGAGATTGAGCACAGACTCTTTTTGAAGTCTACTTAATACAGATTAAATGCCCATAAAAATGAGAGCCATGAAATGAAAGGGTTTTTGTAGTTAACGATGATGGAGAGATGGTATGTATTCTTTCCCAGCTAGATAGTGGCTTGCTACTTTTTGTTTCTATGGTGTCATTGTTTCTATGCACACACACACACCCCGTTTTGTTTTAATGGAGGGGAAGAAAGCATGGAATTGACACCTTCGCAGTTTGAGTACATTGTCAAGAGCTTTAAAAGTCTTGGCTTAAAATTTTAACAAATGTGTAAAATAGCCTGCCGAGGGCAGTATGAGGTTTAGGCTTCATAAATCTTAAGAATACTTTTGTGGTATATAGTGACATAAAAATTTCATAGTAGATCATTAACTTTTGCCAAGGTATAGAGTATAAATGAAACAACCCTCCTCTAGCAGTGTTTGATAACCTTGTGGATTTAGGTCTCAGGCAAGGCAACTTTTTTTTCTTCCTTGAACAGGTGAGGTTGATTAATATTGTAATTGAGGCTGGTTCTTATCATTGAGGAAAAAAGAGAATGCTTTAAAGTTAAATTGGACTTATTGAAGTAATGTTTACTATATTCTACTGTGTTTGTGTTTATTTTTGTTGCTTTTATAATTTATTGTTATAAGGATTAGTCATGGCTCCCAAGCACAATCTAGATGTCTTAACCATTATACATGGTGATTTTGGTGTAGTCTCACAGAGGAATGGTAGCACATTTGCCTTTTTCTACATTACTATTTGGATGTTGCTTTGCTTTTGTTTTTTACCCATATGAGAAAAGGTTCAAAAAGAGACAGTGTATGATTCTAATATTTTTATATGCAGCTTCTTAAACAAAGCATTTAGAGACTGAGCTTTCCTTAGCAACTTTCCCTTTTTATATTTCCACTGTATGTTTTGTGTGCCCACATGTGCTTGCTTGTTAAACACGCAGTACAGTTTTTAATATGGAAGGGAGGCGTGGGCTCCCTATTTAGCTAAACATTACTCTTAATACTTTAAGAATGGCCATACTGTATATTAAATCTTTTGGTGATGATTTGAACTCGTTTTTTCTTAAAATGTTATACTTTCATTTAGATACGGTGTCAATTTTAGAAATATATTTATGGCTTTTGAAATGACCAGAGACCATGTAGGGCAATACAGAATTAGAACTGTATCACTGGTTGGTATCCTGAAAGCCATGTTTGGTAAATTTCAGTCATATGGCAGTTCTGTCAAGGCACTGGCTTAGCGGCATCTCATAATGCGGTTATAGTGAGCTGGCCTTTAGGCTGTAATTATTAAGGTAACCAGAATGCCTTCTATCTTTGCAGAGAAGGTTCTCTCAGTCACCAGCCTACTCTTTCATCCTTTCTGATATGGAAACGCATCCGTAGATCAGGAGAAATGAAAGTACACATAGGGAATTGTAGTGTAATTGCTCCCCTGTGAAGAACGGTGCTAATAGCCAGTTTTGAAGGTCATTGCCTCATACATTCGGATCTGATCCATATTTCTCAGTTTTCTGTTTCTATCTATGCAAATCTGTATTCACTTACCACATTTACTGCCGGACTTCATGTTAGAGAAAATAGAAAAAGTGAAAAATGAAAAGACTAACTAGTATCTTTGAAGTCAACCTTAATGGGATAATTCAGATGTCTAGACATGCTTATGTATTATGTGTCTGTATTATATATGAATAGTTTATGTATTATTAAGGATATATTGCAGACTTTCTAGTAGCAATATCTTTTGGACAAGTAAGTATTTTCAAAAGAGGTATTATAATGTTTTTGGGGGGTGATAACTGAAATATAAAGCCACGGTAGAAAAGAGTTAGATTTTGTTTGAGACATATTTAAATCACAGATTAAGCAGTCAGGTTAAGCAGATTGTGCTGTAGTGTTATAAATAAGCCGTGTGTGCAGAGGCAGTTCTACCTGAGGGCAGTGTTGGGATTTGACTGTGGCTCGGTAGTCATTTTGAGACCAGGAGTGAGGGAGCAAGAGAACAAGCGAGCAGAGCCCTGGGCTTGCCGGGACCCCTGCGTTCACATCTGTACCTCATTTCCCTCACAATGGCATTATGGATGGATTATATACCCATTGTACCAAGTGAGGAACATGGCGTGGTGGGTTGGTGGGTGGGCCCTGTGCTGAATGGCTGATTATGCACTGAGCGTTCTGTTACACAGTTTGTGCCTCACAGGAGAGAGGTGGGTAGTGTGGCTTCTGATTTATAGATGAAAAGGCGGGTCCCAGAGGTCGAAGGAATTTACTTACTGTTAGTAGGTGGCTCTACCGTACTTAAACCAATGTCTTCTCATTCTTAATCTTGCTTACTTCATATTCTGACTTCCTAAGTTGCCTCCTATCTTTCCACCTTAATTTCCTCAGCTATAATGGAAATATAATGCTTATTTCCTAGCAAACGGAAAATGACTTGGAAATATTAAAAAAAATGAGGGACATTTAAACACAAAGTAGAATTGGGAAAAATCTGAGCTTTTTTAAAAAAGGAAAATAAGTCAGATTAAATCATAAATTGCCTTACATGATTTTTTTAAAATAGATTTAAAAAAAAGATTTATTTACTTATTTCATGTATGTGAGTACACTGTCGCTGTTTTCAGACACACCAGAAGAGGGCATTGAATCTCCGTTACAGATGGTTGTGAGCCACCATGTGGTTGCTGGGAATTGAACTCAGGACCTCTGGAAAAGCAGTCAGTGCTCTTAACCGCTGAGCCATCTCTCCAGCCCGC
Source organism: Uromys caudimaculatus (assembly GCA_028551405.1). Lineage (NCBI taxonomy): Eukaryota > Metazoa > Chordata > Mammalia > Rodentia > Muridae > Uromys > Uromys caudimaculatus. The sequence continues at coordinate 52,815,671 of CM052701.1, forward strand.
CTCTCATGATTTCTAATTAGTCTCAATGAAGTTGTAAAATTCCACCCTGGGATAGTTTAACTTTTTATTTGAGCCTTTCTTTAAAATGTAAGACCTTGGGCTGGTGAGAGGGCTCAGCAGGTAAGGGTGCTTGCTGCTAAGGCTGATGATCCGGGTTGGATCCAGGGGTCTACACAGTAGAAGAAACCAGTTCCTACAAGCTGTCTTTTGACAGCCCCTGGCCCATTAATAAAATAAAGTCCATGAGTTCTCATTTCTCTTCCTCTGTCTTCCCTGGGTCTTTGGTTTTAGGAAGAGGTCTACTCCTGGACTATGGTTTGCCTTTTCTAAGATTTTCTGCTTCCTATTTTGTAAGTTGGTCCCTTGGTTTCATTAATGCAGAAGGAATGTTGGTAGAAAATTAGGATAATTTTATTCACAGAGAAAACACAAAGCTGTTGTATTTTCATGAATATTGATTTTTTTCTAAAAAAAAAAAAAAATTAGGAACAGGTAATTATGCTGTCTCAGGATCTTTGTTACAATAAAAGCCAGTTCGTCTCTAGCTTTTGAAATTAAGATAACTACAAAATTAGCTTCCTAGAATCCTAAAAGCACTTGTATTGCTTCTTGACTTCAGTATTAAATATTGTATAAAACTAATTAGATATTTTATAAAATATATCTTCTTGGCACAGAAAGTAAATTCTGGATACATGATTGTCTCCCCATTCTTCTTTCTGTTTTTGGGGTGTTAGTGGCGCTCGGGGTTCAAAAACATTCACCACAACAGATTTTACTTACAGCTATTTGTACGAATTTGCATTCTATTAAACACTTGGCATGAATGTGCTAGATGAGGCAGTTCAGCAAACCGTGTAATAAGAGAGCATGCAATGTTGAGTTTACTTCATTACTGAGAGACTCATTTATCATAGCATCAGACGTTTAAAATAGGCTTTTTGTTTGTTTGAGATAGACTCTCTATTATGTAGCCTTGACTATTCTGGAGCTTCCTTGACCCACCTGCCTCTGCCTCCCAAGGTGAGCGGCCACCACACCGGGCAAACAGACATTTTTGTAGCAGATTTACAGTGGCTTATGCACAGGCTTGATATATGTGATGCCATATCAGAAGCAAGACATTTGTGGTAATAATTGCTGTACTGAAATAATAAAAAAGATTTTGATGGCAAATCATACTTGAGAACTTATAAAGGACAGAGTGAGAGCAAGCTGTAAGTCATGAGCCCAAAATTTACAGCACCTAGCTTAAGTCCTGTAAAGTTCTAGATCAAAACAAAACAAAAAACAGAAAACAAAGAACAAAACATCAGTTTTGATTTGAGGTGTATGGCTATAGTGGTGATACCCCAAAATGTCATGTAACTGAAAACAATAAACATCCCGTAACTCTATAACTCTTTTCATCTTGATCCATCTCTCCCAAGCCAGTTTTCTCTGAAGGACTCCTGCCGGGTGAGGAGTCCTTCTCATGTACATGTGGTATTTATGCGATTGTTCTTTGTTGAGTTCACGGAGCCCTGTACGTCCATAAGCACCTTTTTTCTCTTACCCTTCAGGTTTTGTTTTTGTCATTGTTTTTCTTTTTTCCCCATACAATATATAAAGTATAAAGAGCCCGTGCCAAATGAATACTGTACCATAAGTGCTTCATGGAACCTTAGTGGCCTGCCAGCATTAGTATTTTGAGTGGAGCATCCTCCATAGTTGCATAAAGCTCTTGGACTACGACCCCCGACATCAGTACTGCCCAGAATAGGACGTGGTGAGCCGTGCTGCCCAGCTGTCTCTAGTGAGGGTTATTTCAAGGTGAATTCATCTTTGACAGAAAGCCTAGCGTTTAACATGCTGTCTGAGCTAGCCGACCCTGCTTCATGGAGCAGCTGCCCGTGGGCTGCTCTTCCCTTAGGTGTGCCTTGCCAGGGCTCACACAACACGGGGGAACTTGAAGAGGATTGGCAGCACCTTGACCTGGAACAGTCACTGTTCCTCTGGTTTTCTGGTTTTGGCCCATCACATTCAGTCATCTTTATGATTTTTTTTGTTCGTTTTGACTTTTATGCAGCTGAGCAATTTGAACGACTCTAAGTCATTTCACCCCCGTGTTGCTAGGTTAGTGTACCCCTGAATGTAAAAATATCCAGTCATATATATGCCCATTCTGGCATTGGAACAGGTCTTCTATTCCATTAAAACTCTGGACATTGGTGACCAATACAACTACCTTAAATAAAGGGAGAGAAGAAGATGGACTAAGGAAAATAGAATTTAAGAGTCCGTACTTCTCCAGCCCCACCCGCACGCACCCTTACCCGGTCCGCTGTGTGTGCACCTTGCGTGTGCATGCACGAGTGCTTAGATTGAATTTAGATTCCTTAATTGCTCTACTTTGTTTCTTGACCTAGGATCACTCTTTAAACCTGGAACTCACCAATTTATCTAGACTGACTGGACAGTGAGCTCAGGGAATCCTGTCTCTGCCTCTCCAGGCGCATGCTACCATGCCCAGTTTTTTATGTGGGGGCTAGGGATTCAAACTCAGGTCCTGGCACTTGCATGGCAAGCCTTTGCTTGCTGAGCTATTGAACTCTAGTTTTCTGAGACTGATCCCCAGATGTGAGTCACGGACTTCTTCCCTCACCTGACTCTCACTGCCGTCGTACTCTGACCGGTGTAAACTCGTGTATTTGTCTCTTACCAGCTGAAATGGCTTTTTATTTCTATTGATGATGTTTAAATCTTTCCAACTTGCTTACGTTCTAGGTTTAAAAGACAGGAACTTGGTGAAGACTCTTAGGTTGAAAATCTCTAGGCTTTTGCCTGTGGATACAAGACAAAACACAAACACGTGAACCAAGTTCTCTAAGGAGAGCCTTCCGCGCCATGCTCATACAGGCAGAATAACTGGCCCACATGCTTGGCACCCATTGAGTTTGTGTACAATAGTCCCATTCACTCATCCACAGAAAACACCCCTTTGACAATGATTGTTGCTGCCACCCCCTTCTGACTACTTGCATGACCATGACCTCATCTGCTGGTTTGTACTGAGAAGCGCTCTGGACCACTCCAGAAGTGCTGTAAGACTCACTCGAGTATTAGTGATCATTTCAAAGCCTCAGAAAACTATTGCCCACGAAGGGAACTCATTCAAGAGCAGAACAAATTTAGCTGTTTCGTGCATCACTCAAAGCAGGGTCCTATGTTATAACCCATAGCTCCCTTTCCTTTTGTAGAAACTGTGAACCCTGTCAAAAGCATGGGAGCTGGAGTAAAGAATGGATAAAAGCAGTGGTCTTATTTCTCCCTCCCTCCTTCTCTCCTTCCTTCCCTCCCTCCCCCCTTCTCTCCCTCCTTCCCTCCCTCCCTCCTTCCTTCCCTCCTTCCCTCTCTCTCCTTTCTTTCTGCTTGTTTTTGTTTTTCAAGACAGGGTTTCTCTGGGTAGCCCTGGCTGTCCTGGAACTTGCTCTGTAGACCAGGCTGGCCTCAAACTCACAGAGATCTGCCTGTCTCTGCCTTCTGAATGCTGGGATTAAAGGTGTGCACCACCACTGCCCAGCAAAACAGTGGTTTTCAAACTGTGGTTGCTGGATCACAGAATTACCATGTACCCAATTGGGTACTCACTAGAAATGTAAATTCTTGCCCACACCTCAGCCCTAGTGAGTCAGAAACTAGAGAAACAAGTTCAGAAACCATATGTATATAATGTATGTATGTATGTATGTATGTATGTATGTGTGTGCGCTCATATGTGTTGGTGTGCATACATGTGTGCACAGGCATGTGGAAGCCAAGGGAACAGCCTCTGATGATGTTCTTCAGGTACCATCTACCTTTTTTTGAGGCACAGTCTCTCACTGGCCTGGAGCACACCAAGTAAGCCAAGCCAGGGGTCTCTGCCTGTCTCTTCCACTGCTGAGATGACAAGTGCGTGCCACCACTGCCAGCATCTGCCGCTGCTGCTGCTGCTGCTGCTGTTGGACTTCTACGGATCAAGCTCTGGCCCTTGTACTTGGAAGGAAGGCATTTGACCAACCAAGCCATATTTCTACCTCCACAGTCTTTAGAACAAGATTTCCAGGTGGTTCTGGGCTGCCTAGGCTTGAGAGTCCCTGCCTGATTATAGAGGCCTTTGTAAGGAAGATTAGCAAGTCTTGTTTGTTGGATATAGAAAGTAAGAGAGGAAAACCGAAGATTGAATCTCACATTTCTAGTTCGTATTTTTGGAATGATCTTACTCTCTTACTTTGTTTACACATGCAGAGCCATCTTCAGGCTGGCAGGATTGTAAAGATTTTGTTCATCGTACCATTTTGATGTTGTTATATTTGTCAGTTTCATGGTTTTCATCCTTTTGCCTAAAAAACAGTTCGATTATTGCATATTTATTTTTATTTTATATGGCTGTGTATGTTCACCATATGCATGCAGTGCTCATGGAGGCCAGAAGAGGGCATCAGATTCCTATATAACTGGAGTTACAGACCGTTGTGAACCATGGTATGGATGCTAGGAATCAGACCCTGGTCTTTCAGAAGAGCAGTCAGTGCTCTTAACCACCGAGCCATCTCTCCAGCCCCTGATCAGTGCATATTTATGCATTGTTTTCCAAGCACATATTCTCCATAACTTAGAGCATAGGGAGACAGGAATAGTAAGTGCCTTTGTCATTTTAAGAATTTACTTATAAGCTATAAACATTATGGATTGGGGGTTAGGGCAGCTGATATGCTTTGACAGTGCAAATAGGAGGCAGGGGCTGGGAGATAAGGGTCCGGGGGACTCTAGGTTAATAAATAGTTGTCAATGGAGGTGAAATATGACCGAGGTCATGAAAGGTTACCAAAGCCAAAACGGACGTGGAAATGGATAGCAGGCATTTCAGGCTGAGCTAAGAAGCTGCTTCTGATAGAAAAGCTGAAAGCGCGAAGTCTTTAGTTTTTCATTTAGTGTGTTTATCTCACTTACTCTGATTTAGTTGAGTAGAACAACAGAAATATACTTGCTGAGGGAGAATTACTGTCAGCAAAATTTCAATCATATTTGACAAGCTGAGAGGAATCAGTCTAAACTAAAAATAAATGCATAAAGCTGCTGGTAAATGAAGCCTAATTCTAATTCTAACACACGTTAAGAATCCTCACAAAATGATGCTAGCATGTTTCAATCTTAATCCTGTAGCTGTAGCAACTACCTATGAATTTTATTTCCCAGAATCCTCTTCTCTTGGGCATCAGTGTCAATGATCAAATTTCAGTTTTCAGCTGATGTTTAAAAAACTCCTGACAGACTCGGCACAAACTTGGTTGTTCAATAGCAGTTAAGAAATGTGATGCAGAGGCCCTAAAAGACACATTTGGGCATCTCTGTCCCTAGACGTGTGCCCACCAAAAATAGCTTCCAGAACACCAGGACATGCTTCCCTAGATTCCCTAGTGAACCCCTGCCTGCCAGCCCTGAGGTTGCCAGCCCTACCCGGGGTGCACTTTTAGCCCTGAACACTCTGCCAGGCCATAGCTTTGGAGAGATTGGAACCTCCAAGAAAGGAGCGCCTGGCATTTGGGGACTCGGTATTCGGCAGATTGCCAATGCTAATAGGTTATTTTGCTCTGGAAAAAGAAGGGCTCGCCTAAAGTCTGATGGATAGGGGAGAGCCGACAGTAGGAACACTCCTTTGTTGGAAAGATTAAGGGAGTTTCCTGTGACTTAGTAGTATAGGAGCCAAAAAATTTAGCTAAGGCCCTTAGGCCCAAGACATGAGAAAACCTAATAGCGGTACATCAAAACAGCATGCCCCAGGGCACACGCAAATGTCTGGCTACCTCCATTGAACTTGTGGGAGTAAGTCAAAACACTCGGAACTGGCACAGTTTGGCACTTCATAGTCAGTAGAATCGTCTGTTGCCACTAGGTTGGTGTAGAGCCTTTTTTTCCTCTTGATTTAACTTACAAGCCTCTAATCTGGGCCTCTAACTCATTTTGAGGATATCTAAGTGGAGGAGTTGTCTTCAGCAATCCCTGAGGGCTTCCAGTGCTCTCGGCAGGGACCACTGAGACTCATATTTTGTTAAACATGAACCAAGCAGATAAGAACATTGATCAGAATATAAGAGAGCAGAATTAATTCTCTGAAGGATGTCATGTAGTCCCAGGGATAAGTTAGCAGGTGGAAGCACCTACCCGGGCTGCTTCCTTTCAGATTTTGTCTCTAGAAATATCTAATCCCAGAAGTTAATATAGATTGGCGTTCTGTAGGTCAGAAGGACTCTGTAGGCCAGCTAAGATGCTTAGAGTGCTTATGGAACGGCGATCCTGTGGTTTTACGGTGCACAACCTATGCAGCAGGATAGCCCACCAGCTCTTTGGGATGCTATTCGGAAGTTATTCCATGAAAGGAGTTTGATTGCTGAGAGATAACTTCAAATTTTGCTCAGCCTCAGATTCCAGTATATGTGAACTATATTGAAAAAAATAGTTTGCTTGGTGTGACTGCAGAACCATAGCGGTCCCACAGAACTACAGCCAGATTTGATAAGCAGTGGAGATGGCCTGAAAAATCAACACTCTTTGTTTACCTTTTTAAAGAAAAGATTTTAAAAAATTATGTATACAAGTGTTTTGTCTGGATCTATGTAGGTACACTGTATTTGTGCCTGGTGCCTGCATCCAGAAGAGGGCACTGGATGCCCTGGAATTGGAGTTACTGATGGTTGTGCACTGCCGTGTGGGTGCTGGAAACCAAACGCAGAGCCTCTGCAAGACAGCACCTGCTCTTAACTCCCGAACCATCTCTCCAGCCCTGGCTTGCTTTTTGATGCATATGGAGTGATTTAGACAAGCTTGTATAAATAAATAGCCACATTATAGAAACTATATCTAAGGGCTTTCTAATAACTTTTATGGTAAAGAAGACATTAGTCATACTCTAATTTTAATATTGCCTACACTTGACAGTCTGATTATTTTTAAGACACAGATATAATGATATACTATCTTGCTGCAAATTAGATCTCCCGGCATGTCATTATAAAATATTATGGACTGTTTTTATTAATAATATATCTCGCATTATATATCCTTACTTTCTGGTTGAAAGAATGGCAAGAGAATTAGGAACACTATTTCTCACCACCTGTCTCTTGTGTTGAGGTCTAGCCAAGGGTTTTATGCGAGCTAGGTCAACAACTCCACCTCTCCGTCATACCTGCAGGCACCACGATTGTACTTTGTATGTTCTGCTCATCTCTTGCCAGTCCCATTGCTTTATGCTAATTTGAACATCGATCTACTCATTTAATAAAACCTTTCTCATTTCTTTGTTCTCATGGCTTTCTGATGAAGTAAGCAGGAAGTTTAATAGTTCAGCCTAAAAACTTGAGACCTGTGTTAAATGCGTGACTCTTGGGTGATGCTGAGACCCTGGGTAGGTGCTGGACCTCTGAGATGCAGCGTGACTCTCAGCTGCAAAAGGAAGGCTCAGACGGAGCATCTCTCTAGTCTCTTAGTACCAGAACACTCTGTAGTCACAAGAGACTTGTTCATAACCCACAAAGTGATTTTCTCTTGCTTTTCCTTGGTGAAAGCTGTTCTGAATAGCTGTAGTTATTTGTGTGTGTGTGTGTGTGTGTGTGTGTGTGTGTGTGTGTGTGTGTGTGTGTGTGTAGAGACAGGGATTCTCTGTGTAGTCCCGACTGTCCTAGAACTCCCTCTGTAGACCAGGCTGGCCTTGAACTGAGAGATCCACTTGCCTCAGCCTCCTTAGTGCCAAAGAGACCAAAGGTGTGAGCCACTGCCACCTAGCTAGCTGTAGTTATTCTTAAAGAGTGAGGTGTCAGGAAGACTTGTGCCTCCTCTGTCTGTGATATGAGTTTTACAGAACAGAAAGTATAATTTTACGTACTATCCAACACAGATTACGTTTTGAGGGCTTGGTTCATGTTAGTCAAAAATCCTAAACGCTCTTTTTAAAATTACTGTAGACTCTGCGTTGGTTATTTTTGGATGAATGGCTACTAGCTTCTGCTGTTGTATTTAGGCAATGATTTTTAGGATCAAAGATGTTGGACAAACAAAAAGTTGTTTTAGGGGGAAAAAAAAAAAAGGGAATCCAGTGGTTTTGAGGGATAGTCTTCCAGGTTGTTTAAAGTTCTTGTAAAGTGGTCCTCTTCCACAGCAGTGGTTTCGTAACTATGTAGCTATGAGACTGAAGACCTTTCTCCCTTGTACAGCATGGTAACAAACACTGATAAGTCTGCACCTCTTTCCTTTCCACTTAATTGGATATGAGGTCTGTTTATCATTTTTTCCAAATAGGTTAATTTCTCTAATTCTTTTTCTTAAAACAAAACTAAACAAAAGATCTGGACAGGCTGGTGTGATGATGGTTCGGTGGGTGCTTCAAAGACCCGAGGACCTGAGTTCAGTCCCTATAAAGGTGGAACCAACGTAAAGGTGGAAGCAGAGAAAGTTGCCCCGTGGTTTTCATCCACATACCATGGCGTGTCATATCCATACTCACCCAGTACACAAACCACACACTCATGCACGCACACACAGAGTAATAATTAATAAAACATAGCAAGGGTCTAGACAGAGGATATGATTTGTTTAGTTTAACTAGGTGACTAGGTTTGGGAATTTCTTAGGACTTGTTTTGTCAATAAAGTTTGCCCCTTAAATGCATGGACTTAACTAGATAACTGATAACTTAAACTTTATGTTGCCTTTCACTAGTTTATATTTTATAGGGAAATTGTTTTCTGACTTTGATTTTAAGTCCCAAGGAAGGGGACTTGCAGTTATGACTGTATTATTACGGTGTCATAGGCAATACTCTCCCCTCCCTCCCTTCCTTCCTTCATTGATAGGTTCTCGCTCTAGACCAGGACACCTTGGAATTCACTAGTTAGGTTCTCGCTCTAGACCAGGACACCTTGGAATTCACTAGTTAGGTTCTCGCTCTAGACCAGGACACCTTGGAATTCACCAGTTGCCCACATTGGCCGTGACCTTATCTGCACCTCCTGCCTTAGCCTTCTTAGTCCTGTGGGATTGCAAATATGAGCCATCTGGCTGTCACAGGCAATAGTACACAGTCTCCCCATTCCTATGATTTCTTGGTTGGGTGGTCTGGCAGTAGTGGGGATTGGAGCTAGGGCACTCTGCCTGTCAGGGCAATGCTCTACCACCGAGTACAGCCTGGCTCCTCGTGTTGATGATATACATGGGAGACTTTTCACAGATGCTGTGAAGCTCGGCAGGGATGAATCCTGGACTGCCTTAAAGGTGGCCATTCTTTTGCTCTCAGCTTCCGAACACTGCTGTTTCCCCCTCACCGTGTAAATAAAATGTCTGCATTTTAACCTGGTATGGACAGCTACTTAGGAAGCTGAGGCAGGAGGATACTTGAGCCAGGCTATGCTGGGTAACACATGAAACCTTGTCTGGAAAAAAAAGTTAGTTTTTTTGTTTTGTTTTTTTGTTTTTGTTTTGTGAGGAGGGAAGATATACGTTTACTTAGAATAAAATGCGTGCCCTTTCCAGGTATGTACTTGTCAGAATTCTGACACATGAGCGCCATAGGCAGTGATTGTGTGGTTGCCTGGGCTCCACTGAGGTCTGACTCTTCCTCCTTCTCCAGTGTCTGGCAGCTAGGAATCAGATGTACTTCCCTACAGTTTTACCTTTTCCTCAGTGTCATAATGGTGCTTATGCAGTATGAGGCTGTTTTTTGCATTTAGCATATTTTTTTGAAATACTTTGTATCCCATAAAGTTATTGTTTAAGGCAAGTGGTTTAACAGTTCTTAGTGTACCACAGATCTGTACCAGCATCAGGATAAGCCAGCTTTGGAATGTCAGTATCACTCCCCAGAAGAAGACCCTTCCTGGCGACTTCTCAACCCCGCCCCCTTCTTGAACACTGTCCTGGGCACAGGCTAATATACTTCCTGTCCCTGTAGATTTGCTTTTTCAGGATATTTTTTATAATGGTGTGGTAGTACATGTAGTCTTTCATAATTTCCGTCATTTGGCATGTCTGCATGTGTTTGTGTGTGTATGTGTACATTTGTATGTGTGTGTTTTTCTCTTGTTGTCAGAGATTGGGTGAAGCTAGGACCTGTGCAAGCATAACACTTTGGAGGTTTATTCATGTAGACTTTTTTTTTTTTGAGGTAGGATCTAGTAATGTTCCAAGGCTGGCCTCAAACTTTTAATCTTCCAGCTTTAGCCTCCTCCAGTGCTGGCACGATGGCCATCTGCCACCATGCTTGGCTGTACATCGCCATCCTTGGCTTAGTACTTTATTCTTTTTTATTGTCTAATAGTTTTTCACTGTATGAATGTACCACCTTTTATTTATCCATTTATCCGTTGTTAGATTTCGGAAATATTTCCACTTTTTTTTGGTATTATGGATAATGCCACAAACATTTGTGTTCTCGTTTTTATGTAGAAATGGGTTTTTACATCTCTTGGGGTCCATGCTTAGGTACTGCTGGGACATTTGCTAACTGTTTGACTTTATTTTTCTTAGAATTGTTTTTCATTGATAGATTGATTGTGTGTGTTTGTGTGTGCCCATGCCATGACCACTTGTGCACATGTATGGAGGTCAGAAGACAACACATGGGAGTCTGTTCCTCTGTCCATGGGTTCTAGGAATGAAACTCAGACTGTCAGATTTGCTGCAATTGCCTTTACCCACGGAGCCACCTCATCCCCCCACCCCTCTCTGAGGTAGTATTGCTGTTTAGTCCAGGCTGGCCTCAGAGTCTGTCCGCAGGTCAGGCTGCGTGAACTCCTGGTATTCTGTTTTAGTTTCCTGCGTGCTGGGATTACAGGCATGTGTCCCCAGGCCTGGCCTGTGCTTAGTATTTTGAGGAACAGTGAAATGGCTTTCCACAGTGTGCGTGAGGGTGCCGGTACCCTCCCTTTTGTCTTACTTTTGATTAAGGCGTTCTCAGGTATGACTTGCCATCTTACTGTGGTTTTGATTTGCATTTCCTTGAAGGCTAAATGTTCAGAATATTTTTTCCCTTAGTGCTTATTCTGGGGAGAACCATATATTAAATTTGTTTGCTACTTTATGTGTATATGTTAGATAAGTGTACATGTTTTATTTGTAGTAGCGGGGATTGAACCCAGGACCATATTTGTGCATGCTAAGCAAGCGTTCTGTTTATTTAGAGACTAGGTCTTGACAAGTTGCCCAGGCTAGCCTTGAACTCACTTTGCATCTCATGTAGGCCTTGAATTTGGGACCCTCAGTCTCCTAACAGCTGGAATTACAGGCTTGTACCCTCAGGCCCACCATGTTCATTTTAAATAGGATTATTGTCTTCCTGTTGGGTTAGAATTCACTATGTATTCTGGATCTAATTTCTTTTTTTTCTTTTTCTTTTTTTGTTTTTTGAGACAGGGTTTCTCTGTATAGCCCTGGCTGTCCTGGAACTCACTCTGTAGACCAGGCTGGCCTCAAACTCAGAAATCCATCTGCCTCTGCCTTCTGAGTGCTGGGATTAAAGGCGTACGCCACCACTGCCTGGCTAAGATTTTATTTTTTATGTATATGAATGTGTTTGCTTGGGGGTATGTGCACATGAGTCTAGTTACATGTAGAGGCCAGAAGATGGCATCCTTGAGGTGATGTTACAGGTGATAGTGAACTATTAATGTGGGTGTTGGAACCAAGATAGTGTCTAGATAACTTTACATGAGGACATGGAAAGCTCTTACTATGAGTTTTTTAAAAATGTCCTTTCTCCATTGAATTGTCTTGGTCCATTTTTTTTTTGAAGACCAACTGATCATAAGTATATGGGCTGGCTCAGTGTTATTCCATTCATCTTTCTCCCTTCATTCTAGTACCACATCTCTTGATTAATTTAGCTTTTCAGGAAGTTTCGAAATCAGGAAATGTCAATTTACTAACTTTGCTCTCTTTAAAAAAATATTTTAAAATTATATTTGTGAATATGTGTATGTGTGAGTGCAGGTACCTGTGGAGTTCAGAAGGGACAACCAGATCTTCTGGAGCTGAAATTACAGGCAGTTGTGATTTGTTTGACATGATTGCTGGGAACCGAGCTCAGGTCCTTTGCCAGAGCAGGATGTGCTTTTAACCACTGAGCCATCTCCCTGGCTTCCTAACTTTGTTCTTTTAAAAACTGTATTTTTGTTTATGTTGTCAGTGTGTGTGTGTCTGTGTGAGTAAATGCCATATGTGGATATGAGAAGCTGGTGTCTGGTATCTTGGAGCTGGAGTTGCAGGCTGTTGTGATTTCCCTGGTGTGGGTGCTGGGAATGGATTTGGGTTCTTTGTAAGAGCAGCAAGTGCTCTTGACCACTGGGCCATCTTTGCAGCTCCTAACTTGGTTCATTTTAAAGATCCTTTTGGACCATTTTTGCTCTGTGGCATTTCCATATGAATTTTGGGGGCCCAGATGCTGCTAGGTGGTATGTGCTTGCTCCGTATACATAAAGCCTGGCTTGATCCCTAGCATCAGAGAGAGAGAAAGTGGGGAAGCTAGGGAAGGAGAGGAGACACTGCAGTGCCCACAGCCCTCTAGAATTGACTCATAAAGCTCCGTGCTCTGGGTGTGGCGTTTTGTGGTCACACTCAGCTTTATTTAGTTGATTAAAGAAGGAGATAGAAAAGCCCACTGATGGTTATAATTAGAAATATTAAACATTTCCTGGATGGCAAAAGGTGGTAATAGAAACTAAGCCATCTTTCATGCTCTGAAAGGCGAGGGTTACCTTTCCTGAGGAAACTGATTTCTAATCCAAAGCCTTCTGAGATGACTGTGCTGGGTTTTTAAGTAAGGAGTGGGGAATGTGGCACAGCTGTCACAGGTTATAAATGAGGACGCATTATGGGAGCAGGTGAGAGAACAAGCAGGCATTTGCTGTGGAGAGACAGACATATATTTTGTGATCAGTTTTGACAAACACTGGCAGTGGCCTGTCAGTGCGGAAAGGGTAAAATTAAATTCATTAGCTGTCATCATAATGGTTTAAATAAGTTGTTTTTTTGTAAGGAGATTTCGAAGCCTTCTCCTGGGGTTCTTCAGTTCTGTACTGACGACTCTGAGGCTGGCTGGAGGGCTGATGAGCGTGCCTGAGGGCACGGGTGTCCTGGAGCTGGAGTTATAGGCGGCTGTGAGCCACATGATGCCGGTGCTGGGAACCGGCTCTGGGTCATCAATGGCTCTCAAGCACGAGCCATCTCTCTGGCCACACCTATGTGCATGTGACCCACTGAGTTTAATTAGAGTTCCTGTGTGATCATGGATGTGGGGTTGTTATTTCCTGAAGCTTAGGCAACTTACCAGTGGCTACACCACTCAAGAAAAGTGCCTTCCTCCCTACCTGCAGCAGCCATTAATGTCAAGAGCTCTTCAGTTAGGGTGGACCTCATGAGGCCCTCTAATGATGGTTAAATTCTTAACAGTAATCTTTGAATTGTGCTGTGTCCTTTATTTCTTAATGACTTTTCTTCCTGAAATTTTTGTAGTTTAATCTCTGCTCTGACAGAAAACAGTGTAGGGGCGACAGGGCTCGCTTGCCTTATAGCACCAGGGTGTATCTGCAGCGCGGCAGTCACGCTGCAGGACGCTGAAGCTGCCAGTCACATCACATCCACAGCCACGAGCAGAGAGAAATAAATGCGTGTGTGACTGCTTGTTTGTTCCTTTCTCAGACAGTCGATGACGCCTGGCATAGGGGATGGTGTCTTCCACGGTGGTTTGGACCCACCCACATCAATCAATTCTCAGCACCACCCCCAAGACGCGCCCATAGGCCAAGCCGAGATAGACAACAGTTAGACAGTTCTCAGTCAAGACTTCCCGGGCTGTTCTAGGTTGTGTTAAGTTGACAGGTCGGTGTCACCACCACACTCACTTAGATTTCCTTGTAATCCTTTGGTATCTGTCTCACATCTCTACTTGGGAACACTTTGCTCTGACCCAGGTTTTCCTCCTCTTCAGATAACTGACCCTTTGTTATTTTCGTCTAAACAAACAGACAAAAAAATGCTATGAGTATTTGAGATTTCTCCAATGGAAAAGATAAATTGGTTTAATGTAATTGCATAGATGTTCAGTGTAACGGGCGTGGCTGAAGTCCTAAGCCTATAAGTACACGTGGATTTCCTTTCTCAGCCTTGAATTTCCGTTTTTCATGGTTTTCCCATGGCCTCTTCTTGTAGCCCCTTGCTCCTTTTAGAAGTGTTTGAAATCTGACACTCTCGTGCCTTGTCCAAACTCACTCGTTGATCTGGAATCGGTTTCACCTTACCTTGCCCACAGCGAGCTTTGTGGATAGGAATGGATGGTCGTGGGTTTCAACTGTCCTAATTCTGAGAAGAGATTTCATTTTCGATCCAGCTCCTCCTCCAACATGGAGTAAAGCTGTCAGTCCTTAGAAATTGCAACCCCAGAGATAGCTCCCTAGCCTTGGTGAGATGGAAGTAGCTTTTGTGTTCTGATGCTTGGGGCTGATGAGGTTACCACCTGTAGTGTTGCTTCCACTTCTTGCTTGTTGAGGGGAAAATGTGTTTTACTTGAGGGTTTTCAAAGTCACTGTCTATCTTATCAATTTCTCTCTCTCTGTCTCCTTTGCTTTTGGCTTTTCTGTGTTTTCTTGTTTGTTTGTTTTTGTTTTTGTATGCATTTTTTTTTTTTTTTTTTTGAGACAAGATCTCACTGTTGTTCCTGGCTGGCCTGGAACTTGTTTTGTACACTAGGCTAGACTTACAGAGCTCCACCTGTCTCTGAGATAAAAGGCATGTACCACTATGCCCAGTCTTCTTTTAAATTTATATATGTGTGTGTGTGTGTGTGTGTATGTAATGTATGTATGTATGTATGTATGTATGTATGTATGTATGTATGTATGTGTCTGTATGTACATGTGTGAGTGGGTATGTGTACTTGTACATATACAGGGAACACAAGAGTGTGTCTGGTGTCCTCTGCTATCACTTCCTACGTGCTCATTTGATCCTGGGGCCTCCCTGAACCCAAGACTTATGTCTCAGTCAAGCTGGACTCCAGCAAGACCCAGTGGATCACCGTTTCTGCTGCACTAGGAGCTGGAATTACAGACTTCTGCTAGGATACATAGCTCAGTATGTGGTGTCTGAACTCTAGTCTTCATGATTGCAAAGTTAATGCTCTTAACTACTGAGCTTTCTCTCCAGCCTCTCCACTTCTTTTTATTCAAATTTATTTTAAAATGGAAATGATGTATTTTGAGTAGTAGTGAATGAATGGTGTTTTGGAGAATCATGCTATCTAGCATAAAATATCATTGCATTCTTACACTGTTTATTTAGATTCAGACCTGCCTTCATTGTCAGGAGTAATATTTGAAAAATAGCATGTCCTATTTTTTTTAATTACATTTTTTAAAAATTAAAAGTCATTGAATTTAATTCTAAATTAAAGTAAAGCAAACAGAATACTGTTTTTTTTTTTTTTTTGTAATTCCGTTATAATCAATTTTGAGGTACACACCTTATTTTAGAAACAGACTTTGTAGCCAAATAAAGACGATACTCAGTGATACTGTGTTAAACATTTGAGTGCATCTGAACTGTTTTCTCTCCAGTAAGGACCGCAGGGGCTTGCTCCTGGGTCAGCTGAGTTACTCATTGGCACTTGAAAAATTTTGAGAGCTTTTATTTGTGATATATGGAGGAAGGGCTGGCCGTACTGCTTGTAGGGAGGCCACTGGACAACGTTGTGAAGCCGATCCTCTCCTTTCTATGGATTCTAGGGATTGAATCTTGGTCTTTAGCCTTGCCCAGCCACTGCTTATGTTCACTGAGCCCCGGAATTCAATTTTTGCATACATAGACTTTAATCATTCACATCCAAGGGAAAATCATGTCTTTGCTTAAGAAAAAAAAAAAAAGCATCTATCTGTGTTCTAAAGATACTCTAGGGAAGGCGTTTTCGGTGTACATTAGCGTATGCTTCATATTACACTGAAGCTAAACCCCAAAATTCCAGCTTCTAAGTACAGCCTTGAAATAGTAACCCAAAGCCCATAGAACATTTGAATATTCAGTAAACCAGAGAGATTCATTACCAGTGAGCTGGGCAGTCTGATAAGTTTGATGGATGATTTGACTGGAAATAGAATGGCTTCCCTAAAATACCACCTGGGCTTGATTATGACGCAATTATAATTTGTGTCTCTCAGTCTTCAGATCTCCTGGAGCTGGAGTTGCAGATGGCTGTGTGTCATTCTCTGGGTGCTGGGAATTGAACCCAGTCCTCCAGAAGAGCAGTCAGTATTTTTATCCACTGAGCCATCTATCCCTTCAGCCTCCACTGAAAGTATATATAAGTGACTGACCAGGTACTTAACAGCAACAACAAAACAGCAAACAAACAAAACCAAAACAGGTGGAAATCTATATTTGATAGGAAACCTTCAAATATTGTGTTAAAGATCCGACGTGGTGGCACACTGCTGGAATCTCAGTAGTCTGAAGGCCGTGTTTTGGGGCTAGCTTGGGCTACATAGTAAGTTTGAAATAAGCCTGGGCTATGTCTTAAACAACAAACAAACAACGTGTCACATTTAAAAATCAGATGGGTGGAATAGGGTGGTGCATGCCTGTAATCCCAGATTCACTGGGGTAGGAAAATTGAAAGTTTAGCACCTGCCTGGGCTATAGAGTTCAAGACCTCCTGGCAGTTCAGTGAGGCCCTGTTTAAAATAATGAGGGCTGCATATGTAGCTCAGCAGCAGCATCTTAGTGCATGGAAAAAAATCCCCTAAACAATTTCTGTACGGATATCATCTCATTTCTAGGAGCAAAAAGGCTTAAAGCTTAGTACACAAGACAGTATTCAAAGGCTGAATATTATATTCTACCTCTGAATAGATTTTTAAAAATTGAAAAAAATCAAAGTTGACAATAATTGTCTTTGTCTAGATATGTTTAAATAAAGTGAATACTTTTTTTATGATATTGAAAAGAGTCTTAGTAATATAATATTCAAACATGGAAGTAATTATAATTTTATCACAATTTAAAATTATATTCAGATAGCTTAACATAATTTGAGATTCTCAGAAGTTATATAAAAATAGGTACCATATTTGAAGCTAAAAATCTGTGTTTTGTCTGTGTCATATTGAAGCTCCCGTTTTCTGTTTTTTTTTTTTTTTTTTTTTTTTTTTTGACAGGGTTTCTCTGTGTAGCCCTGGCTGTCCTGGAACTCACTCTGTAGACCAGGCTGCCCTCAACTCAGAAATCCGCCTGCCTCTGCCTCCCAAGTGCTGGGATTAAAGGTGTGCGCCACCACTGCCCTGCGAAGCTCCCGTTTTCTAATGAGTTGGTGAAACTGGGGTCTCCAGAAGTCTACACAGAACAGTAAATATGAAACCTGACTCCACAGGCTTCATCAACCACTGGCATTTACAGGGAAGAGAAGTGTGCCTGCGTGATGGAATATTTCGGAAGTTCTCTATGTTCTCTGCTTCTGATCTTCCCTGCCCTCTCTTCCCCCACTCTGGAATTTCACTTTTCTCCATGTTTCCTCTCTCCTGGTTTCACTCGTAATTCTCTGAGTGAAATTATGTAACTTCAACCTCCAACCTCGGGATTTTTTTCCCCTTGTTTTTTTTAAAGCTTGTTCTTAAAGTATGTTTTGAAATACATGTTCCAAAGGACTCATTTAGCTGAGGCTAACCCTCAGTTAAGGTCAGGAGTCTACCTTTATGGGGTCTACTTTATGTTTTCCTGATGGAAGACAAAGGGTATGGGAGGCCCTTTAGGGTTATATGTTAGGTGAGAGGTGATTAGTCTCTTTCAGGAAACCAGGGATAGACGAGGGAGGGGAAGAGGGCAAACCCAAGTGTGGTGCTCAAGCCAGAAACACGTGATTTATTAAGTTATTACATTTACCACATCCTATATAGAGCAAAACTGACAGTGGCTCAGCCAGGGCCTGTGAATTCTCCCATGAATTCACTGTGGTCAGAGCTTGTTATGAGCACAGGAGGGGGCAGAGAGCTGGATTTGAAGTAGAAAGTGACGAGCAGTAGCCTAGGTGACTCTAAAATGATATTGATCAAGAACAACTGGGAGAGGAGAAATGTTTGAGGAGGAAACCAGGAGCTTCAGGACAGCTTTAGGGTGGAAGAGCGGATAAATCAGCTCAGCAGGCTTTAAAAACTCTGGCAAGCTCAATCCTAGGCTATTACTCCAAGGAAATTATTTTTACAGGAACACATTCATTAAAACAAATTTAACAAAACAAATTTTAACCAAAAATTGGCATATATGAAATAGAATGATTAAGTAATTATAATATATCAAATGACAGAATATACAAATGGATACATTTACAAGTGATACATTATACAAGATACTTTTAGGAGCTGCAGAGATGGTGTAGTTGTTAAGAGCGCTGCCTGTTCTTTCAGGAGTTCCGTGTTCAATTCCCAGCACCCACATGACAGCTTATCATCTGCAACTCCAGTGCCAGGGGATCTAATGCCCTCTTCTGGCCTTTGCAGGCACCAGGCACATGCATAAATGTAGGGAAAATACTCACACAAAAAACAAGCAACCAACCCCCCCCCAAAAAAAAGCCCAGAAACCCCCAAAGTGCGTTGAGGTTAAACCATATGTTAAAAGATTATGTACACGTGGGAGGAACTGAAGTAGTAAATTGTCATATCAAAAAGTCACATGAGAAAGACCCTGGCATGCCTAGTTGACATCTGCTGGGATGAGTATGTGTGGTAAATTGTAAGTAGGATATTCAAGGAAACTGAGCTGTTAGGAAGGGCACAGATACTGTCTGGATGTGAGTGAAGCAGAGGTAGAGACGACAGCCAGAGTTGCCAGGAACCGGGGTGTGGGCGCTTCGCTCTGCTGCTTGTCCTGCCTCCTTGAGAACCTTCAGGGATGCTTGGAAGTGCAGTAACCCGGAGCTCAGCTTTGTAAAACTTCTTTTGCTGGATGATTAATGTCTACCATCATTTAATCTGGTTCCCAGCACGAGTGGGGGCTCCCACCTAGGCAGACGCTACCCCCTACCCCCATCAGCAGCGCATGCGCCCAGGTGGTAGGAAACAGTCTAGTATAAAGTCATGCATAGCAGCGATGAGAGGGGGCACAAACGGCAGTGTTTAACCCAAGACTCTGTCGGGAGTTTTACTCCAGCCCCTCTCTCTCTTCTTTTATATATGATGAAGAATGAAGGCTTGGATATTTTGCTTCCTTAGTTAGCAGTCTAATAAGTGATAGGGTACCTAGATCTTCAGCTCAGCTCTGATACTGATAGTATCTTGAGGATGGTGACTAAATTGGTAGAGCCCAGAGCTGTTATATCGACGTGATATCAATGGGAGGGAAATTTGATATGAAGTAATCAAAGGAAATTAATGAATGTGTTAGATTCCTTATGCTAGGACCACATTCATTATTTCTTCAGTGTCTGTTACAAAGTATTGTCCGAGTGCCTGACGACATTGCTCCAGGGAACACAGAGAAGACACATAAACCTGGTTCCTGCCTTTGAGTGTTCACCAGTTTCCTAAAATTATGAGAGTTGATCTTAATATAAACAAGCTTTTGAGGACGGTGAGTTGGGGAAAGCCAGAGGTATCTTAAGACAGAGAGAGAGTTAACTTCTAAGGCCGAAGGTAGGAAAAGGCTTAAATCTAGAGGAAATAACAAATCCAAAATTGGCGCTCTAATAAAGAGGAGACTAGCTGAGAGAAATCAAGCGTTAGGCAGAGCAAGTTTCAGGAAAGGAGGAGGAGAAGGGCGTCTATGATGTGGGCACTGATTTCGTTATAGGAGTGTAGTTAAGAGACCTGTGTCGGTCACAGCAGGGTGACCACAACGATGAGAATGGACTGTATTTGTAACAAAAAAAAAAAAAAAAAAAAAAAAAAAAAAAGAAAAGAAAAGAAAAGAAAAGAATTTTGTCTCTTTACCATCAAGAAATTGTATATGGCCGGGCAGTGGTGGCGCACGCCTTTAATCCCAGCACTTGGGAGGCAGAGGCAGGTGGATTTCTGAGTTCAAGGCCAGCCTGGTCTACAGAGTGAGTTCCAGGACAGCCAGGGCTACACAGAGAAAACCTGTCTCAAAAATCCAAAAAAAAAAAAAAAGAAATTGTACATGTTCAGTGGATTTGCTTAACTTGTTTTAAACATCATACAGTCACACATTTATGAAAATATCACATATACCCCATAAATAATTTTCATGTCAATCAAAAATAAATTTAATTTTGGGCCTATCTAACTAATAAGTGTGGGGCCCTGGGTTCAGTCCCTACCACTGAAAAAAATTAAATGAAAAGAAAGGGGGCTACAGAGGCGTGGCTCAGTGGTTGGGAGCGCTCGCCATTGCTCTTCCAGAGGAAGAGTTTGGTTCTCAGCACCCATGTTAGGTGACTCACAGCTGCCCTAACTCCAGGCCCAGGAGATCAGATGCCCTCTTCTGGTCTCCATGGGTACCTGCACTCCTCTCTCTGCTCTCGGGCTCGCGCTTGCGCTCTCTCTCTCTCTCTCTCTCTCTCTCTCTCTCTCTCTCTCTCTCCCCTCATTATCTGTCTCTTGCTCGCCTGAAATGCGCTATGTAGACCAGGCTAGCCTCAAATTCACAGAGATCCATCTGTCTCTGCCTCCTAAGTGCTGGGATTATAGGTGCATACCACTACCTCAGTGTGTGTGTGTGTGTGTGTGTGTGTGTGTGTGTGTGTGTGTGTGTGTGTGTGTGTGTTTAGCATATATATGCCAACTGAACCATCTTCCTTCTCTTTATTTTATTTTTTGTAGGCATTAGAAGAAGGAAGGAAAGGGGGAAGTCTGAGGTTTATAATCCTTTAAGGAAACATCTCTCCCTAAAACCTCTTGGGAGGAATGCAGAACAGAAGGCTCACAAAGGTGACAATTCACATAAAAGTAGGGAAAGAAGTCGTTCCTCCTGTGGAAATAATTTTTTAAAGATTTATTTATTTATTATATGTAAGTAAGTACACTGAAGCTGTCTTCAGACACCCCAGACGAGGGCATCAGATCCCATTACAGATGGTTGTGAGCCACCATGTAGTTGCTGGGATTTGAACTCAGGACCTCTGGAAGAGCAGTCAGTGCTCTTAACCACTTAACCATCTATCCAGCCGCTGTGGAAATAATTTTATCAGAGAGTTCTTGGTAGGAGCGAAAGATTATGGTGCAGTAAGAGGCTGTTTTGGAACTTGGAATTTTGCAAAAACGGAGACAGGTGGATGAGGCTGGTCCTATTACTGATGGAAGGAGAAGATGGTTACCATACGCCACCCCCTGGGTTCCCACGAATTACCAGAGTAGCAATGCATTCAAATAAATTATTAATTATGTATCACTCATCACATTAGTGATACAATGGCACTGTGGGGGCACGGAAGATTAAATGTATCTGATAAAAGTGAGCCATGTGTTCTCTGTGAACAGGAGTTGACAAGTATGTCATATTGTAGCTATGGACGCTCACTGGTCTCTCCTTGAGTTAGCTGTAGATGTAGACAAAGAACTCTCATTCGGTTCTTCCCACCCAGAATGTCACTCACCTCTCTCCCTCGGTTTCTTTTAGCTCCCTACTTCTTGTCATTCAAGAAGGCTCACTTGTCACTTCCTCCAGAAGCCTTCTGAACTGTAGTCATCCTGAGCGAAGCGTTCCCAGTGTGTTTGGGTTGTTCCTTTGAGTAGGGCACACAGTTAATAGAAATGGTAACTTGATATTTACCCAGTCTGTGCAAAAGCCTATGCATGGGCGCAGGTGTGGGCTTCTTCCTCTGTAACTGTTACCAGTTCCAGGAAAGAGAGTGAGCATTCACGGATGTAACATGGTACAGTCGATCCTGTTGGCCAGAGCGTGCTGTCCATTTCTAGGGATGCATTCAGCCTTTTGTGCCACTGCAGTGATATTCAATGAATCACCTGCCTTTTCTGTCTTGCTATTTGGCACACTTGGCTTGATAACGTTAACATATCATCAACAAGTGAGTAATGTATTTTCTTCTTATAAAATAGGGGCCACTAAGTTGACTGTGATTTTTTCAATTGGCTATGAAGGGCTCTTCAAATGAAATGTATAGGTGTCCCAGATACCACCATGACAGTGTGGTTATTTTGTGATGATGGACTTAATGCTTAACAGTAGCTTGAAGCTGAGCACAGTGGTGTATGTATGTAATCCTACTACTTGGGAAGTGGAGGAAGGAAGGGTCCAAGTGTGAGATGATGCCAGACTACACTGAACAATCCTGCCTCAGGAAGAAGAGCATTGGTGTTGTGGTAATTCCCAGGAACTCAGTGGGGTGGTGGATGGCAACCATTGTACTTGTCTCCATTTATCTGAATGTTCTAAGTTCCAAAACTGCCTGCCTGAGGTCTACCAAATGTTTATGGAAGAACTAACATCGATACTTCTCACACTGTTTCACACTACAGAAAGGGAAGGAACACCAATGAACTCAGCCTACGAAACCAGTATTAGCCTGATACCAAAAACAGATAACATAATACAAACCAATTTCTCTGAAGACCATAGATGTAGAAATTCTCAACAAAATAGTTGCAAACTGGACTCAAGAACACATTATATACCAAATCAAGTTGCTTTCCATCCCAGGGATGCAAAATGCATTTAATATATGCAAATTAATAAATGCAGTATACCATATGAGTAATCTTAAGGACAGAAATTACACAATCATCTTAAAAGATGCAGAAAAGGCATTTGACAAAATTCAATAGGTCCTTGCTGAAGAAGCTATATCCGTCTACCAAAGCCCTCATTTTCATAGTGATATGTAAGTTCTGATATTGTTCAAAGATGGAAAATATGGTCTTTCCCCTTGGATCAGGGCTATTCTTTGTTTTGGGGCCTTCAAGTAGCACTGAGTCAACAGATCCACTCAAGAAGTCACCTGTTAGTTGCTGATCTTTGTCCTGTATCCACAGAGAGTCAAAGTTGGCAGATCAAAGCATAAGCCATATATTTCTGGTGCACCTGATGCTTCTGATGTCAGAGTGTGATACTCTCATTTTCCTGGTCTCCAGAACAAACCCTGAGAGGCATCTTAGGCTCTTTCTACTGTTTTGTTTTTGTTTTTGTTTTTGTTTTTGTTTTTTGTTTTTTTGTTTTGTTTTGTTTTGTTTTTGAGACAGGGTTTCTCTGTGTAGCTCTGGCTGTCCTGGAACTCACTCTGTAGACCAGGCTGGCCTCGAACTCAGAAATCCGCCTGCCTCTGCCTCCCAAGTCCTGGGATTAAAGGTGTGCGCCACCACTGCCCGGCGCTCTTTCTACTCTTTACAGTCAAACTATATTCTAGTTTAGTTTCTGTTGCTATGATAAACACCACAACCAGTGGCAAGCTGACGAAAGAAAGGGTTTATTGTAAAGTACTGGTTACAGTTCATCACCAAGGGAAGACAATCCAGGAACTCAAGTGTGGAGGCAGGAACTGAAGTAGAGACCATGGAGGAGCACTGCTTATTGGCTCGCTCTTCTTGGCTTGCTCAGTAGTTTTCTTATACAGCTCAGGTCTCCTGCCTAGGGATGGCACTGCCCATAGTGGGCTGGACCTGCCTACATCAATTTGCAATTAAGAAAATACCTCACAGACATGGCCTCAGGCCAGTCTGATCAAGGCAATGACTTTGGTTGTGGGTCCCTCTTACTAGGTGACATAGGTTTGCTTTTAGCTTGACAGCGGAAGCTATGACCAATTCTTCTGTTCTTTCTTGTTGTCTTCGAACTCTGCTCATTCTTCTCATTGCATTCCCTCTCAGAATTCAGGTTGTCTGCTCTCATCTGGAGTAGATTAATACTTGGCTAATCACTCCTGCACCTTCCATGCTTCCTTCCCTGTGGTTTAGCCTCCACAGTCCTTGAACACGGAATGTTGATCCCTTTATTGTCTGGCTTGAGGCATCTCGGTCCCTCCTCTTGCTATCCAGTCTCTTCCAGTAAGGGTTTTAATCTAATAGGCACCCCTCTCTCATTCTCATTCTCTCTCTCTCTCTCTCTCTCTCTCTCTCTCTCCCTCTCCCTCTCCCTCTCCCTCTCCCTCTCCCTCTCCCTCTCCCTCTCCCTCTCCCCCTTTCTCTGTGTTAAAATATATGTAGCATCAAGCTTACCAATTTAATTGCATAATTTAGTGCTATTAAATAAACGCTAAGCTACACTGCTTTGTTTCCAACACATTTTGAGGCTCAGGGGCAGGACGTCCGTGTCTTTGACATGCTGCCTCCTCTGTGTGGAAGGTTGTCCCTCCACTTCTACCCTTTCCCTGTGTTTCCTAAGGCTCTCTCTAGACTTGCTACTGATGCTTGTTTGAGAAACTGTCTGTCATCTTTTCAGATTTGAGTTGGGTGTATCTCTTCGTATCTTTCCATGCCAGTCTAGGCTCAGTCCTGTCCGAGACAGCATGATTGTATATTGTCATGGCTCTGTCTTCTTGTGGACTTTGGGGTTTTTGAATGAAGGGTCTGACTTCATCTTTTATTTCTGTATCTTTAGCTCCCAGCACTGTGCACTGTGCCTGCTGCAGATAAATGATTGGACTCAGCTTCCCATCAGCTATGCAAATTAGCACTTGCTCATGCGCTAGCCTTGAATGAAATCCAGGTAGCAGGTATAAAGAAATTTCATAAATATAGGCTCTTTCCTCCTTGCATTAGATATTCATGGAAATTTGTTTTCGCAGGCTGCTTTGAGTAGGTAATTTCTCAGGCTGTTGCACACAGTCCCCTGTGTTCATGATTTTAGTGGGCAATAGGTTGAGTCAGAAGTATACAGTAACTGGGGAAGGGGCAAAGATTAAGGAGAGTAAGATTTCTGTGAAATACTGAAGGCCTCTGTGGCCTTAAATATCCAGAACAGGCAGTTTTCAAGACTGCTTCATTATTTAGATGCTGAGGCACAACCTGAGGAAGTGGATGTTTTGTTACTTTGTTGGAAGGAACTTGAGTGGAGGGACATCCATGTCGGGGTGCTGAGCAGGGCGCCAGGACAGTCACTTCCTTTTCCTTCCTCTCCTCCCCCCCCCCCCCCCTTTCCAATCCCCAGCCTGCTTTGGAGCCTCTGAGTTCCACAGTAACTCAGTGTTTCCCTGTTGACATTTCTCAGCCCCCGGGTGAGATGGTGAATTTGGCAAAGGGTGGGATAAGGGCCTCTGAGATGGCTCAGCTGGTAAAGATGGTCGTAGCCAACGTTGGCAAGCTGGGGTTGATCCCTGGGACTCCCACAGTGGCCGGAGAGGAAGTTGTATGCTCTCTGCACAGTTGTGAGCGTGGTTGCACCGTTGAGGCTAACGTCTCTTCCTTTGCTCATACATGAACTTCTACCTTGCTTCCTTTTGCTTTAAATGAAGTGAAATCCTAAGCATACTATTTAAAACCCTCCTCAGCCAGCAGCTCAGCTAAAAAGG
>CM052701.1:52846141-52849623 GCA_028551405.1 Uromys caudimaculatus
TTCACCAATTATTTTCAGATCTACATATGAATCTCTCTAGAGAATGAAAAACTTGTCGGCCATTACACAGTTTGCTTTGTTTTTAGGATTTCTGTTGGGTTATTCTTGTTTCTTTTTTTATTTCATTTTTTTTTTCTTGAAAACTAGACATATGAATGTAACAACAACCTTATCAGAAGTTCTCTCTATTTTCTGGCACTTGCTGTTTGTTTCTTTTTCACTTTAAGTCTTGGAGGCTATTTTCTTGCCAAGGGTCAGCCTGAGTTGTAAACTTCCGTCTTCTCTGGTCCTTCTAAAGATATGCCCTTCTCCACCAGCGTGAGTGGTCACTGTCTAATTTGTCCTCTATGAGCAGTTGGTTTTGAATGTAGTGATCTTTACTATCTGGCTCCTGCTGGGGAGGGAAGGGAAGAAGAGGGAACTAGGAGGGGCGTTGGCTCCTTTGAACTTTACTTCATCTGAAGAGGAGGGGCTTGCAACAATGGAAGAGGTGTAGCAGTGGCCACCTGACTGCCTATTGGTCTGCTCCTTTGTCACCAGAAGCAACAGCCTGTGATCCCCAGTTTTGTTGGAGCAGGTTCCTTCTGCCTACCCTGGCTTCTGAAAACTGAGTCAGCTGCTTCCAGAGCAGGTGCACAGCCGTCTGCCCTCGGGCTGACAGGTGGGGAATGGGTAGCTGCTACTACGCTAGGCTAGGACGTGAACAGGACTAAAATTAGCCACCTTTTCCATCCACGCTTTCCTATGGGAGTTGGGAGCCTTTAATAGACTCCAGTTTCACAGTTACAGAAGACAGACTTTGCCAGCGTAGTTGGGGCATAGGGGAGGAGGCAGGTACCAAGACTTCCGACTTCTATAAGCCTGTCTGTATCCTCATTTTCTCAGTCAAGTGGAAAAGCATTCGATGTACTCTTACTCAGAGTGGACATTTCATTCTTGGCATGCAAAGCCACAGGTGTTGATTTTCTGCATTGCAATAGGACATGCAGCTTTAAGTTGCTGTTTCCATATGGGAAACCTCTTTGGTATGCTGTATTTTTTCTTCTAATAAAGATGATTAAAATGAAAGACAAGGGGCCAATTACATTTTATCAGTGACCAAATGTGCTCACTAAATTACATGTTTTAAATCTTGAACTTTCTCATTCAGTTTGGCAGAAATATCTCTAGTAGCCATGTGTCCCTGCTGCTTATTAAACATAATTGGATGCTAGTGTGCAATCAGAATTGTATCTGAGAGTTAGCTGCTAACATGTTCCAGATTCTGAACAGCAGTCTCTGTAGCTGAGGTTTGTTTTTTTTTTTTTTTTTGAGTCAGAGGTCTGCTCAAAATTAGTTTTCCATTGAAATGGATTTTTCTCTCAGATATTCTATTTTGAAATAAATATTTTATGTAAGCTTTGATTTATGTGTCCTTGCCAAACCTGATTTCAGAGTTTCATGTCCCCCGATTATCCCCCTTTAGTGCTCACTCAGACACCAGCAGCTAATTACTGTGTATGTGTGTGTACATACATGTATGTATGTGTATATCACTGTGTGTGTGTATGTGTGCATTCCTGTGTATGTGTATGTATGTGTGTATCGCTGTGTGTGTGTGTATCGCTCTATGAGTATGTATGTTTGTACTGTTGTGTAAGTGTATATGTGTATGTGTATTGCTGTGTAAGTGTGTGTATGTGTGCATTGCTGTGTGTGTATCTGTGTGCGCATCACTGTTGAAGCATGTGTATTGCTGTAAGTATATATGTGTGTGTGTATCGTTATGTAAGTGTATGTATGTATGAAACAACATACAGGCAGATACGATAGTGAAGAGTAAGATGTCACTTGCAACAGGGACTTTGAAAGATGCTGGGTTTACAGAGCTGAGTGTTGACGAAACACTCAGTTGATGGTGTCATGACAGATGACGGCTTCCCACTCTTGTTTGGCCTAGTGTGGGTAGCTGGTGCATTTGGTTTTGTGTTGCTTTGCTCTCTGCCAACTAACTCCCTAATGGCCTGGAGCGCAAGGACCTCAGGACAGATGCTGGCAGGAGGCCTTTAAGGCAGGCCTGTCTGGCAGAATAACCTGAAGGAGAGCAAAGGCAGAGACATAGACCTGCCTCAAGTTCTTTATTCCCCCTGGGAGTCTACTCCAGGAAATTTTATTTTAAAACTTGGTAAACTGAAGAGAAAAACTGATTTCTCTCTCAGAACACTTTATCAAGATCAGGCCAATAATAACTCTGTGATTCCGGGTCTCCAGGTGGATTTCAGCCATGGCGCTTTTCTAAAGGGAATAAACTCATTATCATGTGTGGATTTCTTCTAGAAAGGCTTCATTTGGAGGAAGTGAGTGGGAAGTCTTAAGCGTAATGGCACGCATGTTCACGAGTGACTCGGATGTTCCTTTAGAGTTTAGCTGAGTAAGTGAGGGTGCATTTGAATAGCATTTTAAACTGCTCACGAGATCGTCACGCTCCTCTGGGAATCTTTTGGCTCAAGGTCTTCTTGCAAAGAGAAGTGGTTGCAGTTTAGAGTTAGGATCTTTTGGGGGCTCTGAGCTGGGAAGGCCTTTCTGAGTCCAAGACAGTAAAAGATCTCTTGTAGGGAGGGAAGTAGATGCAGACTCTTCTCCTTAGTAATTCACTGCCAGGGTGTGGCCCTCCTGGGCCCCTCACCCTGTTCACTCTTTGTGCCTCCATTTTCCCAGTGGGTAAAGAAAGGCAGGGAACAGTCAGCTCAAGGGTTGATAGAATCAGGCTGTCAGCTTTACTTATTTACAAGCCATTCCCACACTTGCAAGGATGAAAAAGAATTTACCAAAGTAATATGCCCTTCCACTTATAAAGTTGTTGTTGTTGGTTTTTTTTGTTTGTTTGTTTGTTTTTGTTTTTTTAAGCCAAAGCTATCATGTTGGGGTAAAGAAAAGAGACAGAAGCCTGGTAATGAGGTGAAAAACAAGAAAACCACCTTTCTTCAATTCTTCTCTCCCCCTCCTTCTTCCTTTCTTCTGCTGCTGAGAATCGAACTTAGGTCTTATGTAGATAGATCTTAATTCTGACTTTGTGCTTCACATTGGGAGTTTGTGCAAGCTGCTCAGAAGTCTGTGCATATGTAAGAGGTGGAGGTATAGAGGGACAGTGTGCTGGCTGGTTTTGTCATCTTGACATAGGCTAGAGTCATTTGGGAAGAGGGGGACTTCAATTGAGACAATGCCTCCACCATATTGGACCCCGGGCAAGCCTCATGCAGGAGCACACAGTCTACTGTGGTGCCAACTCTGGGCTGGTAGTCCTAGATAACATAAGAAAGCAGGCTGAGTAGCCAAGAAGAAAGAGCAAGCCAATGAGCAGCACCCATCCATATCTTCTGCTTTAGTTCCTGCCTTCAGGTTCTTGCCTTGAGTTCCTCCTCTGACTACCTTTGATGATGGAGTGTGATGTGGAACTGTAAGATGAAATAAACCCTCTCCTCCCCAAGTTGCTTCTGGTCATG
>CM052701.1:52866474-52884681 GCA_028551405.1 Uromys caudimaculatus
CTCTCTCTCTCTCTCTCTCTCTCTCTCTCTCTCTCTCTCTCTCTCTCTCCCCTGTCTTTCCTTCCTTCTTTGTTTCTTTCTCTCTCTGTGTGTATCGCTGACTGTCCTGGAACTCACTTTGTAGACCAGGCTAGGCTCAAACTCAGAGATCCGCCTGCCTCTGCCTTCAGATTGCTAGAATTGAAGGCGTGCACCCCCCCCTTACAATTTTTATCTAAGCATATGTAATATTAAGATTTATTATGACACTTTCAAACAATACCCATTTGCTGATGGTTATCCTCCCTCGTCTCCCTAACTCCCTTGTACTGTAGTACCAAGGAAGTGTTCATGAACCCTGAAAGACCAGTCAGGAGCAGATCTGATGCAAACGCACCAGGGTCTTTATTTGAGCTAGCTCTGGCTTACCTCACCACTGCCTTGCAGGATGGTTCTGGTGGGGGAAAAGTCTTGAACATTCACCGAGACAAGGTTTTATAGAAAGTAGCAAGCAAGGGGTGAGTGGTTCTAGCCTGGCAAGCATCTAATGGGTGGGCTACTGTGGCCTTTAGCATAATTGGCTGGTGCTGGGAGCCAAACCATAAATTTAACTTCTGATTTCTTCCTAATTGGTAGTTGTTAGGCAGGGACTGGCTTGTAACCTGGTGGTGCAAATTTGTTGGGGGAAATAACCTGGAGACTGGTGCTAGTGTCGTGAAAACCGTTAGTAACAGGCCTATGTCTTTGTGGTGTTCCTGAGGTGTGGCCCATCAGTGGGAGACAGGAGGGAGTCTTGAGGCTGAATTCCCCTCCTGCTGGCCAGGGTCATCATCGACTGCAGATGAATGTGTGGTGCATCCACGCTGCACTCTGTAGCATAGGGACCTTTTCAGTGACCCCTGGCAGTGTCTCTTGACTAGGATCTAATCTCCAGGCTAACGTTGGTGGAGCTCCAGAGGTGAACCTGTTTTATAGAAAGCATGAAGTTTAGGCCAAACATGCTTGTGTACCCACTGAACACCCTTGAGGTCGTCTAATTATTGGTGATTGTCTGCTTCTGCAGTATCCTCTGCCTGTAGGTGAATCAAACATAATTTCAAAAGGGGTGAGTCCCATCTGGTATGGGGAGTTCCGTACTCTATAAAAGGCGAAGGCGAGTGAGTGAGCACAGTACAGACATAGTACCTCCAGTCCTTTAGGCTTCAATTCCTGTGAAATGACTTATAAAGACATAAGACAGAAAAAACTCTTGGATAAAATTACCTTTCTTATAAGTTATAATTCCTTTACACTTAAACTGTGAAGCACACTTATATGAAAAAGACAGCATATTTCTATTTCTGCCACTCTTTTGTATAAAGAGAAAGAAATATTGAACATCATTTTTCTGGCACATGGGTTCCCTTCTTGTTGACTTCTAAAATATCAGCTGGAGGATTTTCTCTAATGGCTGCCCTTCACATGGCTGAGAATGGAGACTGGACCAGAAGTAGCAGTTATTTCTTTCAGGAAAGATTAGAAACCAGGTTTTATCATTCTGCTTCTTCAAAGGATTAAGAGCAGCTCTAAATGTTTTGGAATTGAAATTGAAATATAACTCCTTGATGCCCAATGCCATTGAGATTCATAGAGGCTGAAGTGAGTGAGCCACGGATGCCTTATGCAGGACATTGATTTGGAATCTTAAAAGGTGTTGATGCTTTTTAGCTGAATTAATAGATAGTCTTTCTTTCTCTCCTCTTCCTTACTTTCCCTCTTTCCCTTACTCCTCGACCGTGTGCGTGTGTGTGTGTGTGTGTGTGTGTGTGTGTGTGTGTGTGTGTGTGCGCGTGTGTTTAGATCTTCATTAATCTCTTTTTGCAATGAAACCACCAGGCTCCTTTCAATGGTTTAAAGCAACTTAGGATGGGAAAATGTTTGCTGTGAAGCCTAAAGTGAATTTGTATGGTGTGCTGCTTTAGTTACTACTAATATGCAGTAATTACTATTCTAAAACTTGACTTTGCTTTTCAAAAATATGAGAGCAGCATCTGATATGTGGTTGTCCAAATGCTATTAGACAACTAGACATGTCTTCATAGCACCCCATGGATGATAAAAATTGTTCATATCTTTTGATCCAGAAACCATCTTTCTTTGTCTTGTTTGGCCAGATAATAACTTTAACAAAGGGTTACATACCCCATCAGCATCCCCAAAATATTGATAGTTGTTGTTCTAGAATATACTCTGGGCTTGTGTTTATAGATAGGCTGAAGCTTGAAGATCAAGAGAAATAAACTGATTAAGCTCCTGTAGGAACAATTCATCACTCTGGAATACCTTTGACAATTGCTGAAAATGCATGCTGGCGGGGAGATTTTTAA
Organism: Uromys caudimaculatus; assembly: GCA_028551405.1. Classification (NCBI taxonomy): domain Eukaryota; kingdom Metazoa; phylum Chordata; class Mammalia; order Rodentia; family Muridae; genus Uromys; species Uromys caudimaculatus. Next base: position 52,868,820 of record CM052701.1, read on the forward strand.
TTACCAAAACCATCAGATCGTTTGCTTGGTTCTTTTAGAGTTAGTGAACTATATGAGTGGGTAATGGAGTCTCTCCAAGAAAAAAAGGAGCTAAGCATTATGCCTGGCACTGCCCCTGCTGCAGACGGAAGGCCAGATGTGCAGAGGCAGCCACCAATCATGATACTCATATAGATAGTAACACACGTAGACATGCATACGTGTGTGTTCTACATATACATGTGCACATGAAAATTAAAATAAGAAAGAGAATCTATTTTGCAGTGCATGGGAGGACCTTAAAACTACAGCCAGCTTTATTCCTGGAAAAGGTATTTTAAGTAGAAATGATTTTTAAGTTTAAATTGGTTTTCCTTTAGAAGTAACATTATATGCTTGACTAGGAAAGTGATACCCTTTGAACAATTGGCTATAAATATAATATTTAATCATCTATTAATGATACAAAGTGACAATGAGAGCCAAGCACTTTTCAAGGATAATACATTTCCACTTAATTTCTCACACTATTATTTTTACTTGCAAATGGGGATATTGAAGTTAGAGACATTCTGTAATCTGAGGGAGATCAGATGCCAGAGAGAGCTAAAGTGTGGCTCCCTAAGAAATATCAGAGAGTGCCAGTCTTCAGAGTGCCAGGGTCAGGACTATGAGGAGAGATAGAAACATGGAGTCTGGAGAAAGGTGCTACAAGAGGTGTGTGTGTGTGTTTCCCATGTGGAAAGCAGACCTGGGAGCAGTTGTCAGAAGATTGTATGAGACATTTACTTTCTTGCATAGCAGTAAGTTGGGGACTTTTGATATCACATTCGTAAGATACATGAAGTCCTGAGTAAAGGCAGCATTATGAATTTGTCTGAGTAACAGTGGTAGCAACTTCAAAATAACTTGGGACACCATAATAGATAAATACCTGATTGTTACGATGTGAACTCCAAAGCCCAAATTTGTTCTTTGTGTGTGATAACACTGGGCATAAAATCTCTAAAACAGATGGGGAAAGCACAGGAGATTATTTAATATTTATGAAATATTAACACCTACCGTATTCAGAAATAGTCAAGTCAGGACACATTTACTCCTGGGCTGAAGAAACCTGAAGGAATGTTGCTCTTATATCACAAACCAGAGAAAGTCAGATGTTAGTGGACTTACCAGAAAGCTGAGGATTCAGGACCATCAACTAGAAAAAATCCAGAAAAATGGACTTCTTCCAGGACTAGGGTACTAGCTCTCACTCTCCAGTGATAGGACATGAGATTTAGAAGAGACCACCATACAAATAACAGGAATTCTGCTAAAACTTAGGAAAAAAAAGAAATGAAAAAGATTTCTTTATTTTATTTGTTATGTGTATGAATTTTGTCCACACGTATGCCTGTGCACTATGTGTGTGTAGTCCATGGAGGCCAGAAGAGGCCATCGAGTCTCCCCTGCTCCAGAAATTGAGTTATGGATGTTTATGAACCTACATGTGGGTGCTGGAATCAAACTTGGGTCCTCTGGAAGAGCCACAAGTGCTAATTGCTGAGCCATGTCTCTAGCCCCCAGCTAAAGCTTTCAGCATAGTTTTTAAGGTTGAATTGGGCTGAGGTGAGAATATAGGATAAACAGGAAATTAAGACAATGGGGAGAGTGTGTGCCTACCTACAGTTTTCTATCCAAGAACCTCAATATGGAAAGGCTGGGTACAGGCTGGGAATCCAGAGAAAGAATTATATGATAAAAATGTTAAGACATTCAAAAAGAAATGGTGAAGAAGATATCAGATAATGGAAAGATTTCCTATGCTCATGGATTGGAAGGATTAGTATAGTAAAAATGGCTATCCCACAAAAAAAAAATAATAATGTATAGTTTCAATGCAATCCCCATCAAAATTCCAACATAGTTCTTCACAGACCTTGAAAGGACAATTTTCAGCCCCATATGAAAACACAAATGATCCAGGATAGCTTAGACAATCCTGAATAATGAAGAACTGCTGGAAGTCATACCACTTCCAGTTTTAAGTTGTTCTACAAAGCTAGAGTAATAAAAACATCATGGATTGGCACAAAAAAAAAAAAAAAAAAAAAAAAAAAAAAACCAGACACATTGATCAGTGTAATCGAATTGAAGACCCAAACATAGATCCACACACTTAAGGACACCTGATTTTTTATAAAGAATCCAGAAATACACACTGGAAAGAGGACCCCATCTTCAGCAAATGGTGATGGTCAAACTGGATGGCTAAATATAGAGGATTCCAAATAGATCTGTACTCATACCCCACACAAAATTCAACTCCAACTGAGTCAAAGGTGTCAGCATAAGGCCTTTTCTGGGCTCTTTTCCTTCTTTCCTTTGGTTTGTTTTATCCAAATCCAACTTGTTTTTATTTAATTTTTATTTTATTACTGTCTCTTAGAAACCTGTTTGTTTTCTAGTGAGAGACATAAAGGGAGTGTATCTGGATAGGAGAGGTGGGAAGGAACCAGGAAGCACACGGGGCATAGAAACAGTAACTAGGATGCATTATATGAGGGAGAAAAATCTACTTTGAGTAAAAACAACAACAACAAAAGGAATCTGAAAGAAATAATAACTAGGAATTTAAAAAACAAATGACAAGATAGAAAATATAGATATAATGGAGGATTGTTTAAATATAAAGAAAAATGGAGTCATTTGCAGGGAAATTATGGACCTGAAGGTCATCAGGTTAAGCTGCGTAAGGCAGTCACAGAGAGACAGTCATCATGAGTCTTCTAGCATATGTGAAAGTGATAATAAGAAGGGAGAGAGACAGAGAGATGGAAACGTAAAAGGAATTACTGCAGAGAGAAAGAGGACTGGGGGAGGGCAGAAGTATGGACGAGTCTAGAGAAGGACAAATGGAGGGTGGACATAGTCAAAGAGTCCGTTCACACGTCAGGGAACGTCACAGCAAGACCCGTCAGCTGTATAATAGCATGTGTTAATCCTAGCGAAACGGAAGGTCACAGGTCTAAGAAGCTCAGAAAAGCTAAAGGCACAACGCAGAGCCCCAGCCCACACCCCTATCTAGAGATGTCAGACTCAAATGTCAGAACCAAAGACAGGGAGGAGAATCTCAAACGTAGCCAGTGGAAAATTGACACTACACACAGAGGTGCAAAGCTGTGACTTACAGTACGATTCTCCTCAGAAACCTTGTAAGTTAGGAGATGATGAGTGTCTTGGGAACGTCTGCATCACTGTGACGAGAAGCATGGCAGAAGCTGCTGAAGGGAGAAGAGGCTTGTTTTGGGAACAGCGTCAGCGCTCCTGGAGAGCACTCAGCTCATGGTGATGGGAGAGTTTCGATAGGCTGTCCACATCACAGCCCACAAGGAAGCAGATGGCATCATAGACACTGGGGGCAGGAATGACCTCCAAGCCTCACTTTCGGTGGCCTGCTTGAGACCCTGTGCAGGTTATCTCCTACCTAAAGGTTGCACAGCTTCCAAAGTAGCACTATCAGCTGGGGAGCCAAGCACTCAAAGCAGAGTCTGACAGAGGCATTGCAGATTCAGACTGTATCAAGTGGCAGTTTTAAAGCCATGAAAGGGGCGTGTGTAGTGGAAGCATCACATACAGAAATCTAGCAGGGGAAATGCTTTTCAATAGTAAACAGGTGAGCCCCTCCTGTCGCTTAGGTGAAGACTACACACGTGAAGGCTCTGGCTCCACCTATTTGTTCCCAGTGAGCATAGTGTCTGGGAGGAGGCTTCAGTCCCCCTCATTTTGCTAAAAAATTCTGTAGGACCTAAAGGCTCCAGCCTATCCACTGTCCTAATAAGGACTGCATGCTCAGAAGGGCTCTATTCTCCAGCCACCTGGTCGCCCCAGGTGAACACAGCATTTCCCACAGGCTCCAGCTCCACCCATCATCCCTGTGAGATCTGCAAGGCAGGGAGACACCACCCCTGACTATCACTCTGGTGAGCATAAAGTGCCTAGGAGGCTATATCCCTGTACATTGTACCAGTGACATCAATGGTCCAGCCCCTAATCCCCACATCGCCCTAGGAATAAATGCACTCCATCCTGAAGCTTCAGCCTTGCCCATTGTCTCAGCGAGGTCTGGGCGACTAGGAGGCTTCAGCTGTAACTCCCTCACCTCTTGCCTGGGTGTGCACAGTGTCCAGTCCAGACAGAACCCAGCCCTGCCAGTCTCCCTGGTGAAATTAGTGCATTCGTATATCTAGGAGACTTCAGCCTCACCCATCATTCCTGTGAGCTGGCAGGTGTGGAGTGAGGCCAGCAGGCCCACCAAAGCTCTAGAACCCTACTCCTACCTCCCCAGTGACTATAGCAACCAGGAACCTTATGAACAGTAAAAGCACAATTAAATATAAGGAAAGTTAAGTAAGAAACAGTTTCAACCAGTGACCCAGCTCCAGATGTGCAAATCCCAAAGTGAAAACCACAATAACAAGAAGATCAAGGCAAACAAAGCTTCCAGAACTTGTTAGTCCTACATCAGTTGGATATGGGTACACACCTTTAATCCCAGCACTTGGGAAGTAAAAGCAGGCCTAGTCTACTTAGCCAGTTCCAGGACATCCAGGGCTACACAGAAAGACCTTGTCTTTAAAAAAAAAAAAAAAAAGTAGTCTTATAGTAATAATGTGAGAATTATGTCCCCGGGAGGCATAAACAAAGTATACCTCCTCCTTATAAGCCCCAGTGACAAACTCAGGTTTACCATGGGTTCAGACTTATTAAAGAACACAGGTGACCCCAAATCAGCAGTTCTGGAATGGCACCGTGGGCAGGATCATATAAAACCAAAGATGAGTTAGAAAGAGCAGTAGTGGTCTATGATGAGATAGGCAGCTGAAGCTAGGCTATTTAAGGATCGGAGCAGCTGCAGAATCATAACATGGCTGTCCTGTGCACGCACGCGCGCGCGTGCGTGCGTGCGTGTGTGTGTGTGTGTGTGTGTGTGTGTGTGTGTGTGTGTGTGTGTGTGTGGTAGCAGTTGGATTGCCCAAAAGTCATGAAGTGGCATGACTACTTGATGAGTGGGGTCAGCCACGTGAGTGTGGGGACATCCCGAGAATTATTGAGAGCCTAAAATAATTATTAGAGTCTCTTAGTAGCTTGTAAAGTGTTGAGAAACTCCTGTGGAGGTTGCCTGGCCGCTGCTGTGTGTCATAAGAAACCCACTGAGGCTGCGATAGCTGCCCAGAAAGGACTTGTGTAAAGGAAGAATTACAATGGAAAAGGGGCGCATGGCTAGCATCCTGTGTGTTCACCTCTGAACTGGAAGGGATTTCGGTAAAAAGGAGTGTGAGATAGAGATATTGGCTTGCCTCTTCTCATGGCAGCAAACCAAGGGCTACACAGAACATGAATCAGTCTGTATCAAAGAGGCCTTTCTGGAATACCCCAAAACTAGAACTCTTGAGAGCAGTTGTATAGTGAAGAGGAACAGAGATAAAAATGACAAGAGACACCCTTAGGTCAGACCTTTAATATGGAGAAATGGAAAATCCAAGAGTCAGCATGTAGGTGGGCCTCAATAGTGGAGAGGCTACAGTAGTCAGAGAACATTCAGTATCAGAATTACTGAATTGGGAAAAACCTTTAAACAACAAAAGAACCTCCCATGGCCTTATTCATAGAGCTATGGGAGATGTGGGCAGATGGAATCAGTCTGAGTACTACAGAAGCAGGAAAACTAAGTAATAAACCTGCCCATCACTCCTTAGGACAAAAGCTGGACAACATGAGGCAATAGTCTGTCCCTGAAGACGGGCTTCTGTGTGCCATCAGAGGCACCTAGGTATTGCCTACTAAGGTGCTCTTGAAGAACAGGCAGGCACGGTTGAGAGAATGAGGTAGAAGCAGTGGATAGCACCCTGTTGTCTGGACAGGATAATTTTATGTCCACCATAGAGCAAAGGAAGATCTTAACTTGGCAGGGACCTCAAGACGTGAAGCCTCAGTGGCTTTTCTGAGCTCCTTCCTGGGGCGGGATCAGTATGAAGTAGGAAAGACTTTGGTGCATCTAAGTATCTTTGACCAGCATGTATATCATGTCTGTAGAGTGGTAAAGAAATGTGGAAGAGATAAGAGGCAGGCAGGGAAAGGCCAGTCCGGGTTATTTGAACACAGATGTGGCAAGATTTGTATGAAGCCTGCGTTCTTAAGGGGAAGCCGGATTCTGTGCTAATACATTTCTGGAAGCCTTTAAAACTTCAAGAACACTTCATAGAAGCATCAATGATGAAACAATACAGGTGAAGAAAATTAAGCCTATCCTCAGGGAGAGTAGTTAGCCCCATGTAGTAAGCAGTGCACACCTTTATCACCTGAAAAGAAAAAGAAAAAGTATGTTGGCGTGTGAAGTATTTGCCTAGCCAGAGACCTCCTAGGCAGTCAGATGTGGATAGAGGCAGCAACTGTAGCTACAGGCACAGTGCAGATCCAGGGTCCCAATTTGATCATGACATGAGGAAGGGAAGGGAGAACAGGACCTGGTTCCCCCCTGGCTACTGTACTGGCCAATTTTATGTAAACTTGACACAAGCCACACTCATCTGAGAGAAGGGAATTGCACTTGAGAAAATGCCTCCATCAGACTGGGCTGTAGGAAAACCCAGAGACCATTTTCTTTGTGATTGGTGGGGAAGAGCCCAGCCCATTGTGGGCAGTGCTACCCCAAGACTGGTGGTCCTGGGTTCTGTAAGAAACCTGGCTGCATGAGGCATGAGAGCAAGCCAGTGCACAGCACTCCTCCATGGCCTCTACATCAGCTCCTACCTCCAGGTTCTTGCCATTTTTGAGTTCCTGCCCTGACTTCCCTCAGTGATGGACTGTTGCATTATCTGGAAGTGTAAATTGAAATAAACCCTTTCCTCCCCAAGTTGTGAGTATTATGGTTGGGTTGGGCACACCAAAACACCTATAGTCTTTGTAAATCTTTAAGATGGCAAAAGGCTCTAGGAATCCTCTGTCAAACGGCTCATAGAGAGTTAACACACCTAACACTGGGATTTTTCAACCAATCTGATAATTTCTGGGAATATAGAGTATGTGAGTATGTTTATTCACTGGAAGGTGCTGTGAAGCTGCTAGGAAGAATTATGGCCAAAAGTTGTATTTAGCTGTGAACTCTAAGTTCTGTACTATGGAAGCGCCATGCAAGATGTGCTGACTACTGCACTAGTGGTTCAATCTGTTAAGGCTACAACCAACGTTTTCATAACGTTTAAGGCCCACTCCACAGGGGAAACTCTCATCTAATACTGTGCACTAAAACAGAAATCTATGATTCTGTAAGTCAGGCCTGAGGGGGAAATGGCTATGATTGTTTTGCTATATGGATGTGATATACTGGTCATGGTACCTTCCTGACATTTGCCTTTACACCCATGGTTATTATTGATATCAACTTTATTCAAGTATTTTTCCATTCCTGTTTCCCCTTGACTTTTTCTTCCTTGTATTTTGTAGTAGAACACTTGTCTCTGAAAATCACAACCATCCATGTTCCAGAGATAAAGGGATGGTAGAGAGAGCACAAGGTTTAGTGTCTTGGTCAGTGTCTTTTTTGATGTGAAGAGACACCATGACCATGGCAAGTACCTCACCAGAGTTGAAGGGGAATAGTCAGGCATCTGTGTTACTTCCTCCATTGCAGAAGAGGGAGTCAGAAGAAATTAGGGTTATCTTGGTCCATGATGGCAGGAATTTGAGGACAGTAGATCAGGAAGCAGAGAACTCTGTTTGGAACCAGAAGTGGGGGATCACTTTCAGAACCCTTCTCCAGTGATCCACTTCCCCAAACTGTGACACCAGCTGCAAAGCACATGAGCCTGTGACAACTTTACATTACAACCACACATTCCGCTGGGCAGTAGTGGTGCATGACTTTAATCCCAGCACTCGGGAGGCAGAGGCAGGCGGATTTCTGAGTTCGAGGCCAGCCTGGTCTACAGAGTGAGTTCCAGGACAGCCAGGGCTATAGAGAAACCCTGTCTTGAAAAACCAAAGAAGAAGGAGAAGGAGAAGGAGAAGGAGAAGGAGAAGGAGAAGGAGAAGGAGAAGGAGAAGGGAGTCAACCACACATTCCTGACAGCTTATTAATAGTTTTATAGTACTATTGCATCAATATTATTAGTAGTTATTGAATTTACTGAGACATCTTATTGACTACAGATTAAGCTTTATGCTCTATCACTGGCATCAGCAAACATTAAAGCAAATAAATGATAGGATAGGGTTCTTTTGTTTTGTTTTATAGGCTATATACATATTCTTTTGCCTTATTCTCCTTAGTTTTTTATACTGTTTAGAAAACATAAGAAAAATTCTGAGCTGGAGGACTGTATGACTACTGTCTACTGGGTGAATTTTGTTTGGGCCTATAGTTGTTCTGTGCCTTACATTTTGACTTCACACATACCCACTTAGTAAAATTCAAACCAATTGAATATCCTTGGACATTTTGTGGAAAGGACCAAATAGACATTAAAGTGAGAATCACCTGCTATATTTCCATGACTTTTGTTCCTGTAAAAAAAAAAAAAAAAAAAAAAAAAAAAAAAAGACATAAAATTAGTGAAATAATTTAAACCCTCTCTATTTCTACTGTCCCAGAACATAGTCAAATCTATATTACTGTCCAGCCCTGGATTTCATAAAGCATATTTTCAAGGCATTAATTTTAAATGTATTTCCAGCATATAAAAATAACTTCAGTGTTCCTATTTTAAAATCTCATTAACATTTTTTTATACTCTGAGTGTTGAAAAATGTATCATTTGAATTCAGTCACAGCTTCATCAGAACTGCCCTTCTTCTCTCTGCCTAATCAGATCTTACTGTGCATCATTTTCTGCCAATGACTGCAAAGCCAGAAGGAATGGAAATCCAGGTGTGTGAGGAGGAGGGGGCACGGGACACACATTGAAAGGGTGGGGATGGGAAACACGGGGGCGGGGCGGGGGCGGGGCGGGGGCGGGGCATGAGCACGGAATGGTCCACATGGAGCATTTCATACCAAGGGGCAACTCATGTATGAGGTTTGGTTTAAATTTTTGGCCTTTGTGTCATTCTTGGGTTTGTTTGTTTGTTTATTTTTCTGGTGGTGTGTGTGTGTGTGTGTGTGTGTGTGTGTGTGTGTGTGTGTGTGTGTGTGTGTGTGTGTATGTGTGTGTTAATTGTATTACATTTATGTGTGTAGGTTCACCAGTACTACAGTGGCATATAGAGGTCAGAGGATAGCTGTCAGGAGTTGGTTCTCTCACACTTAGGTCACCAGGCTTGGCAGCAAGGACTTTACTCACGTCGCCATCTTACCTGCCCTCATTCTTGGTTTTGGTTTTGTTTGAGCAAAATTACTTTTGGCTTCTTCATTACTTTTTCAGGATTGGTGGTTCTCTCTCTCCTCCCTCCCTCCCCCCTCCTTCTCTCTCTCTCTTTCTCTCTCTCTCTCTCTGTCTCTCTCCTCCCCCCTTGCCTCCTTAGACTTAGCAGTCTTCCCTAGCTTCGACTAAACTTACCTTTCTTCCCTTAGATCTTGCCATTTGACCCTCAACTATATAAGATGTGTTAACTTTGCATGGGAATGCAAAGTGCGCTCAGTAATTCAAGAAAAAACCAAAACCAAACCCATACAAGTTCCCAAGTCCTATCTTGTGGATTCTTGAGATGTGTTCAGTTCTTGGAAATTGTGTTGTTTTTTGTTTGTTTGTTTGTTTTTTTGGGTTTTTTTTGGTAAAAAGGCTGTGATCTTTTTGCGTTGCTTATTTTTCTTAAGGCTTGCTGAGCAACTTTCTCAATTTAACATTCTAATGGTAAATACTTAAAATATACATACACACATAAATCCACATAAACAGAAAACGTTAACTTATTGGTGCATGTGTCTGTTCGTGTGTGTGGATGGGGTGCACATGGACCGTGGTGCCTGTGTAGACATCAGAGAACAACTTTCAGAAGTCCATTCTTTTGTTCACCTTGTTTGCCACTATGCACACTCCAGGCCAGCTGGCCCTCAGGCTGCTGTGTGATTCTAATGTCTCCGTCTCCCATCTCATATAGGGAATGCTGGGCTTACGGACAGGAGCTACTGCCCACAACATTTTTAAAGGCATAGGTTCTGAGATTCAAACTCAGGTTGTCAGGCCTGCATGACAGGTGCCTTAACCTGCTGAGCCACCTCCCTGGCTCATAAATAGAAATTGCTGAAATCTTGGTTGTTGGGGTTTCTGAGCCCAGATGTTTAAGGATGGCTGACGTGTCTATAAGCAAACAAACAAAAGCAAGCATTTATTGAAGATCTTTATACTTTCAGACACAGTGTAGAAGCAGAGCCTCCCCTCACAGTTTGAGTGTTTGAAATCATTGCAGGGGCATCATGGGTCATGGAGTGTAGAGGGGCCAACTGGATATGGTCACTGTGCTGGAGACCAGAGGGGTGAGTGAGGAGCTGGAGCCACGTTCACTAAACTTCACAGAGACAACCTCAGAGACAATGACTATAGAGATCCTGTTGAGTTGACTAGGTGCTAACTGTGGTGAGAGGTGTTCTGGAAGTGGGAAGCAAGTTGTTAAGCCTCAATAGAGCTGTGAGGTTTTGGAAATCATATAATCGTAAGACAGTGAATCTCTGTCTTACATATAATAGTAGACCTTTTTTTTTAATTTTTAATTTTTTATACTTTATTTACATTTCAAATGTTTCCCCCTTTCCAGGTCTCCGCTTTAGAAACCCCTATCCTCTCCCCTCTCCCCCTAATAGTAGACCTCCTGTGTTAGCGTTTGTTGACGAACAGCTACCAGTGGCCTCTTAATCGACTTCTGTGAGAACCCCACCCAGCCCACCCCATCCCCCAGAGCTTAGGTCAAAGCCCTTTACTTGGTCCTAGATAGAAATGCAGAGATTTTTGCAGTGAATGTGTGGAAAATAAGCTTGTTGCACTTTGTAATGAGACTTTGACTACTTACCTTTCACCACTGACCTACTGTAGTCTCTACTTTGTGTGTTAATATTTGGAGTTGTATTCTAATTTCTTTTAATATGTGCATATAAATATTATCTTCTCTTAGTCTCCTAATGGGTTCTGTGATACCATGAATGCATAGATGAAAGAAGCAAACTTTTTACATAGTTGTTACTCTTAACTGAGAAACGTTTTTCCAGATTAGCGATCTCCTTAAGAAGACACTTTGTTTTTCTATGAAGCCAAATATAACACAGTGTTTTTTCAAACCATAGCATTAAGCTTAATAGCAACAGCGTGGTAAATGCTCACCATCCACTTAGTTCTGATGTACGGTAATGATTGTGGGTTCTCTTGTTAAAGTTAATGAATGTAAAAAATGTTTTCATAATTTGAAAGGCTAAATTGAAAACAACTAGAACTAAAAGCACATAGAAAAGAAAGGAGGAAAGGCCTGAGATGCACTGTAGAAAGACAGAGCCTCCCTTTCCCGTTCAATCATGAGTGCCAGACACAGCATGGTACCAAATCCAAATGTTTTGCCAGTCATTTAAATCTGACTGACAGGTCCATACAACTGGCTCGATAGCTCCCAGGAATTTTGCTTTCTAGACTTCTGGAATGACTTCGATAGGATCTTTACTACTGTGTGTGGACATTTATCAGCATTATTAATAATATTTATAAGAACCCTGAAGTGGAAACAGGTGTCTGTTGGGAAATAGGCAAATAATATAGTAGTAAACTCAGAAAGTGGAATATTATTCATTAATTAAAAGGAATAGATGTAGTAACCCAGTGAGCTTTAAGCATTGGGTTAAGTAAAATGAACCAATACAAACAACTAAATATTATGCCATCCCATTTATATGAAACGTCTAGATAAGGAAACCCATGGCGACAATAAGTTAATGGTTGTCTAGAGATGAAGGCAGTTGGGAGAAGGAGAAGGACGTCTATTGACTGGGGACAGTGAAAAGTTCTGAAATTAACTGCGACAGAGTTTAATATATATTATATGTACATATGCATATATGTAAATATACATTGAAAGCTACTGAACTCTTTCAATGGATAAATTGCATGGCTTGTGAGTTATGATCACTAGAGCCACCCGACCTGTTTATATATCACAGCAGAGGCAGTGATAACCTGAACACCGAAAGCTTGAAGATGAGTGTTGTGGGAGAAGATAAAAGCCACGGATGTGTTCTGTGATGTCTGTCTAAATGGAACCGAGTGGTGATTTGATTGCAATGAGGGTCTTCCTGGAAGACAAGAATCTCCTCTGTCTTCTGCCATTTGTATTGCAGTGTCGTTTCTGTCCTGGAGAATTTGGACTTGGGCAGAGCTCCTTCCGTACTCACCTGACAAGGTCTGGGAGTCTAGCCCTGTGACAGCTGTTGAGTCCAGAGGTGGCCATTGTCTTAGGATCAGCAGACCTGAGGACAGCACTTGCAATGTGTCAGGCACTCAGGAGTTCGTCTTCCTTGTTGACCATGTGTGTTTCCTCTTACCTGTCTGTCTTTCTCTAGAAAGGAAATCTCCCAACCGTTAGGCTGGTTTTCTTCTTTCCCAGAATTGACAGCTAGGCTAGTGTACGCAATGTTGTTTTGTTTCACAGACACTTGCTTTTATCTGCTTTCTTTTTCATTCTTGTTAGGCCTTCAAGGGAGTAAAAAGTAATGCCTAGCTTTTCTGCTCACTCAGGCACCATAGCTGACATCAAGGAGTGCAGCCTGTTTCTTTGTTCTGCTGCTTGTTTAAGGGACTGTCAAGGGAGTCAGTGAAACTTGAGGTGAACCGTTGTCTCTCTCTGGCTAGTGGAGTAGATGGTAGATGGACTGGGAAGTCTTCTAAACTGTGTTTCTAAAGTCTCCTGGGAGCACTGTAGAGAAACAGACACACCACATTTAACTCCAAATCAGGTTGATTCCTTTTCTTATTTTCCAAATAAAAATAGTCCGTTTATGTGATCTTTATTTCTCTTATTTCTTCATGGCCCCTTTACTTCCTTAATTTCATTTCAATAATTTGGTAAGCATGTTTATTTGAAATACAGTCTTAAAGATTGAAGACTTTCATGGCAGAACCTGCAGTCATTCTGGGTTTTTGGTTTCTCTCTCTCTCTCTCTCTCTCTCTCTCTCTCTCTCTCTCTCTCTCTCTCTCTCTCTTTTCTTTTCCTTTCTGTGATAACATAGATGACAACACCTTTCTTCTCAAAATTCTCATTCCCTTGGACTTGCTCTCTGCCAGTACTGGATTTGACTGCCGTTGCTCATCCCGCTGCATGCGGGCTGACCTGTCCCTTACCAGTTGGTGCATCTTCCTTCTCACATCAAAGTGTGCCATTCTCCCATCCTCTAACCGGAGTGTTCTTACAAGGCTCCCCAGGCAGTGCAGGACCAGTTGCATCTTGTTTGTGGTCAGATCTTGTGGTCCAGGGAGATGTATGTGTCCAAGAGATTCAGTCACTGCAAAGATTTGATAATGGTGTTTTTGAGTGTGATAAGATGATTGACATAAAAACTAGCTATGACTTATTCTCCCTGTGTTCTGAGACAGGGTCTTATTATGTAGCTTTGGCTGGCCTCAGGCTCACTGTGTAGACTAGGCTAGCCTAGAATTCACAGAGACACACCTGACTGCTTATTGGTGCTGGGACTAAAGGACTGCGCCACCACTCCTGGCAGGTGTCTAAAGGTTTTGAGTCACATGTGTCCTCAAGCCAGTGCTTCCAGACTGCAGAGACGTAGAATCAACCACTAAGGATGATGATTTGAAGTAGGTTTCTAAGCTCCTCCTCCAAATCCATGATTTAGACTCTCCAGAAGTAGGACCCAAGATCACTATGTTTTTAAAAAGCACCTAAGTGTTTCCGATGCTTTTGGTTGTGGTGTCATTCTTAAAGGAAGCGAAGCTGTAACTGCCTTTCTTTTAATTACACATTGCATTCCCCCAAAATATGGAGAACCCAACTGTAATTTGTAAACACATAGTATAGGTCACCTAGGATGGGGTGTGTCTCCTCCTGGGATCACTCTGTGTCCAGTTGTCACCCTGGGAACAAATAGGTTTCTTTCCACTGTTGACAGTGACGGTTGAAAAGAAGCAGGCACACCAGGTCTCACCATCAGTCTAATTCCATCTTCACGAAGGTTTCAAGTCATCTAAGAGGCCTGGAATCCAGAGACACTCCAGGGAATTAGTGAGAAGAAATACATAGTAAGTAGGTTAGCGAATGAGGTTATGATCTTACTTTTTTTTTTTACATTGTTTAAGGTACTCCATCGTGTCCTTTGGGAGAAAACAGGGTATGGTAATACTTTAACTAGTTTCGGTTGGAATTCCTACATCCTCCACAGTTTTCTTCATGCTCCCTTTTAGGGGAGTACTCTACAGAATCATGCTTGGCCTCTCTCTCTTGGCAAACAAATCTGGGCTCAGGAGTATTTCTAGTCAGGAGCTAGTTCTCTTGGCCAGGACCTTTTTAAAAAAAAATTTTTTTTTAAATTTATTTACATCCCAAATGTTGTCCCCTCCTGATCTCCCCTCCCAGAGTTCCTCCTCCCCTTCCCCTCCCCTTCTCCTTGAGAGGGTGCTCCCTCAAGGCAACCCCCTTCTCTGGGGTATCAAGACTACAGGACTAAGCACATCCTCTCCCACTGGGGCCAGATAAAGTAGTCAGTCCTCTGCTACATGTGTGCTGCGGGCCTTGGGCCAGCTCATGTATGCTCTTTGGTTGGTGGCTTAGTCTCTGGGAGCTTCCGGGGGTCCAGGTTAGTTGACATTGTTGTTGATCAGAACTTTTAATGTTTAAAACAGGATGCAGTGAATGTGAACTCTTTCCAAACAACTATTTCTTCAAGGAGTGGAGAAAAAGAATCTTAGGCTCAGAAGTCAGGCTGTTGGTGTTTTGTTCTGAAGAGGAGATGCCATGGCCTCACACGGTCTCACTGATGATTGTGGCTTTTCTGTTGTTACATGACGGCTTATGGGACTTGGGGTGTGGCTCAGTAGGAGAGCCACGTTTTTGTGTGTTCAAAGCTTGGGTTCAACCTTCCCCCCAGTACTTGGGGGGGTGGGGGAGTGAGAGATAAAATTTTAAAAGTTTGGATTTATGATGACGCCACTAATTTTAATAATGAGGAACTGATTTAGTGCCGAGGATCAGCTTGTAAACAGCGCCATCTTAAAAGCGTTGTTCTAGGAAGACGTATGTTGTGCTCATTAGACATGTGTGTCTTCACTCATGACCGCGATGTGTCCGTGGTGGCTTGATGTGCCCTAATTGCTGCTAGTGTCCGGATTCCATTTGCCGCTGGGTGACTGTGTAGATGATTTGGATGAGATACTATGATGGAGGTGTTACCAGATATCATCCGATTGAGTAGATTTCAGCTCTAGTGAATACAGTTTAAACCTTCCCTCACTGTTCTCCCTCTTCCAGGAGAAAAACCTTATGGATATGCTATGACACTATGCCTGCTGTGGGTAGGCTCAGAGTTCAGAGTATTTTTCAGCATGTTAGTTAAATGCTCTAAGTCAGGGAGAAGGGGGGGGGGGGAATAGTCTTCTTAAGCTCAGACAAGTTTTTTGTTTTGTTTCGACTTGGTTTGCTTTTTCAAGACAGGGTTTCTCTGTGCGGCCTTCACTGTCCTTGAACTCACCCTGTAGCCCAGGCTGACCTCAAACTCAGAGATCTGCCTGCTTCTGCCTCCCAAGCACTGGGATTAAAGGCATTCATCAGCCTCAAAGAAAAAAACCACATGGTCATTTCCTTAGATGCTGAAAAAGCATTTGACAAAATTCAACATCCGTTCATGATAAAAGTCTTGGAAAGATTAGGAATTCAAGGCCCATACCTAAACATAGTAAAAGCAATATACAGCAAACC
>CM052701.1:52885181-52933405 GCA_028551405.1 Uromys caudimaculatus
GAATGTCAAGGTGAGAATAGGGGGATAGGTGGGCGGGCGGGTGGGAGGTGGAATTCCCCCATAGAGGTAGGGATGGGGAGGGGATAGGGGGCTTCCAAAGAGGAGACCCAGAAAAGGGGAAACATTGGAAATGTAAATAAAGTATCAAAAATAAAATAAAATTAAAAAAAAAAAAAGGCATTCACCACTGCCCAGCAATGGGATTATTTTTAAGATATTGTGAAACCCAGTGAATCCATTATCATTTAGATAGATCCTTAATTCCAGGGACAATCTTACAGCCACTTCCGTCGGAGGCCTGAAACTGTCCTTAGGATGCCTTCTGGAAGGTAGTTGCATTAGCCAATAAATGATAATGCTTTTGCACCTTGGATACCGCTGCATCTTGGCAACAAGCAGTCTCTGTCTCCCTTGTGGGAGTCAGGATGCCAAGCCAATTTTGAGGAAAGGAGAATAGAATGTTGATGCAAGTTAAAATCAGGACCAAGAATCCCAAATTTGCATTCTCCTCCCATTCTCCAGAAGGGACGCCAGCAATCTTCGTGTATTTTTGTCCGTTCCCTTTTAACAGTGTCTGTTTTCTTCTTGTGATGGGATGGGGATTTTATGTGACAAAAGAGATTACTTGGACCCCCAGGCGAGGTCATGGTAGGTGGTCTCACAGCTGGGATTGGAGTCCACAGTCATCAGCATCACCTGGGAACTCCTTAGGATCTCAGGCTCAGACCTAGCCAGGGACTACTGAATCCAAGTCTGTGTTTTAATGAGGCCCCAAGGTGTTCTTATGCATGTTAAATTCTGAGCATGCTTGGCTTAGGAATTGTGGCTATGCATTTTCTGGTCGTAAGCACATTAATTTCCCTGTGTTTCTGTTTGTTTGTTTTCGGTGCAGACCCAGAGCTATGCACATATAATGCAGTCTCTGAGTTGCATTGCAAACCCTCTGGACATCATTAAAAAAATGGCTGTGCATTTGTCAGACTTAGCCAGAATTACGGCGTGCTGGTGTGAAGAGGAGTCGGCATGTGGGGGTGACTGGATTTCACGCAGCAACCATCAACATCAGGATACATGGTTCCTGATGGTGTTTTCCTGAATCTGGGAGCTGGAGGACAGTGTGGTCTTAGTCTTGCTGTGCTGCTGTCCTGATGAATAATACTTCACCATTCTTCATTTGCAAGGCAAGCATCTTTACTGTAAATAGTAAATATTGACCCTAGAGAAATTCTGTAGGTGCCAGAAAAAAGTGACTCTAATTATGCCTCATATGCACAGCTCTATTTTTTAAGATAGAGTTTTGTTATGCTTCTCAGGCTGGTCACTCCTAGGCCTCAAGTGATCCTCAGTCTCAAACATAGCAGAGACAACAGGCATGCCCTACCCTGCCCAGTGATGTATCTAACTATTCTAATACAGGATGCTTAAAAGAAGTTAATGAGTATAAAAACAGACTATAGAGTGTAGAGTCTTCAAGTCTAAGCTGGAACAGGGTCCCTGGGAGGCATCTGAAGGGTCAAATGACTGCTGGTGAGGAGGCTGTACCTTCATTGCGGTCAGTGTTCATAGCTGTCCAACTCTGTGGGTAAGGAAGGATAGTCAGAGATATCTCCTGATAGCTTTTCTGGTTATATCTCCTTTTGTGTGAAAGGAATTCTGTTTAATGAAGAGTTTGAACTTGGGAAGCACTGTTTCTCTTTCTTTCAGTCTCTTTCTTTCTTTCTTTCTTTCTTTCTTTCTTTCTTTCTTTCTTTCTTTCTTTCTTTCTTTCTTTCTTTCTTTCTTTCTTTCTTTTCTTGTCACTGTGAACTTTGGGGAGTATGTCCTTTCTTTTCTGGCTACCTTAAGAATCTGGCTTCTGTTGATGCACACACCACAGGGTCAGGCCAGGTCTGCTGCTGTGCAGGTCCTCTCTCCTGTGCTTTTAGAAGATGGTATTGTTTTACATTTGGATATAGTTCACACGTCAGTCGAAGGCCTTCCTTTAGCCCTTGGAGCATAAGGATGTACCGAGTTTGCCATTACTACATACCAGTTTTTGAAAAGTCAAATTCATGTATAAAACAGTTTGTCAGGCTGGTGTGTTGGAGGAAAACAAGAACAAGTGAAATCATTTGTTTGGGAGGAATATTTTGGCATGGATTCTTTGAAGTTGGGTAAACATAATTTTTCCATGTCCCCATCTGGGCACACAGTAGCAGTCCTTCTGCCCACAGGAGGAGTTTGCACACATTAGTCGAGTTACTAGTCTGAATGTCTAGGCATAGATGGATGGTTAGCATGTGTGCGTATTGTATGTGTGTATACATCATTATGTATTATCTCTGTGTACAGAGTTGAAGGTACAGCCTCCCTCTGGGATGCTGTCTTCGTTAAAGCCTCCCTGTATCTCTTTTGGTGGCATCTTCTACTTACTCCTAGCACAATTTCATTACCTACCTGACCTGGACACCACAGACTCCTGTCATGCTAGGGGCAGTTCAGGTCTCCTCTGTGTAAATCTCATGAACCAAACTGCTCTCTAGGCAGCAAAAGCAAAGTCCTGCTGACAGCCTGTTGTTGGATTTCTGTTGTTGCCTATTACAGTTCTTATCAGGTGGGGCGGTTGTTTTTCTACCTTTCGTCATTTGCTTCACGTCATTCTTATCCTTGAACCCTGGAGACGTTGGTGTAACTATCAGATATATTGGGTTTTTTTCATAGAATAAAGTGGGTTTATCAGACTTCATCAACTCTCACTGAGAGAAACACATTCTACATGCGCCATTAGCTAACAACTAGTATGATAATTTTGTATCATTACATCATGAGGTATGGCGGGGTCACTGGCCATCTTTCTTCCTTCTGCTCGTGCGCTTACTTCTGGTGTTTCCCAGAGAGTGCGATAGCTGGAGGACACAGTGGCGGAACCTGTGTGCACATTAACTGTGGCAACACATCTATGGTGTGTGGTCTGGCCCAGGACTGCCCCCTTGTAAATTCCTTTCTATAGGATGTATTTCAGAAAAGCACACTACTAGATCTAACCTTCAGAAATATTTTGGGGAGTTTGTGTCAGATTGTGAAGTAGATAGTATTGTACTACTTCAGTTGTTTTAAACAGCAAAAGTACTTTATTTGTTATCAACTCAGTCACTCTGTTAGTCTCATGGATCAGGCATGGTGGGATATACTTTCAATCTCAGCACTTGGGAGCCAGAGGCAGGAGCATGACTGTGAGTTCAAGGATAGCCTGGTCTGCATAGCCTGTTCCAGGACAGCCAGGACCACATAGAGAGACACTGTCTCAATAAACCAAACAAACAACCAAAAACAAAGCATAGGTGTAATTTACTCTGGTACTTGTAGAAGAAGTCTAGGCCAGCCCTTTTAAAAAGTCTCTTTTAGATTGAAGTGGGTCATCAAGGCCAGACAGTACCAATCAGGGATGCCTTTGAGTCCACTCAGTGGTTGAAAGGGCTAGGCAAAGAATGGGGAGACGTTCTAAGTATATGTGTTTTATAACTGGGTCTCTACTTGGCTGCTCTAGGAACAAACAAGGGAGCTTGCTCCAGGGGTCTATCTGAAGAGAAACAGATAGTTAAGTGCAAACAGGAAAGAACAGGTTCAGATGCACAAAAGCCCATCAGCCGTTGGCATGTGCACACTCTCTCTCTGTGTGAAACTCAAGGTCATTCTCCAGACTCTTGCTAAATATGAAGAGAATCTCCTGAGGATGCTTGTCACACATAAGAGTCCCCTAGGCTTGTTTCTTAGATTCTAATTCATTTGGTGAGCTCTTGACTAGCTGTATGTTTCCAAGTGCTCCGGTGAGTCTTATGCTGGATCATTTGGGAAGAGGGGTATTCTCTAGTATATAGTATAATTATGCTCTACAGAGTATAATTCTTTGTTAGGTGGCTCCTAACACGAAGTGTCATGAATAATACAAGTAACCCACTGTATCATAGTAGTATATCTAATGGATACACTAAGTCCACTGGTGCTTTCCAAAGAAGCCATTTTAATGGACTCCTTAGTGAATTTCACTAGAAACATTTGTCAATGCAGTTGAAATTTGTTGGATCGATGGAGTCTGAGATGAACATGTGCTCTGAACTCACTGTCTCTTTATCTTCCCCTGTGCCTCTCAGAATACTGGTGTTCATATATTAGAAATTCACAGAGCAAAAAGGGTGGCAAAATAAAACAGAAAGCGCAGGCCTTGGGTTTACTTTATAGGCATACGGCTTTTAAATATGTAACATCTAAACTAGGTGGTAGTGTTGCACACCTTTAATCCCAGCACTGGGCAGGCAGAGGCAGGCAGATCTCTGAGTCTGAGGTCAGCCTGGTCTACAGAACAAGTTCTAAGCTACACAGAGAAACCCTCTCTCGAAAAAAAAAGCAAAGCAAAACAAAACAAACAAAAACCCCACAAAACATGTAGGGTCTAAAATAATTTGTTCTGTGATCAAAAGAAGTTATATGGAAAATAAAACTTAGGTATCTGTACACCCGTGGACAATAATTTGTGCATAGCAGGGACTTGATAAACACTTGAGAGTTTCCAGTACACTTCTAAGCGGGAATTGTCACCCATAGCTAGGACTGACTAGTGCCGCCCACAGTTCCAGGGGTACTGTGGAGGCAGAGCAACCTTGACAGCAGCAGGAGGTGGCTGTGTCCATAATCAGGAAGCTGAGAGCAATGGACGCTTACTCTCCGCTCACTCTCTCCTTTTTATTTAGTGCAGTCCATAGAATGTTACTGCCCATGCTTAGGGTGGGTCCTTCCTCCCTCAAATAATCCAATACAGATAATTCCTCACAGATATGCCCAAAGCTGTTTCCACAGTGCTTCTAAATTGCATCTACTTGGCAATCAAGATTAAGCATGACAGGAGGGCTCATTATACAGAGATAAATGTTGACAGACCCATGAATCAGAGAGCAGCTGGCCTCAGACAGGAGCTACATGCTCTACTCCCTTTATTCTATATCTGCTTTTTTCTTAGAGGTACAGACAGACAGGACTTCTCTGTTCCTGTTTATTAGCGTGACTACCCTGCAGTGCCTCTGTAGCTCTCACAGGTTCAATTCCAGACTCTTTGCAGAGGAATCCAACTGGAAGGGCTGAGTCAGTGTGCAGACTTGCTCATGGACTGCAGAGGCTACCTAGAAGGTTCCCTGTGCATCTGGAGACAGTGAGATGTAATGCGGAGGGGAAATGTTGAGAAAATTCATTTACCTCCAAATGCAACGACTATATGAACAGTGCTAATGTTTTTATAATTTTTCAGTGCCTAGGTGGTCTTTCTCCATAAAGATAATATATTAACATAGTTGCAGTGTTTTATAAAAAATATTGCATTTCTTTTGTATGATCATATGAGCCAGAGATTTAGTCATCCTAACTCATGTCACCCAAGTAATCCCTGGTCATGTTCAAGTTTTAGATCAGCTTCTGCAGAAGGGGAGCTTGTTGGTCACCCTTCCTTGTTTGTTCAGATCCGTCCTTTCTACATCCGATGAGATCAAAGGAGTTGTTTTTTTCTTTTGCCTGCAGGAGAGAGTTTAGAAAGTGTGTGTAGCTGGAAATGAGTTATTACTGTGTACTCCTTATCTGATTTATATAAGTTTCAATGCCAGTTCTTGAAAAACAAAAATAAAATGAGACCAAGATGGAGAATAGAACAAAAACATAATTACTATAACGCAAAATAAAACGGAAATTCAATATGAGTAGAGATAATATCAGGGTATGAATTAACTAAGACGTTTTGAAAAATGTTTCTTCTGGATAAGCCTTAAAATAGAAATCAAGGGGCCAGGGATCTCATTCAGTTGGTAAAGTGCTTGCCTTGCAAGTACGAGACTCTGAGTCTGACCTGCAAAAGAGAAGAAAGAAAACTGCACATGGTTGCAAATGCTCGTAATTCATGTGTGTGCTGGGGAGCTAGAGATGGATCGACCCTGGGGCTGGGCCGGCCAGGCTGGCTGAGACCAACAAGAGACACTGTACCTCCCAAATTAAGGTCAACAGTGCCTGAGGCGTGACTATTGGAGGTGGTTCTCTGGCCTCTACACACTGTAGAAGACACAGGCACATGCACAGGCACCGAACTCACACATGCACTTGCCACAGCTTTACCCTAAAGTTATTAAATTTCTTTGACATGGGCACTTTGTGTGCTTTTCCCTTCCTCTCTGGTCTGTGGAAGAAGCATGTGGAAGAAACAAAAACGGTTTGAGGAAAGCAAATCCCAACTTCCTGCAGAGCGAAGGTTGCATTTAGCACTGGTCTACAGTATCGCGGAAAGCAACCACTGTGTGCTGGAGAGGACCCAGGGTTGGTTCCCAGCAGCCACATGGCAGCTCACAGCCGTCTGTAACTCCAGTTCCAGGGAATCCAGCACATGTTCTAACCTCTCCTGACACATACAGTACACATGAACTCAGGTAGGCTCACCCATATACATACAAATAAAACAAATCCTTTTTTCAAACTTTGTGACAGGTGAACATTTAATGAAATAGCACCATGCTCATGAACATGTTACTTAGGCATCTCTTCTGGAACTTAGCGCTGCTGAACTCTTTGGTCACTGGTTTCCTTTTTTTATTCCATCATAAAATCTTGTTCACATTAATGGTCTGCAATTTATCTTCCTCCAACATCTCCTGCGCTTAGGAGACAAGAGCTAAATCAGGAAAGATTTCATTAAAGATAAAATCAAGAGCACTCCACCTTCTGTTAGTGATAAGGAGTCCTACAGATTATTGATATTTTTTGCTTTTGAGGAATTTATAATCTTGGTTTAAAAAACTGGCCACATAAATTCATGTATGAATATACTGGTTATATATATATGTGTGTGTGTGTGTGTGTGTGTGTGTGTGTGTGTGTGTGTGTGTGTGTATTTGTAATAAATCACATTATTAAAAAACTGGCAACACAAATTCATGTATGAATATACTGGTTATATACATCTGTGTATATGTTTGAAATAAATCATATTATGAACACATGCCAAGTGCCAAATAAGCCTGATTTTATAATGTTCATTACATGAATTATTAAATGCACCAGCCAAGTGCAGTGTCTTAATTAGATTTATTATTTTCTTCTCCTGAGGAAAAACACTTAAGGATTTCCTAAATATCTCACTGAGAGATAAAAATCATGCTTACAAATTAAATATAACGATCATTACTAGTTGCTATAAGTTGCTCTCCAATGCCAGGCATTGAGTTCTTTGATTTGTGCTGTATCTCCATTTTCAAGTGTTTCCATAGCTACATTCTCTTTGTGTATGTCCCCAAGCTGGCTGTATAAGGTAGTCTCAAGTTGCTCATTTTAGCATAAATACTGGGATTTTAATTTCAGTTATATATTTAGACACACAAAAGAAATTGGAAGTTGCTGGCCCAGAATGCTTAATTTTATTTCTAAATATCATTTAGCCTTCATTCATAGTCTGTGACAATACTGATGATATCTTTGTGCTGACTACAAGTTTTATGTCAATTTGACACAAGTTAGAGTCATCAGAGAGGAGTGAACCTCAATTGAGGAAGTGCCTCCATCAAATCAGGTATGGTGCTTTCCCTGAGCTGGTGGTCCTGGATTCTTTAAGAAAGCAGGCTGAGCAATCCATGAGGAGCAAGTCAGTAAGCAGCACTCCTCCATGGCCTCTACATCCGCTCCTGCCTCCAGGTTCCTGCCCTGACTTCCCACAGTGATGGACTGTTACCTGGAGGTGTAAGCCAAATAAACTCTTTCTATCCAAAGCTGCTTTTAGTTCATGCTGTTTCATGACAGCAATAGCAACCCCAACTAGGACAAGCTTATACTTAATATGTTCTATGTTCCAGATGCTTATCTAAGCAGTATATACACATACATATTCACATACACAGACATATGGATGGAGTCTTGTGGTTTATTTCAGGCTAGCCTCAAACTCATGATCCTCTAGTCTCAGCCTCCCAAGTACCAGGATTACAGGTACATGCTACCCCGCTCATTCAGATGTTTACTCTGGGATAAGTTTTATAATGTTAAATTTTCAGATGAAGAAATTGAAGAAAAGTAACTTACAGCAGGCTCCTCAGGCAGTATGAGATAAAACCACAGTTCATCGTGGCTCCATAACACCCCCTAACACTGTACTGGCTGCCTTGCTAACAAACACTGTACAGCAAACACTGTACAGGCTGCTTTGCTAACAAACACTGTATGGGCTGCCTTGCTAACAAACACTGCATGGGCTGCCTTGCTAACACTGCATGGGCTGCCTTGCTAACACTGTACAGGCTGCCTTGCTAACACTGGTTTCATGACCTACATTTGTTGCATTCATCCTGAATTCTTATCTTACACTGTCACACTGTTGGGCTTCCTTTGTGTCCTGTTTACTCTCTGTGACTTTAGCACCTGTGAGGCTGGGACTGGCCTTGAGTCTCCCTTGTGTTCTTGTCTCACATTGCCTTTTGTGTTAGTTATCAAGAACATGAACGCTTTTTAAAATAGTGGACAGATGATTCTCATAGTAGTGACTTATTAGTTCTAAAACTCCCTTATTAGATAAACATTTTATTAAATGTAGAATTGGTGCTTTCTAATGATAGAGGAAGTTCTACCCTTTAAGTATCACTACAAAAGTATTCTGTCAATAGGCTAGTATCCCATCTTTAAAAATTTGTTGAAGGCTGGAGGGGTGACTCAGGGGTTAGGAGAACTGGCTGTTTTGTTGGAGGACTCGTGTTCAATTCCCAGTACTCCATGGTGGCTTACAACTGTCTGTAACTCCAATTCCAGGGGTTCTGACACCCTCACATAGACACACAGGGAGACAAAACACCAGTGCACATAAAACCAAACAAAAACAAATCATTAGAAAAATATTGTTAAAAATATTGTGCAAAAACCCGTATAACACAAAATGCCAGTGTAAGCACTTTAAATCAGACAACTCAGGGACAAATACATTCATAATGGTAGCTATCACCACTACTCTTAAGTCCAGGACATTCTCATTGTCTCAGCAGGAAGCCCATTGGGGGAGCTGGTGAGACAGCTTGGTTATTGAAAGCGGTGCCACACAGCCTGGTGATGTAGTTCCATTCCTGTGATCCAGGTAAAGGTGGGAGGAGAGAACCAGCTCCACAGTTCCCTGACCTTCACAGGCACACTGTGACATAAGCACCCCCTCATCTGGCCTGGGGAGATGGCCCAGTGCCTGCTGTACAGGCAGGAAGCTCTGACTTTGAGTTCCCAACGCTCACGTCAAAGCCACCTGTGGCAGCGCAAACTGTTCCCTCAGCCCTGAGGAACAGGGGAGATGCAGAAGGAAGGTCCCTGGAGTTCCGTGACCAGCTGGTCTACCTGAAATAAAGGAGATTAGGGTGGAGAACACTTGAAAAAGGCACCCAATAATGTCAGCCTCTGGCCTCCACACTCAGTCCACACAGCCATGTGAACTTATACACACACTATGTCTCGTGCACGCGTGCACACACACACACACACACACACACACACACACAAATATACACTCACACATACAAAAAAAAGTGCACTAAACTGTCATTCCTAACTTTTTTGCACCATGCCCCTGGTGACCACTCTCTGCCTTCTGCCTTTGTGTGTTCCCTGTTTGGTGTGTTTTGTATAAATGGAGGCATGTAATGTACAGCCATTGGAGCCTGGCATCTTTCACTTAGCACTATTTTTCGTGATTCTTCTACCTTGTATACCATAACAATGTTTATTCCTTTTGTATTACCTAATGATAGTTCTCTGTATGAATATATTTATTCACTTGTCAGTCGGTGTTTGGATACTTTCTGTGTGTTGGCTTTTGTTACTGGAGCTGTTATGAAAATTCATGTACAAATAAGTATTCGGACTGTTTTTAATTCTTTTGCATTTATTCCTAGGAGTGGAATTGCAGTACCATGCAGTAAGTCTACATGTAGCTTGAGGGAACTCCAAAATCTTTTTTATGATGTTATTTGTGTTGTATGACACACCCATGAATTACTCTCCTCTTCCTGCTCTTCCTGGAGCTAACTGCTCAGCTGGCCCTGTCCGTTTGACCTTCTGATCCCTTTTCCCAGCCCTCATGTCAAGCAGCAGATTCTCAGTATCTCACCTTTTTTCTTTTTTTTTCTTGTTCATTCATTCTTTCTTTCTTTCTTCCTTTCTTTGTTTCTCTCTTTTTAGTTTCATCATGCTGTTTAATCTAGCACATTGCCTAGAAAGGCTTGTAGTAGCAAGAGTACAAATATTTCTTTAGCATGTCTCCTAGAGACCATTTCAACCATTGCTCTGTTTGGCCGCTAGCCTCTTGTCTCTCTCCTCAGCGGTGGTGAGGTGATTCCTTTCTTGGGGAAGAGAATTCATGGTTTGTTGCCCTTGCCGATAACAAAACAGTTGGAGAGCCAAGTGGCAATGCTGTTGCCGTTGGCATCTTTCATTCACGTGAACCACAACAAAAGAGCTGGGATGCAGTTCTTCCCAAGTGAGCACCTCCAGTCACCCTACAGTTTCCCAGCGTCAAGCTCGATGTCTCCGAAGCAAAGCTCCTTGATCAGGACAGCAAATAGTGTGAGCATCGTGAGTTACGAGACGTGGGTCCTTTTGTGCCCACAAAGGTCTTTCTCACCTCGCCCATCTTGTACTTGCCTTCTCGGGTGTAATACGACGAGCAGCGAAGCAACCCTTACTGTCATAGTTCAGACGGAAGCTCTCTGTCAATGCCGATGGCACCCATAAACCCAGCAGGGTAGGCTATGCCAGTCCTGACTTTGCCATCAATCGTAATGAAGTGCTGCATGCAAATCTTTTTGTTTTAACTCCATCTCCACTATGCGCATACTTAAGTCTGTTCATTAGAAAATGATCAGAGGCGGGCATTCCCTCAGCTTGTGGGGACCAGTAGATGGACGAAACAGCAACATGCCAATCAACTTATCCAGCATCCAATGGTTTGGAGTGGCTGAGTGCTTCAGATGTTTCTTAGGACCACAAACCATGGCTGTGCTAGGAATAACTAGTTATTCACCTAACTAGTTAACCTTTCTGAGTCCCAGTTTCAGTACTGAAAAGCCATGGCTATGTGGAGCTGTAGTAATGATGAAGCAAAGTGACACATTTAAACCTCTCAGTGCAGTGGACCTCAGCCCCCAACCCCCTTGCTGCTGCGAGCTTTGTACATGTAAAGTACATGCTCGGCCATTGGCTGCACACCTACCTGGTTAGCCATTATTTATCATTTTCTAAACTCTTATCTTCCTCATGCTTGAGTATCTTAAATCCACCATGCTGCTACCAGAAGAACTTGTAAAAGGAAAATTTGATCCTATGGTTTCCCTCCTTTATATTTCTGCTTTAAGTCTCCATGACTACAGGATGAAGGCCGAATTCCTTAACTTGCTTTGAGGTTTCTTTCTTAGAGTCTGCTGACCTTTAAGGCCTTTTAACAAGAGATGTACCTCTATACACACAGAGAAACACACACACAGACACACACACGCACGGGGGTGGGGCTGCATCACTACTGGATAATTATAGTTTCAGGTCACTCACTAAGTTTCTAGATTTTCTTGATGTTTCTACTATGACCTCTGAGAGGTCTCTTGATTTCATGAACACGTAGCTGTATGTTTAAAGGAACACTTGGTATATTTTACTAAGTTTTTTTTTCCTCCGCAGTTTTGTTGAGGGAGGCTTTTTAAAGTTATCTAGTCTACCCCATTGACAGGAATAAAAAATACTATTATATTTCTTTTCTGGTCTCCTAACTATTTCACGTCTTATCTCCTGTATTTTCTCAGTACCTCTTAGACAAGTGTCCTGAAGGACTAGCATTAGGTCAAGTTCCTCATTATATTACTAGGCTGTGGAACATAGTATTTTATGTAATGTCCATTTAATGAATATTCACCAAGTTGTATGTTTATTTGGATTATTTGTTCACCTTAAAAAATTCACAAATTAATTGCTGTAGTTATTAATTAAGAATCTATGCAGATGCCAGCTGCTGAGCAATCCTGGTGCATAAGGGAGCTTGTCCCGGATGGCTATGTTTGTGTTTCCATGATTACAGCCCCTGAACTCAGATCAACTTTGTATCCTGTCCATGAATGTGATTTCTATGTGTTCCTTCCCCAGATTGTAGATTGTAGTATAATCTTTCAGCAGAATTATGAACATAATTTCCTATGAGAATGGTGGCCTTTGGCTTTTGTTTTTTATTGTTGTTACTTTGCTTTTTGAGGCACAGTCTCATGTATAGCAGGCTGGCCCCAAACTCTCCAGGTGGCCTAGGATGGCCTTGAATTCTGCTGCTTTTGCCTCTATCTTCCTAGGATTGCAGGCATGAGCACCTATGCCCAATTCCTTTTTTAAAAAATCCTTTCATTCCTTCCACTTCCCCAAACTGAGGATTGGACCCAGAACCTCAGGCACACTAGGCAGCTAAGCTATGACCTCAGTCTATCTAGCAAGTGAACACAAGGAGAATGTCTGTTTTTGTAACTCAAAGGAGTATTTTTAGGGTTACTGCCATCTCTTCACTATGGACATAGTGATTTAAATGTCTTATGTTTCTATATAAAATTCTTTTTAAAAAACCACTTTGAAATATGGCACATCCCAAAATTCACCCATTTGTAGTAAGTACATAGTTCGATGGAGGGAAGGCTAAAGAATTATTAACATAGAAAAATGAAAACGTGATGGCTCCTTCCAGGACTTTCAGAGCTTCTCTCACGTGACCGTGGAGGAAAAGGTCCAGAGCTGTGTGACACTGCACTGTAGGGAAGAGGCAGGAAGCAGCAAGGAGCCAGACAGGAGGAAACGGGTTAAAATCTGTTCGTATCAGAGGAATTCAAGACAGTTGCTGTTAGCTGAAAATGAAGTGGGCTGTCTTAAGAGTTCCTGAACCTCTCCATCAGCAATAGTGTGCAAACAAGCAAGAAGCCTGCTAGCCAGTTCTGTAGTGACGCCTCACGCATCCAGCGGGGACTTATTGCTTTCATTTCAGATCTTCCCAGAGTTTATTCATAGGAGTAAACACACTCATTTGTTTGGTTTCCGCCTTAGAGTTGCTTGGATTCCATTCACAGTTTGAGGGGACAGCAGAGAGAACATAGTGGCAGGTTCCTGAGATAGCTGATCACATTATGTTTACAGAAAGGAAGCAGAGAGATGAGTGCTGGTACTTCCTCTGGGTTGTCTTAAATGATGTTTGAGATCTCCTTCACCCTGAGAAACTGAAATCTAGACAGAGCATAGAGAGCTACAAACTATATGGCTATTTGTATAATGTTACTTTATTGAAATTTGGTGGTCACATGGTAAGATTTTAGAGGAGCAAGGAATGTCATGAATCCCTTCACCTGTGTCACACATTATATGGGTGGTGACATTCAGATACAAGAGGTTACTCATGTCACCCCAAATCAAGCAGCCTATTAGAGGCAGAGCTGGGATGAGAATCCATATAGTTTTAAAACAAATGAATTACTCATTTTAACAACAAAGGAAAAATAAAAGCAACTTATTGGATAAAAAAATTATAGGCTCAAGATGAGGTCATGTCTAGAGCCCTTATGTATTGCTTGTGAAAACTGGGAGGCTCAGGACACTTAGGGGCCCAGTAGGCTTGGGAGTCCCTAAAATTCCCTATGAGTAATAGCATCCAAACACCTGCCAAGTGCTCCTGATGGGAATTATGCTTGTTCCAAGGAATTATGCATCCTTCCTCGAACTGCTTCCATTCTATTCCAAATGTGAGTTCATCTCAGAACTCCAACCACCAGCAACATTAAAAACCGAAATATTCAAGAACAATGAAGACAAGCACCCGGATAAAGGATGCTGGGTTCAGCTGAAGCTTGGCTAGGAACGGATCATATGGGTAAAGCCTGGGCAGGACTGCTGAGGATAACGTGGATGGACAGCAACCCCGCCCTTCAGGCTAAGCACATCCAAACACTGCAGCGGTTAGTAACTATGTGACTGACTTGAGCATATCAAGTCTATTCTTGACCGTTCCTGTGACTGTCTGTGTGCAGCGGTGCCGGGGATTGAACCCAATGCCTAGTGCAGACCTACGAGGGAGCTGCTCTCCTAGCCTGTGTTTTCATATTTTAAGATCTCATGAGATTGATTCTTGCATAAATAAAATGGACAGACACGGGATGGGAACATCTGGACTTGCCTCTGTCTCCTAAGCCTGAAGCTCCATCTTCTCCAGAGCTTCCTGAGGAAGGCAAGCTATTCTGTATGCTTGCCAGTTCTGCCTTCACCATTCTGATATTACATGAAATAGCCTGTGCTGTTTGTATGTGTCCACTGAGTCCCAGTCGTAAAAAAAAAAAAAGAAAGAAAGAAAGAAAGAAAGAAAGAAAGAAAGAAAGAAAGAAAGAAAGAAAGAAAGAAAGAAAAGAAAAGAGCATTTTATTCTGCCATTTGTAGCATGGAGAACATTTTTGAGAATCCTGTTATGGGGTATGAATATTTTCAGTAAGTCTTTTACAGAATATCTTCAGCCACAAAATCCTGTGAAATTTGGTTCCATAATTGCATCACACTCCTTTGGCGCCATCGTTGGAGTCAGGATTCACTTGGGAAAATACTAACGTATTGCCAACCTTTATCTCCCTTCCCACAGTCCACCTGCAAAGTGCTTATCATAGCGGGAGTTACGCTTGTTCCAAGGGGGAGCGATCCCCATTAATTACCCAATTAGCCACTGCTCCACAGCTTATCCTTCATCTCCAAGCCTATGAATCCCTTCCGCCAAGTACTGACACTTATTTGTAAGCTTGCAAATTGAAATGAATGTGTTCCTTGCTTCACATCTTGTCTCTGCATAATATGACCTTCAGCTATGCTTTTGGGAAATGATTTATATATGTCTAGGTTAAAAAAAAACCTGTATTATATGTGGAAACTGATTTAAGCTTTTTAAAGAACTCTATCTTACAGAGTTTCTTGGCTTATGAAACAATGTAGTTGTCAACAGACATAAAGAACAATGGAAAGATAATTCTGTACATAATTGCCTGTCAGTTATGGATACAGCCACCAGCATTAAGACACTTTGTCCTTCCAGAGAGAAGGACTGATTGTCACACACCTGACCTAGTGTAGTTCACTGTGTGGGAAAAGTCGCTCTATAAAGTCTGTTCCCTCCATTTGATATTGCAGGCTTATTCTTGATGACCGAGGAGGGTATAAGCGAAGGGCATCTGGCGCAGCTCTGAGCCTTGTTCTTCCTGTCTTGTGTCTGATGTGTGTTCTGTGTGTGTGAGGTGGCGAAGGAAGAGCATCTTTCCCTCTTTATAGAGGTAATGTGATATGTTGGCTAGGCTTTGTATTGCTGAGGAAAACAACTTAAAAAGAGAACTTCTGTATTTGGGCTCCTGGTTTGAGGGTTCGGCTCACTATGGGGGATCAGTCTGGCCTGGTAGAGAAAAGCTCCCACCACTGAAGTCAGGAAGCAGACAGAGACGGCCAGGCAGTTGAAGTGGCAGACAAAGTATGCCTTATCAACCTGCTGGGTGCTTCTCAGTCCAATCAAGCTTACTGTCACATGGGGATGGAGAAATCTCTGTGTGGAACTGAACGGCTTTAAGAACAGCTGTATTTGAGAAGACAGTGTTAGGGTCTCCCCACAGTACCAAGAAAAATTTAAAAGCTCACGAGAGAAACTGATTTCCAAACAGTTTCAAAGCCTCTCGCCATTTCTCAGATCACAAAGGGCCTTAGGAGATTGGTGTTGATGTTTTTTGGGTTCACTGTCCTCCGGCATTGTCTCAGAGCTGTCTCTGAGGCAGATGGACCTGCCTGCCACACAGCTGACTGGTTTACTTTCCCTGTTTCCGTTATTAGAAACCTTCATTGGTGATATGGCAGTTCATGTCCACCACAAAATGGTCAAAATTAATGGATTTTAAAATGGCCTTATAAGCCATTTATTTATGGCCCTAACAATTGGACAGAATGTCAGTTTAGTGTTTCATTTGGATAAAGGATATCAGCTTGAGCAATAATTTTTAAATACAAGCCAATAATTCTTTTTATTAATGTTCTGAGTTTCTAAGTACATAGACCATCACGAGATCTCAGTAAATATGAAATGCATGATAAGTAAAAGAATAGATCTTGGTTCAATTTAGTGCATGAAGGAAGGTGAGTAGGCTTTATTACCTATTTCTTTTTTTTCAATGTAGACTGCTTTAATACATTTTTTAGTGAAAACTATGTGTTCCTCCACTGATGTACAGCACTGCATAATGCACTGGAAAAGGGGGACCCAGAGCAATGGCACCTGTGTAGGAACGCAGTGTTTGTGGGTCGCCTCTTCCCACCAATCTTGCACGGCTCTGCTCTGAAAACCTTTTCTACCCTTAGTGTGTGCAGATGACACACCGATGATGGAGACAGACAAGGAAATACTGTCTCAAGCCACAGTGGTGCCATCTCATGCAGCTTCCCACCAGACTTTTTACTCGTTCTTCCTATGCAGTTTCAAACCATCTGCAGAGACTACAGAAGTAGCTATGATTAGAATTATTTAAAGCCCTCAGAAGCTTTCAGAAGGTACTTTTGATGGATTCCTCCCACCCTCTCTAATAGAATCCAAAGGAGGCCACCCCTTCCCCTTGGAGTCCTGCCAGACTTGTTGAGGGGTGCTCAGGGTTTTAATCTGCCTCCCCATTCTTCCTCTTCATCATCATCTTCATTGTGGAGGTGTGTAATCATCTTCTGGGGAGCTATGGGAAGGGCTCGGGGATCTTGATCTCACTAATGGACCTCGTAAACTGGTGTCACATATGATCGGTGTCTTTGAAATCCACTGACATGCAGTTCCGAGGGGACCATCTCATTGTTAGCCACGCGTGTGTGCTCTACTGTTCATGCATGGGCATGAGCAGCTCTGGCCAGCTAGCTGAATGCGTAGCACAGCAGGCTGATGAACGACGCTGCCTAGAGATCAGTGTAACACATCACTTGACTGTCAAAGAGTGTCTGCTGGGAGCCACTATGAAACAGGCTTCCCATCATCCCACTGCGCACGCCCATGTTATGAGTTACTTTCTTAACCTGTCTCTGGATGGAACTAATGCCTGTAGATTCCAGCCAAGACTGGTTGTGGTGGCGTACACCGTAGGATTTGCTGAAGGAGGCAGAGGCAGGAGAATCACGAGTTTGAGGCCAGCCTGGGCTATTACCTACTTCTTCCTGGATACCATGCCATGGTGTTCTGGTTTTCTGGGATAGATAATCCAAGAATCACACTATTTTTGTAGGGGGAGGGGTTGGTGTAAGTATGGGTGGTCAACAGTGAGCTCTGTAATAACATATAAACTTCCCAAGTTCATAGCTGAGAGGTTTAAGCAGTCAGGAAAGACATAAAATTAAAGGAGAGAAAATCCAGAGCATGCTGTTTAAAACTAATCAGTGGGAAATTATGTAAACTTAATTAACCAGAGCATCAAGGGAAGGGCTACAGAGTGTAATGAAATATTGTAGAAAGAAGGCAACGCGGCCACAGTAAAGCAGGCTAGGTGAAGAGTTCTCAAGGGGTGTGGAGGTGGGGTGGGGTGGGGGTGGGGTCCCCCTGCAGGAGTGCTGCTTGACAGGCAATCTTACTTTGGGCTGTTAAGTTCTGTGCCGGAACCTCAGAGGACTGGGACTCAAGGACTCTGTAGCGTGCGTAAAGAGAGAAGGAAGAGAAGATGTTGCTTGCACTCGTTGGCAGACAGTGCTCCTGTAATGAAATGGAGACAGAAATACAGGCAGATGCAAATCTCTGGTCTTCCACCAGGAAAGAAGCCAAAGTGATTGGCTGAGATTTAGAGAAACTGTACATTTCAAATGTAGGTGGGCCAGCTGAGAGAGACTTGACAGGTCTCTGTCTAAAACTTATATCCCGTTGTCTGGAACACCTGTTCTGTTTTTTAAAGATTCTGTGTAGATGTGCATGGAACAAATCGTGTGTGAAGCCTCCCATTACCCTTCAGGAGTTTATAATCTATGGAAAGAGAGCCAACAATATAAACAATGACAATATCAGGCAACAATTTAAATGATTCTTTCATGTCAGAGATTACCAAAGGTTGATCTCCTGTCCCAGCGTTTCTCTTGCATCCTGGTTCTGAACAGTGATCTACACACTGGACCTCCCCCATCACCTTTGAGCAGAGAAAGAAACATATACTTTCTGTCTCTGGTTATTTCAAAGGTAGAGTTAAAAACCAACACACACACACACACACACACACACACACACACACACACACACACACACACACACACGAAGTGCTTCCTCAAAGCAAATGTGGAATTTACAGGTTTTGTAAGTATATGGGAAATATTTATTATATGTATATATACATACACATACACAATTCTATATACATACAGATAATTACAAAGAGAGCAAATTCCTTAAAATAAAGTATTGTCAGTTTTGGAACACAAAGAATATATATGTGAATTCTTCATTTAAAAATTTGGGTTTGGGGCCAGGCAGTGGTGGCACATGCCTTTAATCCCAGCACTTGGGAGGAAGAGGCAGGTGGATTTCTGAGTTCGAGGCCAGCCTGGTCTACAGAGTGAGTTCCAGGACAGCCAGGGCTACACAGAGAAACCCTGTCTCAAAAAACCAAAAAAAAAAATTTGGGTTTGTAAAGCCGGAATTTTCTAAATAAGTGCAACAACTTTTTAAGCAATGACATTTTTATTTAACCTTTTAAACAACAATGATTTCATTGTATTTTATTATTTTATGTGTGTAGATGTTTTGCCTTCATGTATATGTGTACCTTATGGGTACAGTGCCCACAGAACCCAGAAAAGGGGCATCAGATCCCCCTGGGACTGGAATTACAGATGTTTATGCACTACTGTGTGGGTGCTAGGAATCAAACCCAAATCCTTTGGAAAAGCAGCCAGTGGCCCTAACCACTGAGCCACCTCCCCAGCTCCAACAACAGCCTCTGTAAACAGCAAGCGTTCATTATGTAAGAATGCATACAGAAACCATGATAATGTTTGATAAGTCCTCATTTTCATGACCTTCAGGAAATGAAGTAAGTTACCTTCCCTAGTGGATGTTTAAAAATTAAGGTTTGTTTTGTACTTTCTTACTTTCTCTGTGTGTACATGTTCACATGTAGGTGCGTGTAGAAGCCAGATGTCTATGATGGGTGTCTTCCTTAATAGTCTTCATCCTATCTTTTGAGGCAGGCTCTCTCACTGGACCTGGAGCTGGCCGCTCCTCTAGACTGGCTAGCCAGCAAGCCCACCTCTACCTCTCCTGTGCTGGGATTATAGGCTCGCACTGCTGGGCTGGAGTTTTTATGTGGTCTGAACCCAGGGTCTCATGCCCACTCAGCAAGACTGAGTCATTTCTGGACTCAATAACTATTTTATGATGAAATCTTAAACCTAATAAACTAATGTATGCATACATTTATTGGAATTATCAATTTTATTTTGAACTTAGGCAGGCTGTATTTTTCCTTATGTTTTTTTAGTCTTCCAGTTACTGATGTAATCATGTATTTTGTAATATATACAAGTTCTTTGCATCCACCCCAGCAAGCAGTGTCATGGTTTTCTAGGTTAATGACCCCTTTAAGCATATCTGCTCCTTCTGTTGGGTCTGAGCTTTTCTTTTCTGTTCAGGTCACAATGCCCTCCCTTGGATTAAGTGTCACCAAGCACATAGCTTATTATTAAACAAGTTAAATCTTTGTAGAGTTTGATAGGGAAGTGTAGATCTGGTCAGCTTGCCTTTAAAAGTTAGTCACCAATACACTGTGCAATGTTTGCTTAAAAAAGGGAGCTCTCTTGTTCACTCGCCTCCAGTTCAGGTTCAGAAAGCTTCAGATTGTGAGCGTGTTAACAGACGCTTGTACCTGACAGATGTAAGGAGGTCGCCTGTGATGCCCACTTCAGTTAAATAATCAGAGGAGCTGTGAGTGCCCCGCTCCTTCGTCCTCTATGGCTATAATAGCAGTAGGGAAACGCTTAAAAAAATCCATGGCAAATGGTTAATTTACCACATTACAAAGGTATGAGCTCAGCACAAGAAACAGAGTTTTTTGGTTTTTTTTTTTTTTTTTTTAAATAAAAGACACGTTTCAAGTACATAACATTTAAAAAGTTTTGTTTGTTTTATTTTATTTTGTTTAATTTTTAGGACAGGGTCCTTTTTTTTTTTTTTTTTAAAGAATCATCCAACTTTAATAACTTACAGACAAATGCTAAAAAAAAACAAAAAAAACAAAAACCACAGTAATACAGAGGACACTCGAGGCTTATAAAAAGGGCAGGGGAACTACAAACGTGGGGAGAATTCTTGGCACTTTCACAGACACAGGAAGATTGTGACGAAGAGCAGCTGAGGAGACCCCTCTCCCCGATTGTCTTCGGTCTTGCAGCCTCTCCCCTCTACAGGTCAAGGGCAGTGAAGACACTTTATCTTCCCTTCCCCATGTGGCACACAGGGCCACCTATGCTCCTTCAGTCCTTTGAGGTGGACAGGTCCAGCACCCAGGCTGGCTGAGAGGTCACAGGCCCTGCCTGACTATGATGTGTACTGACCCCTAGCAAGTAGGGTAGGGGCAGCCTCGGGTCACCGTCTCTTCTTGCTTGACCGAGGTGCCTTCTTCCTCTTCAGGATCATTTCATACAAATGCTCCAGTCCTGGCTGCAGGCCCAGCCCGTCCACAGCCCTGCAGCCCTGCACATGGGTGAGCGTGGCAGCTGCCAGCTCTCGGACTGCCAGCCTCTTCTCCACCTTCGCTGCGCTCAGGGCCCCCAGCTGGTCCTGCTTGTTGGCCAGCACCAGCACCAGCACCCCCTGGTTGTCCGAAGCCTTGCTGATCCGGTGTAGCTCCATTCGAGCTTCCTCTAACCTCTCAGTCTCTGCAGAGTCCACCACAAACACCAGTCCATCTGTCCGGCGGGTGTAGGAGCACCACAGTGGCCGAAGCTTCTCCTGACCTCCAACATCCCACACTTGGAAAGCGATTCCACGGGACCCTCCCAGGGGCACT
Source organism: Uromys caudimaculatus (assembly GCA_028551405.1). NCBI lineage: Eukaryota > Metazoa > Chordata > Mammalia > Rodentia > Muridae > Uromys > Uromys caudimaculatus. The sequence continues at coordinate 52,906,247 of CM052701.1, forward strand.
CGGATCTTCTCAGTGTTAAAGCCCTTGGTGGGGACGCTCTGACAAACTCCTTGAACTTGAGGCGGTAAAGAAGGGAAGTCTTCCCAGCAGAATCCAACCCAATGACCACAACATGCAGAGCAAGTTTTCAGGTGTCAGGCCATGTTTTTAACACTCCTCCCCCAAGACAGGGTCTTTTTAAAGTAATATTTTTATTCTTTGTGAGTTTAATATAGTCACACAATGTATTTTGGTCATGTTTACCCCTAACTCTTCCTGCCTTTATCTCCTCCCCAATTTCATGTTTGTTTGTTTTAAATAATAACTCACTGAGTCCAATTTGTGGAGCATGGTCAAGCTGCCAGGGATCACACCCCTAAAGAAACCAACTCTCCTTCCCCGGCAGCCATCAGGAGCGTCAGCAGCTCCTCAGTTAGATATGGGGCTCATGAACACCTTCTGATTCCTTGCTAGGATATTGTCCAGCGCGATCTCGGGCAGGGAAACATGGCTGCTGAGAGTGGTCGTGTCAGAAGACACTGTTCACTGTGCTCCTACCTGACCTCTGGCTCATACAGTCCTCCTGTCCCTCTTCTGTGGTGATCCCTGAGCTCAGTGAGGAGGGGTATGATATATATGTTCTGTTTATGGCTGAGTAACTCCGTAGACACTTAAGACAGGATCTTACTATTTTTATAACCAAGTCTGGCCTCCAACATGTGACTCCCAGCTTCATGAGTACTGGAACTATGTGCTTCCTTCTGGGTAGTTCTCCTGTCTCTTCTTGGTTGTAGGAATTCTAGAATTACAGACATATACCATTGCATCCAGCTTTTTAACATGGATTTTAGGCAGGTAACTTGGGTCACTAGACTTATATTTTACCTGCTGAGCCATCTCCTTAGCCCACATGAATGAATTTTTAAGGAAGATTTTAAAAAGTTTTTAATCAGTATGTACAGTTTTTGAAGACTTGAATACCTCCTTCAAAATATGCATGATGGTCCTATTCAGGTTCATGTTTGAAATGTCTGAGAATGATTTCTCAGTGTGAAAATATGTCCTCTTCCCCCAGTAGAGGCCTTAAAGATGTAACAAGCACTGAGCTGTTAGCATCTGAGGCCAACATTCTGTTTTAACAAAACCCAGGTAAACTGAGACTGGCATCACTAAAGTGTGCTGTTAAGTGCTAAATAGCACCTAGCACCAGAGAGAGCTTTATGTGCGTGGAGACTTGAGAGCCTGAGTTACTTGAATTTAGATCGTGAGTAACTGCCTGGCCGCAGACACAAATGAGCAGGCTTCCAGAATCGCAGCTGCAAGTGGAGTCATAAAGAATGCTTTGTTCTAGCACAGAGCAATTCCAAACTCTTTCTCTTTCTCTTTCTAGATGAGACTATTGGATGGGAGCGTGATTCTTGGGAAACTTGTTTCCAGGAAGTAACTGTGATATGTCTTAGTGGCCAAGGGTGGCTTAGGGCACACCATGTCACAGAGTAGAGCTGTCATCAAGTCCTAGCTCTGCCACTCCTGCAGTTTAAAAGTGGGCATTTTCCAGGACCTCCAGGAGAGCACAGTGAAAGCTAAGTGAGAAACACTGTCTGTGTAGCGCTCCGTGTAGCGCTCTGTGTACTGCTCCGTGTAGTACTCCTGTGTTCAGTGTGACACAAAGCAACTGTTCATTAAACATGGCAGTTATTATCACTAATGTTATGTACACCCAGTGAGTGCTCACTAAGAATTTGTTTAGTGAGAAAATGAGTCAACACATGGACTTTCCACAAGTTATTTAGAAAAAAACGCTATTGTGAGATCATGAGGGTTTATTTTTTATAAAAAGAGATTTTTTTTCAGAGCTAGGGAGATGGCTCAGTGAGCAAAATGCTTGCTGCATAAGCAGGGGGACCTGAGTTTGGATCCCCAGCACCTATGTAAAAGATGAGTGCTCACGCCTGTAACCCAGCCTTGGGAGGCAGAGACAAGTGGGTCCAGAGTGCTCACTGGCCAGTCAGTCTGCATGAAGCAGTGAACTTCAGGTTCAATGAAGAGACCTGTCTCAAAAGATCAAATGGAGAGTGATAAAGGAAAACACCCAGAGTCATCCTCTGGCGGCCATATGTGCACACATAGACCAGCACATCTGTACACACACACACACACACACACACACACACACACACACACACACACACACACACACACACACGGTAGGGGGAGGAAGAGAGAAAGAGAGAAGGTTTTTTCCCTATATTAGATAAATAAGCATTAGTGTATTTTATTATTTCTTTAAAATAGAATAAATAGAATTACCAAGTCAGAGGTTGTCAGCATTGTAAAGCTCTTGCATACCTAGTATAGGATTATTGGTTTTTTGAACTTTACCAATCCGACAAATCTGAAATGGTCTCTTATGGTTTCTTTTTATAATGTTTTAAAATTTGAATTCACAGCACTTGGCAACTGTAGGCAAGAGGATCAAGAGTTGAAGGCCTGCCTAGTTTATATAATGCAATTGAATCTCAAATAAGAGAATTTGGTTTTTGTTTGTTTATTTGTGGTTTTGTTGTTTGTTTGTTTGGAGCCAGGGTCTCACTGTGTAGCTTTGACTGGCCTAGAACTAACTCTGTAAACCAGACTGGCTTCAAACTCACAAAGATCTCCCTGCCTTTGGCCTCCCAGGTAGTGAGATTAAAGGCATGGGCCACTACATCCAGCAATAAAATAACCTTTTGACCACTAATGCAGTCAAATATTTCTGCCATATATTTAAGAATATGCTAAAGAAATATTTATCTCTTTGTAATGATTTTCCCCACAAACAAATAAGGCCTGCAGTTAACTACTAACATTTCTACCAAGCAGTAGCCAGCATAGTTCATAAGAAGAAAAGTCAGCTCTTACCCTGTGTACATGGTGCTTCTTTGATTTAGATGAATATTAAAAGGGATGATAGCTAATAACAGTTAATTTCTAAAATATGTTCAGTTTCCCACTGATACAGATACATTCTAATCTGTTCTTCGTGGCGTAGAGATGTATTTAGGGAAAATGTCCTAAGAGAGTGGACAGAGGAAATTATTTCTGTGTGAAAATAGTGGGGCTTGACGTCTATGTGCAGATCTGTGCCAGACAAGCAGACTTGTCTGGTGCTTCTGAGGGCACAGGCGATAGCTGAGTCGAGAGTTCTGGTGACAGCTGTGGGCTACTCTATGCTGTCCCTTTCTAGACATCTCAGCAGAGAGAAGCCTTTAAGAAAGATCATGTTAGACCTAAAGACCAGGAAATCTCTGGAATGTTCTTGGAGCTTTTCAGTATCTCTTGTGTTTCCTCCTGTCTGTAAGGCCTGTGTGTTGTAAAAATCATTTAATCTCAATCCAGGCTTTTTACCCCACGGTTAGCTGTTAGTCATTCAGTTCCTGGACAAAAGACACACAACTTTTATTATCAAAATAAGCCTTAATCAGCATTAGAGCTGAGCAGATATCTACCCTCTGCTATTATGTCTACTTCCCTATGAATAACCCTGAATTATAACTTGCTGTGTTCCATCTGAGCTGCTATTAACTTCAATTGGCCAGCCCTCATGGCCATGTTTTGAAAATTCTTACTCCCATGGTGTCTTTTGCTCTCTCCACCTTCTCTCTCCCCTCCTCCTGGTTCTCCTCAGATTCCAAGGCCAAGAACCCCAAACCCCACCTACGTCCCTTCTGCCCAGCTATCAGCTGTCAGCATCTTTAGTTTTAAATTAAGGAGCAAGGTCACATTGTGCATGCAGGTTCTCTTGTCCCTGGGGGCAGGCCGGCCTTGGGGCCAGTATTTAGCATTCTAATAGACAGCAAAAGTCCAAACCTTAACACTTGTGTTTTTACATACTTCCCGTATCAGGAGAGAGAATAATTGAATTTGAATATGTTTTATGGGGAGGGGAAAGAGGAATCAGACCATTCTTTCCTATATGAAACTTGTTTTAAAAATGGATCAAATAGAGGAAATAGCTTGGAACCATGGAAGAGAAGCCTGGAGACTTCTACAGAATCGACCATATTTGTGGTTTTGATATACTGGGCTATAAGAAAAGCACTGTTGGGCTGGAGAGATAGCTCAGCAGTTAAGAGCACCGACTGCTCTTCCAGAGGTCCTGAGTTCAAATCCCAGCAACCACATGGTGGCTCACAACCATCTGTAATGGGATCTGATGTGTGTCTGGTGTGTCTGAAGACAGCTACAGTGTACTCATATACATAAAATAGATAAAACCTTTTTTTAAAAAAGAAAGAAAGAAAGAGAAAGAAAGAAAGAAAGAAAGAAAGAAAGAAAGAAAGAAAGAAAGAAAGAAAGAAAGAAGGAAGGAAGGAAAGAAAAAGAAAGAAAGAAAGAAAGAAAGAAAGAAAGAAAGAAAGAAAGAAAGAAAGAAAGAAAGAAAAGCACTATCTAAAATGAGGAGATAGCCTTCTGTATTCATCCCACCTCTGAGCATCTGTATGGAGTGGTTTTTATTACATTATAAAAGATGCCAAGACTGCACTTCCTTAAATTAAGAGGGAAAATGTGTGCTTTAGGGAAGAGAAACAGGCTTGAGAAATGAATCCTTCTTTAATAGCCATAATGAACTGTGACCATTTAGTAGTCCAGGATCCTCTTGCTGGCAACAGTTTGTTTGTTTTCCATTAAAACTGACACCACTCTAGAATTAGCAATTGAGACCTGTTTGGCTCAAAGCTCATTTTCTATCTAGCCCTGTCTGTGAGTCAGGGAGAAGATGGCTTACTTCTTTTTGATGGCTCTTTCTCAGACCAGCCATGTCTAGAAAGCCTCAAAGCCTGTCTGCAACACGGAAGAAGCAAGCATTCATTTCATACATTCAAGACAACGAATCCCCTTGCCTCTTCTGGAGCCACATGTACTGAGATGGCTTGGGTCTCAACCTGTAGCTGAAAGGACGCTGGTGCTCTGTTCCTTACAGTGTGCCATACACTGACATCAGGAATGTAGACCGTGAAATACCAGGGATGAAGCCGCCCGACATCTGCTTCAGGGCAGGCTGAAGGCATTGTGCCCCCATGAGGGAATTTTAAACATTTCTTATGTGAAAGAACTCCCCCATTAACAAAGAAACAGAGATGTCCCAGGTAGCATCTGGAAGGTGCCCATGAGCCCATCCCTTTGACCAGGCTGTGCCACGGACTTCTCTGTGCCAGTGTAATCTTTAAGTCTTTAGAGGAACAGAGACATTCACAGTATTCGTTGGCTGAGAGGACAATGACTTACTTCTATGCTTTCCTTTTTAAAAAAAATTTTCTGTTTCCATGCCCTAGTATTTTGAATGATTTACAGTTCTACATTGATTAAGTAGTAATTCATTTGTTTCCTAACTTTATTGATAAAAGCTAGCTAGGATGACTGATCAATATAGGAAAATCATGACGGATTAGCACTGTGATCCAGCGTAGAAAAAAAAAAGATATTTTACTTGGGTTGTGTAGCAGAAGGATATATTGCTTTCCAGGTCCTACCACTACTGTTTGAGGGACTCCTTTGACTCTGAGCACTGAGACTAAAAATGAATGGCCTTGTATTTTGGAGAGAAACAGGCTAATGATTAAGACTGGAATGGCTTAAATGCAGCGCCAGAACAATTGACGCCCATCTCCCACATAGCCACTAGTGAGTTTGAGTGTGGAGGAGAGGGTGTGGAGAGACTCATTTAGGATGAAGCATTGGATCACCGGCTCCTTTAAAAAAAGATGGTGTGTGAAGTAGCGCTAACACTGTATAAGTAGATCTCCACCCTAACAAAGACTTTATCTCACTTATAACTATGTACGGTGTCACTGTGTGTCTCCCACTGTAGGAAGTGTTGTGGACTGCAAACTTTTACCAGGTTTACATTTTTTCACATGGATAAATGTCTTAAAGGACCTGTTTTTCTCTAGGAAGACATTCCCTCTCCCAGGAGGTCTGCAAAGGGTGCAAGTCATCACCTTGAGACCTGGCCAGCCCACAAAAAGTGACATCTGCGACCTTTGTGAGACCTGTAGAAAAAAGACAGGGATAGATCTCTACCATGAGAGCAAGGCAAGTGGATGCAGAATTTGCGTATCTGACTCTGAAGTGGATGCAGATCTCATATCTGTGATGTTCTCCACTGTCGAATATTATACCAGCATAGTAATAGGTGGTTCGTGGAATATGATTGCTTCAAAAGCATCAGTCTTGTGTGGACATGTTGCAGACAGTCCTGAGACTGATGCATGAATCCCTCTCTGTGGCATTGGCGTCAATAGCATTTTACTCAAACATGAGGAAATCATGCGTTGGGGAGATAAATGCTATGATTTATCTAAAAGATGGATGTCTTATTTAAAATTTATGAGGTATACTTTATAGAAGACTGAATTTTTTCATAGCAAAAACTGGGAAAATTATAACTGTGAAAGAGACCATTTCTACTGTACAGAATCAAAATCCAGGTAATGGAGTTCAGAGCACAGCTCTCATATGGACATTGATGCAACATAAAGCAATGTAGCTGTAAGCTCTGATGCCCAGGGTTTTATTTCTAAAATATATAATGTATATGTGCATCTATATGTAACGACAAACTTCAGTCGTCAAATCTAACTTGTTTTTATCTTGTTAGGGAAAGATTGTCTAGATGTGTTTCAAAATCTCTTAAATAGCAGTAAAAAGGCATCCAGTCACCATTGTGACAATTAGCAGGAGGGTGTGAACATTGGCAGGGAGCTGGAGAAGGCTCTTCTCTGCCTGACAGCCCCAGAAAGAACACTGGGAGCTCTGTCTTGGTCTTTGCCTTGACTGGTTTATGTCACACTTAGAACTGTTAGGTCTTAGAATCATTAAACTATTACTGATGAGAAAATATATTTTCTGTCTGTGTGTGCAGTTGGAACTCATTTTTTCTGGTTTTTTCAAACTAGTTGATTAAAACCAAGCCAAGGTCAAAGGTCACCTCTGCCTGCCTCTGCCCATGGGGTGCTGTGGATGTTGGAAAGACAGAAACAGTGACTTTCTGAACCATAACTGATTCTCAGCGTTAACGCGTAGAAACCCAGGAAGTAACCCAGGACCGTCCCCTAGGATAGTGTGTTCCAAAGGCCGAAGGGAGGCTGTGGGGAAGTAGAGAACAGGAATTCCAGTAAAGACCAGATCTTGCTGGCAATGGAGGCTGAACCCCATGTGCAGGAGATGGCCTCCATGATGTGGGCACAGATGTGGGCAGGGTGGTGACAGTGATAGGAGACCCTAGGGCATCGTGTGTTTGCACATTAAATTTGCATGTTAAATACTCTTGGATAAAAATAAAACATTTCAGAAGAGTATCACAGCTTGATTTTTCTTACGTTTGTATATGCCCCCACCCAAATTTAAGTACCTGTGTCTGAGGAAATCATTTTTAAAAATCTTGTGTGTGTATGTGTGTGTGTGTGTGTGTGAGAGAGAGAGAGACAGACAGACAGACACACACATAGAGTGTGTTTATATGATGTTTTTTAAACATATGTATTTCATTGCTATATTACAATTTATATTCTGTGAGGTAAACTATCATTTTCTTCCTCCTTAGCAATTTATGTTAGAATTTATTTCTAAGAGTCAGTCAACCAGTCTACTTAGTACTGAATTTCATTGCATTAACTGCCCTAACTGTTTAATCATTGAGGGGCCCTCCTGGTTTTTATCTGGGACAATTTGATTCGCTCTGAGTTGTTCCTGTGTGGTAACCTTGGACCTGTGATAGAGCGGGCTGTGCATTCTTGGTGGCAGGATATTTGCTTACCATACAGTTTGGAGACGCCTAACTTTTCCGTCTTTGCTGCCATAGTTAGTACAGTTAATTTGTTTGCACGTTTACCGCTAACCAGGTAGATCAGAGGAGACCTCTCCAATAAGATGCATGTTACACCTGAACAGCTTTAACAGCAGGCTCAAGGCTTCTGGAGTCTGCTGCTAGATCATCTTCATATCTTTGTGTGGAGAACTCACCGCAAGGACATGTGTAACGTGACCTCCGATTGTGCAGAAAATCAAAGCAACTTCCCATTCTAACAAGAGTCTTTATACAGTAAGAGTCAATAAGTTATTTTTACTCAACTAAAAAGCCAATACTTTTTTAAGAAGCCAAAATTTTAATATTTTATGCTGCACCTTAGTGCGTGTTTTATAATCGCAGGTACGAAAGCCCTGCTGTGGCCTTGAGAATCATGGTCCTTGGCTAGCACAGCCCAGCTCATCACTGGACGTCACTTCTGCATAAAAAGCCCCACGAGACCCAAGTGTCCGCCAGGGGTTTTTCTTACTATTCCCCTTTTCTAAGATTTTCTGTTGAGATGGAAACAGTGGTGCTAATTTCCTTTTATGTGCAGACTGCCTTGTCCGTTGGCAGCCCTTGGCATTCTCTTCAGTGTGTGCAGTGTAAATGTCTCCATGTGTCCTGTGAGGATGAAAGGCGTTTCAGAGCCGAAGCACAGGCAGGTGATCAGAGCCACTGGTCTGTGTTCTGGCACTCTGGCCTGCTTGCCCCCTGCCCTGCCATTGTCCTGACTTCCTGTCTCCTAATGTCATTTAGTGGCCACAAAGGGAGCCTAGGATGGAGACAAGATGTGGAGAGTAGGGGCCATTCCAAGCTTTCATTTCACTGTAGCTGAGAGGCCCAGCAGGAGAAAGTACTTGACTCTTGATGAGACAGGGATTTGGTTGTGGCTGGTTTTGTTTTATTTTTACATTTAGACCAAATAATAATAATATTAATAATAATAGTGCTAATAATGTGAAATTTTAAAAATGTTAGTTATGAAGATGTGCAACAGAAAATTATCTCGTTTTCATTTTGAAAGTTTTAGTTGCTCTCGAGGGACAAGTGTTCTTCCACCGAGCTGCAGCCCCACCCTGGGCGAGCCTTTAACTTTCGTTCCTCGTGCTTAACGGTGTTGCCTTCCATTCCTAACTTCATCTGCCGGCTGTATATCCTCGTTGTGAAATAGCCGTCCATGAGCTTTGTCCATTTTCTAGTTAGCTTGTTTGTGTGTTTCCTGTGGGTTTTGAACAAGCCTGCGCTCATTTTTAGCAGCATGCTATCCACTGTTTGGACTCTTCTGTTTTCCCGAGTCCCTGCTCGCCATATCTCCCACAGCCTTATTTTTGTGACTTATTGTAGAAGTTTGAGAAACTCTTGGTTCTGTTCTTGGTAGTTCTAGAACAAAATGAAGGTTCTCTAGACTCACTGATGTCTAAAACCTTTTTAAAGACACTAGAAAAATTACCTGTTTAAACTGTGAAACTCAGTAATATAAATATTTCAGTATTTTAATATATTCACGAAATTGGGTAATCATAAACAGTATGTAAATTCAGGATATTTTCTTCCCTTCCCTAAAGAAATAGCATATCTATCAGCAGTCACTTCTGATTTCCGGCCTGTATTCCAGGGCATTTTGTACATGTGTTATGTCGTATGTGACCTTCACATTTGGCTTCATTTTAGTGTGTTTTAAAGATTCTTTCATGCTGCATAATATATTAGGCATTATTTATCTTGTGGCTATATAGTACTCAATTCTGTGTGTACCCTGTATTTTGTCTCCCTATTTATCAGTTGATGGACATTGCTTATATTTTTTGGGACTGTGAATTACGCTTCCCTGCACATTTGTGTCCAAGGTTGTTTCTTGCTGTTTGTTTGGGGTTTATGGTGCTGGGGATCCAACCCAGGGCTGTGAGTGGCTCCCCAACCCTTAGATATAGTTTAGTTCTGCTTTGTTTTTCCCCTTGGTGCATGTGCTTTTGTTCCTCCTGGGTGTGTACTAGGATGGTAACTCTGTGCTGCACTGGCAAGCTGTCTGCTGATGCCCTGTGCATTTGATACCCCACCAGCAATGGGTAGGAGTTCCAACCTCCACATCCTCGCGACACTCTTTTTTATATGGTGGCTACTTTTGAATTTGTGTTTAAGCATCCTAGCGAAAGGGCAGATCTCCTTGGTTTTGACCCTTAATGCTACAAGCGATGATACTGAGGGCTGTTGTATGTGCTGACTGACTGGCCACTTGAATTCTCTGGAGAAATAGCTACTTAAATCCCTTACCTATTTTTAGATTGGGCAGTCTTTTTGTTGTCGAGCTATAATATTTCTGTATATGTTCTGGATGCTAGACTGCTCCCAGATATACGATGCGCTCTGTATTTTCACTTTCTTAATGCTGTCTATTAGGGTATGAATATTGGTGTTACTCCATGGTTCCTATGTTAGAAATTAATGATTTAATTAAAAATTAATTTGATTATTTATTTAGTTAATAATTTTTAGTGTTACCGTATCAGAAGGTAGGCACATAGGGTGTGACTAGGTACTGAGGGCTCTGCCCTTATGCTAGACACTCAGGGGCACCTGGGAGAGAAAATGCACAGAGAACAAAGACGGCCTTCCTCTGGGAGGATCCGCCCTGCTGATACTCTGATCTTGGCCCTGTCGGCCTTCAGAACTGCAGAGTACATATATTCTATTATAAATTGCCCAGCTTCTGGTATTTTTGTAGCAGCCCAACCAGACTAAGATAATGTCTTTTGAAGACAAATGCCTGATCCATTTTTAATCTGACCATGTACCTTTTTCTGAGCTTTTCCCATGGAGGAGCGCCTATCTCCCCCTAGTTCCCTTAGTCTGAAACGATGAACTAACATACCCTTTCCCTAGGAAAGTTGAGGTTCTTTGCTATAAATTCCTTAACTTGTCTCAGCTTGCTACATTTCTCTGTATTTTTTACTTTCCTGCCTCTACCATACTCTGAAATTTAAAAAAAAAAAAAAAAAAAAAAAAAAAAAGCCTGTGATGGTTTGAACTTGCTTGCAGCAGTAAAGCCCCAACTAAGACAATTCCCAGCACAGTGGCACATTCCTGTCAGACTAGAATTCAGGAGGGAGCTGAAGACAGGGGACTATGAGTTTGAGACCAGTCTGAAATACACAGCAAGATCCTTCTCGGAACAAACAAAAAGTACACCCAAAGTTTTGCTTAGCTTAGATGTTTTTTTCTGCCTGGTTCTCCCTACCCCTGCTTTTTGCACTTTAATTCCAGAATTGTTTTCTCTCCCTTTTCTGACATGTTCCCCCAACTCCGGATGCCTCTTCCCTGACCTCTGACTGGTTAGTTTGCTCCATGATGCCCAAGAATGCCCGTCTTCCTATGGAAGTCTGAATAAGACTCTCCCTCCCCTTCCACCAGAGGGCACTCTCTAATCTCTAAATCCTATTTGTGCCCCCCCCCCATTATTCTGTGTGGAATGTTATTCTGTCCTACATTATAGCTATATAAAATAGATTTTAAGATAGAGACTGGAGGCTTACTTATTCCCAGATCCTCTCCAGCCAATGATCTCTGGCCTTTATATCTCTTGAGTATTTCTTGACATTTTGGGGGGTGAGATGGGGTGGAGGGGATGGAGTATTACTGATTTAATATGGATTAAAAACAAGAATCCAGGCACCCACATCCTTGGAAAAAAGTGTGGAAAAGAATAGGCAGAAAACATGGGTATGCTGTCGAGGATGAGTCAGTGAAGGTTCTCATGTGCCTCGCTGGGTAGTGAGCAAGAGCGGCTGAGGTTTAAAACCTTTTCTGGAATGTCAGTATCATCTTTGAAAGCAGTCATTGGATTGAAAAGAACAGTGGCTCTTCTGCTGAGTTTATGCTAAGGGTTAAAAATATAGACCAGTACAGAAAAAGCAAAGTCACCTCACCTGCCAGACTGAATCGCCTCTTCTGATGGCTGGCCCAGAATCGGTGTGAAGGGGGCTGTGTTTGCCTCCCGGGTGCAGAGCCAAGAATGGCGAGTTTCTTCGGGAATTTGTAAGCCAGAGAGAACCACATGTGAATTGACCTTTACGGTTTAAAATTATTTCCAAATGTAGGTCGGTCTACAGCTTACATCCTGTTGACACTGCCGTGGTGGCCTCTTCGATGGCTTTTTATGCTGCTCTTAGTGAAATGACGCCACTCGGGACATGAAAATCTGTCCTGGTACTGGAGAGATGCCTCCGTGGTTAGAGCTCACGCTACTCTTGCAGAGGACCTGGGTTCAGTTCCCAGCTCTCACACAGAGGCTCACAACCTCCAGTAACTCCAGCTGCAGGGCATCCAATGCCCTCTTCAGACCTCCTTGAGCAACAACGAGTGACGCCACATAAGTGAATGTAGGCAAGACACATAAAGTAAAAATAAATCTAAAGAAACCTTTAAAATCAGTATCATGACTAAATCTGTGTAGGCTTAAGGATAGATGCAGTTATGAATTTTATATTAAAAAGCCTTAAGTCAACCTGCTTATGAGGTTTTATTCATTGTATGCTTTGTATTCTTGACTCTACTGGATGTTCAAATAAGGGAAATTGTTTAAATATTTACCTGTTTGGGCTGTGTGTCTGAGGAATAATTTTGTTGTATTAATTCTTTACTCTGGCAGAAAAAGTCATATTCTTTATTATTTTATCTTCTGGGTTATTTAAATTGATTTCTAAATTTAAGCAGTTGAAAACTGACACATTGTTCTTTATTTCTACAAGATTATACACATAGGGTATATGACACATCATATAAATAAATATATATATTAAACTCTATTCCTAATAGGAACCCTTGATTTGTAGTAACAATTGTTCAGTAACACTAGTACTAATAGTCCCTGTGATATTTTGAATGCTAATGAAGGAGTCGTCACTGGCTTAAACACTATATATTCACCATTTCTTTTCATTCCCATGGAAACTTTGTGAGACATATCAAAGAAAAAAAAAAAAAAAAAAGGAGACCTTAGTGGTTCGCTCAAGGCACACAGTCATAGGTGAGCCAAGGCTGGACCCCAGGCGGCCTGCCTCCAGGGCTGACTCTTACTCATCTACCACCATCCTCAGTTACTCTGTGTCCTCCGTGGTGCTGATGAGAACCAAGCTGTGCACTTGTTGTGTGTGCAGTGCCATCCTGTCTGGTTTTTTTGTGCAATGTGCCCAGAATGCTGTACCCCACAGCTGGGGTCCATTAATTATCACGGTGTGGGAATCCACACGCCTTCATCCCCAGAGCCTCCTGTGTGCAAGGAGTTACATCATTTTCAGTACCTGACCTTTAAATTCTGGGACTTAAGGCGTATTTGTTATTTGGATACTCGGTGTGCTTACTTCCTGTTCTAAAGGTAGACGTGAAATAGAAGCAATGGGAAAATACAGTGTATTTTCTGATATTATTTTAGGAAGATTTCTTCCATATTTAATTCTTCCAAATTTTATGGCACTCTAAAGGGAGATGAGGAAAGCAGCATCATTTCCCTTGAGTTTTTCTTTATATGGAAACAACATCATTTATTGGGTGAGAAATATAAATACCTTATGGGAAAACTTTACTTTCAAGTTTTTAAAATTAATCGTTTTTAGTGTGTATGTGTGTGTGTGTACGCACGCATTCACGTGTGTGAATGCACATACGTGTATGCATGCTTTTGCTTGTGCTGTGATACTATTGTGGGGGTCAGAGGACAACAGGTGGGAGTTGATTCCTCTCCTTCCGTCATGTGGCTCCTTAGGATCAACCTTTACCTGCTGAGCCATCCTACCAGCCTCTACTTTCATTTTTCTAGTATCTTAAATAAAGCATCATATAATTGTACAGTGGAATTCCTTGTAGCTGCTAATAAGAATAAATAGGTAAATATATTCTAGCTAAGAGAGATGTCCACAATATATTAGCAAATTAGAATAGCATCAGAAATATGTTCAGTACTCAATTTTTTTTGAAAGGCCAATTTGTGGGAGTTATGTCTTTGTAAACCAATAGGAAAATGTTTGCAGTAAGCCATTGGCTCCCCCAATTACTAAAAGTCCAGCCTCTTCCTGGCCTATTCTCGAAATCCTTCCCAAATCAAATGCCAAGGACTTAATCTGTCATTCTGCTTATTTGGTTCTTGTAGGATTATCTGATGACTTTTTCTGCATTTTAGTAACATTTAATGTCACAATAGTGAGTTTCATTACAAAACTTCCATACTTATGTGTCACTGACTCGCCTCTGGTTTGCCACCTCCTTCCTTCCCCTCCCCCTCCCTAAGATAAATAACAGGAAGAACTGCAAAGAGATCCTGGTCTGAGGGAGGGGCTGAACCTACATTGATGATATAATTTATCATCTTTTCACTTTTAATAAGTTCAATTTTTATTTCGATGTATTTCTGGGATACTGAGAAAAGAAACCAGACCCTTGTGCCCTCTAGGCAAGTGCTCTACCACTGAGCTGTGCCCCCAGCCAACCTTTCAGTTTCAAAAGTAAAACTTCTTCTCTCAATAACATTGTATAATTTCCAGGTATTTACTTCTGGACTGAAATTCATTTTGGGAGCTTAAACATGAATATACACCAGTAAGTTTCGATAACCTGAATGAAATGCAGCTGCTTGGAGAGATAGAAATAAGCAGCACTCAGGAAGTAAAAGATAGTTGGAGGAGTCGTATATCTTGTAAAAATGTCTTCCCGTTTTATACTAGCCACTGCAGCACTGTGAAATGAGAGCTCGCGTGAGTTAATTTACATTCTCTGATGATGGTTCATGTTTTTTTCATCTATCTTCTAACTGGTTTTATGTTCCTCAATAAACATCTCTTGAGGTCAGGTCCCCTGTCCATTTTAAAATCAGGTTGTGTCTTGCTGTTGTGTTGGTTTGTGTCTTGCCATTGTGTTGGTTTGAGTTGTTGTCTGCTTCGGACTTTATTCTGTTCTGAGATGAGTGTCTTACACATTGGAGCTCCCATTCTGTGCGTTGAAGTTTTCAGTACAATGCAGTCCTGTGAACCCAGACTTACAGACATTTTGCTTCCTGTGCATTCCTAATTGTTTTACAGTTTGATAGCTGAAATTTAAGTCTTAAGAATACTCTGAGTTAATCATTCAAACTATGGTAAAATTCTGATATCCTTGGCTCTGGCCTCTTTACCTGTCACCACCAGCCATTTTCTCATTGGTTGGTCTCCTCTATGCACATGGCTAAAACCTTTTGGAGTAGATACTCTCCTTCTTCAGAAACAGTATATCTTCTAATCTTAATGTGGACAATGATAGCTCCATATCCCCCCGTGGTATATGGAAATTGTGAACAAATATTTTGTGTAGTCTACATGTTTCTAATTAACCTCCTGGAAGAAGAAAATTTGTAATTTTCTGTAAACCTGTACATGTTAAACATGTTGATTGATATCCATGGGGTTTCTTGAAAAATGGAAATGCTTTTACAAATAAGAAAATAATTTTTATCTGCACCAATAAAATCAACAACAAGTTCACAACAGTAATAGCACAGTGACTCGTGGCTGGGTGTTTTATAATAGAACTACGTATACTATTTGCTGTGTCTATACCTAACCTGTTCTCCCATACTTCCCACGGACCCCACAACGTGGCATCCTGGCAGCCATGTCCCTCTTAGTCTGTCTCCAGACACTTGTGTTTCTATACATGTCATTTTATCGGTGAGTGATTTGCACACTGCCTTTGAAGTGGGGGATTCAATTGTTTGTATCAGAAGTGGGGTGGGGGGGGGCTTGGTAGATATACATATGTCTTGCCATTAAATAAGACCTTGGCAAAAGCTGAAACTCCAAAGCAAAGAGCCTTTAACATCCCTCTCGGCGTACTCTAATGTAACCGATAATAGTACTTTTGGAAAAGTAAATCATCTAGTTCAGGCATCAAACATTGTGGGATTCTCCATTGGTAACTATTGACATGATAGGTTGAGGTAATCATATATTTATGAGCTACAAGAAGCCCTAAATAATTCAGAGTACAGATGTAAATGATAATATTCAGGCTAAAGGGTCAGACCAGTAGTAACAAACGTTACACTTTTACTGCTTTTTATTTTGGTGAAACCTGGGGCCACCCTCCAGCATTTTTAAGACTGGGCTTCTGCGAGCACCTGTGGGCATTATGGTGCGTACAAGCCTGAACCAAAATCACAGTTGCTCCAAGTGACTCAAAACTTGTCACACAAATCTGCCCCAGGACTTGGCTATGAGGAAAGAGAGTAGAGTGACTGATACCCAGAGAACACCATGTCATGTGCACCTGTGACTACTGGGAGAAGAGAAAACAATAGTCACACTTGTCAATCACAAGAAGCACAGCTCGGAAGGGACACAGATTTGCCCATTTGTGTGTCTTTGTCAAGAGCTGAAAAAAAGTAAGATCCTACTGTTAGATTCTTCTGAGCTCATCAAAGGCAGCTGCTGGTGCCTGGTGAGAGGCTAGTGGTGAAAGGTGGGAAAGAATGTTGCAGTTTGAAGGTTTATGCTGAAGACCAGATACTTTCTCTTAGGTACCCAAAAGCATAGTAATTCCTTCCTCAGCAAATATGTTTTTAAGATTTATTTTTTCATAATTTCATGTGCATGAACACACGCACACACACACACACACACACACACACACACATTATACTGTCCCTTTTCCTCTTTTACCAAATCTCCTTTTTTCCCCAAGTCTCCCTCCTACTTTATGTTTGTGACCCACTACATTTAATTTGGGGTTACCTTCAGGAGCATGGGTTGGGGGAGGTTATATACTTGAACTGGGGCAATGTACCAGTAGCTGCATGTGGAATAGGTCCCCTATAACCCTGAGCTACCAGTAGCTCCTGGGAGGTGTCTTATGAGGCCTTCCCTCAGTGGAGTGCTGAGAGGCCATATTTGTGCAGCTAAACCCTGCTGTGAGCTTACAGGGCAACAACCATGTCATAACAGGAGACAGCATTTCACTGTTGTCCAACTTAGGGCCGGACACGCAATGGTCACTTTTTTCCAGCACTTTGACCAGTCATTGAGTCTTATCACCCACTTGAAATGGAAGCTTCTCCAACCAAGGTACTATGTACTGGTATAAATATTCAGAGGTCAGTTAGATATTGTGTCTGTTTAGCAGTACAATGAGCGAAGCCCCCCCCCCAAATAAATACAACATCTCTCACTTGGTTGCCCCTCAGAACTAGATGCTAATACCCTGCGCCTGAAGATAGTACAGTTTGGTTGCAATATGTAGAGAAATAAAGCTGCAACTGAGCTGTAAGCTCCCAGTCCATGAGCAACCTTCATGGTGACAGAAGGTACTGTGAACATTTCTTGGGCCAAAAAGTCATCAGAGTCTTACCCAGCTTGAACCCTGTAAACCTCAATACCAACCCCCAGGCAGGCTGTGTCTGTCCACTGTTAGGGGGTGGGCGAGGGTAATCTGCCAGGCAGGCTGTGTCTGTCTACTGTTGGGGGTGAAAGTAGCCAACTGCTTTCTTGTTGTATTTTAGGCTCATTCCATAAGAGAAATTCAAATCTTGTGAAAGCCCATGGCTGTTGAGGTCATGGGCCCTTGCAGTGAACCTGCTTCTGTTGTATGCTGTATTTTCAGAGTGTGAAGTACTCTTCACTTGTGGGGTCTATTTCAGTTTTTGTCTCAGTGCAGGCTCTTTATCAAAGTCTCCTCAGATTCAGATTGGAGAAGCTGGTTTGCTAAGGATGATCTCCCTCCTCCCTCCTCCCTCCTCCCCTCCCTCCTCCTCCCCTGTTTCCCTTTTTCTCTATTCTTCCATGCAGCTGAATGACTTCTGATTTTGTTCTCCTTGGGTTGACCTCATAGAATCGCCATCTCTACCTTCATGTCATCCTCTTGGAATGAAACTTCTAATCATCTAGATCACCTGGAAACAAATATTTTTGGTCAAATAAAACATAGCTGTGATATTGTGACTTGAATTTTTCATGTAAATGTGTGTACATTCGTGGATTTGATAGTTTATGCCCTCATGTATTTCGACTTAAAGTTTTAAAGGTATTTAAAAACAGAAAACATTTATCCTAGTGATCTTTTCTTAATCCAAGGTCATGTCTAGGAACATCAGTGTTTGGTGTTTTAAGCAGATATGGTGCAGGGCAGAAAGCTGACTGATTGAGTTTGTCACTATAGAGTCCTGCACTGTCACAGCCCCTTCTCCCCTGGGCTCTTGTATTGCTTAGTTGGCAGGCTTCTGAGTATCCGTCTACTGTCCTTAGGCATTCCTGCGTGCACTGGCCCTCCCTACCCCTCCCTTTCCCTCTCCCCCTCCCCTTCCCCTGCTTTGAAGAGCTGTATATAAACTCTTTATAATTACTACTTGTTAAACTGTAGAACAAGTTTTTTTTCTTCCTATTTTGTAACTGACTTTCTTCTGTACCTGGCTTGCCTACCTTGTCATAGTTTCCGATCTGCATCTGTATCCAGTCTCTCTTGCTGCCTGACAGCTCACTCTATTTACCTTCATGTCTTTTCCTTCTTCTGTGTGCTTATAGATACTGTCACCAAGTCAGTGTGTGCTGGCTAGTCTTGTCACCTTGACACAAACTAGACTCATTTGGGAAGAGAGAATCTCAATTGAAAAGAAAAAGTCTCCCTAAGACTGCCTATAGGCACATCTATGGGGCATTTTCTTGACTGGTGATTGATGTGGGAGGCCCCACATCACTGTAGGCAGTGCTAGCCCATGCAGGTTGTCCTTGACTGTATAAGAGAACAGGCTGAGCACGCCCTGGGAAGCAAGCCAGTGAGTAACACTCCATGACCTCTGCATCAACTCCTGCCTCAAGGTTCCTTCCCTGCTCAGGATCCTGTTCTGACTTCCCTCAGTGATGGATGGTGGTGTGGAACTGTGGGTTTAAATAAATGCTTTCCTCCCTAGCTTACTTTTGGTCGTGTTATAGCAAACCACTAGAAACCCTAACGAAGACAGAAATTGGCACCAGGTCATGGAGTATCACTGTGACAGACCCGACTATGTTGTTTTGGGAGAACAGTGAATCGACTGTGGAACTTTGGGCTAGAAAAACCCATTGCCTGTTGAGAGCTCAGTGGGCTGTTCTGTAGGAGCTTGGAAGACAAGAATGCTGAGAGCAGTGCAGACAATAGAGGCCTGGCTTACAAGCTTTCATAGAGAAGTTTGAGAGTTCCCTGAAGATTCTATGTCATAGAGTCTACGGAAGCTGGTCAACATTTTAAGTCATGTGTGGTTAGCTGGAGCTGAAGAGTCTTTTGTGATTAACAAGAGATCAGCACCACTGAAGTAAAAAAACAAAACAAAACAAAAACCAAAAAAACAAACAAACAAAAAAACACCTTCGCTTTACTGAGACAATTGGTGCTGGTTAACTGGAGCTAAGAATTAGCCATGATTTAAAAGAGGCCAGCATTATTGAGGATCATAAACTTGGGACTATTTCCTCAGGGTTAACACTCAGAAGCCGAGGTCCGTAGGGGGCCAAGGCTGCATTTCCTGATGGCAGCTGAACTTGGCAATGTGCTAAGAGTCACCTGGTGATGCTGATTTAGCAAACAGGAAGGGGTCTGGAGAACAGCTGAGGCTCAATATTATGTGTTATAGTCTGTCAGGAGATGCCATTGGTGAAAGCACAGCTTCAGTAGTCCTAGAAGGCCCAGGATTAAAGGAATCATGGAAAAAAGTTGGGGGTTTGTGTACCATGTGACAAGGTCAGAGTTTGGGAAGAGAGCCTAGGAGAAGCTGTCGGTTTAAGTGTAGTCCAGTTGCAGCAGAGACCCCAGCATTTTGGAGGTTCTAGTACCATGGGATGACCACCAAGGACAGCAACAGGTGTGGGAGTTAGCAACTTGTCAGTACCTAGAAGACAAGCTATGGGTGCTAACAATGGCAGAGCCCGAGAAACGGAGCCCTTTGGAGGAGCCCAGAAGATGGTGAGTAAACCCTTGAAGTCTGATATTGAGCCTTTTACACTACTGGACTTGGATTTGCTTTGATTTGATTGTGACTGTTCTCTGGGTACTTCCTCTTGAATAAGAACATATTTAACTTATTCTTGATTGTATAGGAGCACAAAGTTAAGAGACTGGAATTTTACAGAGGCTTTGGAATTTTAGAGAGGTTTTTTTTGATATTTTAGAGAGACTTGATAAAGAAACTGGGTGATTTAAAGAGACTGAACTTTTCATGGCTCTGGATATTTTAAAGTTAGTTATGTTTTATATTGTGGTATTAATATTAACACGAGATCTTGGGGGATTAACAAGAAAGGAAAGGTGTTTGACAAATTGACAAGGGGTTCATTGTGCTAGCTAGTTTGCTGTACGGTGTTTGGTTGGTTTTGTTTTTGTCAGATGGACATAGCTAGAGTCATTTGAGAAAAGCAACAACTCTCAACTGAAAAATGCCTCCATAAAATTGGTTTGTGCATCTCTGTAGGGCATTTTCATGATTGATGATTGATGGTTGATGTGAGGGGGCCTGTGAGCATCTGTTAGCACAGAGAGAATTCAGTGTGAGTAGTACCAGCCCTGGGAAGGGGGCCCTGGGTTCTATAAGAAAGCAGGCTCAGCAGGTTACGAAGAGCAAGCCAGTTAGCAGCACCCCTCCATGGTCTCTGCATTAGCTCCCAGCTCCAGGTTCCTGCCCTGCCTTCCCTCAGTGACTGGCTGTGATATGGAACTATAAGAGAAATAAAGCCTCTCCTCACCAATTTGTTTTTGATCATGGTGTTTATCACTTGGATAGAATCCCTAACTATGACACAGTGGACAGCTTTTCCTCTGAGCAACATCTGATCAGCCTGTGGTTCTTCAGTGTCATTGGGT
This sequence comes from Uromys caudimaculatus, assembly GCA_028551405.1. Classification (NCBI taxonomy): domain Eukaryota; kingdom Metazoa; phylum Chordata; class Mammalia; order Rodentia; family Muridae; genus Uromys; species Uromys caudimaculatus. The sequence goes on from CM052701.1 coordinate 52,926,900, forward strand.
ATTCTTGGAGACCAGGATTCAGGGGCTGGCTCTGAATCTTAGTCTCAAAGAGAACTTGCTTCTGAATTCGGAGCCAGGGATATGTCTGGACATTTAAGCTCTACACAGCTTAATCTCTCATGAGGTGTGTGACCCATGATAACACTGTCTTTTATTTCAAATAAAGGGATAAAGGAAGGCAGTGTGTGTGTGTGTGTGTGTGTGTGTGTGTGTGTGTGTGTGTGTGTGTTCCTAATAATATAGGGTTACAGTCATTTGATTGGTCTTCCAGGATATAGCAGTGTATTCAATTGATAATCCCAGATATTTGAGGCCCAAAGAAAATTTGAGTCCTTCTATGAAGACATCTTTAGTCTGATAACTAATCAGAGACATCGGTCCATCTACCGCTTCAGTGGTCATGTACTCTCGATTTCTTTTACTAGAATAGATGTTGTTGATGTCGTAGGGGAGTGGGAATCCAGGTACCATCTTTACATTCTCCTTCTCTGTAGAGCCCTTGAGACAACACCTTGTATGGTTGCCTCCAAAATAATTCAGTTAAGTAAAATGACCTGCTTTTTCCTGATCCCTTTTGTACCTGGTGGCTGCTGTTAACTTGGGAGCATCACAAGATGTGTCTCTTTAAAACTGCTCACATTAAACTCTGGCCAGTAGCATAAATTCTTAAATTTCCCCCTGCAGTTTGACCCTCAAAAGTCTAGCTGTTATTGCCTGGGAGAATTTAGTGTCAAGCAGAAACACAGTTACTGTATAGTTCTCTCTTCAGAGTCTTTTAAAAATATGTAATTTATAAGTGATCTTTTTTACAATAAGCTGCACTTAGGGGGAAATGCTTGTTTGTGTGTGTTAGCTCACGTTTCACAATGAAACAGCCCCAGTATTTTTAAAATGATTTTCCTTACATTTTAAAGCTAAGGTACAAAACAATGGGTTTTTTAGGACAGTGTTCATATGTGTTCATCACTCATACATGTCCTTGGCTCATGTTTATCACCATTAACCTCTCTTGTTCTCCCAAAACACGTCTCTTCCCTTCCCACAAATAATCTGCTTTTGCTTTCATATATATATATATTCAACCTATGAGAAAGCATTCAATAGTTTTTTTTAAAAGCTTTCTTTTTATTTTTTTAAGTTTTGTTTTTTCTTGACTGAGTCTTACTTTGTAGCCCTGGCTGTCTTGGAACTCACTCTGTAGACCAGGCTGGCCTTGAACTCACAGAGATCCTCCTGCCTCTGTCTCCCTCATGCTGAGATTAAAGTTGTGGGCCACCACACCAAGTAAAAGCAGCTTTTTAAAGGTGTAATTCACATATACTGTCCAGCATTACAGCACATAATTCATTGGTTTTTCTTGAGTTCACAAAGCTGTGCAGCCATTGCCACTCTGACATTTTAGACCGTTTCCTCTCTGCCCTGTTGGTAGTCATTCCGCAGTTCCCAGTCAAGGCAGCTGCCACTCGACTATCTTTCTCTACAGATACTGAATGTTTCCTGTAAATGGAAACATTCCCTGTGATTTTGAAAATGACTTCCTTCACTCTACACTAGTGATCTTTAAATACTCTGGTTTTTATAGCATCCTCTCAGAATAGATTCAGCTTATGGCTTTCAAGTCACTCCTCGGCCTAGTTTTTATTAAATTTGTAATATTTGGTTAAGTTGCAAAAGATATGATCTCATATTAAATAACATTGGCTGCCAATAAGAATGGATAGGGTCCTGTTTCAGGATAAAGAAAATTTTGCCCAAGATATGGTTATAGTTATAGTGTGTAATACTGATTCAAAATGTGGCCAAATAAATTGGGCTATAACAGAGTTTCGGGATGTTCACAATGACTGTCTTATATTGTGTTATTAGAGGCTTTAGGGTATTTAATTACTAAAGTAGTCATGTAGTCTGTCTGTCTTCCTCTAATTCCTGTCCCTTTTACAGAATATTAATTGCTCAATGAACATTTGTAATTCTACAGCTAATAATTGTAGAATGTTAGTTGCTCAAGATCAAAGAGCTAGTTAATAACAGAGACAGTTACAGCAGATGGGAATCTCAGTTCCTAATCCAAGGTTTTTTACTTTTTACCCCTGGTTGTTCAAGCTGCCTGAGTTCCTTACAGACTAAGTTAGCTTTTATGGGAGAGAAAATTCCAGAACAGGAAAATGAAGGCGAGCAGATGAGAAGTAAAACGCTCTAAGAAGCAGAGGGTGGGTGTGTGGGTGGATTGCCATGCTGGCTTGGTGAGCAGGTGCACAGCTTGGCCATGTGTAATATCTCCAGAGGGAGAGGGGATGGTCTCTGAGAGAGGAAGCTTACTTGTTTGGCACCCTTCCCCCATTACCAATGAACAGACATCTTGGAGAGTTAACTCATGGTTCTGAGTTGCATCTTCATACTTCCCACTTGGAGAGACCAGAAAGAATGACTCCAAGCCCTGAAAGATCTCATCCATACTTGAAAGTAATGGGAGAATCCAGAAAATTTCAGAATATAGGTCATTTGCAATCCTATGATAGGCAAGACTTTTCCACTTCCTTTGTGATGTTTCTTGCTGTTCTCAACAATGACACAGCAGTTAACGAAGAAAAAACACGGGATAGGCGCACCTGGCAAACCTCCTCTTGAGACACATATGTGGATATGCTAACTAGGATCTTTGGAGGACAACCTTTGATGCTAGCATCTAGTTAATGGTCATGATCCATAAAATAATTGTTTGCATTCTCTTTTATCATTCATTCAAGTGTCATTTCTGTGATGGGGTATTACTTTGTCATTTAGTTAGTTGCTATGCATTTGAAGATTCTGTAAAATCTGGCAGGGTTTTTTTTTTCCCCTAAAGTTATTGCTTTGGATTTTTTTTTTTTTTGTAAGATTTGTTTCATATGGCTTGGGGGGTAGGGAAGGAAATGGGATGGAAGATGGGCGCCTCGTTTCCCACCAACAATTGGGGGAGTGGAGCAGCAGTCGGGCAGGGTGGTGTTTTATCTCATTAGCAGCTGTTAGTCCTTTTGTAATGCCAGAGTTTTCGTGTCTTGTGAGCGGTATGCAATCATGTCTAGACTGTCGTGTTAAATAGTTGAATATGAGCATATGAACAATCAAGAACATATCTCATAGGCATTTTAGTAAGACACACATTTAGTAGTAATAACCTACTTTAGAGGGACTTTAATTCAGCAACATGGCTGCTCTCAAGGGATCACATTCAAAAACCTAGGTCTGTGTGATTCAGCGGGAATGCAGGCATACCACACCTTTATTACCTCTGGCTGAAATACAGACATGCCCTTAGTATATACCTTTAAGGTAAAGTTAGTTTGTAGGCGGAAGCAGCCTTGTTTGACAGTGACATCTAATTGAGGGCCAATAGGATGCACCCAACTCTGATGAGAACAGCACAGGAAAGAAGCTATTTAAGAGGAGCCCAGGAACTGAGAGTCAGTGAATTGGGCGTCAGTGCAGTGAGTGCAGTGCAGTGAAGCTGAGTTCTTTCCTGAGTTCATGCAGTTCAGTGCAGGTCAGCAGAGGGTGTCGAAGCCAGAGAATAAAAGGAAACCAGAAGATTAGAACAAATTACCAGAGTTCATTTGAGGCCAAGCAGAGCAATTCAGTGAGAAGCTGAGAGAAGCCAGATTGAATCAGGCAGCTTAGAGAGGAGTTTGAACCAGAACAGCTGAGTTGAAAACCAGCCAGCTAAAGTTCAGAAAGAACTAGAAAGGGTAAGCTTATTCAGCAGTAAGTCTCTGAGACGACAGTTACATCATGTAAATAAAACTTACATTTATAATCTACAGATTAGGTGTCCACAGTTTGCCATTTACGTTTGCATACATGACAGACTTTGTCCTGACTGTGGTTCAGTCAAATAGCATGACTTAACAAAGTCTCCCTCCCTTTCTATTTTGTGGGTTTTTCCCCCTAAACTGTCTTATTTGTGAATGTGACTTCTGTTACTGACTTTAAAGCCAATAACTGCATTAAATTTGTGTGCCACCCCAAGCTCTAGAGTTTTAGGGGTTTGCTTTTGTGTGCCCCATGCACGTGTACGTGTGCACGTGCACCAGGGGACAACCTCAGGTGACATTCCTCAGTTCTCTTTTTTTGAGACAAGGTTTTTATCAGCCTGAAGCTTGCTGATTTGGCTGTCTGACCAGCCAGTGAGCCCTAAGGATCCTTCTGTTTCTCCCTCCCTAGTGTTTGAGTCAGAAGTATACACCACCACACCTGGCTTTTTTAATGTTCTGGGGCTCAAACTCAGGCCCTTGGGCTTACATGGCAAGCACTTTATGGATTGAGCTAGCTCCCAGACCATAAATTCCTAGATTTTTATATTTAATAACTTTATTGACTTCTCCACTTGGATATCTGAGAAATATCAAATTTAATAGAAACAAAACCACATGCCTGGCCTTTCTGATCAAGCCTGGTTCTTATCCAGTGCTCTCCTAATTAGTGAGTGATTTTATCTTTCAGCATCCATCTGCTGTGCAAAACCAGAAGCCTAGGTCTTGCCCTTTCCCCATAGGACAGAGTTGTCTCACTTTTGCTTCCTATGTAGCTCTGGGTTTGTTTGCTTCTGTCTTCCTTGCCACCACTTCTGTACAAACTTTCTACCATCATCAGTTTGCACTGCTCCAGGAAAGCATGCACACAAGCAAGCAAACTATATGAAAGTCAAAAGATGTTGATTAAGGGCTGATCAATACCCATGAACAATGGAAGAGATTACTCCCTACTGAACGGCTCTAGCAAGGCATCCTGGGAAGTACAAGGTCAAATGTCCCTTTTCTGAATGCTTACTACTAGAAGTGTTCTAATTTAAGTTTCCTACATGCTTGTGTGTACATGTGTACCCACAAGTATGCAAACACACCCACACACATGTACCTTAAACTACACATGTACACATGCAAACATTTTCTGAGGGTCTTTGGAATATTTGCATAGACTAGAGAGCTCTCAAACAGCTGTTTGGTATTTCGGATTTCAGACGTTTAACTAGGGTGTTCAACTTCTAGTTGATTGACGGGGCTTTAAATAATTAAACTAAATCCATAGTCTAGTAATGATTGATCTCTGGCACATAGTAGGTATTAACACACTGGAATGACTCAAGAATCTGCTAGTGCAGAGATGGGAGGAAGGGAAGACTTTTCAATCTTGTTATAATAATGGTGTGTAAACTAATGTCTATCTTCTCTTTTCCTAGTTGGCTCCTGGAAAATTAATTTGGTCACGTCACGTTTCACTATTGCAATCAAAATCTATATTATGTATAAATATAAAGGCATTTCCCCTTCCTGAGGTGTACAGTGGGAAACAGAGCCAGCCCTTTATTTGCACTATTTTAGAACCTGCTGACCAGCTTGGGGATTGCTGGGGCTTTTTTCATTTTTCTTCTTTCTTTCTTTTTAAAAGGCTACTTCTAGACTTATGGAAATCTCTGCCAAATCGTGATACAGGCCAGGGAGAAGTAAAATCATTTAAATGAACAAACTGCTTCCAAGCAGTTATGACAAAGGCCTAGTGAGGTAGATTAAAACTGTGGTTAAAAAAATTTAACAAAAACAGCAGCCCAGCAATAGTGGCATCTGCCTTTAATCCCACCACTCAGGAGGCAGAGGTGAGGGGATCTCTGAGTTCAAGCCCAGCCTGGTCTATAAAGTGAGTTCCAGGACAGCCAGGGCTACACAGAGAAACCCTGCCTTGGGAAAAAGAATGCATTTGGGTCCAGTGAGATGCTCTTGCAGAGGACTTGAGTCTAGTTCCCACCAACCATGTTGGGTGCAGTAACTCCAGCTCAAAGGATCTGATGCTGTCTTCTGGCCTCGATGGGTATCTACTTGTGTGCACATATCCAAGCAGAGACACGTAAATACACAAAATTCTTCAAAATAAATTTAAAATAGATAAATAAAGATGACTTTTTCCTGTGGATTTTTGTAGTATGAGTTCTCACTCCCATTTCCACGGATAATTGAGAGATGGCTGGTAGCATGTGTCAGTCGTTTTAGATGTTTTCCTCACAGTTATGATCCTGTAATTTGTTTTTAAAATAACCCAAGTTTTTAATCTATGGGTGTTTGAGTTATCTTTTCATAATTAGATGACTCCTAAAGAAAATGAGGTTTGTTTAGTTTATAATTCTGGAAGTTCAGATTCCAAGATTGAATGGCCTCAGTTTGATTTTTGGTGAAGGCAGTGGAGGGGAACACAGCACAGTACATACATGTAATATGTGTGACATCTGTGAAGACCTGAGAGCCTTCCACTAGGCTCAACTTCTTAGTTTCCAGTACCTTCCAACAACGCCACCTATTTTTTAATTTTTATTTTTTGATACTTTATTTACATTTCAAATGTTTCCCCCTTTACAGGTCTCCACTGTGGAAACCACCTATCCCCTCCCTCCTCCCCCTGCCTCTATGAGGGTGCTCCCCCACCCACCTACCTGCCCACCAACTCCTGCCTTCTCACCTTGGCATTGCCCTATACTGGGA
>CM052701.1:52933905-52993228 GCA_028551405.1 Uromys caudimaculatus
ATCTTCTGCACCTGAGATTCTCTCTTCTATCTCTTGTATTGTGTTGGTGATGCTTGCATCTATGACTCCTGATCTCTTTCCTAGGGTTTCTATCTCCAGGGTTGTCTCCCTTTGTGATTTCTTTATTGTTTCTATTTCTATTTTTAGTTCCTGGATGGTTTTGTTCATTTCCTTTGGCTGTTTGATTGTGTTTTCCTGTAATTCTGCCTGTTTGATTGTGTTTTCCTGTAATTCTTTAATGGATTTTCATGTTTCCTCTTTAAGGGCTTCTAGTTGTTTACCTGTGTTCTCTTGTATTTCTTTAAGGGAGTTATTTTTTTCCTTCTTAAAGTCTTCTATCATCATCATGAGAAATGATTTTAAATCTAGGTCTTGCTTTTCTGGTGTGTTGGGGTACCCAAGGCTTGCTGTGGTGGGAGAGCTGGGTTCTGATGATGCCAAGTAGCCTTTTTTTCTGTTCCTTATGTTCTTGCCCTTGCCTTTTGCTATCTGGTTAACTCTGGTGTTAGCTGGTCTTACTCTCTCTGGCTGTGGCTTGCCCCTCCTGCAAGCCTCTGTGTCAGTACTCCTTGAAGACCAGCTCTCTCTGAGAGGAATTTGGGTTTGGAGAGCTGTGGCACAGGGTCATCTCTGGGGTGCAGACAGAAATCAGAATGATCTTGTCTCCAGCTGTCCTTTGGTTCCTGTGTCCTGATGGCTCTGCAAGGGTCCCTCTTGTTCCAGTGAATTTGAACAGAATTGGTGGTCTTGCCTGTGCTCGAAGGTGTGTCAGCACTCCTGGGACTATTTGAGTATGGAGTCCTGTGTCACAGGATCAGCTCTCCGGCCACTGAAAGAAACCAGAAGACCACTCCTCAGTCACTGTGTACTAGGATTCCAGGTGGGTCCCTCTGAGCAGACAGGCTTGTCCACACTCCTGGGAGTCTAGCTTTCTCCCGGCAGTATTTGGTTATGGAGCCCTGTGGCACAGGCTGAGGTCCCCAGCCACACATGGAAACGGGAAGGCTCCTGTCCCAGGCTTTTCCTCAGTCCCTGTGTCCTGAGGATTCCGGGAAGGTCCTGCTAAACAGTGGTGTTCGTCTTAACCCCATTCACAGCTTTTCCACACTCCTGGGAAGGTAGCTTTCTCCTCACACTATTTGGCTATGGAGCCCTGGTGGTCCAGGCAGAGGTCTCCCGCCCCAGATGGAAACTGCGAGACGGAACTTTTAAACACTCGAATCCCTGGGTAGTACAAACCATATTTAAACCATATCCACAGCAATAGTCATATCTCACTCCACCTTAGAAGCAGGCTCCTAAGCATATACCTACATTGAAAACTAGATGTTAAATTTGAGACAAAAGTCACAAGTTATTGTAAATTATATCATCAAGAAAGCAAAAGAAAAGCTGGTAATAGTGGAAGAAAATATTGTCAACTCATGTAACTGATAAAGGACTTATATCCAGAATCTATAAGAATTCTTGGGCCAGTGCAATAGCTCAGCAGGTAAAGGCAAGTTCGCAGTAGCACTGTTCATTATAACTTAAAGTGGACCCAGCTCAAATTGCTTATCCACTGATAGTAACTGAATATAATAAGTGGAAGTGATGGATACGCAGTATTGTAAATCCATATTATAGAATTGTATTGGCAATAAAGTATTGATATGTACTATAATATTCTGAAGCTTGGAGATGTTAATGCAAGTGAAAGAGACAACATTATCACTTCATTGTATTGTTCCACTCATGAAATGTTAAGAGTAGGAACATCTGTAGACACAAAAAGTAGAGTAAGTGACTACAAAGAGCTGGTGAGGGTGGGAAGGGAGGCTCTGGGGAAGTGGAACTCGCTGCCATTAGCAATGGGCTTTCTTCTTAGGATGGAGAAAATGGTGCAAGATTAGATTGTTATGGTGGTCATATAGCCCTGGGCATCTAACAAAGGCCACTGAGGTGTTTATTTAAATGTATACTATATACTGTATACTATATCTTAGTAAAGCTTTGGGGTTTTGTTTGTTTTGCTCTGGACTTGCTGTGTAGACCAATCTGCCTTCCCTCCCTGCTAGTGCAATTAAAGCCTATGCCTCACCCGCAGCTCAATAAAGCTATTCCTTTTTGTTTTGCTTTTAAAAAGAATTGTAATAGATATGTGATACAATGTATCTGTCTTTATGGTAGGAAAAGAATCACTTCTCCAACACAGAACTTTAAAGGAGTCTTATTGTTGTGGTTTGGATCTATACTGTCCCCCAAAACACATGAATTAAAGCCTAGTCCCCACTTAGGTGGTTTGGGAAGGCAGTGGCAGTGTTGAGAGACGAGGCCTTGGAGGAGGTCTTTAGGTCACTGGGGACATGCCGCATCGGATTTTGGACCTTTGGTATCTTTATGGTTCTCTTTCTCATTTTTGTCCACATACTCTGTTTTGCCTGTGCTCCCCTGTCCTGTCCTGCCACTCAGTGAGTCCCAAACCCACAGACCAATTGAGCATGGCCCAGAGCTGCTGAAGTGCTGAGCTAAAATGGAGCTTCATTTTGTATGTTGGTTATCTCAGTCACTTATTCTAATAACGAAGAGCCAGCTAGCAGACACTAATCTAAAGGATTTATCAGGTCAGAGTAAAGCTTATGCATATCAGGATCTGGTAATTATGAGTTTTGTGTATGTGTGTGTTGTTCTGGGGTAGTCTAGTGGCTAAAAATGGCGCTGGCAAGCTAGACATCAAGAGTAAAATATGAAGAAATGTGTTCTAAGATATTCCAGCTGGTATTGCTGTGGAAAGCTATAGGATATCTCTTCATGATGTATATGGATGCCCTAGTTCTTGGTATTTTAGAATTAATGAAAACTGAAGTTGGCTACCCTTAATATAACTTCCAGGCGTATTAAATTTGCATATTGTGTTGTTTCCGAGAACTTTCAAAGACTAAAAGTCTTGAAAGGTTGGGAACTGCTAAGAAAACCTGTAGTGACCATTGCTATTCTTAGAAAAATAATTACACCAATACTGTATCTCGGTGCAGAGGCCAACAAAGCGTATGTGAGGGTACGCCAGTGAACACCAGGAAGGCTGCTTCTTGGAAGGGAAACTGGGCATTTGAATTCGAAATAACATTACTCTTACATTAATGTAAAATAACTCTTACATTAGTGTTTTTGTCTGTGGACCATGCAATAGACATGCCTTGATTAGCATTGTTAATTAGACGCTGAGTTAAGATAGAAGAGGTAATGTGTATTATGTGGAAGTGTGTGGTTAGCCAGCAAAGTCGCTATGCTCTTTGCTGGCGCTTGCCTTCAGCGCTGTTTTGCAGATTGTGTGATTTATCTGCTCCTGTTCCTGATGTGCTCTGTTTGCATAGCTGCCGCCGCTTACTGCTTCCCACTTTTATTTTCCTATGACTTCTTTCCTACTTGTTCTCTATTCAGAGCCCAGTTGAAGATGCCAAAATCTTTTTCTTTGTGGAGTATTTGGGAATGAATGAATGAGCCGTCTCATCGTCCCCAGTGCAAGGAGAGTGTGTTCATTCATTCATGGGCTATGGGTGCTTCCTTCCTCCGCCAGGCATCCTGCTAGCTGCTAGGTGTTTCTGAAATAATTAAGGAGGTGACTACGAGGCTGATCTGTGAATACAGTGTAGTGTGACATTTCAGAACTCTAATGATGCCAGCAGAGTCTATGCTGTTGTAGATAAGAGGAAATAAAGTAGCTGCATTGACCTCTCTGTGACAGAATGACAAATGACAACAGACTTGTTCAAACCCCGGTCTTGAGCTGAAGCAAGAGCCGTATTTCCCATTAGTCAGATCCTGCTTTGACCTGATGCTAAAGCCAGCTGTTCTCTTAGTATATAATGATGTCATATGTACCTACTAAGTGGGTGACAAATTTTATAATCTCCCTTCCTCCTGCTGATTCCTTCTACTCTGGGTGTCCTCCTGATCGTTACTATCCCCCACTGAATTTCCTTTCACTCCCACACGTCTTATCTAGGGAAGAGTGGGTCTGAGGGCTGGGGTTTGAGCTCAGTTGCTAGAGTACTTTAAGAAGTATGCATGAAGCCCTGGACCTGATCACCAGTACACCCTAAGCCAGACATAGAGGTTCGTGCCTGTAATCCTAGTACTGGGGTGGTAGAGACAGGAGAATCACAAGTTTAGGGTCATCCTCTCCTACATAGAAAAAGTGAAGTCAGCCTGGGCTACATAATGTCCTGTTTCAAAAACAAAAACAAAAAATGTCATTATTGCTAGTTCCATTGCCACTAAGGTAGCGCTTAGTAGGTGTGTGTACTGTTCGTGTAAACAGGTACTACAAACTTTGTGTCCCACTTTCTCCTCTCTTTGTCACTTTAAATGATAGACTGCTGTGGATATAGGTTGACATGAATGATATGAATTGAGTCATTTAAGGATAATCAGGAATATACGATACACTGGAGAAGAAGGCATGTATATATACCTCACTAGCCACTTCTATCTTGTTAGAAAAGACGACGTGGCAAAGAAATGAGACTCTGCCATTGATGCCATATCCCAAACCCTAAGGCTGAACAGCTCGATGAACAAAGAATGTACGGAGCGTTCCACTAGCCACTCGCAGGCTCCCTGGGAGGGGACAGGTGCATTCCTTGACCTCTTTCCTTCATATTCAGGAGCAACTGACTCCTACCACTAGGTGTTTGTAAATTACTACGCCCTCTCTTCGCACTAGACCAAACATCTTTTTCCTTGTTACCCAGTAGGTATGAGCTTAGGAAGAGAATCAGATTAATTCTAACCAACACAAAGGAATTTTCTTCTTCTCCCCATGTTTAGTTTTGTGTTATAGATATATTTAGAAGGCCCTCAGAGGAAGTGCAGTCCTCAGAGGAGCCTGAGACAGAATGTTCAGAGAAGTGGGGGTAAACATGATGAATATGGAGTGTGTGGAATCAGGAACGTCTAAGGGATGGGAGCTTCAGAAAAAGAAAGAGGGCGGCCACAAGACGGCGTGTACGGCACTGCCGGCGTGTACGGCACTGCCCGTGTGCGTCAGTTATCCATCAGTGTCACGTGCCACATGCTGTTGACTTAGAAAAGGAAAGAGGTTCTTTTGCCTCCTGGTTTTAAGAGTCCCAGTCCTGTTGCTAGGATAGGGAGGGAAAGTGTTCACCTCATGGCCAAGAACAACAGAGGAAGAGCAAGAGGCTGGATCTCTGTTTTTAAGTTCACATTACCAGGTACCTAACACTCACTCCGAAGCCCGACTCTTTGAAGTTCTGCTGGCCTCTCCCCAGTAACCCCAACCTTGGAACCAAGTCTCTAACACATAGGACCTTGGGGGATAGTCCAAATCAGACTACAGCACTGCTAAACGCCGTGCCCCATAAAAAAAGAATTGAAATGAATTGATTGAATTTACCTAGAATGCCACTGGGGGGCTTGCAGCAGAGCCTTCCGTTGACTTATTTGGGGAGAAGGGCCAGTGGAAACAGAAGATTGACTGTCAGAGTCAGGAAGAAGTCAAGGACAGTTCCAACACAGCTTCTGTCACCCTGGAAGCCCATGCACAGAGCCAAACACACAAGGCGAGGGCTAAGGCCAACATGCCATTGCCTGCAGATGATCCACCATTTACAGAGAAGCTCTCCAGCGCTGGGCACTAGAATATTTAAAACCTGGAGTTGTTTTTTCTGAGTCCTGACACACGTGACCTAACACCAGGCTCTCAGCTATACTTGGATGAGGTCATCACCCCCCTTTTATTGGTTATGTAACAGTCACACAGCCATCTGGTGTTCATGTGAGACACTGCAGCTGTGAGGGCCCATTCTCTAACCACTGTTCTCTACTGTCTCCAAAAAGGCAAGGGCAGAAAGAAACTATAGGAGATGAAGGATACAAGAAGCAATTTTTGCTTCTCACTTTTTCTTTTTTTCCATAAGATAGGAGGATGCTAGTGAGGGGAGTGAGTAATGGAGGAGAGAGTCGAGCGATTGATAGGATTTCTCTTTGAAAGAGGCAGAAGGAAAGGAAATCAGAACTTTATAGGAATTCAGCCTTAGCCGTGAGGAATGACCCCTTTTCCTATGACACTCGCTTAGGGGTAGTTACATCTGAAATGAGCTGCAGAACTCAAGGAAGGCATTTCTGCTGGCGGTCCATCTCTGCTAACAAGTGCCCCTGACTGAGTGTTCTGGGCGATGCTGTATGAGGAGTTGTCCCTTTCATTTTTGTGGCATGTGATGCAGTTTCTCTGGCCAGAGGATGCTTTCCAGTCATCATACATCTCTCACTTAGCTCATCCAAGTGGTGCCTTTAAGGGGGCAGAGGCGACAGTCGGGAAGATCTGTCAGGTTCATACATGCAATGCTTCTGAGTCACTCTACTTAGTTAGCTGTAGGACAGACAAAAACAAACCTCTCAGCTAATGAACAAAACATTCTTGGCTGATCTTCTCGTCTGCAGTTGCTTTAGAATAGCCACAGGGCTGCTCATGATATGAAATTAGAAAATATAAGACATTATACATTTAAAAGAAAAAAAACAGGATCAAAACTGTTCAGTTGGCAGTAGGTACATAGAAAAGCATAGGTACCAAACTCTAGCAGGATAAGCACCCACTTACTGCACCTCAGTAACAAATCCAGAGCTGCCACCAAATTTCACTACGTCTGTAGCACCCCACAACACTGGTAGTCATACCATAATCAACACACATTCCTTGGACAAGAAAATCAAATACTCTTTGGGGTGCAAAATGCATTTGATGCCTTTAAACAAATTCCAGAAGAATTTGGCAAAAGACTGTCTAGTAAAAGCCAAAGAAGCAAGCCAACTAGTATACTGTGTACTAGGCTCACAGCCAGCCAGGAATGTGCAAAATCTTTACATCTATGCTCTAAATATGAAACCTGTTCAACACTTGATTTCAGAGCAGGAGAAGTGTATAAGTCTCTGACTTTTTCCAAGAGCTATTTGATTCCGTAATGGTTATGTCACATTGTTTTGTCAATGTGGTCTTGTGAGACAACAAAAACTCTAAAAGCACATTGCTGTGCAGAGCACCTTCTGTGATGGGTAACAACAGCCTTTAAAATTTCAGGAAGAGTCAGCTCCAACAGCGTGTCTGCAGGATCACTGGGGCTCGAACTGACATCTGCAACTGGTTGTGTGTGCTACATGAGACATTCTTCTGTAATCTCAGCACTCAGGAAGCTGAGGCAGGAGAATTTCAGCAACTTTATAGCCAGAATGAGCTACTTAGTGAGTTCAAGGCCAGCCTGAGCCATGTACCAAGACCTTGTCTCAAAAACAAAGAAAATAAAAATCAAACAAAAGAAATTCTAGGTGTAAGACTAGGTCCTTGAAGATACAGAAATGGTCAAAAGTGAGGAGATTCTAACAAGAATCGTAGTTGGACCAATGAGAACAGACTCTCCGAGGAGCAAATGACATTCTGTGTTTCATGAAGTCAGTTTAGGAAGTAAAGAAGTAAACAAACAAATACATAAATAAATATTTTTACAGAGGAAAAAATATGCAAAGAGAAGATGTAGATATAATCCTCTAGCCTGGGACGAGAAGAAAATGGATTCCTATTAAAGCCAGTGGCCATTGCTGAATTAGAGCTGAGTGGATCCAGCCAGATACAGAACTCAGTAGTATTTGAGAAAGGGTATTTCGGTCCTCTTTCCTAAGCTTCAGATCTTCCCAAAGCTTGGGGAAAATGTTAAATCTGAGATTAGCTAGTGTGGCCTGGGACTCAGCACAGGTTGGGGATGAGATGTAGGCAAGCCCCTCATCTCCCAGGCAACACAAGGAGAGAGATGCTTTCCTGGAATAGGTAGATGGGCACATAAACCATTAACCTCAAACAACAGAGCTTTCTCTCCTGAACCTCTTACTATAAAATTAACTGATGTGGAGAGAGGCATGGTACCAGTGGCCAATGAAAGTAACATGATTCGATTTCCTGGTATTTACAAGTCTGTCCAGTGAGTATAGGCCCAGCAGATCTTCAGTGAAAACACAGTCATTATTTGGTTATGGAAACAGATATATATGCAAGTAGCAGATAATTCTAACTGGAACACCTGAAAAGGATTAATTACCTTCTGAAAACAGAAGTCTGAATCAACAGTGGTCATCCCTCTGTGATCAGTCACCTTTCAGGTCATTTCATGATAAGTCATATCATTGTGCTTTGCAGGCAGACAAGATTCAATTAGATACCCACCAGGAGAGCATACTTTTTCATTGACTTTTGATTGTCAAAACTGAGATCTCTTTCACTCACAGAGACTATTGTCAATGAGAATGAAGAATGTCAGCTCTGGAGCCTGGCTAATTTTTAGAACCTCATGTGACCAGGCACACGCCTGGAGTCTTTCTGTCAGTCCATATTAGATGTGCTATGGCCATGATCTAATGTGCTTTCCTGTATAAGCACTTCATGGGAAAATTTATATTCTAGATCAGATAGCTAAGAATGACTAAAAATCATAATTTATTGGATACTTGATACACTTCAGGCATTTTTCAAGGTTTTAGACATAAGTGATCATATTTAATTTTCATAAGTCTTAATGAAAATGCCTTCTTACCCTTTTTTTAGAAGCAGCTAGACATAGTGAATTTAAATAGGTTGTCCAAAGTCATCCAGTGAGTGCCAGCGCCCAGAATTTGAACTCTTAAGAATCTGATTATGGTACCTATAATTTCTACTGTTTTCCCCCACTCTTAGTTTTGAAATTTTACTCAGACCTAAAACTTTTTGAAATTTTAGAATTGTTGACTGGTATAATTTTCTAAGTTACAAAATCTCACAAAGCAAGTATAAATTATAGGATACCAAAACTCTCAATTAAATGTATAAAATGATAGTATATAGATATATTAGGCAAAGAACTTCCTGCCATATCATGAAAACGATGGTAGATAGATAAATAGATGATAGATAGATAGATAGATGATACACAGATATAGATACAGATATATCAGTTTGAAAAGGCTTAATGTTCTAATTTCTGTCCTCCTTGAGTATCAACATAGCTTCCAAGAGAGATGATCAATAAAGATTCACATCTGCTTATCCATTCTGTAGAGTTGGATTAGAGTAATTATTTGAGAGAGAAAAAATGTCCACCTCCCTACTGTTTCCAATGTCTTTGAATATTCAGATAGCAGCAGAGAAATTGCCACCAATTACTGGACTGCATGAAACACTGCTGTGGAAGGCATTGTATATGAACCCTAAACTTCTTTTCTTGAATGAAGCATAGCTCCCTGTGTGATGGCATGAGGAGGTGGGGCCTCCAGGGGATGGTCAGGTATTGAGGAGAGCTATCGTGCTTGGGTTAATAGCTTTTAAGGCCTGAGGAGACCAGGTTTCTTCCCTGCCACCACGTGATGTCACAATGAGATGCCTCCTATAAAGCAATCAAAGCTCAGTGTCAATGTCTGCCCCAAATTGCTGTATCTCCTAGGTCTTAGCACTTCCCACCCTCCAGAACTACAAGGCATAAGCTTCCTATCGAGAATAACTGACCTAAATTATGATATTTTCTTATAATCAGCCCCCCAAATTGGACAAACCTTACTAATTTTGTTAGAATTTCTCCATAGAAAACGTAACATAATAGCTATAATACCTATGGATATTGGCTTTTGTTTTAGCTGTGGAAGAAGACCATGGCAAGAACCATCTATTCTTACACTTTTCAAGTTCAAAGTGACCTTATTTATGTGACTTGGCAATTGCTTTTGTCATCCAAGGCAGGTGGGTAAATGCCAGTCCATCCATCCCGGCAGGCAGGCAGGCGTTGGGGCTCTCCTCACCAGGGCTGTTGAGCCTTGTAGGCTGTGATGACACGGCTGTTGGCTCAGCTTGGGGGACTCCCTCTCACTGTGTACACCTTCACTGCTTCAGGGCTTTTCCTTTCTTCATTGTCATCCCGGTCTCATTAAGGAAGCGTGCCTTCGTGACCTGCTTTAGTAGGGAGCAGATCTCTTCTCTCCAGTTCCCAAGCCATTGTCCTCCCCCACCTGCCTCACACCCTACACCGCCTTGTTTAGCAGCACCTCACTCTGCCTCCCTTGCCAGTGGGACAAGAAACTGTAGTCTCCCTTGGATGCTCAGAACATGCAGAGCCTCATTCTCCCCACCACCTTCTCTTTGTGAGCAGCACCAGATGTCAGTGAGCTTCGCTCAGTGCTGGAGTTGACTTTGGTGTAACATTTAAGTGAGAAGACTTAGAAAACAGAATGTGCTTGCTTCCACCCCACCCTTCTGGTCCATGGACCTGAAGACCCTGGCGTCCAGAGGAACTGTTTCCTTCACCGGTTCACTCAGTACTTACTGTGTTCTTCAGGACTTCTTAGCATGCTCTGGTAGCACATTTAAATTGTATGTCAAGCTTTTCAAATGAACATGGCTCAGACCCCTCCCCAGACCTCCTGAATTAGCCTCTCTAAGCATCTGGCTATTTTAAATGGTCAGAGGTGGACCCAGCATAGTGCCGGGCTGTGGAGAAGCTGTCATTTTGTGAATGGTGCAGTCATTCAGTCAGCAGATGTCTCTGCCTCAGTCCTGTGTAGCCGATGTTTTGTTTCATTTTTGTGGTGCTGGTAATTAAACCCAGGACCTTAAGCCTGGAAGGCAAGCAACGTGCCGTTAATGGATACCATCTTTCTAAAGTCTATTTTCTCTATCTTGTTCCCTGTGATCTTGTGTTTACTAATCCCAGCCTCTTATAATGCCTACAGGTTCAGCATCAACACTGAGTTATCCTACGGCAGATAAAGATCAAGTTGCTGCTAAACACCACAGTTAGTTTATTGGTCCAAGCATCACCCATGGTGGTTCCGCACCACTCGCTGCTTTCTGTTGCGACTGCGATGTTGAAATCCTCCTGATTGGCTATTTATATTTTTTTTTCCTTTAAGGCAAAGGAATACAGCGATAGTATCTCAAGGGGCTTTAAAGTGGACGACCAAATATAAGCGAGCTACTTTGACAGGAGCCATTTCATAAAGGTTACAAGCTTGATTTAGAAGCTTGTATGAGAGCTGTGTGGGCATCGTGCCAAGGAGAAGCCAGCATCTTCTGTCTGCCTGCTGCTTCTGTCGAAGCTGGACCAGTGAATCTGTTTCTCCTGTTACGATCCCTCATTCGTTTTGCACTCAGGAAATTTCATTACATACCCACCCATACTGGATCAGTGGTAAAGAGAGTGTTCCCATCTATTCTTTAAGGCTCCCTTAAGGAGATGTAGCTTCTGTGTTCTGTCAGCATCCTAATGGCCTCCTTCCTGCTCTTCCATCTTGTTGATCACCCAAATATCCAATTTAAAATTGAGGGCTGGAGAGACAGCTCTATAGTTAGGAGCACTTGCTGTTCAATGACAGGGACCCAGGTTCTTTTCCCAGGACCCATGGGAAAGAGGCTTACAAATGCCTGTAACTCCAGCTCCAAGGATCGGATGGCCTCTTCTGCCCTCTGTGGGATTACACACACATGAATAAAATAAATCTTTAAACAAATTTAAAACTAATTCAACGCAAGCAATCAACCTATAATCAACTCAAAAGAAAATGCACATCGAGATTTGAGACTGTTACTACAGCAAAGGAGAAAGTCACAATCGATGGGCATCAGTGTCTCCTGGTCCTGGCAGTATCTCTCATCCACTGCAACTCCCTCTGACTGTCATGACCCTATATTCTGTCTGCACTGAACCCAGTATCAGTCTGGCCAGGCAGGGCCTGGACCACTGGATCCCACTTGGTTGCATGCCTCTGAGTGTCTGTTGTATCTTCTGGCTAGCTACCATCTCTGAATCTCTAATTGTCCATGTTTTATGGGAGCTGTGGGAGCTCAGGTAGCCGAACACTCAGTCTCTTTTCTACCAGCCTTGCAATAACACCACGCCATCATGGCTGTGTCCTACATTGTCACTGAAGACCCCAGAACTTGATTCTGTCTGAAGTCCCAACTTAGCTTTTGAGTTTATTCTCCTTCCAGCCTGAGGACATGAGGACTGCCCAACTGTACTTCCATCACTTCCTTCAGACCACAAGAACTGGACCTTGTCCTACCTTTCAGCATCTTCGTCTCTCAGAGCCCTAGTATGGCTATCATGGTTGGATGAGGCATGTTTTCTGTGCTCCTATTTATAATGTGTATTTTCTTTGTGTAGGCTCATTGGTTAATAAAGCAAGGTGATTAAAGGATTTCAGGATCTGCACCCCATCCCCGCAAGAGAACAGCTTACCGCACACTCCTGTCTTGTGAATGTCAGCGTTGTCTGCAGTTGTCCACTTCCCCTTGTGACTTGCAATGCCTCCTGTCATAGGAGCAGACAACTTTGCCCTTTGGGCTTAGATATATAACTCTCCTTGGTGTCATGGGGACAGATATAATATTGGCTGTGTATGAAGCAGGTTTTTAGAGTCACCTAACTTCTACCAACCCTCTCAGCGCTGTTCCTTCCATGAGCATTATGACTGAAATAGGGGCTGTTCAGCATGGGATACAGAATGAGAAGACACAAGAGCCAGGCAGTCACTGACATGCAACCAAGCTGTACTCTGAGAAATAAAATTTTATTACCATAGACCACTGACTTTAGAGACCACTTGTTACTACAACAAAGCTGACTAGTATATTCCATCACATTTTACTTACCAAAAACCAAATGTCAATTTCTTCTTTTCATTTCCTCTTAAAATACACAAACACACACACACACACACACACACACACACACACACACACACACACACACCCCAGTTGGATGCCCTTGACCAAATAGGTTATTCATTCAGAAAGCAAAAGAGCCAAGCATCTTAATTAATTTTCCCAACATTACCATGTTGTATAACAAGAAGAACTTCTTCACATGGAAAATATTCTAACTTCTGGCTTTTGTTTCATACGTGTGCACACACAAGTGTGTGCATGTGTGTATGTGTGAGAGAATTGTGTGAGTGTGTTTGACTGTGTGTGTGAGAGACAGAGCATGTGTGTGAGAGAAAGCTTGTGAGTGTATTGTGTGTTTGTGTGACTGTATGAGTGTGTGCATGTGTGTGTGTGTGATATTTGCTCTAAAATGATAGTCATTCTGTGAGTGATAGCATCTGCTTTGCATACAACAGATCTGGGTGAAAATTACAAAGTGTCCCTGAGGGGAGAGAAAGTATTATTTTTAAGATCTTGGCATTATTCTAGAACCACAAAAGGAAAACACTCCCTTCACTCAGTGAGGGGCAGATTCTGAGTTGTGACCACAGGGTTGGCGTCTACTGTTCATGTACAGTCACAAGACCCTTCCTGTCCTTCTTTATGGGTGTAAGTGACTTAGTTCAGATTACAGCAAACACCCCAAGGTTCTTGTTTTACAGTGTTTTATTCTGTTATTTTTAGAATTTGCAAACATGTAAGACTTAGGTAGTGGTGGATATACCTGCTGTTTGTTTACTTATGCCAGAAGCAAACAAAGAGCCAGCAGACAGTGAGGAACTGTCCCCCCCCCCCCCCCAGCCATCATCCCAGATACATCTGTACATACATGGCAATCACCAGAAGCAGAATACGTTTGGAAACAGAAAAATGGAGTAGAATTTTTGTTCCCTTTCAAAATGCGTAGGATTTCTATGGATTTTGAGTGGCTAGAAGTTCCTGGCTGATATGGCTAATTTTGTTTTTATGCATAGACTCTCTCCTATTGAGAAAAGCATTTCACCAAGCTCAAACTGGGATTTATTAAGAAAAAAATAACACTTCTAACAGCATATTTGGTTATAATGGGCAAGGTTTGCAACTGAGTCTGATAATAGATTTGCAACTCCAGTCATAAGCAAATAAATTATAGGCTAATAAGAAAAACAGTAATATCAGCCTTAATGGTTTTGGAGTAATGAGTCATATGCTATAAATGTGGAGAGAGAAGAAAAACCCTTACTAGATTATGACAAAATCTGGTAATATATAATGATATAATAACCAAATGCAATTTTAAAATTTTCTATTTATAAGTTGTATGTTTATGTGTGTGCCCACAGAAGTTTATGTACATTATGTGCATGCTGGTGCCTGTGGGGACCAAAAGGCATCAGATTCCCTGGAGGTGGAATTGAAAACCCACTATGTGGGTGCTGGGAATCAAACCTGGTCCTCTGGAAGAGCTGCAAGTGCTCTGAAACACTGAGCCACCTCCCATCCCTCTAATGCAATTCCAAATTCTAGAAATATCAGGGTAGAAAGGAAACAGAAGACTATCCATGGAACAGGTTTTGATTGAGATGTAACACACTAAATGAAATCAAAAAAGGGAGGGAAATAAGAATGTCCTGGCTATGGTTGCTGCCAGGATCTGTGCGATCAAGGCTAGTGAGAACACGCGCTTTTAGGGGCTGTATTCCAGAACCAGGGACGCTGAGAAAGGCTGTAGTCAGCACTCACCACACCAGCCCTCCAGACAATTAGGCCCTTGCCTCCCAGGGACATCTGCCGCCATTTGTATTCTCTGCTCCAGACACATGCAACATCTTCTAATTTCCTAAGACACTCCTAGCTCTGTGTAATTCTTCCATTGATCCTTCTGTACCAGATTTCAAAGCCAACAATAGTTCATGTTTACATGTAGAACACTAATTAGGTCATGAGCTAATTAGCGTGTAGAATACTCTATTAACATAAACAAAACAAAACAAGAGAGTGCATGCTTCTAATTCTAGGGCTTTTTATACTTAAGGTTCTTTTATGTGGTGATTTTTAAAAAATTTTGTCTTTATTGACATAGTAATTGTGCATATTTGTGGGGTACAGAGATAATTCAGTACATGTGTACAGTGTATAATTATCAAATCAGTATAATTAGCATTTATAGCTCCTCATTTTATTGTGTTTGGAGCCTTTAAACTAACTCTCTCTCCCTCCCCCTCTCTCTCTCTCTCTCTTTCTCCTTCATAAAATACGTAATAGGCTTTTCTAAGCCGTGGTCACACCAGTATGTTACAAAAGACAAGAACATAACTGTACTTCAACACCCATTAGCTGACCTCCTCTGTCTTCCTCCCTATCCTCACTGGCACCCAGTGATCCCTCCTTCCTCCTCCTCTTCCTCCTCCTCCTCCTCCTCCTCCTCCTCCTCCTCCTCCTCCTCCTCCTCCTCCTCCGATATTTCTTCTCCCTTTCTCTCTTTCTCCTTCCTTTGTGGCGGTGCCAGGGCATCAGACTGAGGGCCTGGAGCATTCTGTGTCAGCTCTGTTACCAAGCCATATCCCTGCATACTTAGCTTCACAAGCCCCAGTGTGTCACACAAATGAAGACGCATAGCTTCTCAGTGGCTCTGTTGTCAGTTGAGGGCAGTAGACCCAAGCTGCTGCTGTTCAAAGCAAAAGAAACAGCCAGCAGCACTGAGCAAGTATAGGTGTGCTTACTAAGGTACATTATGGTATATGCAGCCACTCGTGTTTGTTGTTGAGGGTTTTCTACGTTAAAGGACTCTTTCAAGCCAGGCAATGGTGGCTCATGCCTTTAATCCCATAATTCAGGAGGGAGAGGTAGGTGGAACTCGTGAGTTCAAAGCCAGCCTAGTCTACATAGTGAGTTCCAGGACTGCCAGGGCTACACAAAAAAATTCTGTCTTAAAAAAGAAAAAAAAAAAATCAAGCAAACAAAAAACAAGCCTGGAGCTGGCAGTGGGGGTTACTGCTGGAGAGATGGTTCAGTGGTTAAGAGCACTGGCTGCTATTCCACAGGATCTGGGTTCAATTCCCAGCTCACAATGGTCTGTGACTTCATAATCTGATCTTACTCAGACATACATACATACAAAAAGCAAAACACCAATGCACATAAAATAAAAACAACTAAATAAAAATTACTTTAAGAAAAGACTCGTAAAAATTTTTTATTTAGATCATTGTTTCGCTCAAAGTACATAAATTTAAAGTATTCATAATGTAATTTAAAGTATTTAGAGGGCAGAGAATACTATCAAGTCAATATTTAGTGTTAGAGGATTTTATTGGTTTTTTTTTTTTTAATGGGCTGTAAGAATATTTTTGAATGGCCTTTCTGATTATTAAAAAATAATAATCATTCTGATCCCTTTAAAATACCTGAGGTTGTCTTTCCCAGGGCATCTCTGATGGTGTTAGAGCAGCATCAGTAAGCACAAGGTAGATGTCAGTTGGATGCACTAGCTATGCTAATATTGACTCTAGAACTTTCCAGATTGGGTGAAATAAAGCCCATCCTGGGACAAAACAGTGATAGACGCATCACGAGTGTGGCTTACATCAGCTCTTGTCATCCCTCTCAGGGACCAGCCTTCATGTGCCAGTGTCTCCCTGCAGAGACCCTACATCAGTAAGGCCCAAGGATGGAAGACAAGTGGTGAGCGCTAACGTGGGATTTCAAAAGTAAAGGCTTTTTTAAAAATTAGAGTCTCACATAGCCCAGGCTGGCCTCTCACTCTCTATGTAGCCAAAGCTGGCCTTACTCTTCTCATCTTGTCCCCACTTCCCAAGGTGTGTACCGCCATGCTTGGTTTAAACAAAAAGCTTTATTGATCTTTGTGAGAAAAATAATTGGAAAAAAGAATTTGGAAGCCTGACGCTCCTTCCTCTTGCTGTCCCACCCTGTGTCTTTGAGTCAGCCTACAACTCTTTTGGAGTGTTTAAATTATTGCACTGAAGGAGATGCAGCCACAGAACCCGTGAGGAGGTCGGGCAACAGCTTACAGAATTCTGTTTTCTTGTAAGACCATGTGGATCCTGGGCTCAAATGCACACTGCATGTCTTGGAGGCAAGTGTGGTTACCCACTGAGCCGTCTCCCCAGCTGGTCTGACTGGTATTCTCCGAGGTTCAGTCATTAGTGTGTGCCCCTAAACTCCAAATTAAACAAGTTCCTGACAGGCTGTTTTGAATCTATATGCTCTAAAGTGGTGTTTATTTTTGTTTCTGTGGGGTTTTTTTCAGGGTCCATATGCAAACGCTCCTATCAGATTCTCTTGCTTCAGGTTAAATTACACGCATTCCCAAGCTTACCCAGTGCACCCCTCATCACTTTATACAGATAGCTGTTGTGTTGTTCTATGTCTTATTAAGAATATGGTCTCTCTCTTTTAGTGCCTAGATCCCACTGTATGTGGAATAAATTCATGCCTGCTGTTTAACTGTGTCCCTGACACAAAGGATATTTTATATTTGTTTTAATTGTATATACATGGGTGTTTTGCCTGCATGTATATCTCTGTTCACCATGTGTGTACCTGGTGCCTCCAGAGGCCAGGAAAGGGCATTAGATTCCCCTGGAACTGAGTTACAGATAGTTGTGAACTGTTAACTCGGTATTAGGTATTGAACCCAGGTCCTCTGGGAGAGCAGTCAGTGCACTCAACTACTGAGCCATCTCTCCAGCCCATATAGTTTGTATTTATATATCCCACTTATATTAACATTTGTCAAAGGCGACTTTTAAAGTTTATTTCCATTAAGCTTCAGAGTCTAATCTCTTGATCTAAACAATATTAAATACTTTGATGCCAGCCTGCATGTTGAACACATATTTTCAGTAGACAACATTAATGTAAATAACCCTCTGCATAACAGTCTTAAAATATTGATTTCAATGCTGATATAGATGGCCCATGGTTCCTCTTTCTTATTCCTCTTCATTATACACACAACCAGATAAACATTTAGCCTTTCCTAGACAATGGGCCCTGTCCTGTAGACTTAGCTGGCTTTGGAAGCCATATTTAACTCCCTAGGGCTTTATGTGGTTGGGCTGAATAAGTTACCCCACAGCAGCACAACACATGTGTCATTGATTCAGTAACATACCCTGTTTAAGATCCATAGTGAATGGTGTACCAAAAGCTAAAGGTAGTTATAATACAAGACAGAAGCTAGGGCGTGGAGAGATGGCTCCGTGGTTAAGAGCACTGTCTGCTTTCCAGAGAGACCTAGGTTCAATTCCCAGCACCCACCTGACAGCTCTCAGCCATCTGTAACTCCAGTTCCAGGGGATCTGACACCTCCTTCTGGCCTCCGCAAACATTGTGTGCACCATGCCTGTATGTAAGCAAAACACCCATGCACATGAGATAAAAATTAAAACTTTTTAATTAAAAAAAAAACCAAACTGAAGTTAGGTATGGTGGCATACATATAGTCCCAGCTACTTAGTAGGAGGCAGGAGGATTACTTAAAGTTAGGAGTTTGGGGTCAGCCTGGGCCACATAGTGAGACTCTGTTTCCAAATGTATCAATATGGATACTTTTACAAATAGAAACTAGAAAGACTTAATAGTTTACAAAAATTTGCAGGACATTTCATCCTTTCAAAATCTCTATGAAATACAACAGATATTATCAAAATTGCTTGTTTTCATTTGCAAAATACCAGAGCTGGACTTAAGCCCAAGGGCTCCCACTGTGGAGTCTGTGATGCCACGGGCTTATGGCCCGTGTGTAATAAAGAAGTACATAATTTGCATATATAAATAGTAACTGTATTGTCAGGACTCCTGTGGCTTCCTGGAAATACTTCAGAACTGTACCACCCCTGCTAGAGTTTTCTTTTTCTCGCCATAAACATTCTGGTACTTTTAGTAGATTTTAGTAGTTTTCCACTCTCTGACCCAATCGAAAACATTGCCACCTCTCTGGGTTTGCAGATGCTACTGTTTAATTAGATGGCTCTGTAGAGGGTGTGAGAACTAGGAAGCTCATTAGCATAGCCAATAAGCCACTTGATTTGGAAGCCAAAGAGAACAATTGGCTTTAGGTGCTGTGGGCTGATGGGAAACCAAAATGTTAGTCTGTTAGTCTTTTTCTGTAAACGGGTGCCTTCTGCACATCCCTCTCTAGATCTGAATTTTGTATTCCAGGCCTTACTCTGGACTCCAGCATGATAATAAGGACAAATGCACATATAAATCAATCTTTCATTTACTTAATAATCCTGCGGCAAAGGAGGAAATGGCAGCTACTTGATCTTGAATCCTGAGGCCAAGGCTAGCCGTCTCTCAGCACAAGTCCTTCGATATGATGTGGCCTTTCTCATTTAACAAATGTTTTTCCTGAGTAGCTCTTTGTGCTGGCAAACCATGAAAAGAAGCATGAGAACTTGGCAGCTCAGCCCTGAAGTTTGTGTCTAAAAAAATTATTGCAATTTATGCATCAAAGGTCCACATGACATTTGTCATTTGTCTGGGCAAAGACATTTCTGAAATTAAAAAGGATGACCTTGTTTCACCGAGTGAAATGACATCCACTCTTTAGTGGAATACATTCTGAATAGTTTTTAGGGAAGTGCTGTTAAAAAAAAACAACCTACATTTTCATTATGGAGTTATAGATGATGTGAGCCACCCTGTGAGTGTGAGCCACCCTGCGAGTGTGAGCCACCCTGCGAGTGTGAGCCACCCTGCGAGTGTGAGCCACCCTATGAGTGTGAGCCACCCTGTGAGTGTGAGCCATCCTATGAGTGTGAGCCACCCTGCGAGTGTGAGCCACCCTGTGGGTGCTGGGAATTGAACTTAAGTCCCCTTCAAGAGCTGCCAGTGCTCTTAACCACTGAGCCAACTCTCTAGCCCAGCACTCTGCGTTTTATTGCTACTTAATAAACAAGCACCCATCACACACCTATGATGTAATGGGCAGTTTATATGCCTCTCATATGTTTGTTTGGTTAACATTTAAATACTCCAGGCACCTTCAAATTATTTAATCTTGCTAACATCCCTTGGGGTTGTTTTGCAGTGTTGGGGTGATCTGGATCAGAATTCTAGTAAGTAGCACAGGCTGACCTCAAGCTTTCCAAGTTGCTCTGGCCCAGCCTCCTGAATGCTGGGATTACAGGCATGACCACCATGCCCAGCATGAAGCAGACATTCTTGTGATCCTCATTTGGCTGCAGAGGTCAAATATCTAGGGTGACACCACATTGCTAATAAGTGAGGATCTAGGCTTTGGACTCTCAGGTTCACATTTAAGTGGATAGCAACCTTGCACAGGGCCTCCCAGAAAGACTCCTCTCTGCAGCTTCTGCCATGTCCTGCTCATAGATGCTTCTTGTCTCTAGTTTCCTCTCCCAGCTTGCTCCTTCAGACCAATGTTGGACATACTATGACAAGAGTGGCTGGACCAACCCTGTGATGGCCCCTGATGTCATCCCAGACCTCACTCCTCCCATCGCCCTCGCCTCTTGGCTTTCTTTACAAAGGTTTCCCAGGGGAAGTAAGGAAATATACTCCTACTTTATTTGAAGTTTCTTTAATAGCTGAGGGAGTGTTACCACTCAGCCACCAAAGCTAAGAGAATGAACCATAGGAGAGATTATCCTAGCAACCAAGCTAGAATTCAGAAGATGTTTGAGAGAAAGAGAGAGAGAATAGGCAGAAGAGAAACTTTATGTATACTAGTTACATTTTCTTTACTGATTTACTTTCAGGATAACATAAGCTTATATCTTGCTTATTGGTTGATTTATTATATATAGCAGACCTTTAAAGGCTACAGATAGCCACCACAGACTTCAGAAACCTATGGGAAATGGATTTCTGGGTACATCATTGCGGAGCTTGGAGAATACGGTGGGCCTCACACACACCAGGCAAGCACTTGACCATTGAACAACAGGCCCAGTCCCTTGTGATGTCATCCTTCTGCTGTCTGAAGCAAAGTTAAAATGTTGTATAAGCAAACTAAATACATCTCTGAAAATATTCATGTTTAAATATCAATGTGTGCTTTTATCATGAGCCATTGACAAATATACTAACTTGCCTACAGCCGGTAGTATTTTAGGTAAACCCAAAAGATTATTATGTTAAACCTGGATTATATTTATATTCCCTGCAAATATATCCTATTAATTGAGATCAGCAAATAAGAGTAGGCACATCCTGTAATCCAGCCCAATATTTCTCAGTGTCCTATCTGTTCAGAGCAGATGTTTGGGAGTTGGTCACCCAGTTTTTAAAGCGGCACATCTCATGTGTTTTTTTTTTCTTTCATCTGTAATAGAATGCTTAGACTCATTTAATTTGGCAGAGGAACTTTATCACTTAATGCCATATTCTGCTACTGACGTGAAATGGCTGAATACACTTGAGTTCTAAGGAGGCTTCTCAGTAAATGCAATTAGAGTCTGCAATTCTACAAAGTGTAGACGTGTCAGAGGGATGATGCTATCTAAGGGTGTTCAGGAAGGATCAGACTCTGCGCTCCCCAGAAAGATGCTGCTGCAAGTACCACTCGCTCACTGGTGCACATATATATTCCTGATGTGCGGCTGGCCCCTGCCTGTGCTATTTCTGCTGCAGTCCCATATGATGCTCCGTTTTATCTAAAAGCCAAGATCCAGGCTCAGAGGCTCATTAGGAACAGCATCTGGAGTGGGGCTTCTTTCAATCCTTGTTGGCATTCATTAAGTCTTTCGGCCTTTGGGGATGTGTATATTAGCATTGGACTTCATTTGGCCTATTGTATTCAACCATGTACAGTCTGTCCTCCGGCCCTGGTCTGGTTGAGATATGAGTCTCTCTAACTTCATGTAGTCCTCATACCTCTTAGAATCTTGCATGACTTTTCAACCACAGCCTACGCCCCACTCAACACCTAGATCTGCTGATGCACAAAGCTCCAAAGTACAAGTCTCCACGGGGCTCCAAATAATACAGGCAGTTACTTCACGTCCTCTCCACTTTCAGGAAGTTGGTTTCATAAACTGCTGTTCAGGCGTTTCTGGTTAACAGTCTCAACCAACCTCTGGAATACCTGCTGTCTCCCACATGCCCTTCCTTACCCTATCAAAAACACCTTTTGTTTGTTTGCTTGAGACATGGTCTCTACATAGCCCTAGCTGTCCTGGAACTTTAGTGTAGATCAGGTTGGCCTTAAACTCACAGAGATCCACCTGCCTCTGTCTCCCCAGTGCTGAGACTAAAGCTGAGGGCCACTATTCCTGGCTCAACAGCATCTTAAACCTATCTCCATTGTCGGTCTCCAGTCACTGCCCTCTCTGGCTTTGTATCTCACTGATGGTGTCATCATACCACCCAGGACTTACCACACCGGTCTTCTTTCACTATTTAATCTATATCAGTCTCAACATTCCTGATCAGATTCAGATTGTAAACTCTGTGAGCACTTCCTTTGTGTTCTTTATTATATGTATCAATAACTAAATCTCTCTCTCTCCCCCTCTGTGTGTGTGTTGGGTGGTGGTGGTGGTGGTAAAGCGTTTGGAAGGGAAGCAGGAAGGGAGGGAGCGTGGGGAAGGAAGTCTCCTGTGCGGGAGCTAAGGCCCCAACGTTGAACCCTGTTCAGTGAAGTACCTCTTTTTGTCCAGCCGGCTCATTCTTAACATCACCACGTATCCACGGCAGAATTGTTTTAGTGTTGAATAATGAAGTGTGAACTTAGCACCTTCTTTCCATAGCTGGGTGTTCCTCCTTCCCTCAGAACAAAAGGGTAGAGATAAGATTTCCTTCTATGTTCATTTCTGCCTGGCTTCCTTTCCTTATATTTCTGTCTTAGGTATCTTCCATCACACTCCAGGAATGTGAGTTGTAGGGTGTGGTTTAAGGAAGAGACTCCTGCAAGGCCCCATCTCTGAGGTTAATCATTGCCTTGGCCTTCAGGAGCTTCTGCTTGCTGGCTGTTTCTGGGCAACTCGCCTTATCCAGTGATGACTTGGTTCTTTGCTGAGTGAGGACAGAAGGCAGCTTGCTGCTCTCTTGAGTATTTCTGGTAATTCACAGCCAAGCCATCCATGGCAGAACATTCCCTCAGCAAAACAGATGTAGCCAATTTCAGAGATGGAATCTGTCCTCAACCATAGCTTGCTCAATATTACTGGATAGTTCCTATATAAATAGAAATGATTCCTTATGGCTGACATGAGGCAGAGACTGAGTGATAATTTTTCCAAAATCCCTGGGAGGTTTAGGTTGTGCTGCTAGGAAGAGGAGCTTCTGAACTCTGTTTAATATGCTCAGGTTCTAGAAGAATTCAAATAAATCTACACCATTTACTCCTACAGAATTCTCATTTAAATTTCTTTTATTTCTTCTTCTAATCCTTCTGCTTCCTTCTCTTCCTCTTCTTCCTCCCTTTCCCCTCCTCTTCTTCCTCTTCATCTTCCTCCTCTTCTTCTATTTCTTCCGCTTCTTTTTCTGCTTCTGCTGCTTCTCCTCCTTCCTCTTCTTCCTCTTCCTCCTTCTCCTCTTCCTCTTCATCCTCCCCTATCTCTTCTTCCTCTTCTTCCTCTTCCTCCTCCTCTTCCTCTTCCTCCTTCAACTCTGTGGCCCTTGCCATCCTGGAACTCACTGTGTAGACCAGACTGCCCTTGAACTTGCTGGGATCCTCCTCCTAGAGTCCTGAGAGCCTGGGTTGCAGGCATGTGCCACCATGCCCAGCTTTCACTTGACTGTCTGTCTCTTTTCTTGTCCTGATGAGTTAACTTGGAAAACTAAGAAGGAAACCCAAAGGCAATGTTACCTCTCCCATAAACTTACAGCAAGAGCCTGCATTCTGGAACCCTAAGAAGGAAACCCAAAGGCAATGTTACCTCTCCCATAAACTTACAGCAAGAGCCTGCATTCTGGAACCCTCCGTTACTAAATACACAAAGCGGGAGAACCACATTTCAGACACCCCAGAAAGAGAGGCTGGGGGATGGCTCCATTGGTAAAGTGCTTGCCACACAAACATAAAGACCTGAGTTTGGATCGCCCATGTTTTTAAAAATGAGCGCTTGTAACCCCAGTGCTGGGATATGAGGCCGAGGAGGACCTTGGAGTTGGGTGGTCAGCCAGGCTAACTCAATCAGTGCGCTGCAGGCTGAGTGAGACTGTGTGTCACAAAATAATGCGAGAGCAATTGAAGACACCGAATGTTGAGCATGTGCACACACACATGCACACACAGGAACATACACACACACACACACTAAGAAGGTAGGTGTTTTGAGCTAGGATCTGGCTGAATTATCCAGGCTGGCCTCTGACTCTTAGGTTCACGGAATTGTCTCGCCTCAGAATCTAAGAAGTTGGGACATAACGGCAGATGGTTTGCAAAAAGCCAGACGTCTTTCTTTTCATGAGCATTCCTTTCCACTCCTACAAAGGTCACAGAGCTCACCGACAGCTGGTAGTAATTTTATTGAGTGATTCTACTGCTCTGAACGATCAGCTTACACTTGCTGCAGAAGCCCACCCCATGGAAAGCCAGAGAGGTGTGAGGTAGAAATAACCCACACATACATGGCTAGCTAATCTTGGTCCTTCAATGGTAGATTAAAGGACAGTCTTCAATAAATGATGTTGGGAAAGTCAGATAGCCACTTGGAAAAGAATGAAATTGGATTTCTCTCTTATGCCAACTCAAAATGGATTAAAGGTTTAAACGTAAGTCCTGAAATGATACTTTATCTCAAAGAAAATGGGAAATGCTCCATGACATTGATCTTGGCATTTTTCAGATGTGGCACCCAAAGCACCTCCTGCAAAAGCAAAAATAAAAAAACAGGACACGAGCGGATTAAAAAACAGAACACTATCAGATTAAAAAACAAGACACCATCATATTAAGGAGCAAAGGAAGTAATCAAGAAAATGAAAGACAGCCTGTGGGATGAAAGAAAACATGTAATCTATATGTATAATAAGGTGTTAAACCTCAAACCTATAAGGAGCCCATCAATTTAACCAAAAAGACAAAGGGGAGGGGAAGGAAGGGAAGAGGAGGGGAAGGAAGGGGAAGGGAGGGGAGAGGAGGAAGGGTGAGAGAAACAGATACAATTTTTAAAATGGATCACAGTAGACATTTTCCCAGGGTATACATAAAAATGGCCAATAAATACAGTATAAGGTCTTCAACATCATTCCTTATCAGGGAAGAAGAGACCAAAGCCATAGTGAGGTAACCTCGAATATGCTGGCATAGCTGTTATCCAAAGAGTAAAACATACATTTTGGTGAAGATGTAAATCCATATATACCGTTTGTGGGAATTTCATTTATTACAGATGTTATGAAAATGAGCACAGTGGCTCCGCCTTAAAAATAAATGAAATCGATGTACTGCATGATCCGGGAGCCCTTTCTGAGTGTACACCCACAGGAAGTGAGGTCAGCGTGTTGACAGGAAGTGAGGTCAGCGTGTTGACAGGAAGTGAGGTCAGCGTGTTGGCCTCTGCATGCCTGTACCCATTACACCATTTTCCACAATAGTCAAGACAAGCAGACAGCCTAAGTGTCCGCAGATGGGTGGATAAAGAAATGGTGGCATGTACAATGGGCTATTACTCAGTTACTCAACCTTCGGGTAGAAGGAGGGTCTGTCACTGATGAGGAAGACATAACGGCAGATGGTTTGCAAAAAGCCAGACATCTTTCTTTTCATGAACATTCCTTTCCCACGCCTACAAAGGTCACATACAAAGGCTACAATTATTTTAGGTGAATAATTCAAATGTGTCATGATTTCACATATGTAGAATTTTAAAATGTTAAATTCATAGAAACAGGATAGAGGTGTGATTGCCACAAGTCAGTCAGGTACGTGTGGAGGAAAAGAGAAAATGTTGGTTAAAGGGTAGTATAAACCTACAGATGCAAAATTAATACGTTCTGGTGACCTGGTGTACAGCACAGTGAGCACAGTTAACAATAATCCAGAGAAATGAAGTAATCTCAGGGTATACACAAAACCACTGAACACCCTGAATAATTAAACAGCATTGAATATGATGAGTACAGCCAAGGCAGCTACTGGCAAAAAGTAGTTAATGAGCATAGTGCTTCTGGTTATATATATGGAACATTCTATAAAGCGTCTTGGAGCTAGAGAGATGACTCCATGATTAGGAACACTGAGTGCTTTCCCCTAGGACTTGGGTTTGATTCTCAGCACCTTACAACCATCAGTAACTCTCTAATCCCATGGTATCTGACCCCCTCTTCTGGGCTCTGTAGGTACTGCACACAAGTGGTGCACAGACACGTGAAAATTTCTGAAATAAAATACATCATGGTGTCATTAAAATGTCTCCAGGTCATGAGAAACAGTGTGGAACTATCAAGACCTAGGAGGCTGATGAGGTTTGACTGGACTCTGAATCCAAAGAGTAGGTTTGTCCCTGTAAGGCAGAGTCAAGGGACAATTAGCTTAAATCTAGTGACAGTGTTGAACCAATGTTAAGTTCTTCATTCATCTGTCATGCTCTGTTATGCTCCAAGGTGGTGCTGTTCCTTCTGGTATCAAGTATCTGGGAGATGAAGGGTCATTATATGACAGCATATTACAAATGGCTCAGAAGTTGGACATATGTGTGTATATGCATATATGTATGTACATATATGTGTGTATATGTATATATGCATAAACACACACACACATTTTCTGTGGGGAGAAGCTGATTAGATATGTAAAAGAAGATGTTAATGAGTAAGAAATCTAGTGGGGAGATGGCCCAGTGGGTAAAGACACTTCCCACCAAATTGAAGACTGAGTTTGAACTCAGGGACCCACGCAGTGAAGAATGACAGGCAACTCCCACAAGCTGTCCTCTGACCTCTGTACACATGCGCACAGGGAAAAGGCAGGTAAGGAGGAAGAGAGAGAAAGAGAGGGAAAGGAAAAGAGAGGGAAATAATAAATGCAATTTTAGAAAACAAGGAATCTAGGTGGAGGGTATACAGAGGTCTTGTGCTTTTTTCATTTAAATTATTTCATTTGAAATGTTAATACTAGCACAGTGAAACTAACTCTTAGACAATGACTGTGCTTAGTCTAGGGCTACTCTGTTTATTATGTATGGGAGGTGTGAAAAGTATTCACATGATGAACTATTCCATAGCTTCCATGAGATTGGTAGGTCCTCTCAATGTCATTTCCCCTGCAATTTTAGGCACCGTGCTTTCTAAGGATACCATCATCTTTTTTTTTTTTTCCTTTTAAGAGTAGCTTTATTGAGTTCAGGTGAAAACTATCCATTAGATTTAGCAGAAACAAAACAAAAAACAAAAAGAACAACCAAATTAAAAAAAACAGAACAACAACAAACAACAGTCAAAGACGGTGATCTTTGAACTAGATCTCAGCTTATTGTGAAAGTTTTTTTCTTCATCAAGTTGTCTGAAGTTAGAATATTATCTGTTAAACATAAAATACTTACTTTTTTTTTTTTTTGCTTAATGCATTCTAATGGTAGTTACATTCCTGTTGACAAATTGATAACTTTTTACTGATTGATACTCTCTAACCAAAGGTTGGTAAACTCTCAGTTGTCTTTGTGAGTACAGAGTATCAATGGGAAAGTTGAGGTTATGAAAAGGTTGGTAAGCTTATCTATTTCTTTTAAATTGTGCGTTAAATTTTATCTAGTAAACTTATTTCTAGGAATTTATGTTGACAGAAATA
The DNA here is from genome assembly GCA_028551405.1 of Uromys caudimaculatus. Classification (NCBI taxonomy): domain Eukaryota; kingdom Metazoa; phylum Chordata; class Mammalia; order Rodentia; family Muridae; genus Uromys; species Uromys caudimaculatus. The sequence continues at coordinate 52,961,328 of CM052701.1, forward strand.
TATATGTACTGTGGGATATCTATCACAGTATTATATACAATGGTGAATTATGAGAAATATGTCAAAATTAAATACAGAAGTAATAAATTATGAAATTACTTGTAGACATTTCTATAATAATTAAAATGCTATTTTCTAGGCTAAAACTTTAGAAGCCAATATTATCATCATCTTATAAATTCACATTATAAATATGATTAAAATAAATTAAACATTCTCTTCGCCTTTCCTCTACCATCGTGCGTGCTGTGCCTGATTAGAGTTCTCGCCATGTCTTCTCACAAGACTTTCAGAATCAAGTGATTCCTGGCCAAGAAACAAAAGCAAAATCATCCTATTCCTCAATGGATTCGGATGAAAACTGGTAACAAAATCAGGTACAACTCTAAGAGAAGACACTTGAGGAGAACTAAGCTGGGTCTGTAAGAATTCACACCATGGCAAGACTGAGGGTTGATTCTGAATTGTGGTCATCGATCAGTCCTACCAGATGGAGTTCAACACTTTTAACCTGGAGACTTGCTCATGTCTAAATTAGGGTGATTGTTCAGTAATAAAATGTAGAACCTTGCAAAATAAATAATTAATTAAACCATTTTGTAAAAACATTATGCAATTGGAAATTATTTCTGACAGATCAACTCTTAGAGTTTTATAGGCCATTCATTTTTCTGCTTTGAAATGACAAAGGAAAGTTGACTTCAGTCAAAATAACACACAATCTAATCTCATAAGTCACACGTTAAATGTTACTTGTTTTCAGTAGGTTTTGAAAACCTTACTACTGTCACACTCAACTAGAAATAAGTTGACAACTCCTGACTAAATTCGGAGAAAATAAATATTAGTCTTCTAAAATATACAGGATTCACCTCCCTAACGTCACCATAAAATTCAAATACCTCCAGTGTTCTCCCTTGAAGATATGTTAGCTTCACTCTGACCAAAGAGCAACATTCCTTTGCATTTCCCAAGGCCATTACACTGAGATTCATCACATACCTACAACACTTGCTGAAGTTACCCCTTAAATATTTCTATTTGACCAACACAAAGTGTCCTTCCTTTTTTGATAACTTTTGGTTGACTTTATTTGATATTAGAATGGCTATTCCAGCTTGTTTCTTGGGACCATTTGCTTAGAAAATTGTTTTCCAACCTTTTAACTCTGATGTAGTGTCTGTCTTTGTAACTGAGGTGTGTTTCCTGTATGCAGCAAAATGCTGGGTCCTGTTTACATATCCAGTCTCTTAGATTTTTATTGGGGAATTGAGTCCATTGATGTTAAGAGATACTAAGGAAAAGAGATTGTTGTTTCCTGTTATTTTTTATGTTATTTTTATGTTTGTGTGGCTATCTTCTTTTCGGTTTGTTGAAAGAAAATTACTTTCTTGCTTTTTCTAGGGTGTAGTTTCCTTCCTTGTGTTGGTGTTTTCCATCTATTATCCTTTGTGGGGCTGGATTCGTGGAAAGCTATTGTGTAAATTTGGTTTTGCCATGGAATATCTTGTTTTGTCCGTCTATGGTAATTGAGAGTTTTGCTGGGTATAGTAGCCTGGGCTGGCATTTGTGTGCTCTTAGGGTCTGAATGACATCTGCCCAGGATCTTCTAGCTTTCATAGTCTCTGGTGAGAAGTCTGGTGTAATTCTGATAGGTCTGCCTTTATATGTTACTTGACCTTTTTTCCCTTACTGCTTTTAATATTCTTTCTTTGTTTAGTGCATTTGGTGTTTTGATTATTATGTGACGGGAGGAATTTCTTTTCTGTCCAGTCTGTATGGAGTTCTGTAGGCTTCCTGAATGTTCATGGGCATCTCTTTCTTTAGGTTAGGGAAGTTTTCATCTATAATTTTGTTGGAGATATTTACTGGTCCTTTAAGTTGGGAATCTTCACTCTCTTCTATACATATTATTTTTAGGTTTGGTCTTCTCATTGTGTCCTGGATTTCCTGGATGTTTTGTGTTAAGAGCGTTTTGCATTTTGCATTTTCTTTGACTGTCGTGTCAATGTTTTCTATGGTATCTTCTGCACCTGAGATTCTCTTTTCTATCTCTTTTATTCTGTTGGTGATGCGTGATTCTATGACTCCTGATCTCTTTCCTAAGTTTTCAATCCCCCCAGTTGTCTCCCTTTGTGTTTTCTTTATTGTTTCTGTTTCCATTTTTAGATCCTGGATGGTTTTATTCAATTCCTTCACCTGTTTGGTTGTGTTTTCCTGTAATTCTTTAAGGGATTTTTGTGTTTCCTCTTTAAGGGCTTCTAGCTGTTTACCTGTGTTCTCCTGTATTTCCTCAAGGAAGTTATTTATGACCTTTTTAAAGTCCTCTATCATCATCATGAGAAGTGATTTTATATCCAAATCTTGCTTTTCTGGTGTGATGGTGTCTCCAGGACTTGCTATGGTGGGAGAATTGGGTTCTGATGATGCCCGATAACCTTGGTTTCTGTTGCTTATGTTCTTGCGCCTGCCTCCTGCCATCTGGTTATCTCTAGTGCTACCTGCCCTCCCTTTATCTGACTGGATCTTGTCCTTCCTGTGATCCTTGTTGTGTCAGAACTCCTCAGAGACCAGCTGTCTCTGGGATCCTGTGATTCTGGGATCTTGTGATCCTGAGATCCTTGGTGTGACAGAGATCCTGGGGGTCAAGCTGCCTCTGTGATCTTGAGATCCTGGTGTGACCAAGCTCCTGGAATCCTGTGATCCTGTGATCCTGGGCTTGTTAGAGCCCCTGGGAGTTGAGCTTCCTCTGGGCGTTGTGGGACTGGCTGAGGAGTTTGCACCAAAGGTCTGCTCAAGGCACTGGCCCAGACCAGAAAGAACCCATGCCACTGGTCCGGCGGGGTTCCTGGGGCGGGGTTCTTGGGTCCCTGGATCCCTCTGGTCCCAGTTACTCCAGGTGTTGGGACAGATGTTGTGGATACCATCATCTTTAAACAAGAAATAACTGTTGTCTCACGTTATTGGTCCCTCCATGTTCAGAGAGAACTCTGTCTTCAGCTTTTGCACTAGCTGAGTTGGCACACTTTCCTGCAGAGCCTGGTCCCTGGCTACTACTATTGCTTGTAATACTTGCCCCTAGGATTTCTCTGGAAGGCTAATGCTGCTTTTGGGTATAGTCTTGGCTGGCATTCAGTCAGACAGTAGTAGACTTCTAAGTGCTTGTCCTGCTGTGACTGGAGAAGCTGGAAGGAGCTGCTGCAGGCTGGCCTCAGGATGCTTAAAAAGCTTCCATCTTTTTGTAAATCTGAAATTATTTCAAAACAAAAACAAATTGCAAAGAGGAATTCAATCTTAGACATATGGAATTAAAGACATCTACTAAACACCTAAGTGAAGGTGCCAGACAGATGAATGTGTGCACTTTCTGGAATTGGGGACAAAAAATTAGGCTGATGATATCAAATTGGGAGGCTGCATAAAAATGACACTTAATGCCCAGACTCGGCAGGTTCACCAGAAATGTTAGCTTAGACAGAATAAAACTAGAGACTGAACCTAGAACAATCTAGCATGCCAGCATCAAGTGCATTTACATCTCCTTCAGTAATGGTCTTTTGGGGGCTGGAGAGATGGCTCAACGGTTAAGAGCACTGGCTGCTCTTCTAGAGGTCCTGAGTTCAATTCCCAGCAACCACATGGTGGCTCACAACCATCTGTAATGGGGTCTGATGCCCTCTTCCGGTGTCTCTGAAGACATGACAGTAAAGGGTTGAGGAATTAGGATTTACTTCAAAGCAAATTGTAAAGAAGAAAGGAACAGTATTCACAGCTGGGCAGTAGAATTGTGTTTCCTGTGTCCAACATTCCATGACTCTAGCTCATTTTATTTTTCTAGAAGTTTTTGTGTCCATTTGCCAACAATTACAGAGACTGTATTCTAGAAGATGAAGTCATCTTGCATGGTGGAAAGCAGCTGGATAGAAACTGTCTCAAGGCAGGACAGAACCCAAAATGCAAGGTTTTCCATGCAAGTCAGAACCCTCAGGTCACATGCTTACCTCATCCCCTTGTAGAAACCTCTGGCAGCCATTGTAGACCCAGAAGGAGGTGCTCTTGTTCATGCCTTACTGTCTTCCAATATGAATGGCAGTGGGGCGGTTCCTTCCTATGGAACGTTGAGTTTACATGTGTTGTCTTGGCTTGTACTGCTTATTTGAAGCTGATGTCAGTCACTGTGTAGTGTTGTCTTTTATCTTTACTAAGAAACCAGAGCTAGGACCCATATTCAACCTGTACAGTTTGACATCAGAAGATGCCTTCTCTCCTTTGATACCTTCACTGCACCATAGAAATTGTTTCTTTACTCAGCTTCCAAGGAACCACATACTCTCTACCAACAAATGCACTTGTATGTTTTATCTCATTTAATGTTGACAATAGGGAAGGAGCGTGGTCTAAGATCATGCACTTCCCGTGAGGAGCTTTGTGGGATTTGTTTTTGCCATGATGAATTCGCGTGGTTAGCACTTGCATCCCATGCTGACCAGCAGAAGAAATGTAGCTTTAATAATCACACCATCTGTGTAAGTCAGGGTTCTCTAGAGGAACAGAAATGACAGACTGGATCTATACGTGTATATATCATAAGGGGATTTATTAGAGTGGCTTACAGGCTGTGGTCTGGCTAATCCAACAGTGAAAGGGCTAAGAGTCTGTAATGCTGGATGTCTCAACTGGTCCTCACTCTACATTGAAATCCCAGAGAATTAGGTTCTAATACCAGCAAAGGAGTGTCTCTGTGGCCGGATAGATGAGCTGTCCAGCAAGAGTGAGGACAAGCAGACAAAAATGCAAAAGCTTCCTTCTGTGTCCTTTTATGTAGGCTGCCACCAGAAGGCATGGCCCACCTCACATGACCCAGTTTTAGGGTGTGTCTTCTCCCTCAAATGATTCAGCCAACAAAAACCCTCCACAGGTCTGCCAGCTGCTTGGATTTTAGTTGATTCCTGATCTGGTCAAATTGGCAACCAAGATCACCCACCATGACATCCAACAAAATGCTTTCAGTGTCATGTGGGAAAGACCTCACACATACAAAAGACAGAGGGAAAAAAATGTAAAGTCCTACAAGTTGTAGGTGGCGGGGTCTAAATTTCATGAGCCTTAAAGAGCAATTGCTTCTGTTGTTCTTATAACTGTGGTGGTGTTTGTAATTGTTTAGAAACAAGCTGTATGGACCGAAACTATTACCTGCTGTGTGTTCATGCTGGTTTTTCTGCAAGGCACAGAGAAAGGATTTGTTTTCTTGTCATTGTTGATAAATGTCATCTAGGTTATGGGAAGGGAAACTGTTGCTTAAGACTTCAGTAGTATAAAGACTTAACAATAAAACTCAAGTCCAGAGAAAGAGTTTTGGCATGAGAATCACAGCAAGAAGGCTCAGGGTGAAGAAATAATAAGCAACGAGACAGTTTCTTAGATGGAAATAGACCAGATTCTGTCAACAGTGCTGACTTCTTAGGTCAGTGCCGCCAGGCTCCCTGAAGGAAATGTGAGGAAATGGGGCATTGGTTATTCCGTCCTTCACAACTTTCCTGCAGACTGGGAAGTTTCTCTTGGGCTTCATCTATCCTTCTCTAGAACCAGCAATATGTTCTCTTGGTAATCAAGGGTAGAATCATTGGGTGTGTGTTGGGGAGAAGAGTGACCAAAGAGGAAGGTTACAGTAAAGGCTAGCTTTAACAACTGAGAGCAAAGATGGCATAGGGCCTACCTAGCCATTAAAGTGAGGGGAAAGCTTGAGAGACCCTCCCGACTCTCACCATCTTAAAGTCACTGTCCTAAGATGCCAGCAGCAGTAAACACCCTCTGTCCCCTTGAGGAAGTTGGACTTCAGTCTTCCTCTTCACAGACTTGTCACATCCGGAGTATCCCTGCACAGTTGTTATGCGCGTCTGTAGATTCTTGTTGAGTGGTTTTTATGTTGGTCCCATACTGGACTCATTGGGAAATCCTATCTGATGCATCTAACAAGGGTTGTTGTTGTTGTTGTTGTTGTTGTTGTGTTTTGTTTCATTTGAAGTTTTCCACACATTTCACACACTTCTCATATAACCAAGATGGATGATGTTCAAGTATGGTGTTTCTCAGCCTTTAGTGTGCTAACGAGTCATCTAAGGAGCTTGATAATAGATGGACTCTGGTTTCAGTGGATCTGAATGGAGCTCGAGGTTCTGCATGTGGAACGTTGTATAGAAAAACATCAGAAAACAATGTTTCTCAAACTTCAGTAGACAAAAAGCAATCTCCCGAGGAGGTAAAACAAACAAACATCCAGTGGTGATCTCTTATGGAAACGCCCAGGACTAGTTGGTCACCCCAATCTCCAGACTAGTTCATTATGGACCCAGAAACCAGGCTTGCCCCAACAGATTCTGGCTCTAGGCTCATCCCAATGGACCGAGATGCTGAGACCATCCTAGCTCCTGACTAGACTCTGTAGAGGCAGCCTCAGAGGTCATCCCAAACATGGTCAGCTCCAGTAGTCTGATGCTTCTAGCCACCTCTTGCAGATACAGACTGAATCCCACCCCTGTGGACTCAGGCAGTGGCTCCGCCTATTTGATAACCCAGGCACTAGTCCACCCTACCTTGCAACCTGAGCAACAAGCTACCTGTGGACCACAGTAGAAGCTGTGTTCACAATCTCTGGATAGGATAGCTGGTAAAGAGCTCTCCCAGACAAATCTCTCTGCAGAAAGTACAATAAAATGCTTCTGCTTCTTCAAATGAGCAGTCACTAATGCCTGGCTACAAGGAACAAGAACAATGGAAAGGAAACAGGAGAAGCAAGAGAACACAACCAATCACTAGTAACCAGCCCTAAAGAAATGGAGATGTATGAGCTTTTGGCAAAGAATTCACAGGAATTATTTTAAAGAGGCTCAGTTAACCTCAAGAAAATACAGAGGACAAATCACAACAAAATCAACAAATCACAACAAAGAATGGCCAAAATGAGAGATTTATCTAAGACAGTGAAATTACTCTTTTAAATCAAACACAAGTTCAGCAGCTGACAAATGAAATAAAGAACATCAGAGCCAATCAAGCAGGAGTTAGAATCTTTGAACTCAGAGATAGGTCACTTAAAAACAGACAAAGCATAGTGGTAGAGCACACCTTTAATCCCAGCACTGGGGAGGCAGAGGTAGGTGGATCTCTGTTCTAGGCCAGCCTAGTCTACAGAGTGAGCCCTGTAGCAACCAGGGCTACACAGAGAAAACCTGTCTCAAAAAACTAAAAACCAAACAAAACTGCAGCCATTGAATGCAGGAACCAGAGTGTGTTAGGAAGCCTGACAGCATGTATGGAACAGCAGTCACTAGCAGTATTTGAGTGACACAAACATGAAGAAGAGACACACAAAGGAATCTAAAGTTTCTTTGAGAAAATAATGAAAAATATTTTCAAAATGTAGACAGAGATAAGCATCCAGGTATAAGAAAGAAAGGCCAAAATTAACTGGATATCAATGTCATCATATAAGAAAAGTGTTTTTTAAAAAAGGAAAGGAAATAAAAGAAAATTTCAGACCAATACTCCCAATGAATATGGATTCAAAAATCCTCCATGAAATACTAGCAACTCAAATTCAACATTACACTAGAAGGGTCCTCCAGTACAAGCAGACTCATTCCAGGAATGTAAAGCATGTCTATTATTTTTTATATTTTTATTCTTTTTGAGATTATAATATAATTATATCATATTTTCCCCTTGAATCTATATCTGTACTACATCTACTAGCCACATCTGTATATTTAAGTTAAAATAAAATAAGACTAAGTTGGAGAGATAGCTCAGTTGTTTAAAAGCACATATTGCTCTTGCAGAGGACCTGAGTTTGGTTCCCAGCACCCACTCAGAAACTCACAACTGCCTGGCATCGGGGGTAGGGGATAGGAATAGACTAAAAATTCAGTTCCTTGATGTATTAGCAGCATTTTAAGTGAGCTCTAAGTGGTTAGTACCTATCAAATGAAGACAGAGAATATTTCCATTCACAGAAAGTATTGTCAGCCAGTAAAATCCAGAGAAACTTAATGCAAGCAGAAAGGAATGCTTTGTAATAACTATCCTCAGGAACATGCGTCAAAGAGTGTGGGTGTCTTTCCTGCTTCATCTTACTGAGAACAATGAGCAGTCATTGTTTGGGTCAGATTAAAAGCTAGAAGACTACACTATGCAGAGATTAGACATTAGAGAATTGAGTCCATCCTGATATTGGGCAGAGCTTCAGATTCAACAGAGCTCATGTGTAGCTAGAGGTGAGAGGAGAATGGAGAGAAAGATAGGCCAATGCCCCGTTTTAAAACACCAAGTAATTTCTCTCATGGTAGGCTCAGTGATTCTTCATGTAGAAGAGATGGTCATGGAGAAGGGGGACAAAAATTGGGAAGATTGGAGAGAAGCTCAAAGGGTTCATTTTGTCCTTTTACTGAGGGGCTATGAGTAAGCCTGGATTGGCAGTATAGGTTGAGTGTTTTTTGTTTTGTTTTGTTTTTTAAATATAAATGTATAATATTTCTATTTGACCAGCACAGTGTCCTTCCTTATCTTTTTTGATAACTTTTGGTTGAACGTTGACTTTATTCGTTATAAGAATGGCTATTCCAGCTTGTTTCTTGGAACCATTTGCTTAGAAAATTGTTTTCCAACCTTTTACTCTGAGGTAGTGTCTGTCTTTGTAACTGAGGTGTGTTTCCTGTATGCAGCAAAATGCTGGGTCCTGTTTATATATCCAGTCTCTTAGTCTATGGATTTTTATTGGGGAATTGAGTCCATTGATGTTAAGAGATACTAAGGAAAAGTGATTGTTGCTTCCTGTTATTTTTGATGTTATTTTTATGTTTGTGTGGCTATCTTCTTTTCGGTTTGTTGAAAGAAGATTACTTTCCTGCCTTTTCTAGGGTATAGTTTCCCTCCTTGTGTTGGTGTTTTCCATCTATTATCCTTTGTAGGGCTGGATTTGTGGAAAGCTATTGTGTAAATTTGGTTTTGTCATAGAATATCTTGTTTTGTCCGTCTATGATAATTGAGAGTTTTGCTGGGTATAATAACCTGGGCTGGCATTTATGTTCTCTTAGGGTCTGTATGACATCTGCCCAGGATCTTCTAGCTTTCATAGTCTCTGGTGAGAAGTCTGGTGTAATTCTGATAGGTCTGCCTTTATATGTTACTTGACCTATTTTTCCCTTACTGCTTTTAATATTCTTTCTTTGTTTAGTGCATTTGGTGTTTTGATTATTATGTGACAGGGGGGATTTCTTTTCTGGTCTAGTCTATTTGGAGTTCTGTAGGCTTCCTGAATGTTCATGGGCATCTCTTTCTTTAGGTTAGGGAAGTTTTGCTAAAAACTAGAAACCCATTTTCTCTTAGACCATTAAAACCGTTCCTAAGCCCCCTAAGTTGTAGTCTTGCTCCACAGTAGGTGTGGGGGAGGTAAGATGAGACCACTGATGTCGATGTCCCAAGTAAGGCATTTTGAACATGTTTATCCGTGTTGTAATCCTAAGCAGTGACTGTGGAGCAGTGTTGGTCTGACCCTGCAGCCCCCTGCACTTGGAGCTCAATTGTTTGGATGTAGTGGTGATGTGAGAACCACAGACATCAAAGCCACCACAGTCTCCTTTGGGGCTCATTTCTATGAGTGCACTGGCACTGTGGGAGCCGCTAGCTCTGTGGGAGCCGTGTACATCAAAGCCACTGCAATCTCCATTGGGGGCTCCTGTGTATGGGTGCACTGGCTCTGTGGGAGCCGCTAGCTCTGTGGGAGTCTCATACATCAAAGCCACTGCAATCTCCATTGGGGGTCGTGAGTATGGGTGCACTGGCTCTGTGGGAGCCGCTAGCTCTGTGGGAGTCTCATACATCAAAGTCACTGCAATCTCCTTTGGGGGTCGTGAGTATGAGTGCACTGGCTCTGTGGGAGCCGCTAGCTCTGTGGGAGTCTCGTACATCAAAGTCACTGCAATCTCCTTTGGGGGTCGTGAGTATGGGTGCACTGGCACTGTGGGAGCCACTAGCTCTGTGGGAGCCATGTACATCAAAGCCACTGCAGTCACCATCACAGCCTGCCTGGAATCAAGATTGTTCTGAAGCTTCTCTCCTTCATTAGAGCCCATTCCGTAATCTAATGCCCTTTAACTGGAGAGGGCTGGGGAGAAAGGGCACTTGATGCACAAAGCAACGAATCATCTTAAGTGCAGTGCTCAAAAATAATTTGCAGCTTTAGGGTAAGATAAAATTCCATAATGATAAAAAAAAAAAAAAAACCATACCGTGTCTGGCAGAGACCTTGACAGGACACACAGTCTGTCTTCCCTCGCCTATTTTCAAAACATAAACTATTCCTGGCAGATAAGGCATGATTCTATATTTTTGGATATCCAGGGGAAAAAATATTACAGTGTGTGTGTGTGTGTGTGTGTGTGTGTGTGTGTGTGTACTTGTGTGTACTTGTGCGCATGCGTGCCGCACACGAGTACTCAGATGTCACAGCATGCATGTGTCAGTCATAGAACAACTTGAGGGAATCGATTCTCCTCTCCACATGGGTACTGAAGATTGAGCTAAGGTCATCAGCAGTGGTAGCAAGTGCCCTTACCTTCTCAGCCATTCTGTCAGCCTTGGATGTTTATTTTAACATTAGCTCATATGCAGCCAGGCATGGTGGCTCACGCCTTTAGTCCCAGCACTAGGGAAGCAGATCTCTATGAGAGCAGAGGCCAGCCTGGTCTAAATAGCAAGTTTCAGGCCTTCTACAGTTAAGTAGCAAGACAATATCTTAAAAAAAAAAAAAAAAAAAAGTTCAGACCTACCTCATTGCCATTAAAACTGGCTTTTATCCTTTAAGCCTTTTTTAGTACGTATATATAAAGGCTAATCAGTATACCATATGTAACAGTCACTGAAGGTCAGCCAGAAATTGCCACCTCGTTTTCTCACAGACTAAAATGTGTTTCTTTAAACATCTTTTTCTCTGGCAGGATGTTCTAGCCTTGAACTTGTTTATGCCACTTGGGCTTCGGCTTCCAGGTCTCCATAGCAGTCTACAGTTGTGGTGCATCAGCAGGGGAGATGCCAATAAGGACTTGGCACCGCGAGCTTGCTTCTACACCTAAATACCAGCAGTTTCTGCTTTTCACGGTGGTCCAGGCTACAAAGCCCCTGTAAACACAGACTGTATAACATGATCTTAGAAATCAGTAGGATCACTGTGTTGTCTAAACATGTGTCGGCCATCGAAGCCTCCATTACTGTTGGTTAGAAATGCACAGAGGCATGAAAAGAGCATATCCAGACTAATATTCATGTGCCAGCCTTTCAGATGGGGCAAATATTGAGAATCGGGGTTTTATTTCTTGGTGGGAAAACTCATCCAGAGGAATGTGACCAGCACTTGCCTTCTCGTCAGAAAGCATTTTCTCCTGTGCCCTGGTAAAGTGTCGCTGTTCCTCTAAGTCTAGATCTGGCTGTTTCCAGCCCCATGCCCTTTACTCCGGTGTCATCACTTCCTCTGAGACTCTGCCCCGTCAGTCACTTCCCATGTTTTCATTGATTAGTTTACTTCACTAATTTCTTTCCTGTGTAGGACTCTTTGCCTTTTTTTTTCCCCCTTTAAAAAGGTACAGAGTCTTGGAGTCTGGAATGTTGCCAGTCTGGTCTTGAACTCCCAGGCTTAAGCAGTCCTCCTCCTGAGTAGCTGGACCTACAGATCAGTGCTACTGCATCCACCTACTAGAAATTTAACTGTCTCTTCTCAAGCTGTACATATATGCCAACATGCTCACTTCGCGGGCGTCGCTGTGATTTTCAGCTTTGTTGGCCAGTTATCTGCTTGAGCTTTTGTTATTGAGACGCGAGCAGGCAAGCCTACATCACATTTCATTGTTTGGGTTTGCACTGGGTAACAGGTCCATATGACCAGTCTGTGACACACTGTGGGAGCAGTGCTGGGATTTGCTTCTGGTCCTGGTGCACATCTGGTATTTACATTGTGATCTTTCAACTGAAGAGCTAACTCTAACATTTATGTGATTGTGGTTAATGAACCAGAGAAACTAAAAGGCCAGCCCTGTTGAAATCTTGCATTGCAAACCATGCAGAGCAAGGAGAGTCTTACTCAATTTCTACATCTCCCTCTGCATCTGGAGCTGAGTCTGGCTCCTGGTCTAACGTATGGGCCTCCTAGCGAGGTGGTTCTTCGCCAAGCTTACAGTGCACTGGGTCTCTCCTCTTTGACCTTTTAGTGTTGGTCCTGACCACTCCTTCGATCTCTAGCAATAATGATAAATGATATGCCCAGTTTGTTATTGTTTACAAATTGTATAGATAGTTTCCTGTCCATTCACAGCGTCACTTACCCACTGCCTAGCATCCAATTCATCTTTAGCCTTTCGTAGTCCAACCCAAGCCTAATATCAATGCTTCTCTCTTCTGGGCTATCATCAGAATAGTCTGCAGAGATTCACAACTTCCCAAACTTCCTAAGAATCCTGAAGTACAACATCAGAACCCCCATACTTGAGTGTTCCCCATGTGATAGCTAGGTTTGGTTTATGCTGCAACCATGTTTTCCTAGTTGTTGGTATTCTTAGAATTCTAGAACTAAAAAGCACATTAGAACATTTTTATCAAATCTATTCACTTTATAAAGTCAATAATTAAGACCCAGGTGACTTGCCCGTGGCCTCACAGTTAGTTAGAAGCAGGAAGGGCACTAAGAGCCCATGTTCCCAAGCCCTGTTCTGCCTCATTGCCATCATACGGGCATAGAATCATTGGCTAGCATCTTAAACTCTGCATGTGTGGAAGCACGTGGAGGAAAGGTGCTCAAACAGGGTCCTCTGCAGTGAGTGGGGAAGCACTTTGTGAATTTTTTAATGATGTATTTATTTTTATTTTATGTGTATTGGTGTTTTGCCTGCATATATGTCTGTGTGAGGATGTTGGATCTCCTGGAGCTAGAGTTACAGACAGTTGTGAGCTGCCACGTGTGTGCTGGGAATTGAGCCCAGATCCTCTGGAAGAGCCGCTAGTGCTCTTAATCACTGAAGCATCTCTCCAGTCCCCTATAATGTACTTTTTTATGCAGGGTGGAGCTTTGAGCCTTGGTCTACTGTGGGAGCCTCAGTTCCACTCTGCTCTAACGCCTGCCCACTGATGCCCAGGGAGCCTCAGTTCCACTCTGCTCTAATGCCTGCCCGCTGACACCCAGGATGGTGCACATTATGATTTGAAGTGTGTTTGACTGGAGCACGTGCTGCTTGTTTCCAAAAACCAAGTGTGTGGCCCCACACTGCACATGCGCTCAGTGGGAAGAGAGGGAGGCGAGGAGGGTGTATTATTCTGTAAAACCTTTTCTATTACCATGAGATATTCATTTAACTAAAGATTCAGCCTTCAGGTTTGCTGACAGAGTGAAATGAATCTGTCTGCAGTTCTGGAGACGGGTAAGGAATAGGGCACCCATCCCTTTGATATGTTGTGTGAGTTCATGAAAAATGAATGGGACTGTTGACTAATACTACTAACAGTTAATGTTTACATACTGAGCCTGGCTTGAAGAGGGAAAAATGCAAAGTTTTGCTCCCTTAATCTCTGCAAGCTCACCTGTCACAGGCAGCGTTTGAAATGCTAATGTGCTTGTAGCTATTTTAAGGCTGAAATGCCACATAAGGGAAGGAAACCGGGATCAAGGGATTTTCTTATAAATTGTTTTTACCATCTCTTAAGCACATGTGGCCCCTGGCTGCCCCACCCTCCCAAAATGGAGAAGAGTCTTTCACAGAGTTGTGGTGACACCTGCCTGTCATCCCAGCACTCAGGAGACTGAGGCAGGAGGAATCCCAAATTTGAAGCCAGCCTGGGCTACCTGTGAGATCCTGTCCCAAAAGACCAAGGAATGGGGATGTAGAATTGGTAGACTAAGACTAGGCCGGGAATGTAGAAATGGTGGAATGCTTGAGGCACGTTCTGGGCCCTCAGATCAAGCCCATTGAATTTTCCCCATAGAATCAGGACATTTCCAAGCTATAAAGAGCGTAATATTTTCCATGTTCTCCACTAAAACCCATTGTGTTCAACTAAACTAGTTTGGTGTGTGCTCCAGGTAGAGCTCAGGTTCCCAAGTTCCCAGGCAACAGTTTTGACATTTAACTGAAAAGAGAAGTCCTTGTGACTTGGTAGCTGTAAGTCTTGCTGGCTGAAAAGATCTTCAGAGAAGATAAAACTGCATCCCTATAGCTGGAGAAACCAGATCGATACTTTATTACTGAAAGGGAGATGGGAATTAGAATGGGTCTCCCATGGTCACAATGAGATAGCTCTTGTGAGCAGCTTAATGATAACCTAAGGGCCTTGCCCTTAGCCAGTGGATACAAAGTGACCGTCTAGTCCTATAAGGCTCTGCCTGCTTTCCAGAAAATGGAAAACAAAGTTGGCAACATGTATGGGAAGTGATTGAAGGAGAACAATCATTGAAAACCTCCTTGAGTCCCAGATGGAGCCACCCCCGGGGCTGGAGTCCAGACTCACAGGGTTTGTAAAATCCAGGGACTCAGGCTCACCAGACACTGTGCCTGACATCATCTCATCACTCAAGAGGCAGGAAGATTGCCAGCCCAGGCTACATACAGTGTGAAACCTTGTCTCCAGAACAAACAAACCCAAAAAGGATTCCCCAAGCCAAGGAAACTCGTGAAAATACTGGTCAAGAGGTTGAATTAAAAATAAATAAATAAATAAAAAGCCCGGTGGTGGTGGCCCACACCTTTAATCCCAGCACTCAAGAGGCAGAAGCAGGCAGATTCTGTGAATTTGAGGCCATCCTGGTCTACACAGTGAGTTCCAGGACAGCCAGGGCTATACATGGAGAAACCATGCCTCAAAAAAAAACAACACCAAAAAAATTATATTCATACATATATTTATACATATATATATAATTATTGCCACCTGTCATGTTAACTTTTTAACTTGAAATGCCAGAAAAAGTCTTACAGAAAGCAGTTCTCACTAAGCATAAGCTCTCCAGGTGCAGGGTGGGTGAAACCTATCCTAGACCCTGCAGGCAATAGAACAATCTAAAAGAAGCTTCAGAGTGAGCGATTTGATGTGTTCACAAGGGAAGGGAAGAAAAGTCTTTGAATAGAAGCTTGGGAAGAGATTTTTCCTTCTCAGTTGATGCTCTGCAGGAACAGCTGCCCCAAATGTACCGATTTGAGCCCCTTGACAGTTGCTTGGTGGTAGTTATTTCTCTTTTTAAATCGTTTTTCCTGTTCCTAACTTCACCAGAGTGGATAAATGAACAGATTCATCTTAAAAGCACAACCAGTCCCCCATGGACCATTCCCTGTAGGAGCTATCATTGCCTTCACTTGATTCTAGGCAGAACCGGTCCTGCAGTATCATCTCCATATCCCCAGGATGTTCTGATCGCTGACTATTCTGACCGTACCAGCTAGTTATTAGTGTAAGCCATACTCTGAAGCTGTCATGCAGCATACCTTGTGCTCTGTGTTGGGTCTTGAGGGAGCCCCCAGGGCTGTGCGTTTCACACTTATTTCTGGGGTGGTACTAATGGAAGGGAATGGGATGCTTAAGACGTGGGGTCAAGTAGAACACTTATGTCATTGGGGATTATGACTGTGGGTCTCTTTCTGCTATTTTTTAATAAGATCTCAATCGTTTGATTTTGCTAATGAAAACTCAGGAGCCAGATGCTGGGGTGAAAGCCTGCTAGCTCAGAGAGGCAGAGAAAGCACCCAGCTGACCTTCTGTGTTCAGTTGACATCCCAGAAGCAATCTCCTCTCTCACACCTTCTCAAACAACCTCCTTCAAACGGAATGTCCCTCCCTTCTACTTCCTGTGTGTCTCTCTATGGCTTCCTCCTATACTCTACATTCTTTTCTTAATAATCCTATGTTCACTTCCTGTCAACTGGTTGCATATTCCGCCTCGTGACCTGTGGTTGACTTTATTTAGTCCTGTTGACAATATTCAAGCAGAACGCTCTTCGATTAAAGGTGTGTGCTAAGACTGAGCCACACCACGACTAAAAACAGATTTTTCCCAGTAAATAACAATGTCAGGGTTCACAGTGTGATCAAACACCCTGCAACATCTTTCTCTGCTTTTTTGGGCATGGCCTGAGCTGTTTTGCTCTACCATACACTGCCATCCTGTGTGCTGCCTCAGCAACAGACTCCAAAGCAGTGGGCTATTCCAGCTCCAAAGCAGTGAGCCAAAGTAAACCCTTTCTCTTTATACCCGGCCGAGGTATTTGTCATAGCAGGGAAACCTGACTAACGCAGCCTCTTCCCTACTTTTTTCCATGATTCGGGTTTTTAGGAAGCTCTCTTAAAGGCAATCTGCCTTCACAACACACCTATCCTGGTGCAAAAAAACAAAAATGTTCCCTTGATGGTTTAAGCTACGGTTTACCTTGGAGACTGGGACCAAGATGGCCTAAGGAATCTGCTTTGTGTGTTGGTACAATTGGAAGGGAAAGGTTACTATTTAAAAAAACAAAAAAGAACAAAAAAAACAAAAAGACAATTTGAAAACAGGAACCTGGGAGAATTCAGTTTGCAAGTAAGTACCCAGCTTTTCCTGGGAAGGTTCAAATTTAGCATCACTATATTTTAAGTATTAAATCCTATTCCCTAGTAAATTTACCTCCCCCCCCTTTTTTGAAACCATACTAGAAGCCTACTTTAAGAAAATTTACTTACCATTTTTTTCATCAGTGCTTCTTTACAAAACTGTAATTTATGGAGACCCAAAGTATTCTTTAGTATAGAGGCTAGAGAGACAACTAGGTCAGTAAAGAGCCTTCCCTCTCCCCCACCCCCATGGAAAGCCAGGAGCAATGGTATTGTCTGTAACCCCAGCTCTAGGCAAGGAAGAGACCCCAGGACTCCAGGGACTCACTCGCTGGCTGGCTTCACTGAATCAGGGAGCCCCAAGGTTCAGTGAGAAACTTGCTTAAAAAAAGAAGCCAGAGAGTGATTGTCTTCACCTGTGTGCATGGATACCCACACACATGCAGACGCCCGCACGAATGTATACATACACCCCACACACATGAGACACCCGCACGAATGTATACATACACCCCACACACATGAGACACCCGCACGAATGTATACATACACCCCACACACATGCAGACACCCGCACGAACGTATACATACACCCCACACACATGAGACACCTGCAGGAATGTATGCATAACACCCCACACACATGCACGCAAACATTTTTTCTTTGTAGCAGTGAAGGGTAAAAGTCAATTCCTCCAAGAATGGCAGATGCCTCATGTGCTGAACGGGTCCCCTTTCCCTCCTCCCCCAGCCCCCTTCCCTCCTCCCCCAGCCCCCTTTCCCTCCTCCCCCAGTCCCCTTCCCTCCTCCCCCCAGCCCCCTTCCCTCCTCCCTTCCCTCTTCTCCCTCCTCTCACTTTTCCCACCCTCTCTCCCCCTTACTCCTTTCTTTTCCTGCTTTGTGGATCCTGTACAGTTCTCAGTGGCCTTCTCCTAACTGCCCCCTGCTCTGCAAGCTCATTGGATGCCGCTGTTTGTACTGGGGTCTGGTCCTTACTGGGTTACCTAAGCAGAGACAGCACCATGTGGTACTGTCAGCTGCTCACTCCTTCAAGGGTTACAAAAGTATCTGTCAGAGGCTCTCTTCATAACAGGTGTGGAAGACCACAATCAGTTGTACTAGGTTTCCCTCTCTGCCAGAACTTTTAAGAGACATTTAAGAGTACTCCAGATGTCCATGTGCCCTGTACTTGTTAAGCTGAGGCAGAAGAAGGTGAGTTCTAGGCCAGCCTAGGCTACATATTAAACCCCATCTCAAAAGAAGAAAGGCCCCCCAGTGCCTCTTTGTCCTTTTCTCTAAGAAAAATAGTAATCATTAAAGATACTAAAGCTGCGGCACCATGGCTTTATTTCACATGGGAAAGGCTTATCTTTTTAAAATATGATATTTTAACTAATTCTTTTGAGAACTTACTACAATTATTTTGATCATATTTACCCCCACTCCTCCCCTAACTCCTCCCAGATCTGCCCCATCTCTCCAACTTTGTGTCCTCTCTTTTTTTAATAACCTATTGAATCCAAATCGGGCTGTTCATATGCAGCCACACACTTAAAGAAAACCAACTCTCCCTCCCAGGACAGCACTTGCTTTTGTTGTGAGTCAAACCATCTCTTCACTACTTTAAACTTATGTGCTCTATGCTGTCTTAAATGGAGTGGGTTAGAGGCGTTTACCATTCTCTGACAGTCCCATTTTTTTTCCTGATGCTCTAAGGGATTTTCATTTCTCATAATCAAAATGATTACAAGAGGTCCCATCTCCTGTTAGCATAGAAAACTGACACTCTGGTTATATATTAGTCCTGAAAGGTTGACAACTCGAGGGAGGTGCTTTCCCCTCTCTGGTGTCCAATGCAAGTCTCTGTAAACAGATGTCTACCCGGAGCACGACCCGGAAGCCCCACCCCTCCATGCTTCTCCACTCCCTCAGGACCTTCCAGGTCCTGGTCCTCTTACTTCCTAAACAGCTGTGGAACCCATCCAGGCCCTCTGAAAGAGCCTCACTGGACTCAGCTACCTAAGCCTGTTCCTTTCCAGTCACTCCCCCTCAGTTAGGAGAGATGGCTCGGCGGTTAAGAGTCATACTGCCTTTGCTGAGGATCTGAGTTTGGTTGCCAGCGTCTATATTAGGCAGCTCACAGCCACCTATTATTCCAGCTCCAGGGGAATCTGTTGCTGCTGGCCTTTGCAGGCATACGCGCGCGCACAAACACACACACACACACACACACACACACACACACACACACACACACACACAATTTAAAGTCTTTGAAAATAATCTTTTTTTTAAATTCTACTGTGACTTCCTGTTGCATTCCTGTTTACTTGTCCAAGACCGGCCTGCCCCCCTTGTGCCATTCTGCACCATCATACATCCCCCCTTAGTGTGGTCTCTGCCCCCCACCCCCGGTTTTAATCCTCTACCAGTTTCCTGGATATGCTCCTCTAAGCCTTTGAAAATATATTCTTTGTGTCTGGAGGGCTCTTCTCTCTGCCCTCTCCCTTCCATTTAAGTGTCTCCTATGTTTCCTTAGGTTACAGGGAGCCTTTGCTGGCCCAGACTTGGTCCTTATATTTTGTTTCATAGCACTCCCATGGGTTTGTAGAAATTCAGAAAGCAGCAACTGCATCAATCTGCTTCCTCTTTGTCTAGTCACGTGTTCAGTAACTGCTTTTCATAAATGAACTAATGGTCCTAACATGGAGTGTGTTAGCAATATGAACAAATGAGTCCTCAACTCTGGGTGTCTAGCCGGGATGAACTCCAAGAACAGACACCTTCAGTCCTAATGTGCTTCTAAGTAGGGCAAATTTTAAGATTATGGTATGTATGGTATGGAGTTTCTTATATGCAGGGGAAAGTGCTCCAAAGACCAAGGGCTGTCAGAGTAGAAAATCAGCAAAAGCCAGAGTCTTGGTTTCAATTAGAGCCAAAGGCAAGGAAGCGTTCTTAAATGACCAGTGACTTCAGTGCAGCATAAAAGACATGAGGAGGTGATTGGGAAATCTTCATTTGAACATTCGAACTTACTGAAGTGTGCTGCTGCAGATGCCACTCTCCTCGACACTAAGTCTAATGAGAGTACTGTTTGCTTTTATAAGAGCAGTGATGTTCTCTTTCACAGCAGCCGGCGCTGTCCATTGTCAGGGCTTCTGTAGGAGTGGGAGGGAAGCCCTATATGACAGGAGCGGAGGGTAGTTAAGGTTTGTTTACACCAAGCAGAGGTGGACAGTACTGCCTTGGAGAAGCTCTGGCGTGTTCAATGTAGTGAGTTAGCTTTTGATTTTGGGGAGCGTATTTTGTAGAGCCTGACTCTCTTATTAAACGCAATATGATACTACTGTGGAAAAGTAAACAAGCATCTTGGGGATTTATACTCATAACCAGTTAAATTTATGGACTAGGATTTCAAAGTGGCGCCTGGAGGAATTCAAATGGAACGTGTGGGATTCTGAGCAGTGCATTGGGTGTAGATCAACTGTAATCTACTATGCACTTGTTCTAGAAAGTACCTCAGTACTTTACTCTCCAATTGGAGACTAGTGGTACAGTCTAGTTCAAGAGTACAGGAGGCTGAGGCTTAGAGTTCAAGATCAGACAGGCTGGGCTACATAGTGTGCCTGAAGCTAGCCTGGGCTGTAGAGCTAGCCCCAGACTCAGAGTAGTAGTAAATTACCCAATAGTTTTTTATGTCACTTTCTATGTTTCTTTTATTTTTTTAATTAAAAAGTTCATGCATGTGTGTAACAGGATCAAATTCACCCTCATCTCCTCTCTCTTAATTCTTCCCTTATCTCCTGCCCCCCTACACACACACACACACACACACACACACACACACACACACACACACACACACACACACAATGCATCATCACCTAGTATGTCTCCTGGTTCCTTGAGCTACAACCCTCACCCAGTCTAAGGCAGGTAAATGTTTTGTATCCCAGAGATTGCCCCCCTTAGGCCTTGGAAAGCTAAGTTGGAGTCCTGGCTCCTTCACTCAGCACCTGACTCCAGTGGCTGCTCCACCTCTGAGTCATTGAGTGTGAGCAGTTGCCAGTGCGAGCCTCTGGGCATCCGAGCTGAACGTGTCCTGGGAAGCAAACCCAACCTCTGCATAAATAAGCAGTTCCAACATTGCCAAAAATAAAGTGCATTCTCCTCAAAAAGTAAAGGCCTATTCCCTGTAGATTTAGGGATGGCATTCTGTCAGCACAATTACATTTTTAATGCAGGCTGAATATGCAAAGTTTATATTTATGTGAGGGCCCAAACAATGTTTTCTTGTTAAAAGCTGATGATGTATGCTTTGATTACAAATTTGCTGCTACCATACGCAGAGATGGAAAAGTATATAAATCAAATATGTAATTATTATTTTATTTATGTACATTCCAGTCACTAATCATTATGAGGTAAACACCACCATAAAATAGGATGCTTCCACCCTCCCCGGGAGCCCAGTCTGTGTGCCCCACTCAGCCACACCCCTTTCCCTCTGCTCATTCTAGCCTGTTTCCTTGTAGCCAGTCCAATAAATAGGTGCACCTCCTTTGTGTCTATAGCAGGATCTCAGTTGTCTGCTTTTTGCTGAGTGTGTTTTGGAGGGGATAGGAGCAGGCACAGGTCATATAGGTTTGAGAGGTTTTGTATTTTTTTTTAACCTGAAGGCAAATCAGAAATGCTTTTACATTTTTTTAAAAACGACTCCCTGGTTTGTCAAGTTGTTTTCCTGTTACATATCTTTCAGAAACCAAAGGCTTACATTTCAATGTATCTCTTACATTCAGTGTATCTGTTCATCTTATGAGGAGATGTTTCTCCTTGCTGGAGGTTGACTCCGGGGCCTTACACATGCTAAGCAAAAGGCTGGAAGTAACACACACATAAAAGGCTTCCTCTCTGCTGAGTTGCCTTTATACCTTTTTGGAAATGAACATGTGTGGGTCTATTTATAGGTTCTTTATCTGCCTTGATCCGGTTGTCTTTCTTTTATGATACCATGCTGTACGGTCTGGGTTACTACAGCTTTACAGTAAGTCATAAAAATGGACAGTATCTGTGCTCCAACTTTATTAGTCTTTTACAAAGTTGTTGTTTGGACTTCCTTTTGAAATCCATTTGTTAATTTCTACCAAAATCAAAATCATGGGAATTTTATTTGTATTGCATTGGATCTATAGATAATTGTATGAGAATTGTGAACATTATTAAGTTCTGAAACCCATGAACACAGCATATCCTAACATCTGTCAGATCTTTCATTTCTCTTAGCAACATTTTATAGTTATCATTATAATTATCAGTTTTTTATTTATTTGCCAGTTATTTATTTGTTTGCCAGTTGCTTGCATGTGAAGTAGTGTTTACTTGTGGTCTTCATGCAAGTCCCTGCTCACCAGCTGAGGGATGTATCGACTCTTCAAGTTGCTCCTCCTCAGATTGACCCTGCATTTAATTTTCCAACAATATCACTGATGGCGTGGTATTAAAGTCTCTTGTTTTCTGTCTTATTCAGAGTTATGATCAATCTCTCTCTCTCTGTTCAGTTCTAAAATGGAAATTTAAATATTAAAGCAAATACCTTTTTCACAGGATTCCACTGCTCATTAGCCTTAGCCTCTCTGTCTCCTCCCCGTAGGAAGTTCTGGTCTTTGTGGTGTATGTGCCTTGACATGTTCTGGCTGGAGGGGCTTCGAGAACTTTGAATTGAGAGCAAAGCCTGAGGTCACCTCACTTGTCAGTGTCCCCTGGGTGATGCCCAGTTTATCTCTCTGTTCATTGAGTGTGCTCTTGTTCCTCATGGTTCACTGAGCTGCTCATCCTGTGGTTCTCTTCCAGCTGACTCCACATCCCAAGCAGAGCCTGAGAGGCCTGGGGTTCTCACCTGTGAGCCAGCCGGAGCCTGGGCAAACCGCCTGGGGATGGTTATTACAAGACAGAGCCTTGGTGGTTGTGGTATGGTAGGAACCTGCTTTGAGAAGGAAAAAGGATCCAGACGTAATAAGTTCTCGAGGAAAAAAATAGACTTTGACTGAAAAGTAATCCTTTGGCTCCAGTGCAGGCGCTCTGAGATTTCTCAGTCAGAGCTACACATGTCTATAAGACATGGCTGCATAGTCTATATGCATATTAGAATTTGTGTACAGTGAAATTTTGCTTTGAAGCTCTTTGTTGAACACCAACTGCATAGCAGCAAGTGCAGTGTCAGGAATAAGAGCTATAAAGATGGCTGCAGAATTGAGTATCTGCAGTCCTGTGTGTGTCCTCAGTGACTTCATGGGAAACTTCTGTCCTCCATTAAAAAATAGAGGAGGGGGAGTTCATAGAGTTCTCAGACCCCAACCCTTATTTTATCATTCTCTTCCTAGAATGCTTCCATGGCCAGCCTGTCTGGCTCCTGGTTCTCCCTGTCTGTCTGTCTGTCTGTTTCTGTATGTCTTCATCTCTCAGTCTCTCTTCCCTCCGTTTCTCCCTCCTCCTCTCCTATTCTCCCGTGTGTGTGTGTGTGTGTGTGTGTGTGTGTGTGTGTGTGTGTGTGTGTGTGTGCGCGCGCGCACCACATGCATCTAGAGACAAGAAGTCAACATCAGCATTGTCCTCTGTTACTCTCCACTGTACTTTTTGAGACAGGGTCTCTCATTGAACCTGAAGCTTACCAATTCTGCTAAACTGGCTAAGGAACTCTGAGCATCTGCCTCGCTCCGCCTCCTCGGTGTCTGGGTTACACATGTGTGGTGCCATGCCTGGCTTCTTCTACATGGGCCCCGGGGGATCAACCTCAGGTCCTTCTTGCACAGCATATGCTTTCCCTACTAGGCCATCTCGCAAGCCCTCGATAGCCCCTTTTTTTTTTTTAGCCAATTCCAGTACAGCCCTAAGGACTTCTGTTAGCTTTACTTCAGCTTTCTTGCACCATGCTTAGCTAGGGCATTCTCTGGTGTACATTCATAGCCCCCGCCACTTTCCCTACTGTTCCACTTGCTATACTCTGTGGAAAGGACATCGTTTCTGCCTCTTCTTCATCTGCTTGTTCACCTTTCTGCTGAGTGCCTCTCATATGTGGTAAGCTCCCAAGAACCACCTGACAAATCAGGTTAGGGAGGTAGTTCCGCAGTTAACAGCACAGGGCTGCTCTTACAGAGGACCTGAGTTCAGTTCCTAGTGCCCATGTCAGAGGCTCACTGCTGCCTACAACTCCTGTGCCGGGGATCCCATACCCTCCGTGCACACCTGCACTCCCCGGCACATAGCCCCACACAGATGCATGCATACATACACATAATTTAAAAATAAACATTTTTAAGACACCTGAGGAATAAATAGTGAAATAACTGACAATGGAAAAGAAATGAGGTAAATGAGGTAAATGAGGTGGAGTTTGGCAAAAGAAAGAAAAGAGCTGAATCTGGAAATGAAGCTGAGGGCCCTGAGACTACATGGAGGAATAAATGTCTGCTGGGGAGGAGCCTCTTGTTTTTGTGCTACTGATTGTTGGCCTGTCTCTTCCTCGGCTCAAAGCTAGGAAAGAGCTAACAAGAATCGCTCAAAAGTGATCGTGTTCCTAGTTGTACTGTAGGTACCCTGGGGATTATGGTCTGTACCCCCAGGCCACAGAGCTCCAGTTTCCTCTCATCGTTGTCTTAGTGAAAGAACGACAGAGCAAAGTCAGGTCAGGACAGACTTGCTTCTTGACTGAGTCGCCCTGATAAGCAACGCCCTTTAAAATAGCTGTTTTAAGTCAAACTCCCCCATGCAGTGACTCTTCAAGGGAAAGGGCCTTCTCTGGAGTGACCTAATTATTTTTTTAATTTGATGCATTTCAATAGGATTATAACACACTGAAACAGGGGGCTAAAAATCAACCAAATATAATATACCAGGCATAAGGAATCTTGCATTTCTCTCCAGTGGTTACATTGATGAGGGAAACCTGACTTTGGGGAATATTTGAGGTGGGGTTCTAGATGTTTCAATCTGAATAAAGCCAATAGTGTAAATTCCCCCAAGACCAAATATATTTAGGTCTATGTTGCATTGGGACCAGGATTCGATAGCTTTGCTATGTGAGAAAACTGTACTCAAAGTGACCAAGTTAAAAAAAAATATTGGCAAGTAAGAACATCGGGGCACTGAGCAAACCTAGAAGTAAGTTGAATGAAGATCTAGTTGTAAGCAGTAGGTATTCAGCCTGAGGGGGAAGACTTGAGAGATAAAGACTAGATAGTATCAAGTATCCAAAGGGCAGGCATGTAGCCTGGGTAGCAGCCAGTGCTGTGAGTTACCTAGAAACCATTTCTCTCATTATTCTGAACAGCTGTGCAGAGATGGAATAGCCTCCTGTATGAAGCAGTGAGCGCTCTGTCAGTCAGGAGGCAGAAAAGCCATGGCCACAAGGTATAACTGTGCAGTTCTATCGTTTGATTACTGTGCCAGCTTACCTGGCCCAGGGGGCACCGTGGGCTGAAATCTGGCCAGGCTGCAATAGCTTAGCATAGCATAGCATGATTGCCCAGAGAAGTGATTTCTTAAGAGTTTAATAAGCCTGAGGACTAGCAGATTAGAAAGATCAGGTAAGAAATTAGATCGCTGAGTGGTAACTTCCGCCCGTGCTACTGCAGGGTGGTAGTCTGTGCTCGTAACTGGAGTTAATTAAAGCAAGAGTCTGAACTGAAGAAAATCCAAAGGGAAGGATTGCACTTGGCAGGGAAAACAGCTTGCATGCATTTTCAAGGTACTGGTGCATTTGAAGGCCTCTCTAGCTCTGTCCCCAACAATGCTATGTGATATAGCCGCAGGAGTGGGTGCAGAGCCGGTGGTCCTCTGTGCTTTTAATTGTGTTTTTTATTTTTTGCTAGGGTCTCATTGTAATACCCTGACTTGCCTGGAGCTTGCTTTGTAGACCAGGCTGGTCTTTGATTCAGAGACCCACCTACCTCTGCCTCCTGGGTGCTGGGATTAAAGGCTTCCAGACTTGACCTTGATAAAATTCCCTAATAAAAAAAAGCTGGAGCCCTGCCCCCCCCCCCCCCCCCGGCACAGTAAGTGCCTGCCACATCTTCCAGACAAAACATCAAAACGGCTGGATAGAAATGTAGATGACTTACGCAGTTTTATAAATAGAAAGAAAATATTTTTAAACAATCCTCTTTTCACCTTGAAATATACACATTTTGAAAGTTTAATTTTATGTTGCGTGTCTACATGTAGCACAGGAAGGAAGATGTTTGGTTTTTTACACTGCATGAACTAAATTTGCCTCTAATGCTGAGGGAAGGTTGCTGGGGAGCTGTCCCTGAACACGCAGGCTGAGAACTGAAGTGTTGTGGTAGCCTAGAGAGTCTCTGGGGCTTCTAAAGGACCCAGATTTGTCCTCTGGCCTGGCCATCAGCTCATTTGCTGATGGAATTGTCTCCTTTCTATTCTCACTTACCACACTATCCTGCTATGCTGCCAACTGGAAGCAACTAAATTCTCTGTAAGGAAAAGGGAATCTCTTTTACCAAGGATGTGTTCCTGGAAGTGAACTTCAGGAGTAGAAAGGGTGAAGTGCTGTACCCAGGAGGCGTGGGCTTCCCTAGGTATCTCTCCCATGGGCACAGGGGGAAGCCAGGCCACAGGCAAACATCTGAGGCACTGCTTTCAGCTTGAAAGAGCTCTGGAGTGGAATATGCCAAAGCCCACAATAGCTGTGTTTAGTGAGAGTCAGTGGTCACAAGTGCTAGCAGGAGCTAGGCCACCAGGGTCTGGCTAGCAACCCGCGTCATCCTCTACTGTTTCTGGATACAGAGATTTATCTTTGATTTCTAGGCTGGGTGTAGTGGTACACACCTTTAATTCCAGCGCTGGGAGGCAGAGGCAGGTGGATCTCTGTGAGTTCAAGGCCAGCCTGGTGTACATGGTGAGTTCCAGAACAGGCAGAGCTATGTAGAGAAACTTTGTCTCACAATAAATAAATATAAATGAAGAAATCCAACGTGGTTCCAGTTTTAATTTTAGAACACTCTTGATCTAGTTTGTCAGTCACATTACAATATAGTGATTTTTAAAAAATTAAGCACAGAAGCTGGGCGGTAGTGGCACACGCCTTTAATCCCAGCACTTGGGAGGCAGAGACAGGCGGATTTCTGAGTTCGAGGCCAGCCTGGTCTGCAGAGTGAGTTCCAGGACAGCCAGGGCTACACAGAGAAACCCTGCCTCGGAAAGAAAAAAAAAAAAAGAAAAGAAAAGAAAGAAAGAAAGAAAGAAAATTAAGCACAGACCCAAATTGTACCCCGTGCCTTTGCTTTTACCCTCCTTTTGTGGTTTTTGTTTTGTCAGGTGCACTTTTTGGCTCAGCCAGCTCTCTTTTGTGACTTTCTGTGTGTCAGTCTGCCTGCCACAGGTTCCTTACCAACTGTAGGGAATGTTGCAGTTGCTAAGACAATGCCAGTACAAAATTTTGCCACAAATTCTCGTAGAGGTCTACTAAAAGAGAACCCCTCTCTAGGGAGTGGGCAGCAAAAAATGGCAATAATTGCAGGCTGAAGGAATAAGATTCTGTCTTAATGACGGGTATGTGTGTGTGTGTGTGTGTATTTATGTGTATGTATATGTAGTGTATGTATGAGTGTGTATGTATGTATGAGTGAGTGTGTGCGTATGTGTATGAGTATGTGTGTATGTATGAGTGTGTATGTGTGTGTGATTGTATATGTATGAGTGTGTGTGTGTGTGTGTGTGTGTGTGTGTGTGTGTGTGTGTACTCAACATGCGCCATGGTGCACATGGAGAAACAAGACAATGACTTTAGGAGTCAGTTCTCTCCTTCCACCATATGGGTCCCAGGGGTCAGGCTCAGTTCATCAGCATGGCAGCAAATCCTCATCTGCAAAGCCATCTCTCCAGCCCCAGGAAGAGGATGCTTACACAAGAAAGCCAAGGAAATAAAATTATTCAGCTCCAGCACATAATTAGACATAGTGGTGCATGTCTGACATCCCAACTAGAGGAGACTCAGGCAGGAGGATCATGTAAGACCAGAAATTAGAGGCCAATGTGGCCAACATAGCGAGACTACCATCTCCAAAACAAAAGTATATTTGTAATCATTACATTATAATCATTGCCCCTAAAAAATCTTACTCTCATTCCTCTTTCCCTCCCTCCATCCCATCTCCTCTTTCTCTCTTTGAGACACATGGGGGTTTATGATGTAGCCCTAGGTAGCCTGCAGCTTAGCTATGCAGACTAGACTGCCTTCAAAGTCACAGCCTTCCTCTAAATCCCGAGTGTTAAAAATAGGTGTTCACAAGCTGAGATATAGTGGTGCACTCTACTGTGAGCGGTGCCGTCCCTAGGCTATTGGTCCTGGGTTCTATAAGAAGGCAGGGTAACCAAGCTATGGAGACAAAGCCAGTAAGCAGCACTCCTCCATAGCCTCTGCATCAGCTCCTGCCTCCGGGTTCCTGGTCTGAGTCCCTGCCTTGGCTGTCCTCAATGAACTGTGACTCAGGATATGTAAGCCAAATGAACCCTTTCCTCCCCAAGCTGCTCTTGGCCATGGTGTTTCATCACAGCAATATTAACGTCCACTGAGACACGCAGTCCACCGAGAAATGCTGTCCTTCATACAAGGCACCGGGTCAGCCTGCACACTCCACACATCCAAACTTAGGAGGCTGAGGCAGGCAGCTATGAGCCATTCCGTTAAAAACACCTTGAGGAAATCTGCTCATGCCTGGTATGCCGTAAATAACTGTCACTCTTCAGCTTGGAGAACAGATGTACAATGGGAACTCAGAGCAAAAGAAATGTGTATTTAGTTTGTCATATACCAAAGGCAGCTTTAAAAGAAAAAAAAGTGTTTCTCAGGAAAGTCTTCTGGGGAAGGGGTCAGTTGTTCTTCTTTTCACTTCCCCACATCTTGGCAAGAAAAGGAGTGTTCCTCAGGCCAGCATCCATCCTCCTCGATTTTCCAATTAGAGCTAAAGATGGGATGTAGCCACTTGTAAAGGGCAAGACAATTTTACGTTCTTAAAAAGACCATCTTGGCCTTAAACTTCAAAAAGCCAGGATATGAAGTGAGGGAGTTACTTCCGTAACTGGGCTAGGAGGGGTGAGGCAGGAAGGATTGTAGGGTTGTTTCTGAAACTAGGTGATATTTGTGTTAGAGATTCTTAC
Organism: Uromys caudimaculatus; assembly: GCA_028551405.1. NCBI lineage: Eukaryota > Metazoa > Chordata > Mammalia > Rodentia > Muridae > Uromys > Uromys caudimaculatus. The sequence continues at coordinate 52,990,113 of CM052701.1, forward strand.
ACTGTTCTCTCTGGTTTTGTATGTATGTTTGAAATTTCCCACACACAAAAATGACAACAAACGGAAATGACAGATGCATGGAACATAGAATCCCAAAATCCTCCTCTGTCATAAGATTGGTGTAGATCACAGATGCATGGAACACAGAATCAATGCCGTTCTCCTCTGTTGTGAGGTTGGTGTAGATCACAGCTGAATGGAACATGGTATCAGAAACCCATTTTCTATGTGCAGGCCTCATGTATAACATATATGTAATCCTATGGTAACTATGTCCCAACATCATATAGTCCTAAACATATAGTAACTGTGATCTCCTGCCAGTTACTAGATGTCTCTAAACCTGTTTAGCATTTGGAAAATGGAGGCAAAGCCCAGCTTCCTCACTTTGTAGGAGCACTGGCTAGCTTTATGTCAACTTGGCACATCTCTAGGAGAAGGAACCCTCAGTTGAGAAATTGTTTCCATCAGACTGGCCTATGGGCAGACTCATGATACATTTTCTTGCTTAGAGACTGAAGTGGGAAGGTCTTGCTCACTTTGAGCAGGGTCACCCCTGGACAGGTATCCTGGTTGTATAAAAAAGCAGGGTAAGCAAGCCATGGGGAGCAGGCTGTTAAGCAGCACTCCTCCATGACCTCTGCTTGTGCTCCTGCCTCCAGGTTCCTGCCTGACTTCCCTTCATGAAGCACTTTTAAGGTGAATGAAACCCCTTCCTCCCTGGGTTAGCTTTTGGTCACAGCAGAGGAACACTAAGACAGTGAATGTTAAGAGGATAAATGAATGAATATTTCTATAAGTCCTATGTAACCTGTAAAAAAACTGCACAAACCCATAAAGTTAAGTAATTTTAATTGGCCTGTAAACCAGACTCTATGCTCTTATTTCCCCCCCAAACACTTAAATAAAGCTGTTCCAAGCCTAAGCAAACTCATACTGTGTGGCTAGTGAGCTTGACATGAGCCAGAGTTATTTTGGAAATGGGAAGCTCCATTGAGAAACTGCCCCTACCAGATTGGCCTGGGGTATATTTTCCTTATTGATGATTGATATAGGAGGACCAGTTCACTGTGGGCAGTGCCACCTATAGGCAAGTAGTCCTGGATGGCATAAGAAAGCAAGCTGAGCCAGCCACGAGGAGTAAGCCGTAAGCAGCACCCTAAGTTTGACTTAAAGCAATGGTAAAAAAGGATTTCAGTTGTTGAGGACAAAACCAGGCAGAACTCAAAGTTGAGAGGGATTATCATGGTCTGGAGTTGGCATTTAGGTAATACCTTCTCTCCTTGCATAGGTCTAGTGGAAGGGGCAAGCACTAAATAAATGCAAGGTCTGTGAAGGCTTCTGCGTCCAAGTCTGCACCACTGAGCTTGGTAACACTCATGTGGAGCCTTTGTGACTCAGCCTGGACTTGGCCTATTGCTAATGACTAGTTTCTGTTTGTCAGTTTCCTGCGCCTCATTGTGTAGCCCTGACTGGCCTGGAATTCACTATGTAGCCCAAGCTTGCAGTGAACTTCAATAGATTCTCTTGAATCTGTCTCCTTAGTCCTGGAATAATTAGACATCTGTCTTAATCTGTGACTATAATAAAATCACATCCACAAATGCCTTTAATTTTATGAGGGCAAGAGTGGGGGACACAGAAACATGTACCACAGCGCAGTGTGGAAGTCAGAAGGCCATCTGGGCTGTCAGTTGTCACCTTCAGCTTGTTAAGGTGTTGTCTCTAGCCTTTCAGTCACTGCCTCAAACTCAAGCTGTCAGCAAGCTCCCGGGGCTTGTCCTGTCTCTGCCTCCTACCGCCAGAAGAATTCTGGGATTACAACTGTACTATTTATGCACTGAATTCAAGCTCTGAGGTTAAACTCGGGTAACCTGGCTTATATGGCAAGTGTTTTTACCACTGAGCTCTCTCCAGCCCCATAAATGCTTTGAAAAGCACATTTCTCTGCAGGAGGGCTTATGGGTTGTTTGCTTTTTTTTTTTTTTTTTTTTTTGGTGCAAATAATATGAAAATTTATCTAATTTTGATACTCAGCCTGACATCATAAAAAGGACCTAATTGTATTCTTTTTTTTTTTTCATTATTGCCAAGCTATTTCTTATTTATCTATTAATGATTATAAAATGGACTTCAGGAGAGCTGCTGGTTTCCATTATACGGTCAGATTTTAAAATTAATTTCATAAGGGAAGTTTTGTGAGCAGGAATGCAGGTCTCAGTTTCTCCATAGGCCACACAATAAACCCATTGAAATGCAAGAGAGCATCAACCCTGTCCCCTTACTGTATTCGATAGTACTTTAACCAACAAGATGTCCAGGGGGGAAAAGTCTGATGAATCTTGACACGGAAAATAATCTTTTCAGTGACAAACACGTGAAATCAGAAAGACTCCCCAAGTGAGGCCTAAATCACGCCCTCTGGAAAGGGTTCCGATAGTCCCAGGACCCAGCAGTTGCCTGCCTGCCCCTGGAGCCAGCTCCTGTGTTTCAGCTCCCACCCCGTTCACTACTCTGTTTACCCTGTCTTCTCTATCAACTATTCAGATCAATTGCAATTATTTCCGAGTGCATGATGTCAGCTTTGCCAACTGCCTCAGTTCCATTTGATGTTTTTGGAACTACCGGGACTGTGTTTGGTTTCTTTTTAAAGGCAAGCAGTTTTCTAAAGCTTAAAATATTTCAATTTTGAAAGCTAAAAGACTCTTTCTTTAGTCTGTGATGAATATTTGAGTAGAGTTAAATTTATCATTCTGGCAGTACTCGAATTGAACTTGTCATTAACTGTGACTCATCAAAGAATGTTGTGTGGCGAGTCTTTGGGTAGCAGATGGTTCTGTTAGGGGAACGGAGGCAGGAGGCTCTGAGGCCCAAGGAGAGAGACTTCTGCGCATGGTTACTAGAGGTTGCTCACACAGTGAGAAAGAAAGCACAGTAATTGGGGCGGGGCGGGGCAAGACTGGGCCTGTGTGGAGGTCAGCAGGGCTCTTCTGTGTTTGGATTGTGGGTAGAAGAGTTGAGTCGGTGTTACTGGCACGCCAGGTGCGATGTGGAATGAAGCAATGGCCAGAAGAAGCACAAGGTAGAAAACCAGAATGTGTCTGTTCCTATGGAGC
>CM052701.1:52993328-53085436 GCA_028551405.1 Uromys caudimaculatus
ATCCCCCCCCCCCCCCCGCTTTTCTGGTAATATTGCTTCCCCCCTTCCTGAATTCAGTCTTTCTGACCTTTAAACGCCAGCCCGTCACAAAGCACAGCACTCAGGCATGAGCCGGCCTGCAGGACTATTCTGCACCATTCCGCCATTCCTTTGCCTTGTTACCCATCAATCCAGCCACATGAGTCTTTTTCCCAAGAGTCTAGGTCCCAGTGCGGACACAAGTGCACCATTCTTTATCAAGACAGGTTAGTGACTCTTAATTAAGAAAAGAGGGCCATACATTGTGTCATTAACAGAGCTAAGAGAAACCTGAAAGTCAAAATTGAAATCCTCTTAAATACACTTCACAAAAACCAAAATGGTTTCACAGACAGCACATGCTGGGGCTCTCAGACCCACAGTCTCTCCAGCTGTAGGACAGACTCCAACAGTGACGAGTGTGTAGTTTCTGCAGTGACAGGGGAGGGAGAGATGAAACAAGCACCAAGTGCCTCAGAAAGAGCAGTGAGGGAGGCGAGACTCGTGACTCCCTCACCAGAACAAGGAACCTCGGGGAAATTACTAGGAATCAAAGAAAACTGGTAACTGAATTAGTAATTAAGTAGAAGTGTTTTGTTTTGTTGTTGCCATTGTTTATTGTGTAAGAGACCAACTGAAAGCCTTATACATGTGCTGCCATGCCAAGAAGAAACTGTTTAAAACCCATCTTAGAGGACTAAAGAGATAGCTCAGCGGTTAAGAGCACTGACTGTTCTTCCAGAAGTCCTGAGTTCAATTCCCGCCAACCATCATGGTGGCTCACAACCATCTGAGATCTGATGCCCTCTTCTGGTGTGTCTGAAGACAGCAACACTGAACTCAAATATATAAAATAAATAAATCTTAAAAAAAAAAAAATCTTAGAATACAATGTTCCCACCAGGGATGGTGGAACACACTATAATCTCAGTACTCAGGAGTCAGAGTCTGGGGAGCTCTGTGAGTTCACGGCCAGCCTGGTCTATAGAATGAGTTCTGGGACAGCCTAGGTTATGTATTAAGATCCTGTTTTAGAGAGGTTGGGGGTAGCACAGAGCTCAAGATTATGGTGCTGGGCATTAGGCCTTCCTGTCTAGCAATGGAGAACTTACTTTGGGGGTGTCTTAGGGTGACCATTGCTGTGATGAAACACCATAACCAAAACAACCTGGGGAAGGAAAGGTTTATTCAGCTTACACTCCTACATCGCAGTTCATCATCAAAGGAAGCCAGGACAGGAACTCAAGCAGGACAGGGACCTGGAGGCAGGAGCTGATGCAGAGGCCATGGAGCCGTGCTGCTTACCGGCTCGCTCCTCATGGCCTGCTCAGCCTGCTCTCTTACAGAACCCAGGATCATCTGCCCAGTGGCGGCCCCACACAGAGTGAACTAGACTCTCTCTCATCAATCACTAATTAAGAAAATGCCCCCACAGACTTGGAAGAGTCGGAATCGAGCATGGGCTTAGCATTTTCTGAGCACCTCACTGGAGTGAGTGATCAAGCCCTGTAAGAGAAGACACCCCCCGCCCGCCCGCCCCCCCCCCCGCTGCCTTTTCACATTGCTAGACCTCTGAGTATGCACCTTACAAATTACAAAATACATGAACCGTCTTCTGAAGAGAAAGCTATTTACTACCCTCAGAAAAGACTAAGCACCTCCAGTTACTATAGATAAAGATAAATAAAGGAAGTGACAATTCTTCACTTCTACAGAACTGGAGAGAGGCGATAAAGATAGAGAATTAGAAGAATGGGAGTGCAGTGCCTCAGTGCTGAGGAGACTAAAGCTGAAGCAAGTTGTATAAACCGTGGTCAGTTCTCGGGCCGGGAGATAACTCACTTAGTAACATGTGGAGACCTGAGTGTGAATTACAAGCACCCATGTAAAAAGCCAGGTGTTGGAGAAAAAGATAAGAGGCTCCCTGGCCACCAGGTTAGCCCAAATCAGGGACTCCAGGTTCAGTGAGATGGTGGAGAGCAGTTAAAGGAAGTTTGCAAGGCCAGCCCAGGCCACACGTGCACATACGTCCTCACAGTGCACGTGCATACACACGAACACGTACACATAGATGCCACACGTGCACAGACTAAAACAAATCATGCCCTTCGTGAACACTGGCCGCCTCCCTCCCTGTTGTTCCTTTTCCGAAATTCATGAACCAGCAATGCGGAGCCTTTCTGGACAGATACACACTTGGGGAAAGGGCTGTGGAGCATCTTTTACAGACACTAGCTAGGCATGGTGGCCCCTGCCACCAACTCTAACACTCAGGAGTCAGAGGCAGAGAAAGGATTTCCCCAAATTCAAGGCCAGCCCACTCTATATAGGGATTTCCAGGCTAAAGAGTGATAGACCCTGACTTTAAAAAAAAAATTTTTTTTTAATCGTTTTGATTGATGATACCAGGTGTTCCAAAATGGAGGTGAAGGAACGCGGATATGGGTAGTTACATTTGGAGATGTTTTCATTGGCACATGACCCAGGAACAGCACCATAGTCTTGCAAGATTTCTCCATTCTATTTTTTCTTGTTGAACACATGCTTATAAGTAACTAAGATGTTGAAAAGCCAAAAAAAAAAAAAAAAAAAAGGTGTCATCTCATATCATGTATATTTTAAGTGGCTTGGTTTTGTTTATTTTTTACATCTCTACAAAACAGCTGACTTGAAGGATGTCAGAAGGAAGCTCATGTCCCTTGTGACTGAACTTTTGTATAGGAGCTGATTTATGCCTTTGATGCTTGAAGGGACTTAAGGGGAAAAAAATGTGTCTGGATTAAAACATTAAAAATAGAACCATAAATTCCAAGATTAAGTCCCTTGAGTTCCTTGGCATTTGAAGTAATTTCCCCAAAGTAACTTCCTTTGTAAAAGCTCATAAATTTCTGAGAAAGTTCCCCGGTAGTAGAGTGGTTAGAATAAATTTATGAGAAATAAAACCTTACCTGCTTTAGAGATTATTATGTCAATAAAAAAAATAGGATAGACAAAAGCCAAGCATTAGTTGGGAAGTGTGATGAGGTCGTGCTGAAGTTAGTCTGTGAAGTGCTGAGGAAGTGGTCTTCCCATCCCGGCTGCGTGGATGCAGCCACGAGTAACTTCCTCGATGGTCCCCCGTTTGTGTGAACTTTGCATCACATCTTTGACTTATCCATAGGCAGTGTCCCCTCAATGCCCGGAACCCAGAAGGATTCTCAGTCTCCCATTTGTAATGCTGAAAACTGCTTCCCTTGGACCACCAAGGACCATGCCTGGAAGGAACTGGTCTCTGAAAGTGTTGGTTTATTCTTGACTATAATCAGAGTTGGGACATGTAGAAGAATTATTGTTCACTGGAAGATTTACTCCCTTCAGAGATGGCCCATGAAAATGTATGAAGAGGTCACGTATTAGCCAGACATGGTGGTGCAGGCCAGGAAACTGAGGCAGGAGGGTTGAAACCAGTCCTACATAGCAAGATCCTGGTTCAAAATCAATTTCTGATTGGCAAAGTGGCGCACGCCTTTAATCCTAACACTTGGGAGGCAGAGGCAGGTGGATCTCTGAGTTCAAGTCCAGACTGGCCTACAGTGAAAGTTCCAGAACAGCCAGGGCTACACAATACACAGGGAAACCTTATATCAACAAGACCACAACAAAAACAAACACACAAACTTCATCCAGGTTTGAAAGCTAACAATGCATATGCCTCCACCTTTTCACCCAGCAGGTGATCTCTCAGTTTCCCCCTAATCCCATTCATGTTTACAAATCAAACTTCCAGATACTGCTGCAAGATTAACAAGACATCCTCATGGTAACTGGATTCCCATTGGCTGTCTTTTCTTGGTCAAATGCTGAGTATTTTTGGTTTGTGATGATAACTTCATTTCAAGCCTGAGAGAGCAGTTGACCTACCCTTGGTCTAACGATACTGAGCAGCTGCCAAAATCTATTTCACATCCAGGGGGAAACATGTCCCTGGAGAGGGGACACAGAACCATGCATGGTTTTTTGTTTTTTCAAGATGTCTCTTTGGGTACCGCATCAGGAAATGTTCTTCCAGTGGTGGTGTTGTGGGGCTTGTATTTGACATTTTATTACATCTTTATTCACAAAACACGTGTGCACATTTAGGCAAAACACTCATATGGACAAAATAATAATAATTAAAAGAAGTGATAAAGGATCTTTAAGCTGACTGTCTCTTCTGGCTGGCAATTGTTTCAGACTCTCATTGCACTAACTGTATTCTCATGTCAGATTTCTCAGCAGTGTATTCACTTGATCTGGACAATATGTGAGGATCTCTCAACCTCACCCTATTGTCCTAAAGATTCATCTAGGAAATCTTAAGTTACATCATCCCCAGAAAGCCTTCCTGAATGTTTTCTTTGAGACTAAGCACACCCAACTGCCCTTTCATCTGTTCACTATTGCGATAGTTATTATTCTCCCTCCACATTTTCTAACCTCTTATTTTCATTTTACCATATATTTTAGAGTTAAGGGATACCTAAACAACTTGGTCTCCCAGCCAGTGTGTCCACTTTCCTTTGTACCACGCTTTTGAGAGATGGGGACTTTGTCCCTCCATTGAGATGGATGCCCACTGTAATTAAGAGCCTAAGATAATATCATGGGTACCCTATGAGAGACCTAACAGCATGCAGAAGGAACATTTCTGAGACTCATTTAGCCAGGGTTTGTGGGGGTACTATGGCCAGGTTCATTGACAAGACTTGAGTGGGTAAATGATGGATGGACATAGCAGGTTCCCCCAAGGTACATACTCTGAAAGGCTGAGGGAATGAGCCAACTGCACAAATATCTATCCCCAAGAAAGTTCTCTGTGTAATGCACCTGCTTGTAATCTAGAAGACAGAGGCAGGAAGATCTCAGCAAATCAAATCTAGTCTGATAAGCACAGCAAGTTTCCAGTCACCTTGGGCTATAGCATGAAACCATCTAAAAAGGGCAGCGGGGCGGGTAGGGGCTGTGGAAATGACTCAAGTCAGTAACGTGCCTGCTGCACAAACATGATCTGAGCTTGGATCCCCAGTGCCCACCTGAGAGTAGACAAGTTCACCTGTAATTCCAGTTCTGACAGTGGGGGAGAGAAGCAACCCCCTTGCTCATTGGCCTCACTGAATAAGTGATCTCCAGGCTTAGTAAGAGAGCAATTGAAAAGACACCCAATGAGTGGCCTGTAGCCTCCAGATATGGACACATATGTATGTGTGCACCCACACGCTAGTTGGAAAGAATAAAAAAAAAAAAAAAAAAAGAGGATCATCCTGGGAGGATCATCCTGGGTAACAGAACAAGAGCCTGCCTCAAAAAATTTTTAAAAAGACTTTATGGGGGAAAAAGTCATCTATCTCTTAGTCTTAGGCTTTGTAGGATGATGGGAGCAGTCTCATTAAGGGCATGGAGTGGTCTCTCTCATCCGCCATTAGATGAGGCTATTTCAAGAGAAGGTAGACACGGCAAGTGCCAAGCCATATAGAAGAATTGCTACGAAAGTGCTAAGTGAAATGTCATAGCAGTTGTTCGATGTGTCGGACCGGGATGAGTCACACCTTCCCCTGCACACATCATCACCTACACATTTAGGGTGGTGTCAGAGTGAGGGAAGAGCAGCCCCATGTACCTCTGTGGAATCGCCCTATGCCTACTCCTTGACATCACTCATCCGACATGCCCCCCTCTCACTTGGCCCTCTCAGTCCCTGTGTTAGGGGTAGGGAACCACACAGAGGCAACTGAGTAGTTCAGGGCCTGTTGGTGTATAACTAGAGTCACTACCTCATGGCACCTCCTGGCCAGGGACAGGAGTAAGTACGCTGAGGATCTGCTCCCAGTCTCAGTTCCGTAGAGGCTTCCACCTCCTGGTGACTTACAGGCAAAGGCATCTGGCCCAGAATACACTGGATCACAGCCTTGTGGTTCTGTGCCAGTTCCAGTGACAGCAGCCAAGCAGAAAGGAATGTGAAGGTCACAAACTGCGTTGCCCTTTTCTTGATGATATTTCACTGATTCTGGGCACACACAGGGATCGACAGAGTAGCTCCAGGCCCCCCTCCCCACATGTTTTCTTAATCATCATTCTGCCCATATAGCCCAGAAATTGTTCAGAGAGTAGAAGCTTTTAGCAAGTCATCTAGCATCTGTGAGTTACACAGTGGGAGAGGGACACTGGGGAGGCGATCCTTGCAGTAAAGTACTGGGTGAGCGTGCAAGCGTGAAGACCTGAGTTCTTATCCCCTGCACCCAGACTACAGGTATGGTGGCATGTGTTTGTAATCTCAGCACTGGAAAGACAGAGCACAAAGGAGCCCTGGAACTCACTGGTCAGCCAGTCCAGCTGAATCCGTGACTCTAGGTTCAGTGAGAAACCCTATCTCAAAAAATAAAGGGAGGCGGGCAGTGGTGACATGTGTCTTTAATCCCAGCACTCAGAAGGCAGACACAGGTGGATCCCTGAGTTCGAGGCTAGCCTGGTCTACAGAGTGAGTACCAGGACAGCCAGGGCTACACAGAGAAACCTATCTTGAAAAACCAAAAATAAAGAAATTAATAATAATAATAAAGTGGAGAAATTGAGGCAGACACCCAGTGTCAACCTCTGGCCTCCACACTCCTGTGCATTCATGCACATGCACCCTCAGATACACACGCACACACCCGTGTGAGCAACGCACATAGATGCCACATACTAATGATGAGAATGAACAATAGTAATTATCGAAAATAAGTAAAGTGGGAGGAGCATTTGTTACGCTTGGCTCTGGATTTTTTTGGTCTGCGCCTGTGCAGGTCACAGAAGAGCTCGGGATACCCTTTGGAAGGGTTAGTGTGATAAGTACCATGATTACTGGGATTTTACTCTTCACACACCTAGGTGCAAATAGCACCCATGGAGGTAACAAGTAAAAAAGTATGAAGTAGGGCTTGCTAAGTGCTGTTTACACAGAGAGTGTAAATTATAGCTGTGTGTAAGGCTGCCAATGTGAGGAAGGAGTGTGTGGGGGCGGGGCAGTCAAACAGAGGGTCTGCAGGCTCAGTAAGCAGAGCAGCCTGGGAAGTCCACCCAAGACCCATGCTGACATGGATCCTCCTGGTGCCCTGAGTGTTTAGTTACAGTACAGGAGAGGTGGCACTTTTCCTTTAATTCTGCCCCCCCCCCTTGCCTCCCTCTGCCACCAAGGGTTGAACCAAGCTTGAAGGATGGCTTCTTAGTTTTTTAAAAGCTCAATGTAGCTCATTATTCTGAAGTTCAAATGTGGAGACCTCATGCCGCTGTATGTTTGGTGGGAAAACTACAGAGGATGTGTGTGCATTGTAGAAGCTGCGCTCTAGGTAGGTGTCTTAGTCAGTGTCCTGTTGCTGCCATGAGATGCCATGGCCAAGGCAACCTACTCTCATAAAGCAAAGAATTTAACTGGAGCTGGCTTACAGAGTCAGAGGTTTAGTCCATTGTAGTCATGGTGGGAGCGTAGCAGCACACAAGCAGATACAGTATTGGAGGGGCTGAGAGTTCTACACCCAGATCTGCAGGCAGCAGGAAGAGAGATTCACACACACACTGCACCTGGCTTGAGCATTTGAAACCCTAGAGCCCACTCCCAGTGACACACTTCCTCCAACAAGGCCACACCTAATAGTGCCACTCCCTGGTGACCAAGCATTCAAATCTATGAACCTGTGGGGGCCATTCTTACTCAAACCACCACAGTAGGCTTACCCACTGAATCCACACAATAGCAGGTGGGTCTGCTTCCACAGGGAACTCCAAGAAGCAGCCAACAAGGTCTTTGTGAAGTGTGGTCCTTCCTCAAGCTCTGCCTGGCAGGTTCCATGTACTTAGGCTTCCTTAGGAAAGCCCTGAGGGCTCCTTATTAAGTATAGCAAGATGACACAATGGTGACCTCCTAGCTCTGCCCTTGCACAGGCCTGCAAGGGGAGTCCCTGGGCTGCAGTTTTAAATTTCAGAGCTCTTGGGGACCTGAAAGACTTTCAGAGCATCTTCCTCTTAGAGTCTAAAGCAAAGATGCTGGTAGAGAGGAAAATCGTTCTTGGAAAACCACAGGAGGTAGGTCCCACAGCAGGAGGGCCACACCCCTTCCTAATTATACAACTTCTCAGCCCAGACTTTACCTTTTTCCCTCCTTTATTTTAATTCCTTCTGACCTACCATCGTCCTTAAATTACAAAACTGTTTCTGTCTCCATCCCCCTTCTCTGGCTCACTTCCCTTCCTAGATGAACTATCCTGAAACTGCAGCCAGGCCGACTGTCAGCAGCCCCTAACAAGCTGCAGCAAGCTGTCTGCATGGCCGTACAACAGCCACACATCCAGACATCAGTGTCCCCTCAAGAGAACCCAACTCAGAGGCTGTAGACTTCCTTTCTTCTCACATGGCACTTTCTGGATCTCACAAACAATAGTGCTTATCCCAGAAAGCCAGTCTGCAGTGCCAGAGCTCCGGTGCCCAAGCACACTGGCTTTGTGATGTCTGTTCCCAAATGCTCCAAAACGCAGCAGTGCACCGAGGGAGATGGACTGCTGAGCTGTTACTGGTTTTGCAATACCTGGATGAAGAGATATCATTCCCTTCTTGCTGGCAGAGTTATGCAGGGTAATTACACAGGTACCCCTGTGTGACACTGGGCGGAATCTCATTAAAATGGCATAAGGGAAAATTGGGTTGTGGTAGAAAAGAATCATTTCATTACAGTTGACTGTAATCCACACAACAGAGCCCTGGCCTGAGCATAAATGCTAAGGCTGCTCTGTCTTCCTGATACAGTGCTTGTGGGAGACATATTTAGTGTGGCACTTGCTTATGTGGGGCAGGATGAAAAGTCCGTGTGAGGCTGCCCCAGATTTCCCCTCCTGGTGAGGAGGCTGATGGCTGTGCAGAGTGGGTTGTTGTTTGATTTGTACCCCTCCTGGGAAAGCTGCATGGCCACCTTTGATGGGGCCCTGGCGGTTTCACTACAGAGCAACGCTGAAACACACGGGTGCTTGTACAGACTGGAGCCCAGCAGAATGTACTCCACAGGATCCACTTAGTGTAGTCTCCCACCTAAGATGGGAGTCAGGCCTGGGCCAAGCAGATCTCGTGGGCTGTCCGTTCCTTATCTTCAAAGAGGTGGCAGGCATGTCCCTTCAGCTCCTCACGGCCATAGAGAAGAGCCATTGTGAGCAGTCGACTCAGACAGTCTAACCCTCAGAAGCACATCTCATGGCATGTCACTGTCTTAGGAGCTTCACACAGTATCTCATCTGGTAGGTGGCGATTCAGAAATCTATTTTTAATTATCCAGAGCACGTTTATTTAATATTTGTAGTTTAAAAGCACTGTAAGTTATTTTATGTATAGCATATTTTTCACTCTTAAAAAATATCACACGGGCCAACAAGATGGCTCAGAAGGTAAGAGCACTTGACACACAAGCCTGGCGACCTGAGTTCGATTCCTGGAACCCTCATAAGGGTTGGAGGAGAGAATCAATGCACAAAGTTGTCCCCTTAGCCTTCATTCGTGTGAATGCATGCATCCATGTGTGCACATAGAGACAATAATAGTAAACAATATATGACGCGCATAGGGCTTTTAGAAACTAGGGTTTAGAAAACTTCTGAAGTTTTAGTGTGCTGACACTTAAGCTTTCCTAGTGTTTTCTCCATGCATTCTTACATGTTACCAGCTTTTAAAGTGTGATCAACTCCTGTTTATATGAAGGGCAGTGTGTGTGTGTGTGTGTGTTCCTGTTTTTAAAGGTACTAAAATGCCAGTGAGGGCGGCTAGCTTCTCTCTCGGGGCTCAGCAGCTGAGAATCTGCAGGTTGCTGTAAGGATGTCCCAGCTGTGACCAGTAGTTGGCGTTCTCTTCACCGTCTCAAGATGCCAGATCCTAGGCTATGCTCACATTGGACTCAGAGTTACCCAGGGAGTGCTTGACCATGGTCTGTGTCATTTAGATAAAATGGTGACTTTGAGGCTCAACTGATAATGAGTCTGCCCAAAGGAGTGGCTACATCGCTATTCAAGTGTGCCTGCCTCAGCTGGGGTGAAGTATGGAATCTGTAACCCCAAGGGCCCGGCACAAACTTTTTGTATTACATTTATTATTCTCTCTCTCTCTCTCTCTCTCTGTATCTCTCTGTCTCTCTCTCTGTCTCTCTCTCTCTCTCTCTCTCTCTCTCTCTCTCTCTCTCTCTCTGTGCGCACATGTGGAGTGAGAGGACAACCGTGGGCGTTGGCTCTCACCTTCCGCCTTATGACACCTTCCAGGTATCAGATTCAGGTCATCAGGCTCATCAGGCAAGCGATTTTAGCTCTTACTGGCCCTGTGCTCCTCCTTCCACTCTCCAATCTCCCTAGTCTGTCACACATCTGTCACCCTCTTCAAAGGCTTCCCTAACCCTGGAAGAGGTGAGACCCCCCTCCCCCAGGCATGGAGCGTGTGTTTGTAACCAGAGTCTGCCGGGTGCAGTGTAGGAAGTCCCCAGCCTTCCTATGTGCTAAGAAGGAAGAGGGACACCGCTGAACATAGCTGAAAAGCCTGAGGGATGCTTGTGTTGGACAGCTCATCCATCATGGTGACCGGTAAAGACCAAAGCTCCCGGCTGCCTGGCAGGTCCTCCTCCTAAGCCCTGGAACCTGTGAGGCATGCAAACGCCATATTTTCCTCTCCCGTCTTTTTTTTTTTTTAAGTAAGTGAAGCTCCCTGGAGTATACTTACTCTCCAAATGTGTACACAGGCAAGACGTGAGCGATCACTGCTGTCTGTAATGGATTCCTTGTGTCCCAGATACTTCCCTAGCACTTCTGATGCATGATTAATGTGTGTTTAAACAGTCATTGCTTAGTCGGACTGCTTCACCTCAGGGATGCTGGTGAGTACACAAAGCACACTTACACAGAAACACCATCAGCACGTGTGGGAGCCTTCTGACAACCCTAGTGGTGTGTGAGGAGTGAGCCGCTGAGGCTGGGGGTGCCTTGCAGCCTCACGTGTTCCGCTGAGCTGCAGATGGCTTTCAGAGACCCCACTGTAGGAGCACTTTAAGTCTCTTATCTGAGCCTCTACCAGCAAGGCTCCGTGAGCTCCCAAAAGGAGGACTGGGTGTTTGTCTTACCTGAAGGGAGCTTTCGATCTAGTAGAAAGAATGAGTGTGAGTGACTCTGTCTCCGGGTAGAAAGTTAAGAGGGCCTGAAGACTCATTTAGAAAAGTCAGGGGAAATCCGGGCCATTGTAAAAGGGGAGGTGCATGAGTGTAAGGGGGGTAGAGAAAGTGAGAGGCTTGCAGTTACCCTAGGGATGTCAGGGAGCCCCGCAGGGCTTTTCCCAGGCATCCACACAGGCCACCAAAGTAGCAAATTTGGATGCCTATGACATGCCTTGTGTGAGCCATGCTGAGCTTCCTCGCTGTGGGTAGGCCAAGCCCTGACTTCCACTTGCTTCTGCTTCTGGCCTGTCTGACTGTGAAGCAAAGTGTCCCATGAGAAGCTCCCCAAAATTGTAGATTTTTACCCACCCACCGCCAGTGTAGTTTGAGCCTAGAGCCTGAGGTAACAGACTGAATTCTTAGCATTTTTCACCTCCTCTGCTATATACAGGCATCAGGTATCTTAGAAGATACGCTTGTGCTCATATGGAACCTGAACCTTGAAAGTGGGTCATGCCTGAGAAGTGGATGAGAAGTTTTGCTCTCCGGGATGTTAGTTGGGGGGCAGTGCAGGCCTGTCATTTTCTGGGCAGTCTTAGAGCTGGTTGCATATAAATAGACCCTAAAAATGGGAGCCTGGCGTGGAGAGATCTATGTGGAGAGTATTGCTGTGTGTGTGTATTTATACATACTTTGAAAAAAATCTCCCTCCTTCTGCAAACTGCTTTAGAAGTTACACTCATAATTGCTACATGATTCAGCCACCAAGCTACTGAAATGTTCCCCTCAAGGAGTGTTTGACATTCAGTGGAAATTTTAATATAATGGAGTGAACATGTCAGAAATCCAAACAGATTTTTAACTCTTTGACTTGTTCATGTTTGAAAGAATAGCTTTCAGTAGGCTTTTTCCCCCTCTTCCTCTTCATGGCTTAAAAATAAGGCTGAGTAGCAGAGACTAACACGGATGCCCCCTGTGGGCGGCTTCTGAGTGTCCTAACATGGTTCCCAGGCAGCAGCCCTTCAGCCCCCTTCAACCTGTCAACTTTAGGAAATGCCGGCTCACACAGAGACCATGTGTTCAGGTCTGTGGTTGGCCAGCTGAAAGCCACCCATCCTTTCTATGGCTTTTTGTCCATCACCTGCCTCATAAGGATGTCGTGACGGTTAAGTAACGCGTGCACCACGCTGGACACGCTTCTGGACACATAGCACTCATCCAACAAAAGATAGATTCTCTTCTTTCCTCCCACCCTGCTTCAGCGTGTCCACCTGGGGGAGGATAAGCCCAGGGAGAGACAGCTGTTTTAAAGTGTTAGCATAGCCATTTGTTAGCTGTTACTGCCTAGGGTAGAAAGTTTTACATACGGGGTAGGGTGGGGTGTAGGGTAGAGGGAGTCTTACCTGGAGAAGGGCTTGAGTTACCTGATAATTTTTGTGTTTCACCTGCCTCCGCCTCCGTAATAAGTGAGGTGACTTTATGAAAAGCAAAGCTCTTCCCAAGGCTCTGTGTTCGGTCTTAATGTGCAACTGTCTTCGCTTCCTGAGTGGCCTTCCTCCCACCTTCTGATTGTCACACCGACTTTAAATTCTCTATTTCCTTCTCCTCCTCAGTCTTCTCTTTTTCCTCATTCTTCTGGTTTTTTGTTTTGGGGGAAGGGAGACTGTTGTTCTCTTTCAAGACAGGGTTTCTCTACATAGCCCTGGGGTTTCTCTGTGAGCCCTGGCTGTTCTGGAACTCACTCTGTAAACCATGTTAGCCATGAACTCAGAGATCCAGCTGCTTTTGCCCCACCCCCACCGAGTGCTGGGCTTAAAGGCTTGTGCCACTGTATCCCTCTTTCTTTCTGTTTTCAAGACCTCTCCATTCCTTGACATTTCTTAAAGCCAAGAATCGCAAAAAAACATGATTTTAAAATCAAATTTAGAGCCAGATGTGATGGCACATCTGGGATTGTGCACACACCTTTAATCCCAGCACTCTAGAGGCAGAGGCAGGCAGAATTCTGTGAATTTGAAGCCAGCCTGGTTTCATATGAGTTCCAGGACAACTGGAGCCACATAATGAGACCCTGTCAAAAAAAAAAATTAATGAAAATAATATTTAGAATTCCAAATGTATTTTTCTTTTGTAAATTGTTTTTTCTATAACAATGTATAATCCATATAGGAAAATAGTTTCAAATGTCGGGGAGAGGGATTGTCTAACTTAAATTTACTAGAGTGAAATTGAAGTCATAATGTCTAAATATGTGGAGCTGGAAATAAAATATAAGTGGAAACTTTTAAACCCAAGCATGAGTTTTTGTAATCTTCTAAAACTGTGCTTCTTAACTAATATTCTTCCCATAAATTCTCAGACCCAGTATAAATATACACCAGCCAGACCTAGGTAGTACTAACTAAAAGTAAGCCATTTAAGATTTCATATTTTAAAGGCTGTCATAAAATAAAACCAGAATTACTTAAATATAAGTATTTGTTAAATTTTATTTAAGTCATGCCCTAGTCAGTTTTAACTGTCAACTTGACATAGCCTAGAGTCACCTAAGAAAAGAGATTCAGGGGCTGGAGAGATGGCTTAGCAGTTAAGAGTGCCGACTGCTCTTCCAAAGGTCATGAGTTCAAATCCCAGCAACCACATGATGGCTCACAACCATCGGAAATGAGATCTGATGCCCTCTTCTGGGATGTCTGAAGACAGCTACAGTGTACTTACATATAATTAATAAATAAATAAATAAATAAATAAATAAATAAATAAATAAATAAATAGAAAAGAGATTCAGTTGAAAGATTTCCCAGATAAGACTAGCCTATGGACATGTCTGTGGGGGATTGTCTTGATTATTAGTTGATGTAGGAGGGCCCAGCCCACTGTGGGTGGCACCATTCCCCGGGCAGGTGGTCCTAGACTGTATTAAAACTCTAACTGAGCGTGAACTATTGAACAAGCCAGCAAGCAGCAGTCCTGTGTGGTTTCTGCTTCAAGCTCCTGCTTGAGTTTTTGCCCTGACTTCCTTCAATGATGGGCCATGACCTGGAAGTATAAACTGAAATAAACCTTTTATTCCTCTAAGTCATAGTCTTTGTCATTACAATAGGAGGCAAATTAGAACAAGTACTAACTTTAAACAGTGTCACTTCTACAGGTATAAGAAGGGTTTCTTTTCCTATTGGACCAAATTGGAAGGATATTCAGGAAATTTAAAAGCTTATACGTTTCTAACTTATAAGTAAACAGAGAGTGGTTTAGTATTTGAAATTGTGTTACTCAAGGTTTAAAGACTGAATTGCCTGCAGGACTTCCAACGTAGCAGCTTTAATTAACTTTAGTAGATGAATTAACCAAGCCAGCATTTGGAGTGTATCTATCTATCTTTAAAATGAGCTTGGGGTATCTGAGGAACAGACAGGATGCTGTGAGGCTACGTTGTAGGAGAAGGGGTTAAGAGAGCAGGAGTAATCTGTGGTCACGTCCATCTGTAGAGCCCCTCAAGCCACCTGCCACACCTAGCTCCTGCTTACCACTGTGCCCAAAGCTTCCTAAGCACACAGTGCGATCCAGCTTCCTCTCCTAGCCTAGACCTCTTTGCTGTGGTCACTGAAGCAGTTTCCGTCAATTCATTAGAAGTACCACAGTGTGGTGTGGGCTGTGGGTTGGAGTGAAAACAGGACATTGACTTGGATCCTAAATTCCCTCATCTGAAGAATGGAGAAGCTTAGAGTCAATGTGTAAACACAATGCCGGGCACATAGAACACAGATTCTGCTGTCTTTAAGCATGCTTCCCTTCCACGTGTATGTAGAATGTGTAAGTGTGACAGGAGAAACTGTTAGACCATAGGCATTCACGATCATGCTGCACACGGGCCACACACACTCAGTACTGAGAGGAGGAAGAGACCGTGGAGGCGCTGCTCTGTAAGGCCGCCCTTTCATAAGGAGCAGAAACAGGTACACGCACAATTCCAGCAGGCACAGACATCACCTTTAAGAACGAGAACGGGATGGGCTAGAATACTCGGGGTAAGGGCTTGCTGGCAAGCATGATAACCTTGTTCAGTTGAACCTGGTTCAATCCCCAGGACCCACATGGTGGTGGGAGAGAACCAATTCCCAAGAGTTATATCCTCTGACCTCCACATGGGTCCCATAGCACACATGCATGCACACCCATGTAAATAAATGTAATAAAGAAAACTTTTTTTAAAAAGAAACAACCTGGTGTGGTAGTGTACATTTATAATTCCATCACTTGGGATGTGGCAGGAGGATCAAGAGTTCAAGGTTGCCCTCTACTACATCTCAAGTTCCAGACTAACCTGGGCTACTTGAAGCCCTCTCTCAAAAAGCCGCTAGATGATGGTGATGGTGATGGTGATGGTGACGGTGATGATGGTGATGATGGTGATGATGATTAGAACTGGAGAGTGCTGAGGGAGCTGGAAGAGGACTTTGGGAACATTATTTAAAAGGAGGAAGCTTTGCTCTGTCTTCTGTGACCCACGCCAATGTCAGTGTCATAAGTCATCATAAAGCGTGTGTGCACTTCAGCACATTCAAAGTGCAAGCCTCTGGTCACCCATTTTGCGTGGTTTCTTCCTATTAGTTTCTTCACAACGAGGAGACCGTAGGAGCATAGCAGCCATTAAAGTGGGCTTCAAGTATCCAGTATCCACTCATTTGTAGTGATGTCCTCATGTAACCGGCAAAAGCAATGTCATTATCCTAACTAAGTGAAGACACTCTGAACGGTCACCACGCTCTCTGTTTACAGCTGAGGACAGCTCTGGCATCTGTTTAGTACTCTTTGTGGTTCTTTGAGTCCTGCTTGCCCACAGAGGAAGATCAATGCTGGTGAAATATAAAAAGCACCACTGAGGTTTCACAGAAAGCAGACAGAAACTGAAGTTGGGTCTACCCTTGGGAGGGGTGTGGAGGGGTCACCTTCCCATTTGTGGCTGTTGGCTTGAGGACATACCCCATCTAGTGTCATGGAGAAGGCAAGAAAATGCAGTATCTGTCAAAACCCTTAGAGGCCAAACTTTGGGACAACTGCAACAGCTGAGGAGTGGAGGAAAATCCTGCCAAGGGGAGAGGCAGGCAGAGGACCTTCGAGTTCTGTGTGTGAATTCTGCCAAGATCCCTAAGCTGACCCCTGACCTCCCGCCTGAGCACTCTGATGTGGAATTTAAGTATTAGTGGGGCTAACGCACATGCACATATGAAACCATTAAATAACGCAAGGCCACAGCAGTGCCAGAAGAACTTCTACACATAGTACACACCGTAGGAATTAAGTCAAGATATATATTTAGGGACTACAAAAATAACAAGAGAAAATAGCCCTGGCCCTTAAGGCATTTATAGAGTTTGAGAACTCAAATGGTGACCCAGAACAAAATGGGATATTGCAAATGATGGAATAATATACAAATAAAGGAAAATAATTCTGCTGAGAAGCAGTACCACTTTTGCCTAAGTGTTCATGTCTAGCTAGAATTTGAACAAATAGAGATAGAAGAGAATATTCCACACACATCCAAAGGTGCAGAGGTGGGACAACAGGGAGATCATTTTGATAATGTCAAGAAGCAGATTTGATTAAAACTGAGTGTCTGGTGGCTTGGAAATGGGAAAGGAAGGGCAGTGACTGATGGGACATAGCATTGGAAAATAAGATGTTGCTGGGTGGTAGTGGTGCACACCTTTAATCCCAGCACTCAGGAGGCAGAGACAGGCAGATCTCTGAGTCTGAGGCCAGCCTGGTCTATAGAGTGAGTTCTAAGACAGCCTGGGCTATACAGAAAAACCTTGTAAGAAAGGAAGGAAGGAAGGAAGGAAGGAAGGAAGGAAGGAAGGAAGGAAGGAAGGAAGGAAGGAAGGAAGGAAGGAAGGAAGAAAAAGGGAAGGAAGGAAGGGAGGGACATGTCAATCACAGAGAACCCCAGTGCAGTGTAAACTCTGAGCCACACATGGTAACACATGCCTGTAATTCTAGCAATCCCAGGAGGAAGAGGCCACTATAGAGAGACTCTTACTCAACAGAAGAGGAGGGAGAGGTAGTAGAATGTACTTTATTGTGAGAAGAAAAGAAAGCCACAACAGCCGGGTCTAAGGAGAAAAACTTTCACAGACAAAGCAGAACTGTTTTTAAAAATGTATATGAGTGTTTTTCTTCCATACAAGTCTGTGTACTCTATGTGTGCCTAGTGCCTGTGGGGCCAGAAGAGGGCATTGGGTCCTGGAACTGGAATTACAAGTGGTTGTGAGCTGCATTGTGGATGCTGGGAATGAAACCCAGGTCCTCTGGAAGAGCAGCTATGGCTGCAGCTATCAGAGGAGTTTGGTCTGTAAGAAAGAAAGGGCATCCATGTTTTCTAGGCTTTGCAGGACAGAAAACTGCAAACTAGGTAGCTTATTCTCTCATGGAGTCTACATGCTTAAAATCAGGATGCCAACAAAACCAAGGTTCCTTTGAGGGAAGTTCTGGCATTCCATGGCTTGTCTCTGCCTGTCTGCATGTCACTGTCTGTCTTCTGTCCACACCCATGACTCTAATGTGCTTTCTCTGAAGGATAGAAATTGGATTCAGGGCCTACCCTAACCCAGTATGATCTCATTTGACCTAATATTTGTAGAGACCTCATTTCCATGTAAGTGCATATTCCAGGGTCTACCTGCACATGGACTTGGGAGGATGCTGTTCCACTCAGTACAGACAAGGTGACAGCTGGTTGCTATAACCTCAGGAACCTGAGGCAGGAGAACTGCTGCTAGTTCAAAACCAGCCTACACTACATAGTGAGTTTCAGGCCAAACCAGCCTACAGCATCAGACCATATCTCAAAGTTTTCTAAAGCAAAGCCGCTCCGCTAAGCAAGCCTAATTTAGACTGTCCAAGCCCATGGACTCTGGAAAGGAAAAAAAAGACTCTGAAATTATCTATGGTCTTAAAATTCTGTATCTACTTAATACATGCACACAAAAACTTTCTGTGGGACTGGAGATCAAACTAGGAACTCATGTATGCTAAGCAAACACTCTACATAGAGTTATATCCCACTCCCAATCCTTAATATTAAGAAACTCTCTTTTGTGGAGCACTATTAATCATAAATATATGCTGTGTGTCCTCATTAATGTCTACTTACTCATGATAAATTTATATTTTTACTTTATATATATCGTCACTGAAAGTAGCAAATATTTCATTTCATTATAAACACTTAAGAACTGGTGAGTAACATTAAATGTATTTTAGGGGAAGTGCGTCTCAGATTTCCTACAAAACTGTTTTCTAAAGCAAAGCCAGTCCATTAAGCAAACCTTAATTTAGATCATCAAAGCCCCATGGACTCCGAAAAGCAAGTTGTTGGATCTCATAATGAGTCTTGAGTCACTGCAGTTGGAAATGTCTGCTTCCCAGCAGGAGTCTCTGCACTAGATCTTGCTGTATGGGAAGGAGGAGCATATGTCTAGAGACTCCGGTCAGTTCAGATTTTAGCTGGAATTCCATATTCTCGACCTTCACACACTCCTAAATTGTGAATTCCTAGCAGCCATAACTTGTAAAACTCAATCAGTGAATAAATATATGTGACTGCATTTCCCAGTGTCCCTTAGGTAATGAAAACGTTAATGAGTTGAGGGAGATGCAACTAAAAAGTAAAAATGGTCTGCAGCTTCCAAGGCTGGCTTGACAATGTGTGAGCACTGGCAATTCATTCTGTGGTGGTCTTATGTGGAGACAGAGTCTCACTCCCTGCGGAGCCCTGTCAGGCCTTGACCTTCCTTCTCCTTCCCCAGCCTCCTGACTGCTGGGTTCTAGGTGTGCACTACCATGACCGCTTTTTAATCTAGTTCCTGACTGCCAGCTTTAAAGCGGAAGCCCTTTTTACACAGCTCCTCCTCAGAGGTATTGCTTCCTGCACAGAGCTTTCCTTAGTGTGAAAATGATTGCTAGGCCACAGTGTTAAACATTATCATTCAGGCTCAGTTTCAGTTCCGTTTGTCATTCTGGGAAAGGGGAACTTAGAATTGTATTTATTAGATACGATTCATTACGATTGTGTGTGTGTGTGTGTGTGTGTGTGTGTGTGTGTGTGTGTGTGTGTGTCTGTGTCTGTGTCTGTGTCTGTGTGCGCGCGCGCGCCTGTGTGTTTTACTGGAGATCAGACCCAGGGCCTTGTAAACACTAGATAAGCGCTCTTCCACTGAGCTACAAGCCCAATCTTTAATTTAGTGCACTAAGAAAATATGGGCTGGATGTGGTGATGTATCACCCCTTTAAGCCCGGCACTCGGGAAGCAGAGGCACAAGGATCTCCATGAGTTTGAGGCCAGCCTAGTCAGCATAGTAACTTCTAGGCCAGCCAAGACTTTATAGTGAGGACTTACTCTGCTCTGTAGAAATGTCTAGGCCTCTATTTACATAAAATATGATTTCTATGCTTTGATAATTAGCTACAAAATTAGTAACTTCAAGAAGAAAATGTATTCTAGCAAACACCTTTTACAAAGATAGGTCTTGCCAAAACAGTGTGCTCTAAAAATAAGTCAGTGATCTAAGAAATCTTAATTATTTCCTTAATTAAGTCAGTACTCAATGACCCATTCATCAAAGTCTTTGTGCTAATGCTCAATTTAACGGTAGCTTCTCAACCTGTTCTCCTAGGCTCCTTGCTGAGATGAAATTGTTCACCATTCCTGATTTCCTGACACTCCCCTCCTTAGTAAATACTGTTTCTGCTGTCTGGATATTTCTTTATCTGTACTATTCATAACCTCATTGAAAGGATTCTCCTGTCTACAATTCACATAAATCTATAAGAGTACCTGCTTAAAATCCCCCACCAGTTACCGTCACTTGGAAGACAGTGCTCAGGCACACATCGCCTGCGCCCCACCACCTCGCCCTTGTCTGCCGTAGACCTCGTTGTCCCACATCATTTAGCTTAAATTCTTCTCTAGCTCGTGCCCTGCCCTTGCTGTGCTATTCCCTGTGCTGTTTGTCCACTCCTAAGCCAGCAGATTCCTGGGCCCCCAAAGCTCAGCCTATGAATCACTTCCTCTGTGAGTTCTTTCCGTTGACACACTCCTCCATGCTTCTGGTGTGGCAGCTTCTATGACATTGACATTTGGAAGGGTTCTCCCCTGGCCTGAAGGTAAGACTGACCCTCTATCCAGTGGAAACTTGAGAGGATTGTCCCATCCACCCTTGTCACTGGTCTATCTGGGCAGAAAGAAAGAATTCTTTCCTGGAGTCTGATGCTCTCTATGGTGCACTTTGGAGCCTGCCCCAGAGCCCAGTCTGTCCACTTGGCATGTTACTGGCTTGAAGTCGATGCTTTTCTAAGCGTCTTTGACAAAATAAAAAGAGCATGCCTGAGAAGAACGTGGGTGATACTTCTGGGGAGGAACGTGCCCCATAGAGCAGCTCAGCGACGCATCACTTTGCTATGGCAGCAGCTTTTCTTGTCTTGAGCTGATGGCCACCTTTGGCCCATACAGGAAGTGCTGAAGTCATCTTGCTGAGTGGGATGTGCAGGTGTGAAAGAAGGTTAAGAACAGCTCTTGGGGTGAACTGGAAGAGTGCGCATAGCCTCTTATTAATCTGCCTCCATGGCTTCCCAGGCTGGGGGATTTGGAGCTGGTTACAAGCAAATGTTTACTCTCCATAATTTAATTTTTTGTTTGTTTGGAAAACATCCCCCACCCCCAAGTAAAGATGAAGAGATGGCTTTACAGTTAAAGGCATATACTTCCCTCTTACAGGGCCCACATTTGGTGTCCAGCATCCACACTGGAAAGCTCACAGCCGACAATAACTCCAGCTCTGGGAGATCCGGTGGCCTCTTCTGGCCCTACAAGCAACTGCCCTCACACCCTCACGTGACCCACTCCACACAATCTAAATCTCTCTCTTCCCCCCCCCCCAAAAACCACACTTGTCTTTTAAAAAGTAAGCAATTTGGCTTTCAGTGCTACACATTTCTTAGTTTAAAATCTTCAAATAAATAGGGCATGGTGGTGGACACCTTTAGTCCCAGCACTCAGGAGGCAGAGGCAGGCAGATCTCTATGAATTTAAGTCCAGCCTAGTCTACACAATGAGTTCTAGGACAGCTAAGGCTACACAGTGAGAAACTGTCTCAAAAAAAAAAAAAAAAAACTAACCAGGGAGGTGGGGGGAAGAGAAGAGAATCTTGTTGACTGACTAACTGGTTTTGAAGGCTTCTCCATTTCTATGGTTGTGATGGTTAATGTTGCCTGTCAGCTTGACAGGGTCTTAAATCACCAGAGAGAATGTCCGTGAGGAAAATTGTAAATTACATAATTGAAGTAGGAAGGCCTCCCCTAAATATGGGGGTGGGGTTGTACCATTCCGCAGGGCGGGATTCTAGCCGAATAAACAAGAAGAAGCTGAGTCCTGACACTCATCTGCTTCCTGGCTGGAGATACAATGTACCCAGCTGCCCCATTCCCCTGCCACCGTGCCTGCCTCTCCTTGCTGTTGCTGGCAGGTATGTTTACCACAGAAAAGAGAAAAATAATTAATACAGTGCACTCTTCCTGCCTCCAACAAAAATGGCTTTCTGGTTGCATGGGCTAGTGGTGCCCAGGTCCAAAAGAGTCAGTTCAGAAAAGAATTCAAGCAATGGCTGTGTCTGTGTGTATGGCTCTATGTTTAGAGACATAGTCAGAGAACTGTAAAGCCAACTCAAGCCACACGGACAGATGGAGCTGCAGTTTGCTTCTGCAGGCCATATGAAGAACTTACAGGGTGCATGTTCATTTGAGATGAATGTGTGCTTTGGAACAATGCAGACTGTGATCTGAGCCACACATGCTGGTTATATACTCTTAGGTGTTTTACTTTGCTAAACCTAAGTTTCCCCTTTATAAAGTGGAATTAATGGGAAGCATCCTTGTGAAATTGTAATATTGTAAATGTTTACAGGATGCTTTGCACAGGTTTGGCTCCTAAGATAAAGTAGTTACAATTTAGATTTTCTGGGATGAGTGGCCTGATAGTTTGGCTCTCTCACCCACATGCCCCCATGGTGCTGTTGTTGGCAGTGGCTCATACTCAGCGACTGCTCAGGGAGAATATGTAAAAGGCCTGCTATCTTAACTTAAACCAAAATAACTGAAGAGCCACCCCAGGTCCAGGGTCCTCCGGGTACAGCCAAGTCAATGGAAGGGTTATGTTTAGCATTTCCCTCTGGTCCCTCAGCTCCTTCCTTTTCTTCCCTGGACACTGACCCCAGGAACAATTCTGCCATGCTAAACTCTGTCTCGGAGTCTGCAAAGCAACCGGCCCTGTAACAGGCAACGGTGCAGGTGTATAGTGTGCGGTTCCCATTGACCGCCTGTTGATCTGAGATGGCATGGCACTTAGAGATCCTGTGGACCTCGATCAGATATCGGAAATAAGCTTGAGAAAGTTGGACAAAATGTCAGATAAAAGAGAAGTCCCCAGATGCATGTGCAACTTGCCCATTAAAGAACATTTGACTGTTTCCTGGGGTTTCAAACATCCTAATGCTAGTCTGCATGAGTCTAGGAGCACAGAAGTGGTTTTTGCCATTCCTCTGAAAAAGGCTTGGCCTTTTATATCAATATAATTAAGCAAATGTAGTGATTAGTCTTTTCCAATATTGAGCTTTTAATTCCTTCTCAGTGGCAAGGGCCCAGTTAGAGGCCTTCCTGAATGCAGAACTGCTCTTGCCTGTGTCTGTGTGTTGGTAGCAGAAGCAGATATTTTGGAACTGTGCTTGCACTGCACACAACTCAGTGCCATTTGGGCTGGACCTGCTGTCCTACTCAGTGCCCTCTCCTATGCCGCCACCAAGTATATCCCATAGGGCTAAAACAAATTAGACAAAGGTTTATAGCCATGAGACTAATCCTGTGTGTGGTGATTTGAGTGAGAATGGCCCCCATAGTCTCATATATTTGAATGTTTTATGTTAATGGAGCTGTTTGAGAAGGATTAGAAGGTGTGGCCTTGTTGGAGTGGGAGTAGCCTTGCTGGAGGAGGTGTGTCATTGGAGGTGGGCTTTGAGATTTCAAAAACCCATGCCAGGTCCAAGTGTGCTCGCTTTCTCTCCCTCTCTCTCTCTCTCTCTCTCTCTCTCTCTCTCTCTCTCTCTCCCTCTCTCTCCCTCTCTCTCTCTCTCCCTCTCTCTCCCTCCAAAACTGTTAGCAAGCCCCCAATTAAATGCTTTCTATTACAAGAGTTGCCTTGGTCATGGTTTCTCTTCACAGCAATGGAGCAGTGACTAAGACACTGTGTTAATTTCTAGGGTTAAATCAGACTTGGATTTGTCCAGGGACAGCATCTCCCCAAACAGCGTTAGCCCATTTTGCCTCTTCCCTGTCCTTTCCTACTCTGATTTCACCAGGTAATAGAGTTGAAGACCCAGGAGGCGCCAGCCCATCCAGTAAGATCAGCTGTTGCCAATTAGCCTGGCCCAGTTCACTTAGTAATTAATCAAAAACTACTTCCTGCAGATCATGTACAAAGACCTACACTGTGACCTGTGTGGGCACGCACTGGGTTCCAGACTTCCTGTCTCTCAAAGAAAGGTGGTCACAAACACACAGGGCCGGCAGCAGCACCGTGGACCACGGAGTGTCATGAGACCAGAGAGAAATTCACTTCCCCAAATCACTTGTGCACATATCAAAACCCTAACCTCGAGGTCATTTTAGAGCCCTGCTCAGAGAAGCTCTCAGAACCCAATGGCTGAGTGTTGCTCCCAATGGTTTCCAATGACTTTAGGGCCTTGAAATAATGTAATGTTCAATTGGCAGCAGGCAGTGACAGATATCTTCAGTGGTGACATCTCACCCCGGGTTGTGAGGCAAGCCTGAACGGACCTGGGGCACGGAGTTTATAGACTTTATGGGCAGTCGAGATGACATGGATGTGCCAGGGACCTTGCTGGGCAGAGGCTCTTGCACTCACCCCACTGGCCAGATCTACCAAGAGGAGCAGCCACATATTGGCAGAATCCAAGCTTCTCTGCCTACCCTCTCCATCCCACTGTGAAGGCTGGATCATGGGAATTTTATTTGTATCGCATTGGATCCATAGATAATTGTATGAGCATTGTGAACATTATTAAGTTCTGAAACCCATGAACACAGCATATCCTAACATCTGTCAGATCTTTCATTTCTCTTAGCAACATTTTATAGTTATCATTATAATTATCAGTTTTTTATTTAATTGCCAGTTATTTATTTGTTTGCCAGTTGCTTGCATGGGAAGTAGTGTTTATTTGTGGTCTTCATGCAAGTCCCTGCTCACCAGTTGAGGGACGTATCGACTCTTCAAGTTGCTCCTCCTCAGATTGACCCTGCATTTAATTTTCCAACAATATCACTGATGGCGTGATATTAAAGTCTCTTGTTTTCTGTCTTATTCAGAGTTATGATCAATCTCTCTCTCTGTTCAGTTCTAAAGTGGAAATTTAAATATTAAAGCAAACACCTTTTTCACAGGATTCCACTGCTCATTAGCCTAAGCCTCTCTGTCTCCTCCCCGTAGTAAGTTCTGGTCTTTGTGGTGTATGTGCCTTGACATGTTCTGACTGGAGGGGCTTCGAGAACTTTGAATTGAGAGCAAAGCCTGAGGTCACCTCACTTGTCAGTGTCCCCTGGGTGATGCCCAGTTTATCTCTCTGTTCATCGAGTGTGCTCTTGTTCCTCATGGTTCACTGAGCTGCTCATCCTGTGGTTCTCTTCCAGCTGACTCCACATCCCAGGCAGAGCCTGAGAGGCCTGGGGTTCTTACCTGTGAGCCAGCCGGAGCCTGGGCAAACCGCCTGGGGACGGTTATTACAAGACAGAGCCTTGGTGGTTGTGGTATGGTAGGAACCTGCTTTGAGAAGGAAAAAGGATCCAGATGTAATAAGTTCTCGAGGAAAAAAATAGACTTTGATTGAAAAGTAATCCTTTGGCTCCAGTGCAGGCGCTCTGAGATTTCTCAGTCAGAGCTACACATGTCTATAAGACATGGCTGCATAGTCTATATGCATATTAGAATTTGTGTACAGTGAAATTTTGCTTTGAAGCTCTTTGTTGAACACCAACTGCATAGCAGCAAGTGCAGTGTCAGGAATAAGAACTATAAAGATGGCTGCAGAATTGAGTATCTGCAGTCCTGTGTGTGTCCTCAGTGACTTCATGGGAAACTTCTGTTCTGGAACAGACACCTGCTACGGCAGAACTGCATGAGAGGCAAGCCCTTCTGAAGATACCTACAGCCTTTGCTCGCTGGCGACCAGGTCCATAGCAAAAGTGTACTGAGTTAATGGGGTTTTCACACTCTGTATGCATGTGCTGTGTGCCCACATGTGTCAATGATGACCTGAGGACCACCAGCAGGGCTCCTGATGGCACACACCTAGCATATGAGCCTACCTAGATCAGTGTGCCAAGAAAACCCCAGTTCTTGACATTTTCATATAGAATGGTGATTGCTGAGACAACGAAGCTTCTGCATTTATTAAGGATAAGTGAGAACAATGTCTAAGCAGCACCATTGTTCTCCCAGACTGAACTCTGATTTCCCTCCATGGCAGACTTTTCATTCTGCCAGGAGCTACACAGTCACCTGATGCCATGGCAGCTTTCTGGCACTACCATCCAGGTCCAATGCCCACCTGAGCCCTGTCTTTTCTTGCCTGACTCCTGAGTTCTGAGAGAAGCCACAGGACACCTGGGCAGGGTGGAACTCTGCTACATAAAATGGTATGGCCAGCAGCTGGCCTTCACTGGCTCTCCCCTGGCATGAGGTGGCTGGCAAGCTGGCTGCTCTTCTAGCTGCAGCCTCAGAAGTTTCTACACAGATTTTGTTGGTTTGCAGGTTTGCAGCTAAGCAGGAGAAAGTGAACTCCTGAATCCAGAATTCAGCAAGAGTTCCCTGCTTCAAAGAAAATGTACAAGGGTACAGCAGGTGGTTAGGAAATCCACGGCCATGCTATCAGCATGTGTGGCTATCAGACACCCTCTGCCTCAGAAATCAGGCTAGGTACAGTGTGTCACTATAGGGCAGAAAGCGTGCCCCCTGGAACTACACACATTTCTGCTCTACTCACATGTGCACGACCCTGAGAAGATGCACTAATGTGTCGACTCCTCTGTGACAGTAGAGAGCTTCCACACAGTGTCTGTGCCTGAACCCAGACACCCAGGTCCTGACTCTGACAAGGAAATTGGGGAAGCCTTGGTCTGTAGAAATGTGTATTTAAGCTGGAATAGTGGCCACTGCCCCATCCCTGGTTTCTGTGCCTTCCCTGCTGGGTCTTCAAGAACAACTTGTTCAGCTCCTGCCTTTTTCGTGAAGCCCTCTGGTCTTCGTGTGGCATTTGCCCGTGCCTGAATTCTGGTGCTTTAGAATCAGAGGACCCTCATTCCATAACCGTCCATCTCACCCCTGCCTTCCCCTCCATCTTTCTCCTGCCTTCCCCTCCATCTCACCCCTGCCTTCCCCCATCTTACCCCTGCCTTCCCCCCATCTCACCCCTGCCTTCCCCTCCATCTTACTCCTGCCTTCCCCTCCATCTCACCCCTGCCTCCCCCTCCATCTTACCCCTGCCTTCCCCTCCATCTCACCCCTGCCTTCCCCCCCCCATCTTACCCCTGCCTCCCCCTCCACCATCTTACCCCTTCTCTAAGGTCCATAAAGATCCGCATTTAACTCCGTGTGGCCCAGAGTAGAGAAAGTCATGACTATTCATCCTCATGAACCTTCATTTAGTTGGACTACAGACCTCTGTGCCTCCCAGTGCAGCGGGATGGAGAGGGTGGAGGCTAATGGGGGGGCGTCTACATGCTGCCTCCCCATCAGGGTGCACCATGCCTGACTACATCTAGGCTGGGTTAAAATGCAGTGCTCTCCCGCCCAATGCTGTTTATTAGGAGGCAGAAAATGTAATTAACCTTGATTGGTTTGGGTCACTGGCCCAAACTTGCTTTCTGCTTGCTGCCTCTGTCCCCCTTGCTAAATAAGAGTCAAAACAGAGACCCAGAATCAGGCGTGCCAAGGAGCAAAACCATAACTGCTCCCATCCTCCGCTGCAGAGTGATTCTGGGAGGCCCGTGAGTCATTCTGTGCACCACAGAGAGAAGAAAGGCCTTCTCTTACTTGCACTGTTGCTTTCAATATGTGTGTACTGTTGTGATTTATAAAATACAAAGTTACTTTTAAGTGAGTGTTTAATAAGTGACTTTGACCCAATAATGTCCTTGGGAAGAGAATACCCTCCAAGTTTCGCCGCTGATAAGGGCTTCGGCACTCTGCCTCAGCTTCCTGTTCTGAAGATAAACAGGCCTAGGTTTGGTGTCCCGACTTTGCTGCGACCGAATGGTAATCATGTATCAGCACAACTGCCTGTTTCCCCAGGGTAACCAATGACCCACGTTTGTCTCACACTTTCCCTATCCCAGGCTTCTGTGTGATTGGAAATTAGCTTATTCAGCCCTTAAAACTTGTGCTAGCTTCTGACAAGGCAGTAACTTAGCATGGTGTGAATAACATTTCTAGAGAAAAACAAAACAAAAATGAAACAAGACATCACAGCCTGTCAGGGTCTTCTGCTCTTCCATTCCAGCAGACATGCTGCATAGACTGAGTTGAACACATATCCTTGGAACACCCATGATTCACTTCACAGCAACCGTTGGACTGAGCGTGGGGTCCCAGATGGAGGAGCTGGAGAAGGGACTGAAGGAGCTGAGGGAGTTTGCAGCCCCCTGGAGGGAGCAACAGTGTCAACTGGTCATGCCTTCTGGTGTTCCCAGAGACTGGACCACCAACCAAAGAATGCATATGGAGAGGCCCATGGTGCTGGCCACATATGTGGCAGAGGAGGGCCTTGTTGGTCATCAGTGGGAGGAGAGGCCCTTGGGTCTGAGAGCGTTAGATGCCCCAGTATAGGGGAATGCCAGGGAGGGAAGAGGGGAGTGGGTGGGTGGGTGGGGGAATACCCTCATAGAGTCAGGGGAGGGAGGATGGGATAGGGGGTTTCCAAAGGGGAGACCGGGAAAGGGGAAAACATTTGAAGTGTAAATAAAGTATTAAATTTAAAAAAACATATATATATATATATATATATATATATATATATATATATATGGTTTTATACAGATTAAGAATTTGCTTATATTTTATGGCATACCTGTATTATGAGAATATTGTAATGTTTAGTGAGTTTTCAAATGGAAAACTTTAAACTTCTAATGTTATTCTTCTCCTTCAGATTTGTTCTGATCATCCCAGCCACATTACATTTCTATGAATATTATATGATCAATATATTATCATTGGTAATGAAAGTATCTTGGATTTTCATTAGGATTACACTGAACTTTTAGACCAGTTTGGGAAATGTTGCCATTTCACAAGATTAAATCTTGTGGCTCATGAAGATGGGATGTTTTACCATGTATATAATGTTGTATTTTTTCAAAAATGTTGATAATTTCAAGTACAATGTTTATATTTCTTTAATTCCTAAATGTTTAAACATTTTTCATGATATTTCAAGTGAATTTTTATGATTTCTGAGCTTTCTTAATGATCTTTGTTCTCAGTCTATGATGGCCTTTTAAATAAATTACCATGCTATTTAAAAAAAAAAAAAAAAAAAGAACACATATCCTCCCCTCCCAGAGGACTCTAACTAGGAACGTAAGCTTGTCTCATCCTCTGCAACAACAAGGAAGGAGTAGACAGACCCTGCCTCAAGAGACAATCGCTGCTGGTGGAGTCCTTTGACAGACCTGGCTCGTGACCCACCAGCCAGAAGTTCCAAGTCTCTGTCCTGTTTCTGTTGGGAGACCAGAGAGTATAGGATTGGGGCTGCTGCCTCAAGAATGTGTAGTAAGAGGGTGTGTCAGCCAGCAGAAGAGAATCGAGGTCCCTTCCAGTTGCTTCCTCCTCTAATTAAGCTGTGTTGCACTCATCTTTCAGCCTCAGCAAGAGTAAACTCCTTAAGATATTTGCCAAAAGACTTAGCATCCTGCCCTGGTCCTTCCATAGTCTAGGGTGAGCCAGCAGAAGGGGACCTTTCATGAATGTCTTAATATATGTACTTGTTGCTAGTGTAGGACCAGGCTGTTCTGTGATTACTCATGGACCAGAGCCACTTCCCCAGGTCTTATAAGGGTCTTACAAGACACCATCATTTGGCTGCAGTTACACATAAACTTACCAAAGGGCATCTGAGCTGAGCTGCAGACACAGCTTGGGACAGTTGCAAAGGCAGGAGCTGTGCAGGACTCCAGATGCTCCGATTGGTCCCTGACAGTCATTCTCTTCCTGCCGCACTTAGGTTACCCAAGCAGGCCCGGGAAGTAGAAGGTCTGAGTTATACTTTATGTAACCTTTCCTCCAACATACCCTCTCTTTATCATTTAATAGTTTTATTCAACAGATCCTATGAAGTCCTGCACTTCTTGTATAAGACTTTGTGCTAGGTTCTGGGGAAGGCTCCTCAGAAGGAGACAGTGAGAGAGAACCAAGGGGCGAGGTCAGCAAGGTAACTGAGTGCTGAAAAATGTCAGGAAGGACATAGACAGGAAAGCGAGCTGCAGAGTTGGGGAGGCTAGCCATTCTATAGGAGGAAGACCTGTGCAGAGGGCCTTGGCACAGGATCTCAGAACGGCAGGGCAAGAGGAGCCACAGGAGTTGTGTTCCAGGCAGGAATGCACAGATCAGAAGAGCCTTAGCTCTTCAGAAGCAGAAAGGCAGTTGCCGGAAGGGCGGACAGAGAGTGATGAGTTCAGAAAGAGGGCGAGAGCCAGGCTGTGTAGGACATTCCAGGCCCTGACCAGAGAGAGGTAGGACTTTATTCCAAGAGCGTGGGGAGACACTGATTGTGCTAAGCAGAAGTGAGCGATGTAATTAAAGATCACTGCCACATTGCGGCTAATAGATTGGAAACAGTTTCCATTAACGTGGACCTGGGTAAATAGCATTAGGTTCATTAGACTATATACAGTAGTTTAAAACTCTGAGACACAGCTACATGCACTACTATAGAAGGATTTGCCAAGCAGCTCTAGGAGAAGACTAAACAAAAAACAAACCAAGAAGCAGTATGTAACAGTGTGGCAGCTTAGAGTGAACTCAGAGAAGAGCCCTTGTGAACCCCTGCATCCCCAATACTAGGGGAAATGTGTTATAAATGTATTTTATAGGCTAGCAAGATGGCTCAACAGATAAGGGTGCCTGCCACCAAGCCTGATTGATGATCCGAGTTTCAATCCCTGGGTTCATGTGGTGGGAAAAGAGAACGATCTCCTGGAAGTTGTCATCTGAGCTCCACACATTCACAGTGGTATGCACACACTATATATATATATATTTTAAAATATATATATTCATATATATATGATATATTTTAAAAAGAGGCAACATCCCTGCCTATAGATGTCCCTGCGTATAGACTGTTACATAACAGTCTGTTTGCGAGACGCTCCTGGAAGACCACGCGCGGCGAGGAGGAAATGAAAACTAACTTAGTAGCGTATTGTTCTGCACATGTGAACAGCTTATACTGTGCCTGGGTCGCTTATTCAGCAAACAAAAGACATCCCAGCTAAGTTGGATCACTCTGGTTACGCTGTGGAGAAGGACTGAGCAGGGGGAATGGAAATGGAGAAGGTACTGGAAGGCTCAGGCAGTAGCCCAGCCGCAGGCCTATGGAACTGGCAATGAACCTGAAAAACAGGGGATGAACTCTGGTACCCCGTGCTGGGATGTTGCCGAGTGTCTCCCAGGTGCCAAACCCCTCAGAATGCCAGAGACTATGTGAGACGTCACGGTGTAAAGGACAGTTATGGGTGTGCACTACTGTCATATCCACATGCAATTCATAAATCATCCTTATAATTATAAAAACAGGCTTGGCGGTGCTGGAGAAGCTTGCTGTCCAGCCAGTCTGGCCGAGTCAGTGAGCTTCAGGTTTAGTGAGAGGTCTGGTTTCAAAAAGAATGCAGTCCACACTGACTGCTAGCCTCCATGTATGTGTGCACACACAGGTACACATGTGCACACACATGCATGCATGCACACATGCATACATATATATACATACACAATTCATTCTAAAGAGTTGCACAGAATACATATGTGCACACACACATTCATATGTCTATTACACACACACACACACACACACACACACACACACACACACACACACACACACGCGTGCGCGCGCGCGTTACCCTGAAGAATACCCATTTCTCAACAGAATTTGCTTTCTTTGCAGAGAGATGCCAAAGGCCAGTACCTGTTTGACCTCCTTTGCCACCACCTGAACCTACTTGAGAAAGACTACTTTGGGATTCGTTTTGTGGACCCAGATAAGCAGCGGGTAAGTCAAAATTCAAAGCACAAACAGAGTACAGGGTTAGTAGGTAGGCCCGAATCTTTGGTTGCATGTGACTCCCATGCAAAGTTTAGCCTCAGGAGTCAGGGACCACCCAATTTAGTTGGTGTCATTGCACTGAGCCTGAAAGTCACCTGAACCAGAGTTCAGCTGAGGAAACCAGGCATTTCACAGATGCCAAAAAGACAGCCCAAGAGCTTAAGCAATTTGCCAGGGGTGCCTGCTAGACGTAGAGCTGGTAGCCAGTCATAGAGCCCTGTGCACACAGAGGGCATCTCTTGCTTCCTTTCTAGTAAATAGGCTGACCTATATTTCAGGGATCTTGTCCTGGTTAGGTAGAGCATTACTGGGCAATGCCAGTCTGGTCTAGGCAGGACAGAGAGCCAAACTGACATGAGCCCTTTAGCATCTTGCAAAGTCTGTAGCTCGTTCCCTGGTCTGTGTAATAAAGGCCACTGTGGACTGTGGGCCTTCACCAAGACTGGCTTCTCAGACAGAAACAAACCCATTCCCCTTGGGCCCTACATCACCTTACCAGCATCACCTTACCAACCTGCTCTCCCTTCTGTGGTCAGCCAGACATATCTGTCTCCCCTTTCAGACCTCAGTCCCTCAGTCCTCTGCCTGGAGCATGCTTCTCCTTTTCTTCCTCCTGGCTTCCTTTTGTTTTGTTTTCTAGTTTGGTTTTGTTTTTTGATGATGGATTTTTGTTTTATTAATCTCTCTATCTCTCTCTGTCTCTCTGTCTCAGTCTCTCTCAGTCTCTCTCTCTTTCTCTCTCTCTCTCTCTCTGTGTGTGTGTGTGTGTGTGTGTGTGTGTGTGTGTGTGTGTGTCCATCCTCTCAGCAGCCAGAGAGCATGTTGCATCCCCTGGAGTTGGAGTTACAGGCAGTTGTGAGGTTCCTGACCGGGGGGCTTAGAACTGAACCTGGGTCCTCTCCAAGAGCAACAAGCACTCTTAAACACAGCCATCCCTCCAGCCCCAAAGCTATCTTCTTTTCACACTTGAGGTCTTTCCTAGCCTTTTGCTTCCTCCAGGAAGTCTCCCCCAACCTTGCCATGTTCCCCCTGTGGCTCACTGTGTCCTTTACTACCTACCCATCACAGCACTTCCTGCATGTGCTGACAGCCCTTGTCCCCACAGAAGTTTAAGTTCCAAGAGGGAACAGACAGACTATATCTCACCCATCATTCTCTACCATGGAGTCAGTGCAGGGCCTAGAAAGCAGTTGACGTTCAGTGAGCATTTGCTGGAAGGGAGAGTTAATGATTTGTGGTGTCTTGATGCTCGCCTTCATCTTCCCAGCATGCAGACACCTGCATTTCTGCAGGTGATTCATCGTCCCTCTGCTGGCTGTGAAGACATGCTATTTGGCATCCCTAGGAAGTGGGAAAATATGCAGACAGGTGCAGGCTGTGGCTCCTGCTCACTCACCAGCCACACTCCAGTCTCCACAAACATCATCACAAATCCTACAGAACTTCACAAATCCTGTAGGGCCTTCTTTCCTAGGTCCAAGATTTCCTCCACAGCCCCAGACAGGGTTGTCTCTGCCATCATCACGTGTCTCAGGCCACTAAAAAGGCACAGCATCTCAGCGCTACCCAGAATGACAGATGCTGAGGGATATGCCCTTCACCGTGCCGCCGACAGATGCTGTTCATCTTTTGGTTGTCTGAGCCACTTTGTCCCCAGATCCTGTTTAGGGTTGTGTACTAAAGATGTGAGTTTTAGAAAAGGCTCTTAAGATACCTACCATGCCATTTCCTCTGACTAGCCCGGTCCCCACTCTTCATCTATTTATCTCACCTCTCCCTGCCTGGCAGAGCTGTGAGCAGTATCAGAGATTTATCCTCAAATCTGCCCCCTTGCTCCGCTCTGTTGACATGCTGCCCTTAACTCTGGACCTTAGCATGTGGCCACTAAGTGCCCAGAGAGCGAGAGACTGTCCTGTCCTCACTGCAGTGTGTGCCCATTCTCCGGAAAGTGGCGGGAGTTGGGATGTTGGCTTTTCTTTCCCCCCAGTGTTTGGAGTAAGCGTTCTCTCCTGGGGGGTGGGGTATATACACCAAGATCTCTTCATCTCCCCCAGAGCTGGTGGTATAAAAAGTCAAGGGGCAAGTGTTGATCATCTTCTCGGTTAGGGTGGGATGTGCTTGGGGAGAAAGGCTGACTGTGGAGTTGATCCAGATTAAAAGAGAGTGAACTTCATAGTCTGGTGAATATGATGAAACAACTCATCTATGACAGTGACAAGAGAGAGAGAGAGAGAGAGAGAGAGAGAGAGAGAGAGAACGAACGAACATGAGAAGACTGGGAAAGAGGAGACATGCCCCTTCACAGAGAGTCTGCTGTAAGCTAAGCCCAACACCAGGCTGATATAGACTGAGCACCAAGTGGTACCTGGTGCTAAATCAAGAGCTCTACACATGTTCCAACAAGCAACCTTAAGACCAATGATGAGACTCCAGATGAATAGATTAAGACAGGTTGTCCAACCAGGATAAGTGGCCAGGCCAGTCTAGAGCCCAGGACTGTCTGGTTCCATAGACTGTGGTTTCTGAGGTATCATGCTAAAGTCACAAAGTAGCCCAAGTGGGGGTGATTCTGAGCCTCAGAAAAGGAACATGGAGCACAGAGGCCCGAGAGAGTCCTGGGAGGTCTTAGACAATCTATGATGAGGACTTATTCTCAATCCACTAATTCATGGTAGAGATACAGGAAGTGAACTAACTCCTCACTCCTCCCCTGGCTCCAAGGTGGTCTCAACAGCTCACAGTGATCTTCACCACTGCTTGTTCACTGGGTGTCTTGAGGACCCCACCTCCCCACCTCCCCACCCTTCTCTCCTGGAGGACCTGCCTCATGCCGTGCCCTCTGTTTCCAGCTCAGCCTGAGCCTCTGCCCTGTCTTCGATCTTTCTGCACCTTTTCAAGCCTCAAAGCATGAAGATTGTTCCGTTTGACCTCTGAATCTTTCCTCTTTTCCTAATCCTGCCTCATGGTCTCAGTTTGCTATTAATTCTTGGACTCCATCTACAAGATGCCGTCACCATATTGCTGGGACAATCTCAAGATTTCTCCACTGGATCTCTGAAATCCCTCAGACAAGCTGTGACAGCTGTTCAGGCCTTCCTGATGTTCTCCAGCTTCAGTCCTCTCCTGAGTTCTCAGGACAGTCCAAACAAAAGCTGTCTCTTGCTACTGCCAGAGGGAGGGGCCTCCTTGTAACGGAGCTCATGAGCCCTCTGGCGATCACAGCTCAGTCAGATCCTATCATCTCTATCTTCTTTATTATTTCTATCTTATTTCTCTTACCTGTCAGTCTAAAGGTCTGTGTACTACATCCCCAACACTTGCTGTGTTCTCCTCGCTACACAGTCCTAGTGTGCTTTGAACCAGAGAGGCCTCCTGCACCTACCCAGGCAAAGCTGCAGCTCCAGTCGCCTCTGTGCAATTGCACCTCTTACTTCTGCCTCCCTGCGAAGCAGAGCTGCGGTGGGCCATGTAATGTGAGAAGGGCCTCTTAACCATGCTGAGTGGCTGTAATAAGTTGCCAGCCTCGTGGGAGCTCGGATCAGAGGAAGCAAGAGAGCAGAATGTCAGCCCAGATTATCCATGTGGAGCTGACAATACTGGCTCTTAGTGGGTCCATTAACTACATGACCCACAGCCCAGCCCAGAAACTGAGAGCTGGAAACTGAGGGAGGCCAGGATGCTATCTGCATAGCCTTGGCTGCTTTCCTGCAGAAGAAAGTCTCTGCCAAGACAGAACACTAAGCCGAAGTAGCCAAGAAAGAGGGCACTCTGAAACCTAGCCCTTTGCCCATTCCACAACTACGAGTTGCCCCACACACTAGGCCCTGGTAATTTTATGGTAAACAAGTCAGTTCCTGTCCTCCAGGAACTTATAGCTAGCATCTTTAACCGACTTCCAAGCAATCAAACCCCAAATAATAGCAGTTTTAGCTCTCTGCCAATTGAGAAGTTACTTGCCTAATGTAATAGCAGCAGGCATCAGGAATGAATGTTATCAAGAACCCACAGAGATTTGGCAAACTGATCTACAGTGATCTGGAGCTGGAGAGATGGCTCAGCTGTTAACAGCACTTTCTTGCTTTTCCAGAAGACTCAAGTTCGGCTCTCAACACCCACGTGGGGCCACTCACAACCACCATTAACTCTAGCTTTGGGGTTTCTGACACCCTCTTCTGGCCTATACACACACACACACACACACACACACACACACACACACACACACACACACACAAATAAATAAATATCTTTTGAAAAGAGAGAGTTTAGAATGGTCTCATCGCTGCCTTCCCTCAAACTTAAGGGCTGTGGAGGCAAATGAAAAATGTAGCTTGACTATATTTTAGCTATAAAAACCCATGGGGAGGTGGGCTGGAGAGATGTCTTAGCAGTTAAGAGCACTGACCGCTCTTCTAGAGGACCCAGGTTCAATTCCCAGCACCCACATGGCCCTTCACCACTATCTGTAACTCCAGTTCCAAAGGAACTGACACCTTTACACAGACATACATGAAATACACATGAAATTAAAAAAATAAACAAACAAAACATATGGGATAGGATATTATCCTGCACATTGGTTACAGGTAATTATCCCAAGAAACTAAGATTTTAACCATCCTTGTATGCCAGGAAACCTGAGTAACACAAGCATTGGCTACCTATGTTACTCAGACAAAAATGGAATATATACCAGCCATCTCTGCCTCCTCTCCATTCTTGTTAGTACTTTTTAGAGTTGCCACCAACACCCTCCACCCCACTCCTTTGCCAAAGGAAGTTGGCATTAACACAGTGCACACTAAACATTAAGTCCAGCAGTCCCCTACTCAAGCCAAGCACATACATGCATGGTTATCTCTCCCCAGGGGCCTGCCAAGAACAGAGCTCAAAGCTTTGGCACCCTGCTTTGGGAGGTGTCTCCAGAAAGCCCGGGAATGCCACCTGAGGCTAGAACAATTTTCCCCTTCATGGCTGGTCCATCACAGGTACTTACTTCAGAACACAGCTTCGGTCTCCAAACATCTATTGATAAGTTTCCAGGAAGATTGCCTTCTGTCTCGCGATTTCAATATGATAAAACAGGTTGCATGTGACACCGCTTTTCACCAGGGTTGTCTTGTCTTGTGCTATCTGTTTCAGCATTGGTTGGAGTTTACAAAGTCAGTGGTGAAACAGCTAAGATGTAAGTATTCGAAAAGAAGCTAAGGTTTACCCTTGGGAGGGTGGGAGAAACCCCCAAAGGTAATAAGGTATGGTCTACATGCTCGCACCTTCCCACTGTTCTAGTGCACAGTGGCCCTACCCACAAATGGGTTTTAAGTTATTTTAATGTATATGGGTGTTTAGCCTACATGAATGTGTGTCTGTGCACCATGTGTGGGTCTGGTACCTATAGAGGCCAGAAGAGTCCCTGGTCCATCAGGTTCCCTGGACTTAGGTTATAGATAACTGCAAACAACCATGTGGGTGCTGGGAATTGAACCTGGGTCCTCAGCCAGAGCTCCTGATGCTGAGCCTTCTGTCTAGCTCCACAAAGGGATTTTTTTCCTTATGGTTTGGGGGCCTGTGCATGCCAGGAGGAGGGGAACCCAGTCATCTCCTTGAGAGGGTCTCTCCTAACAGACCCCTCTTCCTCTGCAGCCCAGCCTCCATTTACCATGTGCTTCCGTGTGAAGTTTTACCCTGCTGACCCCGCTGCCCTGAAGGAGGAAATAACCAGGTGAGCCTGAACGTGCAGTTAGTTGCCACCGTCTCGGCTGTTGGGCAGGGTGGGAGCCTTGGGCCTGGAAGTGCTAGCTCTCTTTGGAGGAATGCTTTCTGGGTAGAACTTGTTTCTGTGTGTTCTTTGCCCCCCACTCTGGAGGTGGAGTGGTGGAAACTTCACACTTTGTTTTGCATCACTAATTGCTCGCTCTACAAGGGATCTGGAGTAACTAATTAATTGCTCAAAGGCAGGTTTTCTCTTGCCTGTAATGTGGCTCTGTTGATGGTTTTAGAGACAGCTTTTGTGTTGCTGCTTGATTTCAGGTTTGGAAATCGTCTCCAGTGGCCCAAAGGGCTTGGGAAGTACCGAGGTGTGACATAAAAGACAGGGTGGGAAACACTGCGAGTCTAGATCCAAACAGGTAGATCCTAGTGTGCTGTTTGAACAGGTGCATGTGTTAATCACACTGCATGAGAATAAGACCACTACCATGATTTGTGAGACAAATTTGAAGCAAGCTTTATTAACTACTGGCCAGGACAATAGCAACCGGCCAGGTCCATACCTGGGATTCCCAGAGAATAGCTTTAAATTATGTTAGCCCAACCCAAGAGGCTGCGTACTTCCTGCCTGTGTACCTCCCACCTATGTGTGATCAAGCACATCCTGTGCATTTGGGCAACCAAGCTTGTTTACAGAAGTGAAAACACCTGCTTTGTGATCTTACATAACAACAGCCCCCAGCAATCTGTTATCTGCCCTTGGGCAAATGGGGCTTACAGGTTAGGGGCATCTTTGTTTCACAGAGGTCTTAAGCACAGAAATTTAAACTTAAAACATAACTTTAGCTTCTGCACATGCAGCTTTCTTCATTGTGGGAATAGTGTTCTGGGGCAGGCATGATATAAGCCCTGTCTTTTCCACTGGAGAAAGAGAAAAGGCCTCTATCCCATAACCTCCCTGCAAGAGGGTCAGTGAATAGGACTGCTCAGCTCCCCAGGCCTGTATGCATCAGAACCAGACTCATGCTAAGCCTTGCCTCTGAAGTTCAGAAACTGTGTTGCTGGGATCCCTTATTCTGTCATTAGCAAAACCCTGTGACAGGTGGGAACAGTAAAGAAGAAAAGCCACTAATCCCTTCCCCCCCCCGCCTTAGAGAAGGCAAAGTCGGAAAAGAGGTGACCGCCATCCTGTAAAGGGCTTGTCCTGGACAGCTTTGAGATCTGTTCTGGGTCCTGAACTTCCTGGTTGTCTCTGTGTGTACCCAGCTATAAAGCACAGGGGACATTGGTGTGAATGTGAGAGCTGTGGGTTCTGCTCAGTCTTATGGGAATAAAAGTGACTCCCACTGTCTTAATGGACAGCCCTGTAGCTTCACAGATCTACAGGGACGGGACCTCTGTGCTCATCAGCTTGACAAGCATTTGTCAAAGCTTTACCCCCTCCCGTGACCTAAGCCCCCTTCTCTCTGCTGAGAGCGTTAGAGCAGGACCTGTACATTCCTGTTCGGGTCAGACCAGACATAACACCTGTTGTTAAGCCAGCACCCCACCTCCTACCACCACCAGCATTACCTGCTCTCCATTTCACTGGCCCCACAGTGGGCCCGAAAGGGATTGGTCTAATTTTATGACTGCCCCCAGACACAAGGTTTTCTAATGGTTTCCTTGGCTTTTAGGAGCTCATGATCCAATTTTTTAAAAATCAACTGTAACTGCATTATCGTAACATACTGATCCTCCCACCAAGAAGCCACACGGTCCTGGTGGCTCAAGTCCAGCCTGTGCTGCTGCTTGCAGGGCTCGGCCATATATTGTCCGGCTTCACTACCTTTGGACAGCTCACAGGATGAGGGTGGTAATATCTGCATCTGCAAACTTCTGGGAGGATTAACCAGTGTGTGTGTGTGTGTGTGTGTGTGTGTGTACATGAGTGTGTATACACAAGTATGTGAATGGGTACACGCCTGCTCCCATGCAGAGGCCAGAAGAGGTCACCAGATCTTTCAATCAGTGCTAAAGTTGCAAGTTTGTAATGTGGGTGCTGGAATCTAAATGCCAGTTTTCATAACTGAGTAGCATATACCTTAACCCCTGAGACATCTCTTTAGCCCCTGTCGTCATCGTCACCACATCTCCTCCTTCCTCCCCCTCCTCCTTCCTCTCCTCTACCTCCTTTTTGTCATCATCATCAACTTCCTCCTTCTTATTGTTTGTAAAAGAAAAGCAAAATAATAATAATAATAATAATAATAATAATAAAAAACATTTCAGGCCAGGTGCCTGTAATCCCACCCATTAGGAGATGAAGGCAGGAGGATCAGATATCATACTTGGCTACATAGAAAAATTGAGCCAGGGCTGAAGAGATGGCACAGGGGTTAAGAGCACATAGTGCTCTTGGGGAGACCCGCATTTGGTTCCCAGAACCCGCATTGGACAGCTCACAACTGTCTGTAACTTTAGCTCCTCCGGGCTCTGACACCCCTAAGGACACCTGCACACACTGTGAATGCATGCACTCACAGACAGACACACAGACACACAGAGAGAGACAGAGACAGACAGAGAGAGAGAGAGAGACAATAAAAAGAAAATTTGGGGGCTGGAGGGATGGCTTGGTGGTTCAGAGCACTGGCTGTTCTTCCAGAGAATTCAGGCCTGCTTACCACACCCACACAGCGGCTCGCAACCACCTGTAACTAGTTCCAGGAGATCTGATGCCCTGTCCAGCCTCCATGGGCAGCAGGCATGCACCTGGTACAAAGGGATACTTACAGGCAAAGCACCTATACACATAAAAACTTTTTGAATTAAGAAAAGAAACTGAAACTTTGGGGTCAGTCAGGCTTATGTAAGACTGTCTTGGACTGAGGAACTGGGGGAAGTTGGAGGAGGTGGTTGTGGATTGATATGATCAATAAAGACCTCCTAGCAACAAAACCAAACAATTAGACATATAAATAAACTAAGCATTTATTATCACAGATTCTGTAGGTCATAAATAAGTCCAGGCAGGGCTCAGTTTGGGCTTAGGTTTGTTTTGTTTTGTTGTTTTTGAGTGTCACTATGTAGCCTAAGATGGTCTTGAACTCACAACTCTCCATACCTCCACCTCGCTAGCGCTGAGACTACAGCCTTATCTCCATGCCCTGTAAAGGGTCTTACACTTCTGGGTACACTTCCAGCCCCTAGGGAGCCTCTCACTGAGTGAAGTCAGTGTGTTCCCTGCCACGCTGATTACATGGTCCATGTCAACGCAGCATCGGGATCCTGACCAGGCCTTGCACTAAGTCAGCAGACTTCCAGGACAGTGGCAAGTGTGCCAGCATCTCGGCCATCTGCATGAGTCCTCACATGTCAGACAATCCCTTCTCAGTCCACCTAACCAGCCTTCCTTCCCCAGAGTGCACTGTTGGTAGTATGAACCGCGGGGTGCCTGGCCTGATTTGCAGTTTTTTCCCCTCTCTGGAATATTCTGTGAAGCCATGGAATTAGCTCCGAGTTTCTCATTCACATCCCTACTGATCTGAGGAGAGTGGGTACCTGCCTCAGCCTCACTCAGTACCCATAATTCATTCCTGGCTTTGAGCCCCTTGACAAATCATCCTACCTTGCTGCCAAACTAATTTAGTTGTCGGTGTGTCAGGTCTGTTTTTTGGTTTTTTTTTTTTTTCCTGGCACTCTCACTTCTAAATTTCACTGCCATCTCAGCCACTCCCATGGAATGAGGCTAAGGAAGGAAGGGATTAGCCAGAGAGCGAGCACCTCCACCTCACCTTCTCCCCTGAGACCTTCCCACAGCACATGCTTAGTTTCCAAATCCTGGTTCACTTCCTTTGCCTTCTTTTTTTTAATTAATAAATAGATTTTCTTGTCTAAACTGGTGTTGGGGCCAAGGCAATGGAGGCTTAGGCACCAGGTGTTGCTTTCACCAGGGACCGCAGGTGGATGAACTCTGAGAGACCAAGTATCAGAAGGAACCAGAGCGTGAGCACAGCCCCACCTCACCAGGAAGCGGAGGGCCTAGCACACAGCAGGCGTAAAAGGGATTTCAGTAGTTGAGTATGGGATCCGCGCATGGAGTCCCCAGTCACTTATTCTTTCAATTCATATTATTTGAGCCTCCATTAGGCTAACATGGATTGCCAAACCTTTCCGGAAGGGGACAGAAAATGAGTGTTTTGGGCTTTTGGAACTATATGGTCTCTTTCACAACTACTTGGTTCCGTCAGTGCCTTTCGGAAGCAGCCCTAGGTGATGCATGAATGAGCGTTCAGGGCCATGTTCCAGTAAAACCTGGTTCCATTAGAAAGTGCACCAGCAGGCCCTGCGTGCCAACCCCTGGCTAAGAAATCAGGA
Source organism: Uromys caudimaculatus (assembly GCA_028551405.1). Lineage (NCBI taxonomy): Eukaryota > Metazoa > Chordata > Mammalia > Rodentia > Muridae > Uromys > Uromys caudimaculatus. The sequence goes on from CM052701.1 coordinate 53,035,029, forward strand.
AGAGCTGCATTTAAATCTCAAATTATTTTTAGCTAGAGACAGGGCAAACAGCAGTCCTATCAGCCGTCAGCTTCCTCGTGTATGAAAATGGCACAAAAATGGCAATTACTGGCGGGGTTCTCGAGGCCTGAATGAGGCAGTGTGTGTGTGCAGCAGCAGAGTGTGGGGCATGGTGCGTATCAGGCACGGAGAGGGGCTAGCGTTAGGGTTTTGTTTCCTGTTGCCGTCTGTCTCCCTTCCTTTATATGTAACTGTGAGAGGGATGACTGTGGTCTGTCTCTAGTACCTGTGATGTAACTGACCTTATGAAGGACAGAAAGATATAATAAGCAAAGCTTTACAAATAAAACAAGCAAACCAACCACAGGCCAGTGAGCTGTCTCTGGGTAAGCATGCTTGCTGAGCAACTCTGACATGCTGAATTCCATGCCACTGGCATGTGAAATCCCAGGCTCAGCACTCAGCATGATAGGTGGGAAGGTCTGGCTAGAGGCTTGCCTAAATAGTACAGCAGCAGCAGTCAGAAGAGAGGCCGCCTCGAGTGCAAGGTGGAGGCCAGCGATGGGGTTCAGCAGGGAAAGGCACTTGCTGGCCAGCCTGGAGGTCTGAGTTCAATCCCTGGCACCACATGGTGGAAGGAAAGAACCAACTCTCACAAGCTGTCTTCCGACCCCAACACACACATAAATAGAAAATAAAATCTCTGGTTTAGAAATTAGTGTGTGTGTGCCCACGGAAGCAGGCATTGAGTTCTCTGGAGCTGGAGTTTCAGTCAGCCTTGTGGGAACTGAACTCAGATTCTCTGAAAGAGCAGCAAGTGTTCTTAACCACTGAGCCATCTCTACAGCCCATATACAAATTCATATGTCATACATGCACACATTTACACACATACATATATGCATTTATATATATACATATATTGGGTAGAGAGAATATATATTAATGAACCATATATCCATGAATTTTTTTTTTTAAGATTTTCTCTGATTTCTTCTTTGAACCACTATGAATTGCTCTCTGGTGACGGTTTGGCGCTTCTCTTTCTTCTGATAGATAAATGAATTACCACAGGGTAGAAAAAGCTCTGGACCCAGACTGAGAGGCCTGAGCTGTGACAGATGGGTAACACTGGACAAGTCACGCCACATTTCTCGTTATGTCTCCTCAGCAATGAGTTGAGGGAACTGTGCTCCTTAACTCTAGCTCTGAGGAGCCAACAGTGCTTGGCTGGACTGGGCAGGCCTGGCAGGTTGATTCCTCATCTGGCAACACACAGTTGTCTTGATGACAGAACCTCACACGCTGAGGTAACCCCCATGGGCCTTGTGTGGTGGGAATGCACCAGAGTCTCGTAGGCGTGGGCCGAAGGTGATGCTGTGATCATGTTGGGTACGGTTTCAGCACCAAGTCAACCCAGAACTTTCTGGACACCACTGTGGGAGAAAACCAAGCGGACCTCAGGAAGATGGTGGTGGATGATTCTGTGAGCTCATCTCTCCCTGAGTTCTAATGACTACTTTTCCTTAGGGTGTGACTTGCCCTTTCTTTTTTCCCTCCATTTGCCCTGGCATTGCTTGAGAGTTTTTGTCTCCTCACCCCTGAAGCTGTCCTAATAACATCAGAAGTCCAAAGGACTCCCAGCCTCACAGAGTTGCATACGTTCCAGCTCACCAGAAAGATCTGTCATGGGCCTGCCCACAGCAATGTAAAGCGGCAGTCTTCTGCGTGAGGCAGCCTGGCACCTTGCATACAGTGAGGATCAGAACTCTAGAGCAGGGCACCTCTGATGTGATTCCCTAGGGGGATGTTCCACAGTCTGTGACATAGAGAATCACCATCCAGATTTGTGGGTTCTGTTTGAAACACCTCCATTAGTTCAGGATGTCCTGTCGCAGATTTCAGTCGCAGATGAGCAGCAGGGAAGGAATGGTATATGACTCTAAGCCCAGGAAGTGAGCAATGGTTGAGGGCAAAGGTTCTATCCACATCCTACCAAAACCTGTGGAAGGTGGGAGTTGGAACAGAGAGGCAGGGAAGTGCTCGCTCGCCTCTCCCACACACCGTGTGGCATTTCCCTGTGGGAAGCAGAGTGCAGACAGGCTGGGTTTGATAGATCCATCTTAAGTAGTCACTATGCATGATGCCAGTTTTTCCTGGCAAATATTTGGGCCAAGTGGGTTTGGTGAAGGAGAGGAAGGGGTCTTACGAACTCCCAGGCAGCACTCCTTCCCTTCCCTTTGGCTTGGGAAAGGGACCACATATTGACGTGGTCACAATGACACTTTGGTCACAGGGATACTTCTGCATTTCTTCAGGCTCTGCCTCTTATATGCAAGTCACATGAGGAGCTTGGTATAAGGTGCAGGCTCCAGATAATACCAGTACTGCTAGTGGTGGCTGTACTTCGAGTAACAAGGCCAAGGAGGGCCTTGGATGGCCGATTGAATCTCCACTCTCGGCGCCCAGAGCTCACTCTCTGCCTCCTCCAAAAGTTGCATTGTGGATGGTTCTCTGTCTCTTTGGACATTTTTACATGATTAACTGAACACATAATTCAGGCTGAATATAAAACAGAGGAAAACAGTTATCCAAAGAGGCCCTAAATTCTGTTGATTGAAGTCAGTGCAAGTGAAGGGGGTACACAATGGTTCTATTACTTCTGGCCCCAGGGGTGCTGTAGTCATATGTGGCTGTCTAACAAAAGCTATCAACCCTAGCTTAGCGTAACTGGCCATCTCAGAATTTGTATGGGTTGAGAGTCCAGAGGTGATTTAGCTGGTAGCGTCTGGCTCAGGATCAGACATGAAGTGACTAGGACTTTATTCATCTGAAGGCATTCAGGTAACTAATAGCAGAAAGCATCCCCTCTTCACCAAGGGCCTTCCTGTAGGGCAGTAGGAGTATTCTCAAGAGAAAGAACGAAGCGGCTGTGTTAAATCTGTGTCGTGCCAATCACTTCCATTTTGTTCTGTCACCAACAGCAAATCACTAAATCACTCAAGAGGTGAGAATTAAGCACTATCTCATGAAACAAGCGTGTGAAAGATCTGGGATTGTATTTTTAATCCACAGGGGCCTCCTAGCCACGGGGACCCACTCAAGGGACTGACGTGCCTTGTGGCCTTAGGTCTGCTCTTGTTGGGAGACTTGTGAGAATGTGGTCATCTGTCAGCATGCTCTTGGTAAGGATACTACCAAACCATCCCACTGTGTCCAACTGCTTAAGACACTACAGAGCAGTTACAGTCTCAGAGAGCAGCATAATGCAGTATTAAAGAGCCAGGGTCAGGAGTCCTGGCATTGTGAATTTGAATCTGGTCTTTGCCATTTAGTGGTGTGTCTGTGAGAAAACCACTAAAGCCTCGGCTTTATCTGGACAAAGTGGAGGTAATGATAGCACCTATTTCAGAGTGCTGAGTAAGATTTAAATGAGATATTAGATGTGAATCATGCAGCATCTGGCCTACCAGACAGGTGCTCTGGGTAAGGACAGGCTCCTCTTCTGGATACCCTGCCTCTACCTCACATGTACATTCTGTGTTTAAAGAGATGCTAGCTACAGGCTCCTGCTTTTATGCTCTTACATGAGTACCACTCTTCACATTATTAATTAATTGCTTTATCTTAAAGTGTGTGTGTGTGTGTCTGTGTGTGTGTGTGCAGGTACCTGCAGTATCTAGAAGTGGGTGTCAAGATGTCAGATACCCTGGAACTGGAGTTATCAACAGGTTGTGAGCCACCCAACAGGGATGCTAGAACCAAGCATAAGCAGTAGATGTGCTTAACCACCCAGCCATCTCGGCAGCTCCTCACGTCTCACTTTTTATTTGGATTTGGAGAGATCTGATTGACCTCTGCCAATAATCTGCAGGGGGACATTTACTGAAAGCCCCACCTGGTCTCTTCCTTTGGCCTCTTCCTTCATGCATCGTTCCACTCTAGAACTAAGGCAGGCCCATTTCCCCATCTCTGACAGCATAGCCTTTTCTGGTTGTAACAGACCACCAAAGGCTGGCTCCCTCTGGATACCAGCATTGTGGAAGCGGTGTGGAATGGGGCCTGGGGGATGCTTTTATACCAGGAAGTGATACGTCTACATTAAGTCATAGAAAAAGGTTTTTGATCTGAACCTTAAGCAATTAACGGTGCAAAGTATCTGAGAACCTGCAAGGAAATGGAAAATGTATTTGTTCTGTGGTATGAAAAAAAAAATTTAATGTAGGAAAAATGCCCTGACAAGGATTTTGATAGGCTTATATTACATATTTGTGTCTTTAAAGCAATGAAAACAATCCTTTCTAGTTCGTTCTCTGTTGTCTCCACAGGTACTTAGTCTTCTTGCAGATCAAAAGGGATCTCTACCACGGCCGTCTTCTCTGTAAAACATCGGACGCTGCCTTGTTAGCAGCCTATATCCTTCAAGGTAACGACTTTGGACAGAATAAATTTGCTTTTCATGCTGAGTCCTGATTACATTATTCCATTTACCACATTTGACAACTTCTTAGATCAAAACAGCTTCTAACTTGAAGCAGTGTCTGAGTTAAAGGATTTTGCCTGGGCCATCCAGAGCCAAAAGCCCAGTGCCCTCCCACACCCAAGGCCTCGTGGCTAGCCCCCTGAGTCATCTTGACCTTTGCAGGCTTGTGCTGTGCCCTGCATGCTGATGTTTCTGGGATACCGGGGAGAAATCACGAATCACCTGCTCCCACCCCCCCGCAACTCGCCGAGGTCTGAGACATGATGGAATCCTGGTATCTATTTTGCAGAGCTCTCCACTGAGAGTGTTCAATGTTTCAAGTATTCTCAAGTGAGAAACCATTTCTTGATGCTGACAAGAAAGGGCTGAGCCTCTAGCTGCTGGTTTCCAGACCAGCTGTGGTAATCTGTCAAGAAAGTGTGGGGCATTTGCCAGGCCCTTCTCTCACAAAATGCTGAGGGCACTCAAGAGCCACCTCAGAATTTTCTCAGTCCTCCTGCCTAAAACTGTCATTAACCACAGGGTTGTTTTGGACGTAAAACCATGACGTTTCCATTAAAAACATGAACGTTGAAACCCCTGATTGTGAGTCAGGGAACTCTCAGAAGCAACTGATGGAGAACCTGCAAAGAGCCTGCCGGCAGGAGAGATGTCAGCCTGTGGTAAGGGGGGAAAGTGATCCCCTCGGGGGCTCCGGCTCTGTGGGGGCCATTCCAGTACCAGTCGAAGGGGGAGACACCTAGAGAGTCCCTCTCCTTTTGGAAGGAAGCCCAGCCTGTTCTTGTTGCCGTGTTAAACTGTTTTAACAAAGTCGTTTACTCAGGTCCGCCCTGATAGTTACACCAATTTTTTTTTTTTTTTTTAAAGTATTTGGTGACCAACATCAATATTTTCCCCTTGAAGCTTTTCAAATAAAATCAAAGTAAATGACCTCAAGATTCAAGGTCACTCTTCCCTCAAGGAAGGCAATCTCTTTTGTTAACAGAAATATCCAAAGAATTTGGAGTTTGACTGTGTTTTTGGTTCTGTTTTTTGTTTTGTTTTGTTGCTTTTGAATTATAACCACACAATGTTGTCCAGGCTGGAGTTGAATTCCTGGGCTCAAGTGATTGATTCTCCTGCCTCAGACTCCCCAGTACTTGGGGCTACATACAACTACCACTACCACATTCAGCCCTAGATAACTTGGAAGGTGCCATAACTGCAGTGGAAAGCACTGTGCCCAGCTGTGACATGTGCTAGGCTGGTACTGGAATGGCCCCCTCAGAGCCGGAGCCCCCAAGGGGATCACTTTCCCCTCTTACCACAGGCTGACATCTCTCCTGCCGGCAGGCTCTTTGCAGGTTCTCCATCAGTTGCTTCTGAGAGTCCCCTGACTCACAATCAGGGGTAAGTACAGGGCCCAGAGCACTGTCCTTGCTCTCCTCCCAGTATTCGCTCTGCCTCAGCTGAAGTGTACTTTGCTCTCCAAGAGAAGGAGAGGGATAGCCCGGAAACTGATAGAAGCTCCTCTTTCCTTTTCTGAGCTACCATTCAGGTGGGGCACCTTACGTGGTGAAAGCTGGTTTCTGACTGGCTGAACAAAAGACAGTGTTCACTTGAGCTCCCAGAGACCCCACAGCTGTAGACATGAACTTCCTGGGTGTGGCCCTGGGCACAGGATTGGAAAATCAGCCTTAGAATACGGTGCTCCTGTACTTGGTCCCTGGGTTATAACCATTTCCATAGCAGCAGGCCTCTTAGAAGGGCCTGCCTGGTGAGCCCACAGTGAACACTGAATATATTTATCCTATTCTCTGTGGACTGAGGGTTGAGTGCTCAGTCAGCAACTTCTCTTCTAAAATCTAAAATCTTCAGGATGGGATCTGGGTATCTAACCTGGCTCACAGGAGTTCCTATCATCCTGACCAAGCCCACTGTGTGCTGCTGCCACACACAGCATGGCTCCCAAGCCTTCCTGTGTAACTGAATGGCTGAGGAAGATACTACAGGCTTCTACTCCTTTATTGTAGATTTGCATGTGGCCTCAGAGAACAGGGTCAGCCATACTATCTCTCTGCTTTGATATTAACCCAGAGTATACAGCGGGGAAAGTCCCCTCCCTGTGGGCCTGCCTTCTTACCAGCCAAGGGCCAAGCTCAGGGTCTGCCTCGGCCTCTGAACTGTGTGCTAATCTTGTTGTTTTCTTTTTTCCCTGCCTTTGAAAAGCGGAGATTGGGGATTATGACCCGGGAAAGCACCCTGAAGGCTACAGCTCCAAGTTCCAATTTTTCCCGAAACATTCAGAGAAACTGGAAAAGAAAATTGCCGAGATTCACAAGACCGAACTCAGGTACATGACACTCCCTCAGGGCCCTGGCCACTGAGCACACAGCTGTGTCCTCTGCTCTCAGAGAGTGCCTGTTCACACAGAGTGATGCTCCCAGCAATGGTGATCCAGGGGTCTAATTTTCAGGGACCCACTGTTAGCACAGTCTTCTCCTGGTGAAGCTAAACTCCTCACCAAGAGCAGTTTAGGCTAGGGCTCCAGTCTATAGCCAAATCATCTTGAATGTGCCCTATCTTGTCTCATCTTGGAAGCTAAGCATGATTGGGCCTGGCTGTTGCTTGAATGGGAGATGATAAACTTCCCCAGGGGTCTCCCTGACTTATGTCTAGGGCTTTGGTTTAGAGACTGTAGCTTCAGCACACCCTTGAGACTCCTGCATCAGAGATGCAATGGCTGTTCCTCAGCCTGGTTTAGCCTACCCATATTATTCAGAACCATAAACAACATTAATGCAGCCTTTCACCCACGTGAAATAGGCTTTCTGTAGAGAGTGATTTTAAAGATCAACGGTAGCGTCTGGACTCTGCATCACGTATGGTGATAGAACACAGGTTTCCCAGACAGATAACTACCTGAGGCAAAGGTATGCACACTGGAATGCTATCGACTAACAAGAAGCTGGCTCACCATTTTAATATCTTACAATTTCATTTTCCTTTTAGGATTTTGGATTTATTAAGACAATTTAGCAATAATCCAAAGAATGTATTATCCAACATATAAAAGATAGATTAAATTTAAGCTATACTTAAGAATTTTGTTTATTTTTCTTTTTCTTTATTATTTTCTTAAATAAAGAAGCAAAGTAAGAAGAAAGTTACAAATTGTAGTCACACCCTGAATCACTCACGGAAGAATGTTCTGGGAGGAAATAAACCAAACAATTCTGTGTTCATGGGAGAATTGGAAATAGGGCAGTGGATAGGAATGGAAATACATTCATTGCAAATTATAACCTGTAATATGGTTCATGAATTTTCTGTTCTGAGAAAGGACTGTGCTGGGGTGGGGCGGGGTGCTTCTCATAATACTGAACTTAAACTAGAGCCTACCACACCATGACTTTGCCCATGCCCCCAAAACCTTCATCTTTGCTCAAAGGTTTTCATGAACAAACATAAACCAAAGCCTCCTTAGCATTTGCAGACTGTCAATGTCTGGTGTGACCAGACCTCAGAGGAGAGCCTAGCGGTTGACCCTGTCACTGTTAGGGAAATGGTGACCCCTTGTGGTAACCATCGGGATGACACAGACGTGCTTGTTGGCTCCCATCAAGGATGTGTGCTGGATGCCCAGAGGGTAGGTAGGATATTAGGGTAGTGGGGGCATTTCTGCAGAAAGTTAGTTCAAGGCAGGGGATTCCTCAAGAAATGATGCCTACTGTGAAGACCCTGGAGAGCTGAGCCAACTCCAGAGGTTAACCGATTCCAAGGGGCGGATTCCTTCAACATGGAATGAAGATGCTCGCAGAAGGCAGGTGCCAAGCCATGCACCTGCCACTCGGGCGTTTTCCAAACTCCTCATTGCATCTCAGGTTTGTTGGTAGGTTGGTAGGTGCAGGACTCTGCCTTCACCCTGATACCCACAGACACAGGTTCTGCCTCGTTCTCAGTGTGAAAATACACACGTTTTCTCCCTTTCTGTGACTTTGGCAGCTCCCACGGGCACAGGCTGTGGACTTGTTTCTTGATCTACTTTCCAGAAGTGGCACAGAGGCTGGCACGTCACAGCACCAAGGAACAGCTGCCTCTTCAGGGGAACACCTGAGGGAGCCTGGCCTGCTTCTCGCTTGGGTGTGCTTGCTTCCTGCTCTGCCATATGACTTTAGGCAAATGATATATTTAGTTATGAACAATTTTTGTTCCTGCCCGCCAGCCATCATAGCTGATGACTTCACGAGCTGCCCTCCCTGCTCAGCCTGCTTTTCCAGGACTCTGCATGCAGATGAGCCCAGAGCCACTGCCACCACTGACTCTGTGAGGCTGGCAGGAGGAGAGCCATGCCAAGGCCTCTTCAGACAGCTAGAGCCGGCTTGTTTCTATTAATAGCATCGCCCTGTGCATGGAGAGCTATGGGGGGTAGAAGCATGGCAGGGTCTCCTACTGCTTCTCCAGAGAGTCCCACATCCCTGGGCCCTTTTGGCCAATAGATAGGGTTGAGTGGTACCCAAAGTGTACACTCAACCCTTTGTATGCTAGCCCATGTCACATCACAGATAAGAAAGCTGTGTGTAGTAGCCAACCTACAGACATGCTGTCCCTGCATCTGCAGCGCTGCAGTAGCCAACCTACAGACATGCTGTCCCTGCATCTGCAGCGCTGCAGTAGCCAACCTACAGACGTGCTGCCCCTGCATCTGCAGCGCTGCAGTAGCCAACCTACAGACGTGCTGCCCCTGCATCTGCAGCGCTGCAGTAGCCAACCTACAGACATGCTGTCCCTGCATCTGCAGCGCTGCAGGTTATGAAATACCACAAAATCACTATCTCTGACATCTCATCAGCTGAGTGTGGTGACAAATGCTTTTAATTGCAGCACTTAGGAGGGAGAGGCAGGGAGGTCTCTGAGTTCAAGACCAGCCTATCCAAAGTGAGTTCCAGGCCAGCCAAGGACATTGTGAGACCCTGTCCTACAAAAAAATTGTTTCCCATAACATCTGGCCAGTGACATGATGCAGTGTGTAAATGCACCTGGTGCCAAGCATGGCATCCTGAGTTCCATCCCAAGCCCCCGTGGCAGGAGAGAACCAATTCTGACACACACACACACCACACATACACTCACACACACACCACCCACACCCCCACACACACCATACATACATACATACACACACATACATACCACACATACCACACACCCACACACACACACCATACATACATACATACACTCACTCACACACCACACACACACACCACACACCATACATACACACACACACAACACACACCATACATACATACATACACTCACTCACACACCACACACACACACCACACACCATACATACACACACACACACACACACACACACACCATACATACATACATACACTCACTCACACACCACACACACACACCACACATACACTCACACACACCCCCACACACACCACACACACACACACACATCATACATACATACATACACTCACTCACACACCACACACACACACACATCATACATACATACATACACTCACTCACACACCACACACACACACACCCCATACATACACACACACACACACACACACACACACACACACACGCACGCACGCACACGAGATAAGACACTAAGCTCACAATAGTTAGCCTTGCCCACCCTGCATTTTCTTTTAGGGTTTTGGTGGTGATGTTTGCTTGCTTATTTGTTTTGATTTCATTTTTGGTTTTCTGAGGCAGGATCTCATGTGGTCCAGGTTGGCCTTAAACTCCTGACCCACCCCCATTCCTCTACCTCCCTACTGCTGAGATTACAGACAGCACACACTAGCATGTCTACCTTGTCGGTATTTCAGCGGACGGTAACCTCAGAGCAGTCCCTCCTGCTCCTGCTCCTTGCTTTTCACACTGAGCCCACTTGACTCATTATGTAGCCTGCTTCACTTTCAGTTTTGTTTTTTAATTTTTAATTTTTATTTGTGCATGTGGATATTTTGCCTGCATGAATATCTGTGTCCTATGTGTGCACAGAGCACTCTGAGGCCAGAAGAGGGCACTAGATCCTCTGGGACTGGAGTTACTGAAGGTTGTGAGCTGCCATGTGGGTGCTAGGGATCAAGCCCAGGTCCTCTGGAAGAGCAATCAGTGCTCCTGACTGCTGCTATCCCTCCAGCCCTCACTCTGAATTTTAGCCTTAGACTTTGTTGTGCCAAGAAGCGTTCGTGACCCAAAAGACCACCAAGGAGCCATTTCCAATGTAATAGCATTAGGGTCTTTTTTATTATAAGCTCGGGCTCCTCCAACCCTGTCACAGTGGAGCAGCCTTGAATATAAGGAGTGGGGGTAAGTGAGAGGGTGTCCAGCCTGGCAAGTTTCTAACTGAAGGTTGTAACCTGACAGATGGCGCTCTGAAGCAAGACCATGAACCATCACAAACGGCCTGAAAGCACATCTGAAACAATCACACTAACCTTTGGTTAGCTGTTGCTAGGCAGTAGCTAGGGAGGAACTCTGGCCAAGAACAAGCCATGCTTGGGTTCAGCTGCAGGTCAAATTCTCAGGCTTTATTTTTCTTTTAAGATGGAGGTCCAAGATGGAGTAGGTTTGGCCTCTCAACTTGGTCTCTAAAGTTGGTTCTACAACCAAGCCACTCTATGGCCAAAATGGGAGTGTGTGGCCTACTCTAATCACATCTTTTTTTTTTTTTTTTTTTTTTTTAAATGCCTCATCCCAGTGGGAGTGGCAAAGCCTCCTCCCACCCAAGGTGAGACTCGGGAGAGCCGGCAAAGCCTTCCTCAGGGTCAAGTGAAACTATTGACAGCGTGTGTAGAAAATGTCCACAGTAGCTTTCTTCCCCCAAGATGTTTACAGCCTGAAGATGGCTCTCCGACAGAGACTGCTCCTAGCAAGATTAGCTAACCTTGCCTCCACCATTCAGCTGTATGTAAAACCCACATCCCTGTTCAACTGTATATAACAGGCTTCCAAGGTGCTGCAGCTGCTCCACCAGAGAGCCCAGTCTGCCCAGCCAATCACTTCTTAACAGGGAGTTCACCCCTGGGGAGCCACTGGGACTGGAGCCCTGAGACCATCTCCTTTTTGTTCTAGTGGTCAAACACCAGCAACATCCGAGCTGAATTTCTTAAGAAAGGCCCAGACGTTAGAGACCTATGGAGTGGACCCTCACCCATGTAAGGTAAGACTCCCTTCTGTGGTCTTCACTGACTGTGTCTCCTGTCTCGAGGCACAGAGAGTACCCATAGGCCCTTCAGTGTACAGGAGCACTTCTGCCTGCGTCAGTGCCATGTTGAAACCCCCTCTGGATTCAACAGTGCCACATCACTGTCAGAGGATCCCAGGCAAAGGCAATCTAAATAACAAATCCAAACCCAGTGCCTAGCTTTGGCAGCTGTGGGTAATTTGGTGGCAATCAATTGGGGACATGTGGAGAGCTCCCCACAGGGAACAATCAACAACCTCTCAGCAACTGTCCACCCTTTACTGACCCATAATCTAGCTGCTTTCCAAGAGTGGGTTTTATTGCCAATAGTGGTACAAGTCACCACATGGGACTGCAATGGAGTCACATTTGATTCCATTACGTACCTATGAAAATAAGGCAGGACCCAACCAGGGACAATGTACCCAGAAAACTTATGTAATTACTCACATATTCCCAGCGTTTCAGAGATGAAATTGGTAAGCCCACCCCTGATAGCAACGAGATCCACAGCCTTTCCTGGCTCTGGCCACTTACCTCCCACTACAGCTCACATCCCTGTTGCTCTGACATGCCATCACTGCTTCTGTCTTAGCTCGGTTTTGTATCCTTTTCATTGCGGGGAAAGGGTGCAGTACCAGCAGCTCTAAGACTGAGAGTAAAACAAGATCAGGATCTTCTTCCTCACTGCTGAAGGGATGCTATAACAAAAGAGCGGATGTGTTCCTTTCCTAGGGCCACCGTAACAATGTTGCAAACTGGGTGGCTTAAACTGTGCAGACTTATTGCCTCTATTCAAGAAGCTGCAAGTGTCTCTCCATGGTGCTAATGGGGTTGGTTCCTTCTGAGAGCTGAGAGAAGGATCTGTTCCTGCCATCTCAGCTTGATGACAGTCGTCCTCCTTCATCTTGGGTCTTGTCTCCTCTCCACTGTGTCAGTGTCTAAATCTCCCCCTCCCCCCCAGAAGGACACCAGTTAATACTGGACTGGGGTTCCATCTCACAGCCTCAGCTTAATTTTAATCTCTAAAGACCCTATCTATCTCAATAAAAAAGGTCACGTTCCCAGTCCTTGGAGCTGGGGTTTGGAGGGAGAGGATACAATCCGACATATACGAAACAGAATGAAAATTAGGGGCACAAAGGCAAAGCCCTCGGGAGGTGATTTCATTTTGTCTTTGAAGTAATGAAAACCTGGAGAACATTCTGGAATAAAAACCTCCTCCCCCCACCTAATCCCCTGTCCACAAGGCAGCTCACTGCCAGACAGGCCTATATTCTCAGGGCCGGCAGTCAAGGGCACATCTATACATGTCTTTATAGATGATATAAGAATTATCAAGGCTTCCTAGATATGTCCTGTGTCTAACAAAACTGGTTTAGACTGGTTGTGATGGTGCACACTGGTAGGATATGCTGAAGAAGATGTAGAGGCAGGAGGTTTGAAATCAATAGTTTGAGACTATCCTGGGCTACACATTTAGCCAAGCCTAGGGCTCACGCCATTAATCCCAACACTCAGGAGGCAGAAGCAGATGGGTCTCTGTGAGTTCGAGGCCAGCCTGGAGTCAGAGCTACACAATGAGATGCTGTCAAAAATATATATATATCTTTTAGCTACTCTGCCAATTGCTTAGATGCTCTCAGCAAGCAGCAGGGGACCTCAAAGGAGAGAAGTGTTGGAGGGGCAAATCTGTCTCTAAGCTCCAGTTTGACCAACTTTTGGGGCCTTGCTAGATTCTGACCTCCCCTCCCCCCCTCATCTGTGAGTAAGAGAGCAGTAAGTGTGACAGAACTTGTTCCCTGAACTGGAGGTCACATCTTGCAGAAATGCAACCTTCCTATTGCACAGAAAAGCTGTCCTAAAGACAGGTGTGGTCATTAGAAGGTACCAGATCATCTCAGTGTCAGAGTCCAGTCCCCTCGAGGCCTCGTGTAAGAGGGGTAAGATTCTCAGCACACAGAGGTAGGTAGGCAGTGCCCCAGAGCATGGCAGCTGACCCCAGGTAGGTACAGTTTTTGCTATTGCTTGTGGGAGCCATGGGTACTGACAGCCAGCCTGGACTCCAGCCTAAATCATGTGCACTTCTGAGCCATGGACTCTTGGATCAGCCTTGACTTTGACAAGTTTGTCCATCATGGGCACCCGGACATTGAAGAGGCTGCAAAAAAGAACCAGCCTCTCGTCTCTGTGTGTGGCCCAGTCCCACATGCCATAGCTTTTCAACTCCTAGAAAGGAGGGAGAAGAGAATGCACACGGGCCACTTCCCATTCAGTTAGTGGGTCCTTTACTATTAATTTTTACTGACTCTTTAGCCAGTCTCAAACAGGCAGTCTTCTCCCTGTTTTATAGAAAGTCTATGTACTAGAAAGCTATAGTTCATAAGGCCTCCCGAGAGGCAGAGGACACTTGAACTCAGATCATTTCCACTGTTGTGTAGCTGTATAGGAAAGAAACCTGAGAGACTTATTATGGGGGGAAGGGAGAGACTTTTATCTCCGCATTCCCAGACCTGGGCCTCCTGCTCATCTGGGCTACGTCAGGGCCCCACTGCAGACTCCACACATGACCCTCAGGTTCCTTCTTAGGCCTTGGCCGTGTTTTCTCAGTCCTCCAAGGCAGGGAGCAATCAGAAGTCCTCACTCTTATTAAGTAGCCTCACTTCAGGGCTGTGCTACGGGGCACCCCCTTAATGTCGCTACAGGGAGAGCTGAAATAAGCTGGCACAGTCAGTGTAATAAATACTGATGATTTCTATTAACAGGGAGGCAATTACTGGGCCCAGGGAATCTGGGGCATGCAGCCCCAGGGAGGACAGAAGAGGGATCATTTTGATAATTAAATGAGAGCAGACTGCTTCGGCTGGGCTCTGTTGTCCTGGACTGATTAAGAAGCTAACTTCGGTCCTGTGCGTGCTGATGGTTGCTTTCTGCCAAAGTGTCCTTGTCTGGTCCTAGGCCCAGAGGGAGGCTACCTGCGGGTATCTGGATCGTACCGCCTGGCAGGCATCACCCACCTCTGACCATTCCCTGGGTCTCACCTCCTCCTGTGTCACGGCCTCCAGTCTCTTCCTTAATACTCACTTCAAGTTCATGGCCATCCGGATCTTCCTGCTTGAAGTCCTGTTCCTCACCCATTTCCTAACTACAAAACCTTAGCTGTCAGTATCAAAGAAGATTGAGTGTTGGGGTTTCATCTGGAGTTCAAGGGTCTCGGTAGCTGTGCTTCTATTGGCACAGCCATCAGTGTACATGGTCGCCCACTATGCAGCCCTACCTAAAATGTGGAGAAACTAAGGGACTTGGCTACAGCCACGCAGTGCAGCCAGACCTGGACCTAACAGGCCCACGGCGCAGGTGCCTTTTTTCCCCGGTTGCTGATGTGCTAGCAAGGACGGAGACAGCAGAGGCCCTCCCAGCCACCCGCTTCCTCACTGCTTCTCCATTACAAAATCCCCATTTTCTTTCTCTAGGCCTGACCTTCCCATCCCTCTAGCCCAGAGGTTTTCAGCTTGTGGGTTGCAATCCCTTTAGGGTGACCCTTTCTCAGAGGTCGCCAAGACCATTGGAAAACACAGATATCTGTGCAGGGCTGGCAAGCTCTAAAGATGAGTAATTTACATCACGATTCCTAACAGAAGCAAATTACAGTTGTGAAGTAGCTACAAAATGAGTTTATGGTTGAGGGATCACCGTCCATGAGGAACAGAATTAAAAGGTCACAGCGTCAGGAAGGTCGAGAACCACTGCCCTAGCTGCTCTTCCTTCTAGACCCTTTCCTGTGCCTCAGGAGGCGTTATGAGACACTCTTTCCACCTCTAGTACTTCCCCCATCATACATAGCCCACTGTCCCGCTGACCCAAGTCACTGTCCTAAACTGTATCTGCTAACTCTTCCCATAGCCTGTTCTACAGGAGCGCAGACACAATGAGGTCATGCTCCATGCATCTCTTGTCTGTGGGTCCACCCTGCATAGGGACAGAACGATTTCCAATGGCCACCCTCTATCTTAGGTTGGCTGCCATGTTTATGCCAAGTTAGGCCTGCCGCCTCTGGCAGGCGGGAACCATGTTTGTGTGCCGCGCCTTGTACTCCTATGTTAATCACCTCCAAGTACTGGTGACAGGCAGGAGGAAGCCAGCCACATGACTCAGAAGAAACCAGGCTTATGTCTTCTTTTAAAAGCCCTTTGCTAAGGCCTTGGGTTAAATGACCCTGTGCTTTGTGGCCAGGTGTCTGGCTCTTGACAGCCCAGAGGAAATAACAGTGATGAAATTAGTCCAGAAGGCTTGGGAAGCACACATATCCCTGGGCCCAGATGCTCACCCTTGCAAGCCTGACTCCATGAGGCAGCTTTAAGGCAGATGCCTTTTCCTTGAGGTAAGGCTCACTGGGCCCTGCAGAGGATCCCCTGTCTCTAAGGCCAGTCAGGCTAAATATCTGTCAGGATGGAAAGCAAGCTCTGAAGCTGAGAGAAACCAAAGCTGCCCACTTGATGGCAAGGTTTTCCAGAAATCTCCATCATCACTCACGTATCCTGAAAGCAGATTCTGACCCAATGTCTTGATGCTGACCCAAAGGAAGTGGAGGGGTCCTCTGCTAAGCAACCTCTTCCACTGGAATCCTTCCTTCACTTGAGGGTACCAGGCCCCATGTTTTCAGATGCACCTTCACCCCACTTGCTCAGCATAATCCCCAGCCTGATGCTGACAGACTTGGGCAGTTGCTGCTGCTTATTTCTTCATCTAAACTCCCCTGAGGCATTAATCCCATGGTATTATGTATACAGAGACAATGATAGCTGCCTTGTTAGCTGATTTGTTTTGGCAGGACTTGGGATTGAACTTAAGGCTTTACACGTGCTAGGCAAGGGTTCTGCTGCTGAATGAATCCCCAACCCTCTTTAAATTCCTACTAAGTTGCCCAGACTGACCTTGAACTTACTCTGTAGCCTAGGCAGACCTTTAATTTAGGATCTTCCTGCCTCAGCCTTGGATTACAAGCCTGATTAGTAACCATTTACACACACACACACACACACACTTCACCTGTCATAAAATTTATCCTTTCAGTGTGCAGTTAGTGGTCTTTAGTACATTCACAGTCACCTCTACTGTCTAATTTTAGAATATTTTTATGATCCCATAAAGGTCCAGCCATGTTGTATATGTGAGCACCTCATTCCTCCTCACTGCTAATTAATATCCCAGTGCACTGCTATCCACCACTTGCTTATCTGCCTATTGATTGATGAGCATTCTTCTCTGCTGCTGGACTGGATTGCTCACATTGGTTGGCTACTCTAAATAGTTGTAGTATTAACATCCATGCACCTATAGACATGTTAAAATTCTCCCTAAAAGTGGAATTGTTGGGTCATGTAGTAACTCTGTATCTAACCATTTGGAAAAAAATTCCCAACCATTTTCCAAAGTGACTGTACTATTTTAAAATCCCACCATCAATACAATGGTCTCGACATTCTCTCTGGCTGTGCATATCAGCCTACAGAGGCTGGTGTCATTACCACACACTGTACGATGTCACCCATCATACAGTACAGTTGCCATCACTCTGAGGCTCATCTGGCAAGCAGCAGGACTGGGACTCGAGCCATGGTCTTGTGCTCTTAAATGCTCTGCACATCCATAGCTACCTACTAAAAGGCAGTTCCCCTGCTTTGCCTACAAATAGTATGGGTGTATGGCTATGGTTTTTGAGACTGGCTTCTCATGCAGCCTAGGCTGATCTTGAATTCACTATATAGCTGAAGATGACCTTGAACCTCTGATCTTCCTGCCTCCACCTCCTGAGTGCTAGTACCAAAGGTTTTTGCCACTACCGCAGACGTAGAGCAATGTGTTTTCTGCCCTTTCTCTATTCCTGCACCTCTATGGCCCAGTGAGAAGACTTTCTCTATTACAGGATGTGTCAGGAAATGCTGCGTTTCTGGCCTTCACTCCTTTCGGGTTTGTTGTACTTCAAGGAAACAAGAGGGTCCACTTCATTAAATGGTGAGTGCCTGTCTTCATCTCCAGAACAGGTTCCTCATGCATCACTAACTGGGGAGGGGCTATGGTACCCATGTCCTTTGTCTGATGGGCAGCTATGGTTTGCAGCCTTTCCCAAAGCCTTGAGTTGAGAATGAGCCGATCAAGGTAGTGATCTTCTCCATGGGATCCTGTCCTTTCAAAGGGTGTCCCTGAGAGTCAACAGCCTCTGCAGACAGAGAGGCATTGGGATTTGATCTCGAGGGGAGCCTGCAACTGGAGCCAACATAAGGGAAGGGAGGTCCCCAAGTGAACTAAGTCTTTGGGTCCATCACTCGCTGAGGGCCACTGCCAGCTTAATTAAGGCCATTCAAGAGTATCTCAATACATAGCTCAAGGCTCTCACTTACTCTTCTAACAAGGGGGGGTTCATAGACAATGAGATGTCACCTATGACGTATCTCCATCCTTAGGGCTCCATGTCACTCGGCCTCTGAAAGCCACATCCCTTTTCCCCTCCACATTTAGAATGCAGGAGTCACTGTCTCGGTTGCCCCTACCCACCTTGCTTCCCCTCCTTGTTTCAGTTGGGGGTGGCTGGGCACAGACTTCTGTGTTGACATGTGGATATCTTGGGACCTGTTGGCTGCCTCGTCCCTATAAACATCTGTCGGTCTCACCAAGAAACTCTGCATAATTGAGAACCTGTCATTTTTTTTTCTTAAAAGTATTTATAATCTTTGACAATTTTGTACATATATACAATGAATCTTGATACTATCCACCCCAACCACTCTGGCCACCAAGACAGCACCCCCACCCCCAATGCCTCTCCTTCCCGGCCTCTTTTGGTTTTTTTCTTGTTGTTGTTGTTGTTGTTGTTTTGAGACAACATCTGTCTACATAGGCCCCTGGCTGTCCTGGAACTTACTATGTAGACCAGACAGGCTTCAAACTCACAAAGATCCACCTGTCTCTGCCTCCCAGAAGGATTAAAAAATCTGCCGGAGGGGACTGGAGAGATGGCTCAGTGGTTAAGAGCACTGACTGCTCTTCCAGAGGTCCTGAGTTCAATTCCCATCACCCACATGGTGGCTTACAAACATCTGTAATGGGATCTAATGCCTTCTTAATGTATGTCTGAAGACAGTGACAGTGTACTCACATACATGAACTAAATAAATAAATCTTTAAAAAAGAAAAAAAAAAATCTGCCAGAATTAAAAGTATGTGTCACCATGCCCAGCCCTTTTCATGTCCTTTAAAAAGAAAATCTGTTTTTTGTTTTTGTTTTTTGTGACAAGGTTTCTCTGTGTAGCCCTGGCTGTCCTGGAACTCACTCTGTAGACCAGGCTGGCCTCAAACTCAGAGATCCGCCTGCCTCTGCCTCCTCAGTGCTGGGATTAAAGGCATGTGCCACCACCACACAGAAAAAACAATTTTTTATTACATTTATGTATTTATATGTAGTGGTCACACATACCATAGCACATATGTGATGGTCAGAGGACAGTTTTTCACAGTGTGTTCTCCTTCCTTCATGTGGGCCCTAGAATTAAACTCAGGTCACCAGGCTTGGCAGCATTTCTCACTGAGCCTTTCAACAGCAGTACCCAACCCCTTGTAAATGTAACCAGAGTCTGATTAGTGCTGCCTGCATGTGCAACCTACCAGTAGCCACACACACCCCAAAGATAAATGACTACACACGCGCGCGCGCGCGCGCACACACACACACACACACACACACTTTCACATCATACATATTCTACCACTCTCTCTAAAGGTTTCTTCCTAACTTGTACAGACACTCCATAATAAGCCCACAAATCTGTATGAGAGAGCACAGTGAGCCACTTGTGATTTCAATTCTCTGTTGGGGTCCAGCCTGCCGTGTCTAAGCTAGCTAGCTCTTCTGACAAATGGGTTGAATCCATGGCTTCCCTTGGTCCGGGAGAATTTGGTTAGGGCCAGGGCCCTTCCCTTGCTTCTGTTGCCCTCTCTAGACAAGTGAAGAATGGTGTGAATAGAGCTGTTTTCTCATGAGCTTTCTTCTCAGGATGCTGTGGTCATCCCTTCCTGTGCTCTCCTACACAACTGATGCATGGCCACCAGCCACCTTCCTGCCCCAGACTGCTCTTGTGGAGGCTGGCAATATGATTAACTAGTCCTCAAGCAACTTCTCCTCCTCCTCAGACATGTGGCACTGGGTCCCATTCACGAGGCAGTTGGTATCGTGGAGTACCCAACACACCTGTGATTCCCCCAAATTGGTTTGGTACTTTCTGTGTGACAATGTAAGGGTTTGCCTTCTCCTAGCCAGCAAAGTGCTTTTCAGAAGACTGGGATTGGGCCACAGTTCTTGTGCAGGGCATTTGCTGCCTGGTGCTGTCTGGTGTTCCTTGTAAGGGTTCCATCCTCGACAGAGCAGTTGTCTTATGTCTAGAAACCAGGTCATCCCTGTAACAGACTGTCTTAGTCAGGGTTTCTATTCCTGCACAAACATCATGACAAAGAAATAAGTTGGGGAGGAAAGGGTTTATTCCGCTTTGAATAAACCACATTGCTGTTCATCACCAAAGGAAGTGAGGACAAGAACGCACACAGGGCAGGAACTTGGAAGCAAGAGCTGGTGCAGAGGCCATGGAGGGATGTTCCTTACTGGCTTGCTTGTTTCCCCTGGCTTGCTCAGCTTGCTTTCTTATAGAACCCAAGACTACCAGCCCAGGGATGGCACCACCCACAAGGGGCCCTCCCAACCTTGATCACTAATTGTGAAAATGCCTTACAGCTGAATCTCATGGAGGCATTTCCTCAAGGGAGGCTCCTTTTTCTGTGATAACTCCAGCTTGTGTCAAGTTGACACACAAAACCGGCCCATACACAGACACTCTCAGCCCCTGAGTTATCCCTGCCTCCCCCAATTTTTCTTCTCCCATGACCCTCTCTCCCCAGAAGCCCTCCTACTGTCTCAACTTCAGAATCATAGATATAAACCCAACCTCATATTCAACAGGAGAAAACAAACTCATAGGCCAGGTATGATGGTTCACACCTGTAATCTCAGCTCTCAGGAATCCGAGTCAGGGGAATCACCTACATGTCAAGGCCAGCCTGGTCTACACAGTGAGTTCCAGGACAACCAGGGCTACACAGTGAGACCTCAGCTCAAAAAGGCAAAAAAAGGAAAACTATCCTCCACACTTGCTGGAGGCTGTCTGGTCATTGTATTCTGAGTGTAAGACTGATGGTTGGTTGGCCAAAAGCGACAGAAAGCGACACAAAGAAGCTTGCACTAGTTCTAAACCTGTCCTGGGAAGTTGTAAAGTGTCACTCTGACCCAGCTTTGTCTTCTCAGTGAGAGCGAGTCACATTCCTCTGCCCTGGTGTTGTCCAACCATAAATCAGGTACCTAGTGATTACTGCCTTCTTACCACTTACTGGGATAGTGAGAAAATCTCCCAAGAGGCGGCAGGATGCCTACTGATGGCAGATGTGCATGACCAGACCTCCTTAGGTGTCTCAGGCAGAAGAAGGAAAACTCTCGTGGGGGTCGGGCCCTGATTGGGCACATAGGGCTGGCTGATGGGGAGGCCTGGTGGCTCTCAGGGACATCCAAGTAGGTCCCGGGTAGTCCCCCCACTTTGTAAATGTAACCAAGGCTGAAAGCAGTTTGTGGAGGTGAGGTCTAGGCTGTGCCATGTACAGTAACCATGTCACTTCTTCTGATTTGTGTCTGTCCCACGGGTGACGTACCCCAGTATCCTGTTTGCCTCTTTTACTGCAGCCATTCACTGGGCTGGTGGCTTCAAGGATTTTTCTACAATAACCCCTAAGCCCCTTTCCTGGTCAGTACCCTGCATGACTGTTCCATGTAATCTGTTCTCTCTCTTTGGTATGTTGCCCCACCCTTCCCTGAGATCGTTTGACATTTGTCTGCATTAAACTGCATTTTCCATCCAGTGGCACAGTCACCTGAAAGACTCAGCACCCTCAGCACCGGGATGCGTTGTATCTCATTATTTGCTGTGATTTTCAACTTTGGCCTCATCAGCTACCTGTGGCATCTCCTATGCGACAGTCCCATCAGATAACGCACCTGTGCTATGCATCAAATCTGGCACCGATGCCCACTTCCCGCACGCACTTTCCATGCGAATGTTGCCCTTTTCTAGCCACTGTTGATGAGCCCGAAATCTTCCTCTCACCCCAATATTACAGTGTGATTGACTGGGAAACTGTGGACTGAACTGTCGCAATGACTGTTCTCCAAGGCCACTGCGCTACTGTCTTGTTCTCAGTTCTAATTTTGGCTAAAATTGTGTCTGTGCCTGGAGCCCCTTCCAGTTGGGTGGGCTGTGCATCTACATTACTGTGAACAAGCAGCCTGCAGCCAGATGACACACGGGCACTCTCTTTGTGCTTCTAGGAATGAGGTGACCAAGCTGAAATTTGAAGGAAAGACTTTCTATTTATATGTAAGTCAGAAAGAGGTGAGTGCCGACTTCCTTCTCTTCAGGGAGGGCTGGGGCACTGAACAGTCACTCATAGTTGGAGCCAAGAGTAAGGAGTCCAGAGAAGGACATCTGCCTCCTCGGCTGGGGCAAAGGTGGAGGTGTGCGGGGGCGGGAAGGCCTGGATATGCTGGTAATACCCAGAGGATCCACTCAAGAAAGGACAGCCTTCAGGAAACAGTCAAATGAAGTTCTCTCCCTCACAGAAAATGCCAGGTGGAGGACGTTCTGCTTCTCATCAAGAGCTATTAGGCTTGCCAGGTGTCAGGTGGAAAATTGTTGTGAACCCCTCTTCTATCTAGCCAGCTGCTAGAGGGCCTCCCATGTCATAGGACACAGGGTCCCAGGCTTCTCCACCCACCTCAGCTGTTTCTCTATGGAATTTTTTTTGCAGGAAAAAAAGATTATTCTCACATATTTTGCTCCAACTCCAGAAGCCTGCAAGCACCTCTGGAAATGTGGAATTGAGAACCAAGCCTTTTACAAGTGAGTGGACAGGTGATGGGGACCACAAAGATGCCTCCAGAGGGTAGGCAGGCCAACCTTGAGAAACAGGAAACCAGCACCGTGATTCTGGCATTGAGGCAGGAAGCCCAGTGGGTGCCTTAATTTGAGTCACTGCCTCTGTGGGACCCTGGAAGGCCTGGAAGACAGAAGTTTCATGGAGAACCCCACACAACCCAGAGCAGTGACCTGACCTCAGACCTCAGCCTTGGGGAGAACTTGGGGTCACCCTACTGGTGGGTAGCTTAGAGCCCAGTGCCTGGGAGCCTAGGAGAGCCAGAGATGATGGCCACTTGGCCTGCTACTGAGAAGCTGGGTTTGAGCCAGAGATAAGTCTGCTTGCCAAAGAGTTTGGAGGAGTCAGGGGACTTCTGCATCCACCCGTCTATGAAATGTAAATGTGCACAAAGAAATGGACCAGAGAGAGGGTGAGGAGACACCAAGCAAACGGTTCACCAAACCCCTTGGCATTGCTTTAAAAACAAAACATTATGATACGTATTTTAGTAGATGTTCTGGGCTGCAAATGCTGGAATACCTGGGTTCAGTACTCTGCAACACATAAACAAGGCATAGTAACAAATGCCTGTAATCCCAGCTCTCAGGAGCTAGAGGCATAAGAATCAGTTAAAGGTCATCCTCAACTACAAACTGAGTTGCAGGATAGCCTGAGCTACATGGGACCCTGTATCCAAAAAAACAAAACAAAACAAAAAAAAAAAAACAATGCCAAGCAGCGTGATATATCTCAGTTAAGGTGACCCTTGCTATCACCAAATACTGTGATAAACCAGCATTGATGATAGCTGGATAGCTCCTATCTTCAAGAAGTTTAGAGAAAGCTGACTCCAGCCAGCAGAACTGATTTAACTGATTTGCCAGTTGCCAGGGCCACAGCCCCGGAGCTGTGTCTTGGGAAGGCATTCTCAGTCTTTAATACTCACTGTGCACTTGATTCTAGCACCAGGGTGAACTGAATGAGCAGTGTGTATTCCACTCTGTGTGGGCTCCCCTCTGAAGGGAACACTTTCGGGAAAGGCTTTAGCAAGCTTGAATCTCCCTGCTGTTGAGAAAGCTAAGAAAGCAGTTTTCTTTAGCTACTGTCTTCCTTTTACCTGTGAGGACAAGGCCCAGGTTTAGTCAGTTGCACGAACCTAGAGAGAAGCAAATCTAAGAGACAAACTCCTGTTGGTGGGGCTTAGGAGCAGCAAGGTTCTCATTGCCCTGGGAACTGAGAAGCATCCCCATTCCTTCTGCCAAAAGAAAGAATGCATCACCAAAAGAAAGCAATTACCTCCCGTCTTTTTCTTTTCTCGGGGCCCGTTTTCATTCCTGGGAACAAATACTTGTTTCCAAACCCATGTGTGGCCTCTCAGTTGCTGAGTCTTCCTCCTGGTGGGCAGCACTCCTGCACACAGAGCCAAGGGCTTTTTCTTGAACCTGAAAGGCCGTCTTAAGTAGTCTTTGCAGGCTGCACTACCCACACCTCCATTGTGAGGTGGTTTGGGCCACGTGTCACCTGAACTTTGCTTTGCCACAGGCTGGAGAAGTCAAGCCAAGTCCGCACAGTGTCCAGCAGCAATTTATTCTTTAAAGGGAGCCGGTTCCGATACAGGTAAATAGTGACAGTAAGTAGCCATTCCAGATCTTTCCAGACCCTTCTCTAGAGAGCACTCTGTGCACCTTATCCTGAGATCAGAGGAACACAGCAGGGCCTGGTGTTTCCTCCCGATTCCTGAGCTCTTTACTCTCTTCCTCTCTAGCTTTCTGACTGTAGGTCTCTTCTTCCCTCACAGTGTTTACCTCACCAAGTGAGAATAAGACCACTACCACAATTTTTGAGCCAAATTTGAAGCAGACTTTATTAACTACTGGCCAGGATGATGGACACTGGCCAGGTCCATACCCAGGATTCCCGGAGTATGGTGCCAAATTCCATTAGACGGGCTTATAAAAGCAAATCTCACAAGACTACATACTTCCTATGTACCTCCTGCATACATGTGATCAAGCACACTTGGTGTAGTTGGGGCCACCAAGCTTGTTTACAGAAGTACAAATACTCCGGTGGTTGTTAGCTTTTATGAGCGGCCCCAGCATTCCAGGAAGTTACCTGTCCTTGGGCAGCTGGGGCTTCCAGGTTAGAGGCATTTTTGTTTTATAGATCTTTTAAGCACAGTAATTAAAACAAAGCATAGCCCCAAAGGATTCCTGGGGCTAGGAGGATGTAGTATGAGCTGAGCTGGAACTTTTTAATGTCATGAGTAAGGGGTCTCTTTTCACAAACCTGCCATTTCGAATTGTAACACAATCCAGGAGTCAGCCATCACATTAGCAGGAACAAAACAAGAACTGTGAAAGTACTCTGTGTGTCCCTTCTCTGAGAACTTTTGGATTTTTTTCCTGGTGATTCATAGAAACTGGAGGAATCCTTCCCAACTAAGAATGGAACTAGACATGGGTGGCGACATCTTTAATTCTAGCAGTGGCAGAGGCAGGCAGACCTCTGTGAGTTTGAGGCCAGCCTGGTCTACACAGTGAGCTCCAGGACAAACAAGACTACATAATGAGATCCTGTCTCAAAAAAGGGGGTTGGAGAGAGGAGGATCCCAAAGACTCTAGCAAGGAAGAGCTAAGCTAAGCCACCATGATGTGCTAGAGCTCTGCCCCAGCAAGCAAGCTTTCCACAGAGACTGAAGCCCCAGAGGAGTAGTCCAGAGGCCATTTCTTGACTCAGCCAGAGCACCTGAGATCTTGAAGCCTGGTCTTGATTACTGCCTTTCTTGCTGTTTGTTTTTATTTTACCACTTGACAGTGGCCGGGTTGCAAAGGAAGTAATGGAGTCAAGTGCCAAGATCAAACGGGAGCCGCCAGAAATTCACAGGTAGGCTGTCACTTCCAAACCAACTCCAACACAGATCCCAGAAGCTCAAAAGATCTAGCAAGCCAAGCCCCATGAAGCTTCTGGCCAAATAGATACAAAAGAGGAGGCAGAGGGCAGAAGAGTGAAGGGACCCGGGTCAGCTGGGACTCAGGAGCTGTATACAGCCTATAACAGCACAGGGGAGGGCAAGCACAGCAGCCAGTGCATCTGAGCTGAGCTGCAGTTCTAAAGATGTGGCAGACTGAAGACACTTAGCTGTTCTGGAATTACTCCATTACAGAAAGCCTCAAATAACCTCACAATCCATGTCATGTGTCCATACATCATGTATTTCTAGAAGCCTGCCTCCCCCAAGCCCAGTAGACTCACACAGACTGGTCAAGAAATCTAGGATTTGCCCACCAGCCTGTACTTCTGGAAATGGGAAATTATTATCTGCCCCTCAACACAGCCTCCCCTAAGCAGCCTACAGGAACTAGAAAAAGTGCCAGTACCATTTTCAGACATTTCAGGAGCATGTCTCATCCTGGGCTTCTATTCCCTAATAGTCCTGAGACATGAGGGTCAAAGGTCGAGAGAATTTGTTAAATATCTAGACAGCCCTATCCGTGCACTGAGTGGTTCTCTGTCCATTTCATCTCAGAGCAGGGATGGTCCCTAGCCGCAGCTGTCCTTCCATAACCCACGGTCCACGACTGAGCAGCGTCCCCAGGACACGAAGAAGAGCTGTGCACATCTCTATTATGGAAGGTGAGTGTACGCTTCTGGAAGTGATGCTGCGTCTGCACACTGTAACGTGGCTAAGTTCCTCCTCAGGAACTGTATTCGTTACTTTCCGCTGTTGTGAGAAAATACCAGAACCAAGACAATGTATGTAGGAAAGTTTATTTTGAGCCAGGCACAGGCCTTTAATCCCAGTACTTGGCAGGCTGATCTCTGAGTTCAAGGCCAGCCTGGTCTATAGAGTGAATTCCAGGACAGTCAAGGCTACATGGAGAAACCCTGTCTTGAAAAGACAAAGTGTATCATGGCAAAGGAGCAGGGCAGCAAGTAGTAGTCTTGGCAGCAGAATAGGAAGCTGAGAGTTAACATCTTCAATCAAGCACAAGGTAGAGAGAGAACTTGAAGTGGGGGAAAGCTATACAATCTCAAATCCCACCCCAAGTGGCACACTTCCTCCGGCAAGATCACAGATCCTAAGCCTCAACACCACCAGCTGGGCCTAGTATTCAAACACCCAAAGCTGTGGGGGACATTCTAGCTCAAACCACCACAGACTTGAAAAGAGTCTTATTTGCTTTAGAGATAACAGCAGTCTCCTGGGTAAGAGCCCAGTGGCAGGTAGAAGGTTCTACACAAAGGGTGGGGACACTATCGGACTGGTCAGTCCCCAGCAGTGATGTGGTGGTGATCAGTACTCAGGAGACAGAGGTTAGAGGACTGTGAAAACACATGATACTAATCCCAACATTTAGGAAGCTGAGGCAGGAGGATCCCCCTGAGTTAAAGGTCAGCGTAAAGTACATAGCAAGACCTCATCTCAAACACAGAACTGCTCAGGTAAGGCTGAAGATCATTCTGTGAGAGGGTCTCTGGTTTGTATTAAGTTTTAGGGGGTGATGCGTGAATCTGACCTGAATATTCACTTGTGGCTGATACAGAACTCCAAGGAAGAGCCTGGATAGGCAGCTACCACCAAGGCCAGTAGTTGCTTCGTTTGTGAAAAGGAGCCTCCTCCCTGCCTGCTCCGTGGCTGGCAAGGGAGCCAATGTACATGGAGTGCTTTTTGTTTGGTTGGGATGAGGGTGGCAAAGCTTCACTCAGAATTCCACATCCTGGGATTCTGAGTGTGAGGTACATCACTTTAAAGAGAAGCCTCCCGCCTGGCCTTTTGCACCTGTGTGGAAGCGATCAGCTGCCAATAAACACAGCTGAATGTAGGGAGGAGCCATGAGGGGTGTGACCAGGACCTTCAAAAGGTACAAACAAAAAATCCATGGAACAGGCTTTGGGCTGTGTGAAGTCAGTTCATTTGAAGGCACATCACAGAAGCCCTCTGACTTTTCTAGAAAAGCTTCATCTGCTTTCTAAAAACGGGGGGGGGGGGGGGGATAAAAAAAATAAATAAAATAACAACATAGCATTACAGTTTGAATGAAGCACAAAATTCCCATAAAAACAGGGACACTTTAAGAACAAAGACTGTGGCTTCTTTTGCTCTAGTGTCTGCTATGGAGGCCCAGAGGACACTCAGGAAGGTCAGTTTCCTTTACCCACTGTATCTATGGAGGGACAGAATGTGGAGCTCAGCCAAGGGGGTTGGGGAGAATAGTCCAACATGCACTGACACAGCCCATTCCCAGCCCTGGAGCCACCTGTTCCTCAGTTCCTGTGTGATTTCACACATAAAGCCTGCCTGTGACTTCACAGTCTACTTTCTGGGACACTTGTCCATGGCCTTTCCCCTTCCCTCTGAGAGCCTGGGCCGTGCAGGGCCTCAGGGAATAAGCTGCAGGCTGAGAAGCATTGCTTTTTATGGATGTAAGCACTTCTGACTGAATCCAGTGCCTGATAAGGATGGCCTCTGTTCTCCCAGCTTCTCCCTCACTGCGGCTCAGCCTGACTTGAGGCTCTGCAGAGCCAGCACCCTATCCAGGTGGAAGGCACTGCTGGAGGGGGCTGCCATGGCATGGAACTGGTGAAGATTCTTTGTCCCTAGCTGGCTATTTCCTCTCCGTACCTCCCGGGCTGGCTCGTTTCCCTTGAAGAAGGAACTGCCTTCCTGGCCCGCCATGGGAAAGAGTCTAATTAAGATTCATACCAGAGTCCATGTCCAGCTCCGGCTGACTAACCACTGCCTTCGGCCCCTAAGCATCCGCATCCTGAGGATGGGACCCCGGCTTCAGGGTAGAGTCCTAACAACTGTCCCCCCTAGCCCACTGGGAGCCACTTCTGGACAGAGGCATCAGCTAGAGCACCTCACAGGTAAATATGCCTGTCTTGCTGGGCCTCTTCGCCCCGGCGCCCCGAGACTAATGGGTCTGATGAAGGGCAGGGTGGATGGTAGTTCCTATAGCAGATGAATTTTCTGAAATATGAAACTTGCAGAAAATGGATATATCTGGAAACTATTAAGGGGGGTAACCCAGACTCAGAGACAAATACTATTTTGTATTTTGTATTTTGAATACATGTTTTCTCTCATGTAGATTCTACTTTTTAATCTTGACATATGTGGGAGTGGGTATAGGTCATGAGAGAATGCTTGGGTAACATGCACAAGGCTCTGAGTTTGATACACCAAGCATGGCTGCATACGCCTGTACTCCTAGCATTTGATGACGGTAGGAGGATCAGAGTACAATGTCATCTTTGAATACTCAGTGAGTTAAAGCCAAAGTGGGACTCAAGAGATGGCATCTTTGAAAAACAAATGAGCCATTTTGAGAAAACAGAATACATGTGCTATGAAAGTGCACAAGAGGTTCTGGGGAGGGACAGTTCAGGGAGCAGGGGACAGGGTGGAGGAGGGGCGACAAAAGATTGTCTAGAAATGCCATAATGGAACCTAATACTCTAAATGGTAACTTACAAAAGAAACAAAAGCCAGGTATTTCATTTAAACAAGACAAATTATTTAAAGTGAGTTGTTATTCCATAATCAATGCTAAAAGTTTGTGGTGATACTTCTGGATAATTTAAGTTTACATAACATTTCAAATGAGATACATTTCATATTCAACAACAGAGATAAAAATCAATCCATAGAAAGGTTTTAAACTGAAGGAAGAAATGGAGTGAGGGAGAAAAGGGGAGAGGGTGGAGAGATGGGGAGAGGTACTGGCTCCATTTTCTTGATTGGACAAGCCTGATATGGAATGACCTTACAGCAGTCTCCTGTTGAGAGAACAGAACATTAACAGGTTTGGTGAACATCTGTGGCACTCAGGCATTCTTCTAGAAATGCCTGCCTGCCCACTATCTTGTCTACTGAAGACACCAACAGCTTAGCATGCCATGGCTTCTGACTTGCTGTCCTGATGTCAGCCTCTCTCCTTCCTCAGCCAGCATAGGGATTAATCACAAGCCAAGATGTTTTGTACTGAAGTGGCTGCTGGCACCAAAGCTGGTCATACTTGGGAGATCTGGCTGTCATAGATGTCCTTGTGAG
The DNA here is from genome assembly GCA_028551405.1 of Uromys caudimaculatus. Classification (NCBI taxonomy): domain Eukaryota; kingdom Metazoa; phylum Chordata; class Mammalia; order Rodentia; family Muridae; genus Uromys; species Uromys caudimaculatus. Next base: position 53,064,792 of record CM052701.1, read on the forward strand.
GGAACAGGCCTTTTAGAGGGTGTCATGTGCTCTCTAGAAGGAAGTAGGGCAGAGGCCAGGATCATGCCACAGCCGGGGCTTAAAGGGTTCTGTTTCATCAGTGATGCAAAAAGCACTCCTACCACACATGTCAGAGGCTGCATCCGGAAATAGAGAGAAACCAAAGCATCAAGAGTTCTGGGGCAGCGGCTCGTAATCACAAGTTTCTTGGGCACTTGAATCCCAAGGCAGGTGCAGGCTACAGACTTAATGTGCCCTGTATCCCATCGACTCCACTGTGAGTCACAGGCTTGGATTCCATCCATAGTTCTGCCTTGAACAGCCAGCCACGTGACTTTTCTGTAACTATTCACCCTCACCATTTTCTGTATGGAGTTGTTGAAAGACATAAATGAAAACTTAAACCATTTTTACATGTCCACTGGGTACTTTTGTCCTGTTCTTGATGTCTAAATATGGAGTCCATAGCTACTGCTGCTGTAATGTGGAGCATACAGAGGCACCTAAAGAATTGAATGGACACCATTGGAAAGGAAAGAATTTTGTGACCTGGAAAGCTAATTCCTGTGCTTTTTGCCTTTCCAGGCCTTGAGTCCCTACGAGACAGTGCCCATTCCACACCAGTGCGGTCCTCCTCCCATGGGGACACCTTCTTGCCTCACGTGAGAAGCAGCCGGGCAGACAGCAATGAACGTGTAGCTGTGATAGCAGACGAGGCGTACAGCCCCGCAGACAGTGTGCTGCCCACCCCTGTAGCCGAGCACAGCCTGGAGCTGATGCTGCTCTCCCGACAGATCAACGGAGCCACGTGTAGCATTGAGGAGGAGAAGGAGTCAGAGGCCAGCACCCCAACTGCGACAGAGGCGGAGGCCCTGGGAGGAGAGCTGAGGGCCCTGTGTCAGGGGCACAGCGGGTCAGAGCAAGAACAGGTGAATAAGTTTGTTTTAAGTGTCCTCCGTTTGCTCCTTGTGACCATGGGACTCCTCTTTGTTTTGCTCCTCCTCCTGATCATCCTAACTGAGTCTGACCTTGACGTTGCTTTTTTCCGAGATATCCGCCAGACCCCTGAGTTTGAACAATTCCACTATCAATACTTTTGTCCCCTCAGGCGATGGTTTGCCTGCAAAATCCGCTCAGTGGTGAGCCTGCTTATTGACACCTGAGAAGGCATGACTCCTCCCACTAACTAGCCAGGTGGACCAAGGAACCCGGCTACCCATTCCCAGCAATGGGACCCACCGCGGAGCCATCGGCACACACACCACGTCCTCTCATGACTCAAAGTCCACTGCAGCCTAGGAGGGGTGTTTCCCGGAAGAAGAAAGGGATATATAGGCTAATGCTCTGTAAACCGGGAAAATTCAATTTCTTCAGAGGTTCTTCCAAGAAAGGCTCAGCAACTCAACGTCTCTCACCCTTCAATATGCAGGATAATTTTTGAGTTCGAACTTTAATTTTTCATAGATGTGTATTATTTTGAAAGTATTCAAATAAAAGTCATTTATTTTACTATACTGATTATCACAGTAGTGTCACCCAGTAGATGGGACACTAGCTGAAGACTCAGACTGTTGTCCTCTGTATCCTGCAATTTTCTCTCTGGTGCCAGTGGGTTCCGGGAGACCCAGCAGGGCAGGCCAGGCCAGGGGTGTGGACAGGCAGGATTGGCTTCCGTAGCAGACAGAAAGGTTGAACAAAGTAAACTGTGTAGAATTATTAAATAGAAAGTTGCTTCTTACGATAGTCTGAGTTGCATTTTCTTTTCCTTTTGTTTTATTCAAATCTGAGCAGAGTGGGCATCTGAAGGGACCACCTCTACAGCAGCAGCAGCAGAAGGGGTGGGTAAGTCTGTCTCCTTAGACTAGAGCCTAGTGGACATCTGAGTTTTATTTATGTTTTGTTTTCTTTTTTCTGAACAACCTCAAGACTTCTAGTGCTTCTGGGGTGTTAAAGTGGTGCCAGAGTGTGCTGTCAGAAATGTCCGACAGCATAGTTACCAGAGACCTGTGCTGAGTCACCCAGGAGCCTGCGGAGCTGCAGGGAGCAGTGCTTGTCTTATACAGTGCGCCCCTCCAAAAACAAAACAAAACTATTTCAAGCTCTATTTTAACAGCAAAATGTTATTTTCCTATCTATTCATATTTTGTTTTTACTTTATGAATTAAAAGATGCAAGAGAGAAACAGATCTGAGGAAGGCACCAGGAAGGAGCAGCAGCCTTGGAAGGGACCAGGAAACACTGAGCAGAATCTCTAAATAATGCCTACAAGCGACAGAATTTGACCGTGGCAGAGACCAACACCCATAGGGTCAGCCTCTGTTCCTGGAAACAAGGTCAAGGAGCACTTAGTGTTGCTCAGAGCAGCATAGGTGTACACACACACACACACACACACACACACACACACACACACACACACTAAGATGAGCGAGAAGCAGTCCCCAGACCTCCGTACTTCTTACCACCAATAACACACAGGGGCTTGTTTTCACCTCACGGAGACCGCTAAGTCATCTGAGGACAGTCAAGGGGCACACTCCCGGGACCAGGAGACAGTAGAGCAGAACAGCCCCAAATGCAGAACAGATTGAATTGTAGTATATTTGAGCTCCTTATTTTGTTGCCTGGGGTAGAACCATGTCCACATTCAGAATATGGCAGCCATTAAAAACAACAACAACAAAAAAAAAAACAACCAAAAATGGGGTTTTGAAGATGCTGGGAGGGGATTTACATAATTTTAATGACAGATGACATCCTTATCTAGGCCAGAGGTCAACAAACTTCTTCTAATAAAATTTTGATTTTGTAGACCATGCTCTGCCACCCTAGCACGCCTGATAATGCATGCATAAAAGAACATGGCTTGTTCCAAGAAAACTTTATAAAAGCATAGGGCTGAGGTTGTGTAGCTTAGAGGGTAAAGTACCTTTCTAGCATGTCTAAGGCCCTGGATTTAACTGCTAACAGTACACAAAACTCACTTACCACAAGGGATGGCAGCATATACCTGTGGTCCCAGCATTCAGCAAAGAGGAAGATCTGAAGTTCAAGGTAATCCTCAGTCACACAGTAAGTTAAGGCCAGCCTGGGATACATGAGATGTTGTCTCAGACCACTGGCTTCCCACTTCCAAAAAATAAACCTAAAACTAACTGCAATATGCTGAGAGACTGGTCCCCAGCCGTAAGATGCAAACCCTGGCCTACACAGGGTCAGCTTCAATTGCTGTTTCGTGTAGAATACCCAGACCATTTCCCAATGGGGTCTTTGTGGGGTGCTCCAATAACCAACCAGCATGACATGTCATCTGATACCAAGATCAAGTACTGTCACTGTGAACAGCGGTGACGCCAAGAATGGGTTCAGACCTATCCAATCATTTCCGTACAGCAACAATTTGGGTGAGATGTAAAACATTTACCACCTAAGACAAACTGAGGGGATCCTAGTAAAGACCAGAGATCATGTAAAAGCAATGAGCCACTGCCACTTGTCAACTGCATAGCCAAGGTTACTTAGCACAGGACTGATGGCAAAGGCCCTGGGAAACAGGGCTGGTGTGAACTGAGATTTCTATTCTTATGCAACATAGCAGATTGCCTTCTAGTGTGGTGCTCCTACCTCAGTTTGTAGAACACAGCGTCTATGCAGTGAGTGGTAGCCTTGCCTCTGACCTTTCATAGCCTCGAGAGGCAGGCAGCCTGCCATTGCCTGGTGTGTTTCTTGTGTCTAAAGTCTGACCAGTGCTGCGGTCCGTGCCATTTCCAACATCTGACCAGGAACCTTCAGGTCGGTTTTTTTTTTCTTTACCCCAAGGCTTAACCCAGAAAATAAGGACAGAAAAGGCTTCCTTCGATTTGGTTTCCAAATAGTTTTCAATAGTTCAGTAACAAACCCCTTTACTGGTGACTAGTGTTTTTCAGTATTTTCCCATCATTACAAAAGTTTCCATTTTCAGTCTGGTTTTGCTGTGTTCTATGTCTTTTCTTTCCTCTCAGAATTAGTTGATCTCACTGTAGAAAAGCAGATCTGCATAGCATCATTGATCAGAGGAAATACCTACTGAATAGTGGACTGCACCTTTAAGCAGTAGAGGATAAACTACCTACAAATGTGAATTTCTTAGTTTCATTTAAAAGTATACAGCTGTTAACCTTTCGTGTGCCAAATCTCTTAAGTTACGTTTTCCTTCAAAGCAATGTACTTTTTTCTACATATGTAGTATGTAGTTAGCATAAAATCATTGGTGCCATGAAAATTATTTTTAAATTCAATAAATATTTAAATACCATAAGAGAATGGGTCTTTTTTTAAAAAACAAACAAAAAACCTTGTAACTGGTCTCACTTTATCAAGTTACCAACACTTGGAGAGAAGGATGGCTCAGTACCTGGAGAGGCCCCAGGTTCAGGTTCGAGCACCCACGTGGTGGCTAGCAACTGGCTAGAACTTAGTTCCAGGGGACACCCTTCTCTGACTTCCAGGGCAACACGCACATGCCGTGGACATACATATAATAAAAATAAAATAAAAGACTTTATCAGCTATGAAACAGAACTGCCATTTCCTTACCAATACCCATGATTATTAAAGCTAAGCCTCCAACACTTGTTTTTAGACGAGGAAGGTCGCACTGGTTGGCCTAGAATTCACTAGGTAGACAAAACTGCCCTTCAACTCAGAGACCACCCCAAGTGATAGGATTAAAGTCCTGTGCCACCACACTAAACTCTTAGATTTTTTTTTTTAACCTTTGTGTTAATCTTATGTTACGAGTGTTCTGCTTGCATGTATGTCTGTATACCATGTGTGTGCAATACCTGCAGAGGCCAGAAGGCGGCACTGCATCCCTGAGAACTGGAGTCACGTGGTTGTGAGCCACCATGCAGGTGCTGGGGAACCAATTTGGGTCATTTGAAAAGGTAACTAGTGCTCTTAACTGCTGAGCCTCTAGATTTTTAATTATAAAGATTACTCAAAGACACTATTCAAGGAAATTTCATATCACTTTATTTCTCTGAAGTATAATTGAGTATTCCCTTTTACAATCCAAACATACTGCTTAAGCTATTTATTTATAAGTCCTTCAGTAGTAACTTTGGCAAATAACAATGGAAAAATGAATACACTGCGACACCAGGCCACTGATTCAGCAGAATATATATAAACATATATCATACATACATATATGCTATGAAGCTAAGTTTTATTTTAAAGTACTCTAAAAAATAAAAATATCGTAATTTTACTTTGTGTGTTTTATTAATTTGGAGGAAAAGGAAGGTGAGCCACATTGGCCTTGAACTTACTGAATAGCTGAGGTTGGCCTTGAACTTGATTCTCCTGCTTCTATCTCTTAAGTGCTAGGGTGGAGTAAAAATTCTAGAATTTTGGTTTCTTTAAAAAAAAACAAAAACAAATATAATATGTTGTTTTAATGCCAAGTATGGGATATGAGGCTACTTCAGATTGTCCACAGCAGCTGACTATGATTTGCCTTGTGCTCTAGCAGAGCCGTGGTTTTGCCAGCTGCAGATATTTCTGCTATTGTGTGTCATTTGGAATTCTGGGAACTTTTCAGAGAGTATATAAATGTGAGGACCCCAAGAAGGATGGTTAGTGGTTACTGGCTGTTCAGGGGGTTGATTGGTTACTGTTTGTTAGTAGTCGTGATCAAAGAAGAAACAAAAGGAAAAATATTAGACCAGATAGAAGTGGCGCCCAACACTGGGACTCTTTTTTTTTTTTTTTTTAAATTCCACCTTAGGACTGTAGCTGATCTTTACTATACTTTGTGGATTCTTTTTGCCATCCTTTATCCGCCCCCCCCCCCCAGGACCCTCCAACACTAGGTAAGAGAGAAAGAAGGATAAAGGTGGGAGGGAAAGAAATGGGGGGAGGGGAGGAGAGATCCCTGAATATAATTTTCCTTTTGCTGCTTCTTTGAGCATGACTACTAAAAAAAAAATCACAGCCAATCCCTCTGAACGACCAACAACCACCCCACCTTATTGGGGCTCTAGCATTTATATACCCTCTGAAAAGTTCCCAGAATTCCAAATGTTACACAATTGCAGAAACGATCTGCAGCTGGCACAACCACGCCCCTGCTAGAGCATGGGGCAAATCACAGTCACCTGCTGTGGACCATATGAAGCAGCCCTATATTGTGGGATTAAAACAAAAAGTCTTATATTTCTGTGTTTTTAAAGAAATCAAAACTCCAAAATTGTCACTATGCTGGGGTTACTAATTTCATGTGAAAAGCTACAAACCCCTTGTCTAGAGCCCAGTCTGTACAGTTATTTGCTAGAATACGGGATAATGGTACAACTTCCAACACAGTGCTGTCCTGGCCCATTTCAGGAGCTGCCCCAAGGCAAGGGACAGACAGAGCTCCAAGCAGGCCCAAGTCATAGAAGCCAACTGTTCTCCAGTGATTATCGTGGGATTTTAAGTAACACTGAACTGAGATACAAGGACACCCCCCCCCCCAAAAAAGTTCTTAGCTTATAAAAAACTAAGTTCTGGCTGAGCATGGTAGTATACACCTATAGTCCTAGCACTTGGAAAAATGAGGCACAAGAACTAAGTTCAAAGCTAACCTGGGCTACATAGCAAGATCCAGTCTCAAGAACAAAGCAAAACAAACATTTAAGTTTCAAAGGTGGGGTATGAGTCAGAATACTTGTCAAGCATGGGACAGTTTCTGTGGTTCAATGTTTCATAATTAGATGACCTTTTAGGACCTAGTCCAGGGTTGAGAAAAAAGCATTTACCCCAAACTAAATAAATCAGAGATCACTACTGCATCAGAATGGTCTCATTCTGTCACAAAAGGTTAATACTGACCACTGAAAGCTTTATAATTTGTTAGAATTTTGCAAAATACAGCCTAATTAAAAGTGCTGAAAGATGCCAAGTGCACTGTAACATGCTTGTGATCTTAGCCCTCAGGAGGTTGGGGCAAGAGGCTCATGTGGTCAAGGTCATCCTTGGCTACAGAGTCTGAGGCCAGCCTGTGCTACACAAGATCTTGTCTCAAAACAATCAAAAAGTATTTGAACGCACTCCAGTTTCTGCTCTAGGTCTCTCCCTCATCCTCTAGAAATGGCCTCCAAGTTCCTCACTTGCTAATACTACAGTCTCGCTGAGAAAGCAGTGTTATATTTATTAAATGTAACATATGACCAAACAGATGTACTAAGCTGAGTCTCTAAGTTCTTTAGCCACGGAACAATTTGAATAATTTGCTAAGCCTACCCAATAACTCAGGTTTCTTGATGCATAAAAACATGTAACTTCCCACTGGAATTACCTCCAGCCAGAATATATCGTGTAGGGTGCATAACAGTAAGGGAACACACAGATACAAGACATTCTCCCCAGAGAGAATGTACATTCTTCCCCGTCTCATGGAAGACTTCCACCCGCCGTGGGTGGGCCATGCTACCAACTATGAAGCAATCTTCTTGTTTAGGGTCCCACACAGCTTGGAACCTCGTTAGCCATCTCCCAGTAAAGGTGTTATGCCTAGTGGGAAAAACAAAAACAAAACTGTTTATTATTACATGTTAAATAATTCAAAGTAGCATAGAGAGAAGGTTAAAAAGCAAAACCCAGTGTAGAAATAACTCCCGATGCCTGCTGTATCTTCCAACCTTCAGTTTGTGCTCAGAGAGCAGTGACTCTCAGCCTATGGCAATGGTACTTTTTTCTTTTTCTGGGGCTGGAGAGATGGCTCAGTAGTCAAGAGCACTTACTGGTTTGGTTCCCAGAACCCCTATGATGGCTCACAATCATCCATAACTCAGCTCCATGGGACCAAATGCCCTCTTCTGGCCTCAGCAGGCATCAGGCACACTCATGGTACACATACATAGGCAAAAGACTCATACATATAAATAAGTCTAAAAGGAGTGTCCCCCCCCCCTTTTCTTTTGACACCAGGATCTTATGTAGCCCAAGCTGACCTTGAACTCACTATGTAGCAAAATGACCTTAAACTTCTGATCCCCCTGCCTCCACCTCCCAGGTAAGGAGATTACAGGCATATACCATACTTTACCAGTTTATGCAGTCCTGAGAATCAAACCCAATCAAAGCCAGGAGCTCATGCTTACCAGGCAAGTGCTCTACCAACTGAGCCACACCACCAGCCCTAAAACAGTACCTTTCCTGTTCACTGTTCTATACACACACAAGAATTATATACCAACAAACTGCATAACCTAGAAGAAAAGGACAAACTCCCAGGAACACAACCTTCAAGACTAACCCTAAAGATAAATATAAATTCATCCATAACTAGTTAAGGGGACTCAAACACATATACACGAGGGAGAAGAGGCAGGGAGAGAGACAGATTTAAGAATAAGTTTCCATAGTATTAGTTTTTCTTTTTCTGTTTCAGATCGGATTTCACTCTGTAGCCTGGATTACCATGTAGCTCGGTCTCACTCCAACTGTAACAATCTTCCTGCCTTAACCTCCCAAGTGCTGAAATTACCTGGGTTACACCTCCACACCCAGCTTTCTTAGTGAACACAGACACAAGTATCTTCAACCTGGGGGTGTAGCTCACTTGGCAGAATGCTTATGTATCATACACAAAGCCCTGGGTTCAGTCTCCTGTACCTCATAAACTAGGCATGGTTGACACACACTAAAAATCAAAACTGATAAGGTGGAGGCAGGAAGATTGGGAGTTCAAGGTCATCCTTGGGTACAAAGCAAGTTCCAGGCCAACCTAGGATAAAGAGACTCCTTCCTCAAAAAAAAAAAAAAAAAATCATCAAAAAAGTATTAGCAATTCACAGCATTCTAAAGAATTATACACCTTGGTCAAGTGGAGACAAGAATGGCCCACCATAACAACACAATCAGTGTAATATATCATGCTAAATTAACAAGGTGAAGGACAGGCACGTGATCATCACAACTGATGCTGGAAGTGAATTTGGTAACATTTGATGTCCCTTCATGATGCAGTCACTCAACAAACTGGGAGCAGAGGGAGACACGCCCATAGGCATCAGACTGATGAAGACCGAAACCTTCCCGTCTGGGGTCAGGATAAGGTAAGGATGTCCTCTCACCACTTAGACTGAACTTGCTATCAGCTATCAAAGCCTCATCATTTAGACAGGGAGGGGGGAGGGAAAAGGGAAAGAAAAGGAAACTGTCTGCAGATGACCTGATCACGTTCATAAGAACAATAAAGAGATAAAAGATTTCACATATTAAAAAAAAAAAAAAAGATCTACTTAACCAGGTAGTGGTGGTGCATGCCTTTACTCCTAGCAGTTGGGAGGTGGAGGCGGAGGCAGAGGCAGCTAGATCTCTGAGTTCAAGGCCAGACTGGTCTACAGAGTTCCAGGACACCCAAGGCTACACAGAGAAACCTTGTCTAATAAAGCCAAAAGTAAAACAAAAACAAAAAACCCCAAAACCTATTTAACAACATAATTTCAAGGAAAGTTACAAGATGTAGAGGCTGGGAAGATGGACCAGTTGATAAAGTTCTTGCCACATAAACATAAGAACCTGAGTTCAACCCCAAGAACCTACTTTAAAAACTGGTCATAGTCGCATGGGCACACTTGTAATCTCAGCACTATAGGAGATGGAGACAAGGACCCTTGTGGCTCACCGGCGAGCCAGCCTAGCCAAGACTGTGAGCTCCAGGTGCCACTCAGAGAGCTGTCTCAAAAACTAAAGTGGCAGCTTCTGCAGAATACCTAAAACTGCTCTCAGGTTTCCATATGGGTGCAGACAGACAGACACACACACACACTCATACAGTTTTTAAATGTAGGATATAAATAGCAAACATAAAAACCCTATATATAAGTAATATACACATAACTATAAAAAAGTAGTTGCTACAACACATTCACAGTTAGCACATCCAAAAACAAAATTAAGAAAAGAGGCCCCACCAACCAGGCATGGTGGTGGTTATCTATGATCCCAGCACCAGGGAAGCTGAGTTGATCCAGCCTGGACTACAGAGACTGAGTGAGACAGGGGGATAGATGATTTTATAAAGTGCAAGCCTTAGAAATAATCCTAACCTAGGACATGAAAGACTTGTATACAAAAAGACACAACACACTGTCAAAAGAAATGGGGGGCTGAGCAACCACATAAAATACTAGCAATTGCCTGTAACCCCAGCACTGGGAGGGGGAAATAGGAGTAACTCCAGGGTTTTGCTGGCCCACCATTCTAGCCAAAACAGTATGCTCCAAGTCAATGAGAAGCCCTGTCAAAATTAAGATGGAAGCTGGATGTGGGACCTCAGCACTCTGAAACCAGAGGCAGGTGGAGCTCTGAGATCTGAGACCAACCTGATCTACATAGCAAGTTCCAAGTCAGCCTGCCTCTAAAATGGATGGATGGATGGATGGATGGATGGATAAGATGGTGAGCAATATCCAGACCCTGCCAATCAATTAATCAATCAATCAGAAAGAGAAAGATAGTCAACATCAACATCTGGCCTCCAAACATGCAAACATAGTAGCATACACCTGCACACACAAAAAACAAAGCAATGATATAAAGGGAAAGACATCCTGTGTTTATGGCTTAAAACTTTTTTTGAGACAGTGTTTCTCTGTGTAGCCCTGGAACTCACTCTGTAGACCAGGCTGGCCTCGAACTCAGAAATCCACCTGCCTCTGCCTCCCAAGTGCTGGGATCAAAGGCGTGCGCCACCACTGCCCAGCGGCTTAAAACTTAATATTAAAGTATTCATACTACCCAAAGGGATCTACAAATCACAATGTTATCTTTTTTTTTTTTTTCCAGAAATAGAAACAAAAATCTTAAGATTCATACCAAAATTCAAAAGACCTTAAATAGCCAAAAATAATATGGAAGAAAATAACAAGAACCTGATACTGGCCGGGCAGTGGTGGCGCACACCTTTGATCCCAGCACTTGGGAGGCAGAGGCAGGTGGATTTCTGAGTTCGAGGCCAGCCTGGTCTACAGAGTGAGTTCCAGGGCAGCCAGGGCTACACAGAGAAACCCTGTCTCGAAAAACAAACAAACAAAAAAAACAACCTGATACTTCATGACTTCAGATGGTTCAGCCTGACAATTGGACCTTAGTCCCCAGGACCTACAATGGAGAAGAAAATCCACTCCCGAAAGTTGCTCTAACCTATACACACATGGCATTGCGTGCACCAACCTGCCTGTACACACACAATAAAAACTAAAGTATAACCAGTTGTTGGTGGTACATGCCTCTAATCCAAGCACTCAAGAGGCAGAGGCAGGTAGATTTCTGAGTTCGAAGCCAGCCTGGTCTACAGAGTAAGTTCCAGGACACCCAGGGCTACACAGGGAAACCCTGTCTTGAAAAACCAAATAAATAATAAAATAAAATGTAAATTTAAAAATCTCAAGAAACTGAACAGAAAAAAAAAACCTTTCAAATTTTAAATGAACAAATGTCTGTTTACCATAAAAAAGGGGGGGCTGTAGGATGTTCTATGCCTTGATTGTGAACATTTGCACTCAGAAATCAGTATGTAAAGAAATCATGCAGGAATTTCAGCTAATTTAAAATAACATCAGGAAAAGCCAGTTACTTGTGTAAAATAACAATAACTCATTTTTAGTAAAATGATTTTTCACAGTTCTCTGTTTTTGCAACAAAGTCACTAGCCTCTAATGTCTCTGAACTCATGTTAACCCAACGTTTTCATGTAAGTCGAATGTTAACAATGGAAATTAAGACCACCTGGCAATGAAGAGACACTATGACATTCCCACTCAAAAAAAACAAATAAAACAAAAATGACAAGTCACGTGGAGACATATCTCCAAAGATAAACCTATAATCTCACTGAGTCCCAGGCCATCCTCCTGCCTCCACCCAGCAGTGCTAAGGGTACATGGGTACCTCATGGCTCTTTCTTAAACATGTTGGGATTTGATCTCAGATCCTCATGCTCACGCAGCTCTCTTAACTGTTGAGCCAATTTTATGGCCTGCCCACTGTTAGCCCATTTATTGACTGGAAAGGTTGTTTGTGGGCTTTTTGCTTTATTCTTTTGTGTACAATTTTTATGGTAATTTAGTGTTTATATTCTAGACATCAACTCTGCCTGGCAGAGTTTCCTCTCTTGCAAGCATTTTTTTTTAATTTCAAGTAATCAAATCTGTCAATTCTTAGAGCTGAGGTGGGTGCTCTACAGCCACTATATAGAGAGCTTCAGATCTGTGGTTTTATTCTAGCACACGCCTTTAACCCCAGCACTCAGGAGACAGATGCAGGCAGATCTCTATGAATTTAAGGCCAGCCTGGTTTACATATAGAGTTCCAAGCCACTGAGGGCTAGATAAATATCAACAGATAGACAAAATGTAGAATACATACACACGCTAAGGAAAACTATTCAGCTTTAAGAAATCCCGTCATTTGTGACAACACAAATAAGCCTGGAATAAGCAAGACACAGAAAGACAAGTAAGACCTGACCTCACTTCCATGTAGAATTTAAAAGGAAAGGCAAAGGTCCCTAACAGAGGTGGGTTACTACCAGAGTGCTGGGGAGATGTTTGTGAAAGACTGCAAGCTTTCAGAGAGCAGGAAGATCCAGAGATCTATTCTAGAACATGTGTTAATAATAGGTTTTATTTTTTTATTTATTCATTTATTTATTTTTTGGTTTTTTGAGACAGGGTTTCTCTGTGTAGCTCTGGCTGTCCTGGAACTCACTCTGTAGACCAGGCTGGCCTCGAACTCAGAAATCCACCTGCCTCTGCCTCCCAAGTGCTGGGATCAAAGGCGTGCGCCACCACTGCCCGGCATAGGTTTTATTTTTAAACTCTGTAAATTTTTACTTGTGTGTCTATGTCAGTCTAAGAGTACCCCACGTGTGTGCAGTGAGGGCCGCTAAAGGCCAGCTGGAGTCACAGGCAGTTGCAAGCTGCCTGACAACCACCAATAGGATGGAACTCCAGGTCAGCACACTTGCCCAGCAAGCGTCTCTCCTGAGCCATCTCACCAGCCCGACACGTCTTTAAAGTCAGTAACAGTGGATTTTAAATGTACTCATTAGAGAAAAAAAGGAAAGGGAGTGTGAGGTGATGGACGCTAAACAGGTCAATTTAGCCATTCTATCATGTACATACATTTCAAAACATGCTGTGTATGTCATATACATTTTTATTTGTTAGGAAGTTAAATAAGGGCTGGGCATGGTGGCATACACCTTTAATCTCAGCACTCAGGAGGCAGAGGCAGAGGATGTCAGTGAGTTCAAGGCCAGCCTGGTCTTCACAGGGAACTCCAGAAGACCTAGTTGAGATCCTGTCTGAAATCAAAAACAAAAACAAAAGAAACTGATAAACTAAAACATAATATCTGAAAAATAAAAATGGGCAAAAGCTATGAAAAAGGAAATAAATATGCTTAAAATGCAGCCTCTGAAAACTGATACTAACAAAGCCACACCACGCATAATCTCAACTTCAAAATGTCGAAACAATGTCCAGAGTGAAGCACGGAGTGTGGAATAAAGTTCCATAAAGTAGCAGGTTCAAGAAGAGGCAGCCAGAAACACGAGGCAGAAAGGTGCGGAGGCCACAGAAGCCCAGAATAAACAAACAGCCCCCATCAAGAAGTTCCAGTCTTCTTGAATAAGGAACACAGTGTAACTCAAGTACAAGAAAGTCCTTAGCTTTGACTGAATAGAACCTCAGAGAGCACATGCCAGCCAAGAGTCAGGCCACTGAGACCTAGAAGCAAGAGCTCCCCTCAACAGGACTGGAAATCAGCTCACAACAAACCCCAAATCCAGGACTATAGCCTCTCCTTGACAGCCACAAGTCTAACATGCGCCCTCTGTGTACTGCTGCTGCTCACAGCAATCCAGGATCTTGGGCATTCTGTGCACGGAGGCCTACCTGATGGTACTGAGGAGAGGAAGCTGGGAAGATATGGAGCTGCTGTCAAAGACCCTGCAAAATAAACATTGCAAACAATTAGTCATGTTACTTAGACTCTCAAATTTTTCTGAAATAGTGTGTGTTTAAGATACCTCTGGTTCACAATAGGAAATATAACTGTTCCTTTATATGGGACCAGACTTTAACCTCAGACACCATCTTTAACAATAAGTACATGAACTACTATAAAATTCAGACTGTATCGCAAGCTTAGGGTGGAAATATCTAAACACTATCACATAAAATCCCAGAACTTGGGAGACAGAGGCACTCAGATCTCTGAGTTCAAGGCCAGCCTAGTCTACAGAGTGAGTTCCAGGACTACACAGAGAAACTCTGCCCCTGTGGCCCCTCCAAAAAAGTGTCTCACTATGTATGCCTAGAACTCTCGATCCCTACATGGCCTCCTGAAAGCTGTAGTTACAGGTAGGCACTACCATGCCAGCTTAGCATGTACAATGACAATCTTGCAATAAAACTCTATTTGCATTCACAAAGAAGCAACACACATGAGGGCTGTGGAAGGAAACAGTACACACACTATGCATGCATGGACTCTCTGGGATAGCCTGATAGTGATGGCCAGCATGCAAGGGGAGGGACCCAGAATCCTCTGCTGGGTAGGTACCATGGTAGGAAGAAGCCAACTTCTGTATCACATCTCCCCTCCTCGCCCAGCTGACACAGCAATCAATCTCTTGGCACGAGAGCTTGCCTGGTTTGATTACTACTTAATTACTAGAGGTTAATATAGTAAGATAAACTCTGGAGTGTAAAAAGAGATAAAAACTATGTGAGTAGAAAGGGGGTACAGGCTGCTATGCCCTCATGATAAACACTCTGACTCCATCTCCTGGGAATGCTCACACACTTTGCTAGACACTAACTCAGCACCCGAAGACCATGTGTTTACCACTTTTGAGCCTACCCGTGGGATACATTCAATAGGTACTTGTTGAAGAAAAGAATTCTAACTCTTAAGAAGCTGCAAATCTGAAACAAGGTTCAAGTATTCTTGAAGGGAACAGAATTGTTCTCCCTTATAGGTGCACTAACTGTCTTCACGTCTTTGTTTTTCTGGGCTGTTGAGAAACTGGGACTACAAAAGCCTCTTCGTGTTTCTTTAACTTGACATTTTTTCTGTTTCTAAGTTCCATGGATTTAAATCAGTTTGGGGGAGGTTGCTATAGAAAAGAACCAAAGTTAAAACCCTCAAACAACATCTATTACTAGCTTATGCAGAAGCATCCTTTTTTTGCTGTTTCCCACATGCCTGGATGGGGCTCTCCCATTTCCATTTGGTACACTATTAGGGTGGATCCAAACACATCGGTAATCCCAGTACTCAGGTAGCCAAAGCAGCAGGATCACAAGTTCAAGGTCAACCTAGAATACAGTGAGACACTGGAGGAGCAGGGGAGGTAAGGGAGAGAGGGAGGGAGAGACTATAATACTGTATGTAACATTAGTGATTCCATGGCAACAGCAGTAAACATAACTTCTAGTCTACAGACACCATAGCTGCAGTCCCTAAAACTTGAGACTGAACTTGCGGTTCCCCTAGACACAGGTTTTGGTCCTTAGTTTACCTGAGCTTACAGTCAGCACATGTGGTCACCACTCTGTTCCCAGTAACTGGGGAGAAATATGCAGAGGCAATGCTCTTCAAGTGCTCAGTTAAGGAGATCACAGGCTGGCTTCCCCTGGCCTTGAGGCACCTGGCATCATAAACATGAACCTTCCTGGGACAAGAAGAGAAATTATCAGTACAACCCTGTAGCGAGCCATAAAGCAGAGCTAAGGCCCAGTTAGACATGCAGAAAGAATCCTGCCGCATCAAGAACATTTAAGACTGCCAGGCAGTGGTGGCGCACGCCTTTGATCCCAGCACTTGGGAGGCAGAGGCAGGTGGATTTCTGAGTTCGAGGCCAGCCTGGTCTACAGAGTGGGTTCCAGGACAGTCAGGGCTACACAGAGAAACCCTGTCTCAAAAAACCAAAAAAAAAAAAAAGAACATTTAAGACAAAACCCTCTAGTCTATAACTTTACAGACAGTAAATGGCATAGAAAAATAAATAAAAGGAAAAATTCTAAGATACAGAAAGAAGTCCATGTTCCTGCCAGGCACAGAGATTAGTTTCTATTGGTTTTTTTTTCTTTTTTTCAGTATCTCCAAGAAACAAAGTAACATTAGCCAAGTTATAGATCACACACAACTTTTCTGTTTATTATAAGTTTTCTCCTCATAAAAGTAGACGTAAACACATGCAGTGCCAAAGGGACAGGTGCGAAGGGACAGGTGTGCCTGGACAGGTGTGCCTAGACAGGTGTGAAGGGACAGGTGTGCCCAGACAGGTGTGAAGGGTCAGACTTGAAGGGACAGGTGTGCAGAGACAGACGAGAAGGGATAGATGTGTGCTTCTCCAACAGTTTCTGTTTATTAAACCAAAACAATTCCTTTAAAAAGCCGTTGCACTCAAAGCATTTCTATTGGTGTGAATAAGAAATATTCTTGGCTACTATATGGCACAAAAGTCGGATGGGGATCAAGTGGGGTGCTCTTAATCCCAGTACTCAGAAGCCAGGCATATGGGTCTCTGATTTCCAGGTCAGCCAGGGCTACATGGTGAGATCTTGTCTCAAGAAAAGAAAGGAGAGAAGAAGCAGACAGACACAGAAACAATCAGAGACAAACACAGACACAGAGAGACAGACACAGAGAGAGAGAGAGAGAGAGAGAGAGAGAGAGAGAGAGAGAGAGAGAGAGAGAGAGAGGGAGAGGGAGAGAGAGAGAGAGAGAGAGAGAGAGAGAGACAGAGAGAGAAAGTTGGCCAAGGGTCTATGAAACTAAACCACTTGTGACATGAAAAGGATTAAATCCTAACATTACATTATCTGCAGAGCACATCTCAAGCCTGGCCTGGTCACAAACCTATAATCCTTGAGAAGGTGAGGCAGGAGGAACAACAGATTTCAAAGCAGACTGAGACAGAACATGGGACCCTGTCTCAAAACACACAAATGGAAAAACCTGTAAGAAAAGAAAACAAGCATACCTCAATCCTGCTGTGATAAAATACTGTCTGGATAATGGGTGGACATGAACAGTTCTTATTTTTTCCAAAGATGAATTAAAAAACTTCTCATAAGAAGTTCCAGGTGTCCGTCTATCTACCAGTGACAAATGTCCATCCCAGTGTCCCACTAGCAGACTGGAGGCATCGTCCAAGAAGTCAAAGGAGGACAGGCTGTTTGTCTCGTTCCTGTACACCTGCGGGAGAGGCAGCATTCCTTAAAACACTGAGCCTAGGGAGGTGGGTCGCAGTCAGTGCTCACCACACAAGCTGACAATCTGAGTTCAATCCCAGGGACCCACGGAAAAAGATGATGAGGGGCACACATCTATACCCCCAGCTTGGCACCCCTACTAAGGCAGTGGTGGAAAGGAGGCTCAGGCATGCAGCCTGGCATGCCAGCACAATAATACAGGCAGAAAGGCTCTACCTGGAAAGTGGGACAGCAACAACTGACTCCCCAAAGTTGTCCTCACACCTCTACAAGTAGCCTAGGCTGGCCTTGAACTCCTGATCCACCTACATTCTCTTCCCATGTGCTGGGATTACAGATAACATTCTTTTAGAGAAAACCAATGCTCACATCCCTAGTGAGAGAGTTATAGAACACTTTACCACACAGGGACACTCTACACAGGAAATCAACGCAAAATGAAAACAGAGGCTTGCCTGTATCAAATGGCAATCCACGCCAGGGCCACACCCCAAATCTCTTCAAATTGAAAAACTCTTCAGTCCCAAATCTACTCCATGAAACTTAGCAGAAAAATAACTGATTCTGAATTCTATACAACTAAAATTTATCTTAATAGAAATAGTTTTGCATCCAAGTGAAGTTTAAGATACATGACTGAATTTTCAATTGTAACTATTGTTGACAGAAGAATACACAGATTAAAATTCTTTTGTTGTTGTTTATTTGTTTGTTAGTTTGTTTTTGAAAGAAGGTCCCTCAGTAGCCTCAGCTGGCCTCAAATTCAAGATATACAACTGAGCAGGACCTTGAACTGCTGAGAGGCAAGCATATGCCACTCTACCAATTTATGGGGCGCTGAGGTGAAAGGTGAGGCCTTGCCCCTGCTCTACCAACTGAGCTACATCCCGAGTGCAGATTAAAGTTCCTCACAGTTAATAAAGCTATATCAAAATGTTTCATGTTCAAAGCTAGGCACGATGTCTCACACCTCACTTGGGAGGCAGAAGCAGATGGGTCTCTGAGTATGAGGACATTATATGTCTACACAGTGAGTTCCAGGACAGCCAGGACTACATAGTGAGACTCTGTCTCAAAAACACACAAATTAATTTTTGTTTTATTCAATTCTGATTTCACTAAGAGGCAAGTTGATTGCTACAATAATGTTTGTGATGACAAACAGATCTAGTATAAGCTTGTCATCCGAGCACTTCGAAGACTGAGAAAAATCACACGTCCAAGCCAGCCTACACAACATGGCAAGGCTGTCTCCAAAAAACCTAATGCAAACTTAAAGAGCTTTATTCATTCATTTTTAAAAAAGAAAAAAATCTTCCACCCCACACATGTAATCAATCAATCAAACAATCAATCAGTTAACATGTGATGTTACATTTGGGGAAATGCTGACAGCTATCTATTAAAATGAAAATTAAAAAGGAAAATATTTTTTAAGCATCCTTTTATTACTTCATGTACTTTGTCAGAGTAGTGGAAAAAAGTAAAACATGACTCTTTTAAAAATTTATTTTATTTATCTTTTAAATTTTTATTTATTTGTTGAATGTGTATGAGTGCTTGCTGGCATGTCTGTCTGTCTGGCCACCATGTGCATAGTTCCCATAAAAGACAAAATGGTTGTCAGCCACCATATGGATTCTGGGAACTAATTTTATGTGCTCCAGAAGAGCAGACAGTGCTCTTAACTATTGAGCCATCTCTTCAGTCTCCTAAAGATTTATTTTTATTTTAAATTATATAAACATGTTTGTGTGTCTGCGTATGTACACATGATTGGTGGCATTAGATCCCCAGAACTGGAGTTACAGGCAGTTATGAGCCATCTGACATGGGCACTTTGATTCTCTGGAAGAACAGCTATGTTCTCAACTGCTGAGCTATCAGTCAATACCCCATACTGTTTTCTGAGACAAGCTAACTCACTGGGACCTAAGGCTTGCGGACTAGGCTAGCCTGGATGGCCAGCAAGCCACAGGGATCTGCCCATCTCTGCCTTCCAGCACTGGAACTATGAGCACCTTCCACCATAACTGGCTCTAGGGACGGACCTCAAGATCCGTATGCTTGCGGGACGAGCACGTTACTCTAAGTATCTTCTAGCCCTACACTGATTGTCCTAAAGGAGAAGCTTATTTCTCTGTGATTGAAACCATTATTCTTCAGCTTGTTGACTCAATTATCACCAGAGGTGTTAAAAGTGGCTTCGGTCTTCCCATGATTCAAACCCATTTTTAAAAGCTGGAAGTTCATAGTAGCTCTTCCTATCTTATTTGCTTTTAAATTCTTAGTACAGATAATATGCCAAGCTTAAAATACATTCTCTGAGAATGTTTACAGAGGATAGATGAAATAAATATTCTTTTTACTACACATATTTTTCTTTTAGTGTTAAATACTTCTCTCTTTGTAAGGTTCTAATTATTTTAAATAAAAAAAATGGTTTCAAAAAAAACTTTATTAGTTTTCTGTGTATGGGTATTTTGTTTGGATGGACTTATGAACACCAAATGCATGCCTAGTGCCCAATTTCCTAGAAGTGGAGGTAAGATGTTTGTGACCCACAGTGTAGGTACGACCTAAACCTCGGTCCTCTGGAAGAGCAGCAGCCACCACTGAGCCAGCTCTCCAGCCCCTGCAAACCAATTTTTATATAAGTGCTGGGGATTGACCACAGGTATTCACAGTTATACAGGGAGCACTTTTTAAAATAGTTAATGCAAGGTTTGAATTCCAGTACTCAGGGAGGCAGAGAAAGGTAAATCTCTGAGTTCAACACCAGTAGGGTCTACACCGTAAATTTCAGGATAGTCAGAACTACATAGAAAGAACCTGTCTCAAAAAGAAGTCTAAGCACCTGGATTCCTTAAACTGTTCTTTTTTTCCTTTTCTGCCATGTTGGAAATCAAACTGAGGGCTGCATGCATGCTAGGCAAGCATTCTCTCACTGAGCTAAAGCCTCCAAATGTTCTCAGACAGCGTATATTTCATCTTACTAGCATGGGTTAGACAGCCCAGGAGAAGGCCTTATCTTTAAGAGGTGGCAAAAATAAAACCCTTTTGGTGTCTGTTTCTTGCCAAGAACCATAATATCGCTAATATCTGTTGTCAATTTTTACTTTGCCAGGGCAAAACAACTGAGTTTATCACTTCAGCATGTGTGTTAAGACTCTCCTGGGAGGGTAGAGGTGGGAGTGTCACTCAGTTGGCAGAGCATTTACCAGGATGCATAAATCCCCAAGTGTGATCCTAAGCGCAGCATAAACCAGTCACCATGGTGCATACCTACATAATCAGAGAGTTTGGGAGATGGAGGCAGCAGGACCAAAAGTTCAAGGTTATTCTTGACTGTAAGTTGTTTCAGGCCAGCTAGAATATATGAGA